>OZ025189.1:10969429-12169429 GCA_964019065.1 Catostylus mosaicus
TTGAGGTTTTTCCATAACCTTGGCTTATTTCAAATTTATCATTTGAGCAACTGCTTAGTATCAAATTGATTTATCTGTTCCTACACATTTCCTTCCTAACATCAACCTTTATAAGAAACATCAGGCTGAGATTTGCACAAAATAAAAACGACATGAAGAAAAAATAAGCAACAAAGCAACAGAAGACAATAAAGTATATCGCACTGAAACGATCAACTATGTTTTTTAAAGCATTATTACGCCTCGTATTTCTTTCCTCTCGCTGCAACTTTCCTTACTTGCAGTTTCATTCATTTGAGAGCTCTGACAACTTATCGAAGTGGGTGTGTGTTGGGCGTGCGTGCCATGTGACCATAACACAAATTGTTGTTGCTGCTAAGATGTTGTCATTGCTTTGTTTTGTTCTACAATCTTCACAACGACGCCATTGATCAGGCCAATTGGTGTGAAGAGTTGTACCTGCGATTTTTGGTTTAGTAACTCGCAGCTATGCTTGTACTTGAGAATTTCATCAACGGGAAATTTTCTCCCACTGATACACACATTGACAGCTATGATCCATCAACGGGAGAAGTTTGGGCGAAGGTTCCCGCAAGCGGGGAGAAGGAAGTCTTACTTGCCGTTGAAGCGGCAGAGGCTGCTCTCAATGGGTAAGTTGGCAAAACGTTTTATGTAGTAGTTGTTGGTATTAATGTAGCATTAGGAGAGGTCATCCAAACTGCAGAGTATGACACAGACGTTCCCGGAGTCGTTATTTAAGTAACATAGTGTGTTTTGGTTATACAGCAAAGTGAACTGCTCGCTGGATACAAGCCTGAGGTCTTCCTAACTATACCCCTGAGGTTATTCCTGAAAAACTCATCTAAACTCGTGCTTAATAAGATGAACATTTGGTTCAGGTGCACACTGAGGTACGGACGGTCATTATCCAATGATTTGATGTTCAAGTGAGTTTTACATTAGTTTGATGTACCAATAAAATATTTTCTACGGAATCAAATTGCTGTAGTGGTTAAGTTCACTTCAGTTCAATTTGATCCTATCAATATGAAGCAAGAGCATAGGTAAATTTAATTGAACAACATGGAAATTTTATATCAAGTTGGCACATTTTTAAGGCAAAAGCACTCTTGCATTTCCAGCTCTCCCTGGCCTCTACGCGCCCGCCAGATCTTTGTTGAAAAGTGGCCTAAAATCCAGTCTGATGACAACTTAAAACCCAGTTAATTTCATGAACTTTGGCCTAAAGATTTTTGGAGGGCACTTTCAATTTTTCAGTGTTTGGCATAGAAACTAAGGAAAACTTTCAGCATATGTAAATGGCAGATTTTCTGGGGATTATTCCAATGAACACCAAAATAAATGGCTGCAAATTTTAAGAGCAATGGGTGTGCAAACTTTTGTCCAAAACAGATGTGTTCACATTCCGTTCACATTGCACATTTACCAGCTTAATCATAGTAAACATAGGTAGCCTTGTGCAGGGACTGTGCAGCGTTCTTAAAGTGGAGGGGCTGATCGAGCTGCAGTGGTGGTCTGGGGAAACCCTGGGAAAATCTTTTTAAACCACGCCTTTTAAAAGGTCGGAAAACGCCCCTTTCAAAAAAGACTGCTTCTTCACGTCCTTGTTTATATAAAACAGTTTGGTGCAGAAAATATTTCAGTTGAAAATGCAATATTTATAATAGTCTATAGGAATATCTTAGAAAATAAGTGGGGGGGGGCTATAGCCCCTGCTAGCCCAATTGTTTGCAGGGTCCCTAGTTTTGTGATGTAAGATAGTATACATTCACAGTAGGGAATGGTAACAGCCTTAAAACAACTGATAGTAAAAACATCTACTAGTCAAGAAACTAAATAACATGGTGAATTAAAAGACAACATTTACAGCAAAGCTGAAAAATTTTGCGTTGTATATAGTGTTGTCATAAGCATTTGGCCGGGGCTTAAGTATGATATCTATACAGAATAATGCAATGCAAAATGAGGCAACAAAGAAAGAAGGAGAACAAACAAAAATACAAGACTGAGAATTAATGGGTGACACTGTAAGTATTCATGGTTCACATGCTCACATAGTTTTCAAACTTTGCTGTGACCCATGACAGTAGAGAAATGCTGAAAAAAGCAAAACACTGAGTGCAGAATGTAAAATCTTCTCTGTCTTCTTGGATGTGCATTAATTTCTTCACAAGTTTAATCTCATTTCTGCCACACTTTTTTGCATAGAAGAGGCTTATAACTTTTCTGTTTTTTTAAGGATGGTTATAATTTGTAGAATAAATTAAATCTATTTAGATTCTGTGCAAATTTTAAAAGAGATAAAATTGTCTATGCATGGCAAAAATGTTCTCGTCGAAAGATACACAGATGATGTTTTTCTGTTTCTTTTTTCATTAGAGGAACGAAATATGATATGGCAAGGCAAAGCATATCATATTTGAGCTTGATGTATAGATGTATAGTTTCTGTAATGTATAGATGTATAGAATAGAGCATTTTGCTGTTTTGAGCAGTTGGGTTTCAGAAGCTATTAGTGTAGTTCATTTTTATTTTTTATTTTCATAGATGGTCCCAGTCATCTCCAGCAAAGAGATCTTTCATCATGATGAAAATAGCTGACCTTTTGGAATCAAAAATTGAAGAATTTGCAGAGGCTGAATCTCAAGACCAAGGCAAGCCTATGTGGTTGGCAAAAACTGTTGATATCCCAAGAGCAGTTCACAATTTCAGATTTTTTTCATCAGCAATTCTCCACTTTGGAAATGAGTAAGTTACATGATTTCTTATTTCAAAGAGTAACTTAATTGCAACATGAAGTGCAAGAAATGAGCCTTAAAAATGTAAAAAAATGTCTTCAAAACTAATAGTTTGTAAAATTGATATTTTTAAAGATTGAGTTACTCTTTTGTACATTGTATATATAATGCATGTTTTTATATACATAGTTTCTTTTTGTATCGCATGCCAATTGCATTCTATTTTATAACCTCAGTTCAGTTTCAGTTTATGTCATGTGAATTCTGAATTTTTAAACAGAACCAACCAACAACTTATCTGCAAGACGTAATAATGTCACAGAAATTTAGTTCAATATTACTGAGAAACTAATACAATACGTAAATACAAGAGGAATTAAATAAGTTGTATGCAGAAAATAATCAGAGAGGAAATAACTTTAAAGAGGAGCTATATGTAATGGCATTGGCTTGTTACAACAACAAAAATACCTTAATAACAACTTTAAGTATGAAGTTTACAGTTTGTGTTGCAAAGCAACTCATAAAAGTTTCAAAATTTTGAAAATTTTATTTTGATTAAAAAGCTATAGTTACCAAAAAATATGCTGAAAATGCTCTGGCTTATGTATTAAGAAAACAACAAAAATATGACCAAAAGCCAATTCTGACTGTAAAATGCGCTCAATTTTTTATTGGATCAATTTTGTGGGACTTAGAGCCTTGAAATTGAAGGAAAAAATTAAAAGCAATTTAAGAACAAGCTGAGGCTGAAGCTCTTATATTTAATTTTTGACACAGATCTGTACGCTTTCCAAAAATAGATTTAGATTAAATTTCACTTTCTCCTGTTTTTAAAATGACTCTTCTAACTTCTGCACCTGTGAGAACATTGTTGTTAAGGATGCGTGTATCTTTCATCTTCTGCTTATGTTTATGAAATCAATCCTTGTTTCATAAATATCCAATGTTGTTTATTTTTCCTAATATCTAAATTGCCTTTTCACCGATAATTTGAGAACAAATTAAAAACAATTCAGCCTCAAAATTTTGAAAATATTAAGTCAACCTGAACCTCAATTTAACCGGTTCCCATTAAAAAAGAGTTTCTTACAGTCTCATGAGATTTGATCATGCTATATTTAAAATCTGTGCGATAAATTAGCATTGAATTGTTCAATTTTAGGTCATCATCCCAAAGTCATTTGGGTGCCTTGAACTACACAGTAAGATCCCCGGTTGGTTTGGTTGGACAAATAACACCATGGAATCTGCCATTGTATTTGCTGACATTCAAAATAGCTCCCGCAATCGCAGCTGGGAACTGTGTTGTCTGCAAACCAAGTGAATTTACTTCAGTCACTGCCTGGATGTTATGCAGTTTATTTGTAGAAGCAGGTTTGTGCCAGTAATACATGCGTTTGTAGATGTTATGTTGGTCTTAATCTTGCTAACTTTCAGCACAGACAAAAGCATTAATCCGCATCAGTCCAGCCTGCAAATACAACATATTTCTTGTTTTTACCATTCTCTCAATATTTGAATACATGTGCTGAAGTTGATGGGTTAGTTACATAGTCACCATGATAACCACCTTTTGATTGGTTCATGTAAGGGACAACAAAAACGGAAGTATTGAATAAACACTTTATCATAAGAATATAGTCTATCTTTATAATACTGGTATTTTATCTCCGCAATGATTATCATTGATAGTCATAATAATAATTTGTTGTGTTTGTATACGGTTCCTACTGCTTTGCGTTGTTCCTCATATTAAGCATTTGCACGCATCGTCAGAAGTATCCCTGGAAAATCTGGCCCGTAGTCTGCTATTTGTTCCTCTACTTTACTCATTAGAATAACCATAGCTTTTGTTGAGTTTTGATTGATAGCAAATGTTGAAGGTCTAAATTGGTTTCATATATACATGGTTATTTAAAGGCACTACGTGTAACTTCACGAAACATGATTTTGGAGAATTTTTTCCACGATCCACGATTGAATGTCACTCTTCCCTGCGCGGTACCAGATATATTAAATTTTGTTTAAACTTGAAAATTAGAATTTATTTTCTTCAATATACACACTTAAGTTAGACGGTATCCCACTTTTTAGGCCTCCCACAAGGAGTTGTAAACATGATATTTGGAGATGGCAAGAATGCTGGTTCAGCTATCGTGTCGCATCCATCAATACGAGCAGTGTCATTTACTGGATCAACGATTGTTGGGCATTACATCCAAGAAAAAGTTGCTAACTTGTGCAAGAAGCTTTCACTTGAGGTATCCTTAAGGGTTCTGATGCCATGTCATCTCTTTGAGTTGCTTAAACATTCTCATTTCAACTCTTTAAGCCGCTAATAGTTCTGATTCCAAGTTAACCCCTCATGCATCAATTGCCAATTGAATATTGCTTATTGCTTAATCATCTGCTTAATTTTTCTCCTTAAAATGCTCAAATAATTTGCTTATTAGCCATGTTTTATTGTGTCCATTAGCTTTCACCTAGGTATTTTTGGATAGTACAGTTGTTTTATCAACTAACAACGTTACCATTATTCACTCTCGCAATAAGCTATTAGGTGCTTTAAAAGTGTTTTTAACTTTTCACGGCTTTGTATCATCATTATATAAAGCTGGGGATTGCGCAAGATGAAGCTGTAACATGTCTTTCATAGCAGAGAAAGACAAGGTCACCCTGTCCTCGTCGTAAAATGAGACGTACAATTTGTGCATTAAAGAAAAATTTCAAGATATCGCAAACCCTCTGCAATTTTTATACACTTCAAGATACCTAGGCAGTTTTTTTTGTTTACACTATATATATATAGTAGGAATGTTTAGAAGTAGGGTTTATCTATTATTCCGAGAAATGGCACGCAAAATATTATTCGAGTTTAGTGTGCTTTTGTCATTGAAAGGGATGGTTACAAAGATTCGTAAAGTGATTTATCCAATAGTTATTCCTTTTGGTTATTTGTGTTATTACCGAAGCGTTATCATAGCATGTTGTTCCTTATTGTAGAATCTCTCTTGCAGTGTTTCGTAGAGTTATTGTCAAATATTGTAAATGTAGGGCCCGCACAATAAGTAGCTTGTACCGATAGAGGATAGTGATATTGATGTTTTGTTGTTCGTTCGTAATTTTGGGGAAAAGAAAAAAATATATATTGATGCAGATTCTGTCTTCGCTTGTGACTTCCTCACTAAGGCAGATGCGTACAGCCAGCGATTGACAACAAATTAAACCCTCATAAGCGTTAAATAGAATATAAAAATGGCTTTTTCCACAAGCCAAACCTTCCAATACATGCGTTAATCATTAGAGTGGCAGTATAAATAGATGTATCTTTTTGCCAATAATTGCTACAATCTGCTTTAATGTAGCCTTATTTGCCTTCCAGCTTGGTGGAAAGAATGCTGCACTTGTATTTGAGGATGCAGACTTGGATAAAGCAGTTTCAACATGCATCAGGTAATTTCAATCGTCTGCTCAGATTGCAAGGGGGTATAAGGATTGACAACGTTAGTGCGAAGAATCTTTACGAATGTTTACATGAAAGTCATTAAAGGGATTAAGCTTCCCCAACTAAGAAGCAACCAATTCTGCTGAAGGGCATGGAGCCAATTGTTAAACAGGCAACATTTCTGCTACAAGCCTTATGCTACTGATTCTAATCAAATCTTATTTAATCGATTTTGAGAAAAACCCTGGTAGAGACTTTTCTGTAATAGATTAGATTAGATGAGATTAGATCATATTGGATGAGATTATATTGGATGAGATTAGATCGGACTAGATTAGATTAGATTAGATTAGATTAGATTAGATTAGATTAGATTAGATTAGATTAGATAAGGTTAGAGTAGAGACATAATCATTGCAATTATACGGTGACGGACATTTCCACCCTGACCAGAGTCCATCTTCCGCGTAAACAAGACAGCGAAGAGCGCTTATAAAACGGTAATAAGAAATATATTGTAGAAACGGGAAAGTAAGAGTTAGATTTAGCAATTTTGACACGGAAGATAATGATAAGAATAATAATTATAATACACGGTATTTATACAAGTCACCAGATTCAGCTTAATGATCTAGAAGGGAAGGACATAACTACATAAGGGTATATACGAAATGAGAAAATGATATGAAAAAGAAACATTTACCAAGTATTTCAAGCAGCTTCATCTAATTTCAGGTCAGCTTTTTCAAATCAAGGTGAAATTTGCCTCTGCACAAGCCGCATTTATGTCCAGAGAAATCTTTTCGATGAATTTGTGGCACGATATGTGGAGCAGGCAAGGTGAGGCGAAACTGCAGATAAATTGCTTTCGTTTTGATTATCATTTTGCATTGGAACATTGTAGATTTTTTAAAAGGAAATGTTCAGTTGATGCTATCAGCTATAAGAAAATAACTACCACTTTTTCCTGCACAGCGACCCTTTGATGCGTAGTGATTGCTTTTGTGAACCCATCGCTTATAGTACAGAGGTGAAAAGCTGAATAAAGGTAAAAGGATTCTTACTGCAACACGTTAGGTTGGTGCAGCAACGTTGAATCATGATCTAGCGTATTGAACGTAGATGGAACGATCTTCGTGGTCACTGATGATATGGTAGAATTAAGGAAGCGTTCGAGTTGACTTCTAATGAACATAATACTAGTGTAGCCTCCGCCTAGCCTTATTTATTGCCTTTCAGTACCTTGTACTAATTTATCAATTTAACCTTGAAATGTTTACTTTTGATCCAGATTGATTGCAGATTATATGGAAGGCTGAGAGGTTTTTATAATGTTATGCTAAACTTCCTAAACCTGTATCGCTTTCTTTTCGTTTTCTTTCAGTACACTGATTGTCATCTAGGGCAAGGACAAGTTGATCATGCATCTTTTCTTGCTTTGGATGGCACATTAGAATGTACTCTTTTTATCTTTCATGGTTCTAAAAACGTTGCAAAAAAATTATCTAGTTACATATTGACTTTTTCAGAAAAATTATTGTTGGTCCACCAGATGATGATAAAAGCTTCATGGGTGCACTTGTTAGTAAACAGCATTATGACAAGGTAAAGCTCGTAACTTCACTCCTTTCTTTCTGCTTTTTCGTTTCTTTCATCAGTCGTCGTGTTTTTAGACTCAATAGCTACAGCATGCAATTTTAATTCTGTACACTTTTTACAAACAAGCACCTGTGGAGTTTAGCTGTATGTATGCCTTTTAGCGAGCAACTTAACCCCCTTTTTACAACAATGTTTATCCTCAGATCTTCCTCTTCTGCATTTCTGCAATGTTCAGTTTTTGTTAATATTGTGTACTTTTATCTACACAATCATCTTTGACTCTTTTTCGCTATTCTTAGCAAAAAACATTTCGAAAAGATCTTCTGTAATTCTCTCTATTTTCCGTTTTTCTATCTATCGCTTCTTTTTTACTCTTTATCTGTAACGCTCGATTTTCTTTAATTTCCTACTTCTTGTGTTCTCTCTTTAGCCACCAACATTGTGCCAAGGCCATACCTCTGCTTTTCCATCCTACATTTTCATGCTTCCATTGTTACACGTTTTGTATGGCCAGTTAGTTTACTTAACCTTGTTTTTTTCCGCTTGTTCATCTTTGCAGAAAAGATCCCATTGAGCTCGTAATTCAGATTTGAAATAAAATTACAACGTACCTGAAAGATTTTTGATTCTTTGTCTTGTTTTCTTTCTCTTTCTTTTTCTCTTTTCTCCCCTTTTTTCTCTTTTTTTAAATTCTCTGCTCTTTTCTTCTTTTTCCATTTTCTTCTTCTCCCTTATCAACTTATCCTCCCACTTTTTTCTTTTTGATCATATTTTTATCCTTTTTTATCTTTCTTTTAATTTTTCATCTTTTTTCCTTCATTAATTAAGTGCCTTAATTAACCTTATTGATTAAGTGTCATGTGTAATTGTGCATTGTATTGCATTGTATTGTATCGTATTGCATTGCAATGTATTGTAGTGTATTTTATTGTATTTTTCGTATTGTAGTGTATTACATCTTATTGTATCTTAACTTATTGCATTGTTTTTTTCTTAGTTTTAATGCATTTTATTGTATCTATCTTATTTTTTCCACCTTTTTGTATTGTATCTTCTTGCACCGTACCTTATTGTATACTGTATCGCACATTATTGCATTATTTCTTATTGTAATATGTTGCATCTTATTGCTTAATCCCTTATTGTATCATACCTTATTGTATTGTATCTTATTGTATTGTATTGTATCTTATTGTGTGGTATATTATTCTATTGTTTATTATCGCCTTGTATTGCATCTTATTGTATCGCACCTTATTGTATTATACCTTGTTGTATTCTATCATATCATATTATGTCTTATCGCATCGTATTGCATTCTACGAATTGCACTTATTTTATTTAGCCTTATGATTAAGCTCGCTGTCTTTATATTTGGTTCTGTATTAGATACTCCTATTCTTTCTTGTAGGTTAAGTATTACATGGGCCTTGTAGAACAAGAAGGAGGTACCGTTCTTTGTGGCGAAGGAAAAGACGAGCCCATTGATTTACCAGACAAGAACAAAAACGTATGAAAGCATCTTTTTCAGTCTTTTTGGCAAATGCCTGTATATTATATAGGCGTTTCATAAAAGTGTGCATCAGGGTATTGTCTCTCTCATGCATGTACAGTATTTCTTGTCGTCTTTGATAAAAGTCATTACTGCATTCCACACTTGGGACAAAAAGAAGGTTATTTTAAAATCAAACATCCTAATTAGATAACGATATCATATATAGGATTCCTTTATTTTTCGTCAAAGGAGTCTCTCCAAAATTATCACAATATTTCTTGTCATCACTTCATTGATCAATTTTATTGCTGCATTTTACGCCTGGCACAAAAAGAAGTTATTTTCAAATCGAATGTCCTAACTTAGGAACAAACACAAAAATTTAGACGCGAGGGGTTAGCCATTAAGAGCTTATTATCACTGAATACCGAAGATCGAAAAAAAACGCTATACTTAGCTTAGGTATGGAAAAGACGGCTTCTTCTCATCAGATTATTTTCAATCTAGTTTTGGGCCTTGCTAATCTTCATTTGATCTAGATTTTCAACGTTTTTGCAATCAGATCATAAACGACTTCGTTTGCTAGGCCCTGGACGAACCCCTTAATGATGTCATATGAAAGATTCTTTTATTTTTCATCAAAGGGCTATTTCTTACGTCCAACTGTAGCTGTTGGGCTTGATGACAGCACGAGGTGTATGCAAGAAGAAGTATTTGGTAAGCATTTTTTGCTTATTTGTTGCATGCTGTATCGTTAGGGTCTTCTTAATCTCGATCAATGATACTCTGTTGCAATCGGGTTGTTACGGTCATCGTTCTCAACCCAAACACGTGCTACAATCATTTTTTCTTGAATTATGTCACGCAGGTTTGAGCGTAACAAAAGGTTTTCTCCCAAATACTTCAAAAGTTCGAAGGTACTTTTACATAGTTTTATCACAAGTCTGACTGAAGCTTGTTGTTGCTCTACAGCGAACTTTTTCTACCTACTTCAACAACTCTGGTGATTATACAACTCTGCCGGATCGGGAGAGACGTCTGCTCAGATTGCAAGGGGGAACAAGAATTGATGATTCCAGGGCTAAGAATCTCTATGAATGTTTAAAAGCAGGCTTAGCCAGATATAGAAATCTGTATCCCCCTTCTAAGAAATAACCAATTCTCGCTGAAGGACAATGGGCCAATTGGTCTCCCATGTAGAGTACTTGTGAATAATGACAAACTACAACTTTCCTTGATATTTTGAAGGCTTGAAATGTAAATCAAATGTCATGTTTGTCACAGAGAGGTAATAAAAATGAATCAAAATCATATTTTTTGATTTGAAAGAGCTAACATATTACTATATAAAATACAGTACGGCAAGTATTATAATGATATTCAAGAATTATTGCTTAACACTGCAAAACTTCAAAATTAGACCACATGAGATGAGACAATGTTTTCCGGCTCTTATCCAACGTTTTCATACACTATAGAGTATCGGACGCAAAGTTTTTTCAGTGTATTGAATTGTGTTTCCGCTGCTTCATGTGATTGTGAAGATTATGGACAGAAAGATGAGTATGTAGCGAGTATACCAACATATTGTTAAGACTGCTCAGTTTGGTCTTGGAGTTCATTTTTATGATATCATTTATCTTTTCGACTAAAAGAGTTGAATGAGCTTATGTCACTACTTACAGCTTGTCACGTGTTTTACATGTTTATATAGTTGTTTTGCTTTGAGTTCTAAACAGTTCATCTAACATCGGATGTCTAGTTTTATTGGACATTTGAAATTGTCCAATCTACATGTTTCCAATTACATTTTCACTGGTATTTTCACTCATTTCCTGGACGTCTAGTATCTCCTTTGTACATTCCTATTCTTGTGTATTCTGGGTCTTGTGTTCCTATTCCAAATCATGAAGAGATAATCTTACTTACCTTGATGTAAATATGCTTCATAGTAAGCACCATATACAGTTGGGACCAGGTGACAGAGTATCCTTTCCCACTGTAAAAGGTGCAAGAAAAGTACATTGTAGTTTCCTTTAATTTAATTTTTAAGTGATATACGGAAAAATTTGTTAAGACGGTGAAAAGATACGTAGATTTGAATTCATCGATTTAACTAGTCCATGCTTTATAAATATCATTAAGTTGCCAGAGGACCTAGACAGCTCAGCTTGATTAATTTAATTCAACTAATCCATTTTAAACACAGATCAGATGTTGTTAATGGCCTAGATAACCGAGAAACTTTCTCGGCTCAGACCAGAGCCACCATCAACGAAATGAAAAACAAGCTATTTGTAGTCCAATGACGCAAGAAATTAACCATTAAGAGTTTATAGAATATTGAAGAGCTAATTAAAAAGAAAACTGCACCCTGCTCTATCGCTATGTTTAGTTAATCCACAGAAAAATCCGCTTCTACTCACGTCTATTTTGTATTTATGGCTATATGCTATCTTATTTTGCACAATATTTTGGCTCTAAATTATGGAATACTCTTCCGCTTTACATACGGTTAGCTGGTTTTATTGTGCTAAATCAAAAGCAAATTTTATTTATTCGTATACCCAGAAAATAAAACAAGGCTTATTTGGTTCATTTATATTTTGTAGTTTTAATAGAAATTCTAATTTTTTATTTTATGGGAGGGGGTCTCTCTCGAGCTAAAGAGTTCTTCTTAATCAATCTATTTTATATACAATCTTGCAATATAACTTTCAATGTAGTTAACGTCTTGTATTATTGTAATTGTTTTTTGATGTATTGCGTTAATCTTGTGATTGTGTTGTGTTTTTCTTGAACAAGGTATTTGAAGAACACCAAAATTGTGTTTTTCTTGAAGAAGATATTTGAATAGCTTTTCTACTTTATGCTGTCGAAGATGTAAAATATTTTCACTCTATATTTTCACTTAATAACCAATTTTTTAGACTAACTAGACTTAAAGAAACTGTAAAATTACGCTTTTAATTTCTTTTTTACTTTTCTTACGAAGCAGGCCAATCTGCGAAAAAAGCAACATTTTTTGGAGCTTTTGTCCTGTTAAAATATTCGCTTTACTATCATTTTATATATTTTGGATGTTTTCGCTGCCTCACAAGCCTTTTGATATTTATGATACACCTTTATGATAATTCGCTCTATCATTTAACTTCATTTTTTTCACTTGATCTTATTTCAGGACCGTTCGTCTGCATTGCTCCTTTTGACACGGAAGAAGAGGTAATTATTCAAACACTAGAATGGATACTATTTTAAGTTACAGCCAATGAAGAATTGATAAATCATCATTCTCTCTATTGCAATATGCCTCAACCTCTACGTTATTACAAAGTATATGATGTAATATCTACTTTGCTGCTGGCTGCTGCAGTATGACATAATGCTTTTTCTTAGAACATGGCTTTCTAGCGCAAGAGAAATGGTTGCTTTCGCCACGGTAGCATTCGGTCCTACAATTGGTCATAATCTCTCTAGTCTACTATCGTAAATTATTTTAAATCCCCAATTCTTTTCAAATGTAGATCTTGTGATATTTGACTACAATTCCTTATACATAAACGTAACTATAGAATAAAAGTTTATTTTATCCCTACTACAAGCTCTATTTGCAATATATTCATATTTTTTAGTATTGTATATGTATAGTGATAAGAGTTTAATGGATAAATAATGAAAAAAAGAAGAATCCTGCTTTTCAAAGTAAAGAGAAGGTTCGAAGATACAATGTTGCCATCGCTATGGTAACGTGATATTTACAGTGCAAGAAACTTTGCTTCCCATAACAGCTATTTCAATTTGCATAGCTAGGCATGAGGTAAAAGGGTGCATTCTTCGTATTTAGATAGTTAAGAGGTCAGGATAAACAAGATTTCCTTGAAAGAAATCCAAAGTCCACAGTTTTTCAACTGTGGCTGCTACTATTTCGACAAGATGTTTACATGTAATACTGTGAACCTCACACCCGGAAATTTTGAAATGCGCCCACTCTACAGATATCGTTGCTGTCTATTGCGGCGAGATATAAACCGCAGATAGAGGGTTTTGTGTGAAGTTGGTTGCACAGTTTGTGGCCATAAGCAATTCATGAACTTTAACCTATAAATCTTGTTTGCTTTTAGGCAATTTGTCGTGCAAATGGAGTGAAATATGGATTATGTGCAACTTTGTGGAGTGAAAATGTTTCTCGAATTCATCGCGTTGCCCCCCAACTCGAGGTTAGTATCATACATAAATCCTGTTTGCAATATCATGTTAACAGGGGGCTTTAGCATAAGTAGTTAAGAGAAAATCCGACAGCAGCCAAACACAAAATGGCAATTGAAAGTAGAACTACGTTTGGATAAAAATTATGAAGCAATTTTTAGGCCATAGTCTATGAAGATAATGATTAAACATGAACGTATGGTGTTCGCACAATTGTCGAAATGTAAGTGCTAAAATTTTCTTTTTACATGTATCATATAGCTATTGAAAAAGACGTTTTAGAAAGAATTTTTACCAAACAGGCCCTTGTTTCCTTGAAACATCTAAGAAAAGTACATTTTTCATACTTGCTTTTAGAAGGATTTTGCCTCAAAGGCCGGTCATTAAAATCAGAATTGAATAACGAATTAAGAACGAGCCGAGGCTCGTATAGATGACATTAAATTTCTACTGAAGGCATTGAATATGTTGAGGTGCAAATGTTTTAAAACTGATACTTTGTAAGCTCTTTTTCTGTGAGAACACCGTTATTCAAAGATGCGTATATCTTTCATTTTCTATTGATTTTAACAATAACAATAAATGTTTCATTGCATGTTAACACCCAATGTATTAAATTGTCGATTCTCTAGTTCTAAGCAGTATGTTGTTTTTACAACTCCTACAGCTTCAGATAAGGAAAGCATTGTTATCGATTAACTTTTTTCCACTTGACTTTCTGCCACAGGCTGGTACAGTTTGGTGTAATTGCTGGTTGATTCGTGATCTGAACATGCCTTTTGGTGGGTACAAGCAGTCTGGAATCGGTAGAGAAGGCTACAAGGATTCCTTGGAGTTCTACACAGATGTGAAGACGATCTGTGTCAAAATATGAGATGGTATTTCTAAAGAATTCAAGTAAATATGTGCTGCATAATGACCTGGCGTAATGACCTGGCGTTGTGAGAATCTGTGATGTCTGAATTGTGTTCGTAAGTGCCCTTAGAGGTCTTCGTGTAATGCAGTAAACTGCCTCAACTGTGTCTAGATGCAAAGGTGGGTCATTATTCTGAATGACTGCATATTTGATTAAAATCTTTTTTTACATTATCTGTTGCAAATAATTTTGAACGATGATAGTACAGTCGACTAAATTATGAACAGACTATATTGGTACTGTTTAAATCGTTGTTCTAAGTTTCTTAAATGTAGAACTAGTTCAGGTCTTTTGATGTGTATAGTCACGTGCCCCTTCTGCATCACAGGGAACTGAATTTCTACTCTAAAATGGAAAGAGCCGCTATTTTGCCGCTGTGTTGGTGGCAGAAGACTGACGATACGATATGATAAACTGGTACCACAAGACAATTTTGCGGTGCTGCGAGGCCCTTTAACGCAGGGAAAGATCACGTGATGTGTGAACCAATAGGTCCTAGATTGAAGCCTCGTCTTGACCTTGTCATTAGTTCGCTTATCCCTTCAACTCTACAGTACTTGTAAGCCTTTTATGGAACCACAGAATAGAGAAAACTCAGATTTCTTTTTCTTTATATCGTTTTGGGTCTATTGCTACGTCACGTACCTTCTCCATATTGTCGTTTATCTTCAACTTTGAGAATGTGTTACCATGTTAATCTTTGAGCAAGTATATTGTAACGTATATTTGAATGATAAATTTTATTGGTCTCGTGTATATTTAAATGATAAATATTATCCTGTTTTATTTCTTCGTTGCCCTCTCTTCTTCTCTGTCTCTCCTCAATTTGGTCGGCATTAGAAGTGGGCCTGTATTTTCAACCACTTGTCTCTGATGCTCCTCAATAATGTTATATCTACGTTTTCTGCGAACCTCCTATATATAAGATTTCCCGGGAGAGTATGAGAAGCTGTCATTGTGACAGGGCTGAGTGGCAAATCAGTGTTCAGTTGAAAATATAACAACTAGGTAAGAGTTCAAGAAAACTGATCATCGAAGAATATCAATCATCTAACTAATATCAATTTTAGAACATAAAAGGACGATTAGTTTTTGAAACATTGGACAGCAAGATCATTCTTTGTTCTTTAGACGTTTCCAATCTGTCGTTGTACAGTTTTTATGAGAAAAGAAATTGGAAAACTAAGACTCGAGTTACCAAGAGAAGACTGACGTAGACGAGTGGCTGAACCGCACGTCTATAAAACTTTGAACCGAGAGGCCCACGGTTCGAGACCATAGTCGGGACCTTTCTCCACAAGCTGTTCAGCCAAACCAGCTATCCAACCCACTGAGGTCGGTCAATTGGTGTTGAAGGCAATTCTTGAGGCCACAGGCCTTAGCACACCAGGCCAAGATAAGCTAAATAGCTACGAGAACCATCTTGCTTGCATCCTCAGTTGCTTTTGAAAACAAGATGCAGAAGACAGGATTTTTGTCATGACAATAGCCGATTATACTGAAATTAAAATCTTTTTTATGAGAACAAGTAAAATTGAGGATCAGGCTGAGTTCTCTGATATTGTTGTTAGGGTGAAGGAAATTTAAGCATCAGACAATATACAACATTGCATGTTTTCAAAGGAGGTTTCGTTCTCAATAATAAAAGCATCAGATATATGATATAGTACCCTTTATAACAATGTCTTACATATGCAAGTATGATTTTTAAAACAGGTGATGATATGGCTCTTCACCATAATAAACAGTGCTAAGACAAGTCCTGTTGATTGGTTTTGGAAACACTTAGATGTGAACACTTGAGTCAAGGACAATATCATGGAAACTGTCCCTCCTCTTGGGCAAGGGAGACGAACATTAACTTTCGTGCCCATTAGTAAACTTTTATGTCTAGCTTTGAAAACATTCCACTGGAAATCAATATAAATTCTACTTTACAATGTTCCTTCATAAAGTCTTGCCAAGGTAGAAGAATCCTTGAAATGCGTTTTAATGACGTCACATCTAAACGTCGCGACCAGGGACCACAGTGACCGCAGTCCAGGACTGGTCACCCATTGGAAAGAGGCTGCTGGCAAGAAGCACATCTGATCTGGAAGTGTTGTGAAAAACAAAAAATAACCAACAAATCGTAAAATCCTGGCTGTCTAGAGTGACCGATCGTCATAAAAGAATACTGGAAAGATGAGTTCTCATGGCGAAGAAACAGTTGCAACAACTGTAGGTTGAAACATGCATATTGATCATTGACATCCTGTAAGAAACCATCTAGCAGTCTAGGCCTTCATTTGTCCACTGTCAAATCTCCACTGTCTCTCTGTGATAGTAACAAGCAATATCCTCTCTTTCCTTATCTAATTTAAACCTCTAAACATTGGTCACCTTATCATTCCATAACAATCGATATTGATGTATACTGGACCATGAGTTAAAGGCTGAAAGCAAAAATTGAAGCAGCTAAAATATGGTTCTACAGGTGAATTAGAGAAGCACACCAGAGAAAAAATACTGCATTACACTCTTGGCATTTGGCATTTAGCACCTGGGGCTCTGGAAGTCTTAGTGTTAAGTTGCCACAACTGATTGGCTGCAGCAACAATTAAAGGGTCCATGAAACTTGCAAAGCTTTATAAAGTATAGCCTCGGAAGATGTCAACTAATGTTCACCTGAGCACTTCAATGTGCAAACTTTCTATCTGATCCACATACAAGCAACCCAATGTTAGTTACAGCAGGTTAATTTATATTTTGTTTTTGGTTTAGATGGAATTTGCAGTAAACCTTGACAATGGCTTATCAGAAGAGAAACTGAAAGATGTCATTCGAAATGAAAAGGGTAGGCAGAGACAATTACTTTTCTGTACTCGTTTTTATAAGGAGCCATAGAAGCCCCCTCATTTTTTTTATTTTTCAGTGCTCTACCACTTTAAATGGATTCTTAATTATATATTTAGGAAGGGTTGATTAAATAGAACATGGGAAAAGTGCACATTTTCATTGCAATGCCTTTAGATTTCTCACAAGACAAGACAAATTTAAAAAGTCCATCCGCTTTTCAACTGTGCAGAGAGACAAGGAACTCGAAAAAATGTATTAGCTCATCAGAATGCCAGATCATCAAAAGATGTATTGAAATGACCAGTTCTTGCAGTGAAGAAACTGTGAGTTATACGATCTTTTGAATGATATTAGATGCCTATACACATTGCTCTAAAAAAAAAAGCAAAAGAATAAATGTAGACCATGTACAACTACTGTTTAAACTCATCATATGGAAATCTAGCATTCCCTGAATTTTTTTCTTGCAATTAACAAGTAAGATAATGTATCATTCCAGTTATGCCTTGCTACAATGCACACCCTTGAAGAAAACAATAGACTAGAATGACAAAAAAGGTTTATTTTCGCAGGAGGTTCTCTAAGGTACAACATAAGTTTGGTGCCACTAATTCATCAAACCTTTTCTTAAGTCAGAAATGGAGAAACAGTTTCTACAAAAATATAGTATATGAAGAAATACAGAATTTAAAAAAAATAGAATGTAAAGAAGTTTAACAGAATGATAGATTTGATTATAAGAAATGAAGATGCTAGGATGTTATTTGCTCCTTTTTAGGAATCAAACTGCTTAATGTTGATAGATATAAGCAGCAAATTGTCTTAGAGACAAGTCTGCCATCTGGTGTTGTACAAGATCTTCTTGAAAAGAGTGGAAACACCGCTGTCTTCAGGGGCCATGGCTATAGCCAAGGTTTGTGCTTTAAATTGTTATATAATTATATGAATGATATTAGAATTGCACAAATTGTTATTCTTAAATTAGCAAATTTGTTAGTGAGACAACATTTAGTTACTTTTGAATACATTTGCAGACTCAGTGTGCATATACTTGTCAACTTATTTTAAAGCCTGTCAATGTTAGTGGTAGAAATATATTTTGATTGCCCAATTTAAAAACAAAACAATTTACTCCTGGTTTGAAATAAATATGACCAATGTTGACCAATGTTTTAAAAAGTATGAATCTATCAGTGCCAAATTTTTGGCAAAGTTCAAAGTCAACTAATTGCTTTCAGATTAGAGTCAACCAATAATGGCACAAAAACTTCAAGAAATTTTGATCTCTTTAAGGGGGTGGCCACATAGCTGCAGCTGTTGTGCATGTCATGGGAAGTAACATCAATGGAGTTGTACGCATTGTTCAAGTAGGTGATATAGTTGTATATGCCACAAATTGAATCTGTAAGACATGCAATTTGATATTTTAAATTTTTATGCAAAGATAAAACTTGTGAATTTGCCAGGTAGCCAATTTACTTCAAACTTTAATGGAATTTTTACTACCTATCAAATGCAAATGCCTCTTTAGGTTAATTTTAATGCCAAGCATAGAGCTAAACGGCAAAGTCATAGAACAACATTTATCAGTTAATGGAAACTTAATGTTTTTAAAAATAAATTGTTGGAGAAAAGAACCCTGCGACTTGATGAGATTGTGAAAATAAAAACAGCTAAAATTCAATTTGCCAATGGTTTGTTGTCAATTTGCTTTAAGCTGTAGCCAAAAGGTAGTTATCTTTTAGACAGAAACATTTCAGGTTTCTTGTATATGAATAGCGTATTTATGTGACAATATCATTAAACTTGAGATTCATATGTTATATATTATTGAATAGATTTGATTTCAATGTGTTCTGTTAAAGCAGCAAAATGAAAAATAGACTTCAAGTAAATGAGTGAAAACTAGTTTCTTGATCTTGAATGCTCTTACAATCATTCTAAAAATGAATGCCTAGATAAATAAATGAATGAATAAAGAAGTAATAAGGGAATTAGTAATTAAAGATTTTCTCAAATTTACTCCTAATCTATTAATAAATTAATGTTTATAGGCTGACAAAGATTGTTGTGTAATAGATGGTGTTATTGATGGGCTTCCAGAAGGAAGGCATGGTTTGCATATAAATGAACTTGGTGATTTATCAGGAGGTTGCCAAAGGTAACAATTTTGTAAACCCTGAAATGTATACTTTTCTAAGCTATAAGCGCTGTAATTGGCAATTCCCATCCGTGTATGAAAAGTCATTATAAATGCCCTGATTTCATCACTTGTTTTTCATTGATTTTCTATGGTTATCGTTTTTTTATAAAATAGTCAAGTGTTAGTTGATAATCAATGTGTTATTAGGTTTTGTTTTTTTCTTTTGGTTAGATCCAGGTAAATAATCATTTCTCTCTTTATTAATGTATTGCAGTTTGTCAACCAGTATTTCATTACTGAAACTTAACCATACTTTTAAAATTGAAGCGAAGTGAAATGAAATGAAGGGGAATGAAATAATGTTAAACGAAATGAAATGAAGTGAAATGAATCGAATTGAAATTAGATAAAATGAAATGAAATTTACTGAAATAAAATGAAAATGAAATGAAACGAATTGAAATGATACAAAATGAAATGAAATGAACTGAAATTAAATGATTTTGAACGAAATTAAATGAAGCAAAATGAAATGCATTGAAATGAGATAAAATGAAATGAAATTTACTGAAATTGAAATGAAGTGAAAGAAAATGAAACGAAATGAAACAGAATGAATTTGAATGAATTAGAATAAATTGAAATGAAGTGAAATGAAATGGGATAAGATGAAATGCAATGCAATGAAATGAAATGAAATGAAATGTAATGAAATGAAATGAAATGAAATGAAATGAAGTGAAATGAAATGAAATGAAATGAAATGGGATAAGATGAAATGAAATGAAATGAAATGAAATGTAATAAAATGAAATGAAATGAAATGAAGTGAAGTGAAATGAAATGGGATAAGATGAAATGCAATGAAATAAAATGAAATGTAATGAAATGTAATGAAATGAAATGAAATGAAATGAAATGAAATGAAATGAAATGAAATGAAATGAAATGAAATGAAGTTAAGTGAAATGAAATGGGATAAGATGAAATGCAATGAAATGAAATGAAATGAAATGAAATGAAATGGAATGAAATGAAATGAAATGAAATGAAATGAAATGAAATGAAATGAAATGAAGTGGAATGAAGTGGATGAAGTGAGATAAATTGAAATGAAATGAAGTGAAGTGTTATGAAATGAAATTTGATTAAATTAAAGGAAATCAAATTTAAAGGAATGATTTCAAATGGCATGAGTGAATTACTTAAAGGAGGAGCTCTCTCAATAAATTATTTCATTTTGATCAATAATATTAACTATTAGGCTTTGATTAGCTTTTTTAGCTATCATTTCAACTCACAATGTAAAAAACGGTTTTCTGTTTAAAAGAATATTTTAAAGGATCAAATTTTTTGTTTGAATCTGTTAAAAGAAACCCTTTATTTTTTATATGCTACCAAGTGATGTATTTCGTTTTGCATTTAGCACGGGTAATCACTTCAATCCAACCAATGAACGTCATGGAAATAGATCAGATAATTCAAGGGTAAGTATGAAATGATTAAAAGTAAATAATAGTCTCCCATGGTGAGAACTGTGAGTTGAAAATCATATCGGGATTCCACGACCATTTCATTGTACCTGTGCTGCGTAGTGGATTAGATACTTCACTCAACTTTGTAAGGGAACGCAGAGAAATGCAACCACACTTGAGGCGGGCTCAACTTCCTAAATCACATCTCTGCACTTTGCCCTTCTGCACCTATACAGATCAGTATTGGTTATTCTACATTTTACTTCATTCAATTGCAAAGCTAAATGTTAAGACGCTCATTACATTTGACCGGGCCATAATAAGATTATTAAGGAAATATGCCAAGGAAACCTTGACTGGAAGTTCACGAGGAGATCGCGCATCTCAGAATGCGAAACTCGCAGAACAAGCAATCTGCAAGTATCTAAGTCTTGGTTAGAATCTTAAAAGCTTCTCGTACCTCTGTGTAAAGATTTTTAACGAGATGTAGTGCATCCGAGTATGGTACTAGCAGACCCTTCCGACCCTATAAAATCTCTCTTTCCACCAAGTCTTCTTGCATCAAAATCTTGGGATTGGATGCTTAAAGACTGAAAATTCTTGGACCAGATATACTCAATTTTTAAGGATAACTGAAGACAATGAGACAGGAGGCTTGGGACTATTTTCTTTCTTTATGATGATTTAGTTGTCGCTGTTGGTTTTGAAGTCCGTAATGGGCCTAGATGTTTCAAATAGTGACGTGGAAGAATCGTGCCACTATCTGCTTATTGCAGTTTCTGTTTACTCACTTTTGCTGCAACGATATGATAAACGGTCTATTGCCGACGTTAGTTCCATTGGAACTCACATTTTTGTCATTTTATCAATATTTATACACAATAAATACAGCTAATGAAAATGAATTGTTACAAAGAAGAAAGGAGCTGCTCTACCAAGAATCGTATTGTATTTGGGTCCTGTAGGCTCAAAAGATATATTTTGCTTTCCTAACAGAAGGTATGATTATCATTTTAGCACGTTGGAGATTTGGGGAATATTGAAAGTGGTCCTGATAGGCGCTCTGTATTTAGAATGCAAGATGACAGAGTTAAGGTAAAATCTTTCGCATTTTTATTGCATTTGTATTGGCTAGGTCGTTGAAGTTATTGTATTTAAATCTTATATGAACTTTATATAAATTGCTGTGCACAAAGTTTTCTAAATCAAGTGTCTATATTTATTATAACACATAGCGTTTTATTTCTCTTTATCAATATATCAATTTATTCTAATTTGTAAGCTTTTCAGTGGAGAACTTTTAAAAAATCAAAAATGCTGAAAGAAAACCCTTCTAAAATATGTGAAACCAAGCAAATCAAATAGGATTGTGATCACTTTTTTCTTTTGTTTGATGTTATTATTTATACTCCTGTGATTAATAGGTTTTGGTTACCTTATTTTTCAGCTGTATATTATTTCAAGGCCTGTTGTAAATAAATAAATAAATATTATTTCCAGCAATCGTTATCGATTGAAACCAAGCAGTATTTTCGTCGCTGTAGAGTGAAACCATTAACATGAAATTTGCATCCCTTCTCCCTCCTTTGTATAATTTTGTGTACCATTTGATTTATTTTCATAAATTATAGTTGATGATATGATATATTGTTTTTTTCATTACTTTCGTGTAAATTTATCCTGTTAATTGTTAAAGTCACAGTTATTCTTATTTTCTTGGTGGTATCGTCTTGAACAATTTAGGATTGATGCATAGAAAAAGTAATTTAAGACAATATTTTATGTCGGACAGCAAAGTACGTTTGAGTACGCGGAATTATATTTTTGGTTTTCGTGCATTTTAAATATTTACAGTACAAAGCAATTGATTTAGAATGTTCTTCTAGGTTTGGGATATTATTGGTAGGTCACTTGTCGTCGATGCGGAGGAGGATACATTTCAAGAAGATTACATCAAAAAAAATGGGTAGGACTTACTTTATATTAACATGAAATACAAAGTTTGATAATATCAAAAAATGCAGGAATACGACAGTATTACGAAAAATGAGCCTGTACATGTTTTCACTGATTAGAGCTTGTTTATATCTTAGCATTGCATGCGGCATCATAGCACGTTCGGCTGGCCTATTTGAGAATATAAAGCGAGTCTGTCAATGCAGTGGTAAAACCTTGTGGGAAGAAAGAAAAGAAGTGAAAGATTCCTTAACATCACAGTTATAGTTTTTGCGTTGGAAATGCCATTGAGAAGGAGATTGCAACCTCTTTTCTGTCATGGAGTCTATTTCCAGGAGAATGAGGTTGCCCTCGTTCCTCGTGTCAATTAATTTAGATTGCTGCTCCTATTTTGTGAATATCGACAACATGGCCTAATTGCAATACACTTCGCCACGCAAGGTATACGTAAACAATATACAATGAATTAAAAGTTGATGCATGTACCAAAGAATGATAGACATGTAGATTTATTCATAATTAAATTAGCTAATATGATTTGCCAATTAGTAGGTCACTTAGATTGTGTTTCCCAAAGAATGGGTTTTAGATAACGGCAAAAAGGACCCTTGCTTCGGTCATCATTTATTCGTTTTGGATATTTCGTTCCATTGAAGGAAGGTAGCCCAGCCCTTCAGTAATGCTTATTTAGGAGGGGTCCTCCGTTACGAATGTACCGAAAATGAAATGAAGCTATGTCCTAAACCGAATTATATAATGCTGACAAACCCTATATTGTAATAGAAATGTAAATTGTAATAGAAACAAACCAATGATAGATCTTCAGAATGATAGACAACCAATGTGCTAGACATATTATTAACAGCTGTCTTTCCTTATTTTCACACCTCTGTTCAAGTTAGATACCAGCACTCATTCAACTTGGTTTCCAAAGCTTCAAGCTGCCAAAGGAGAGTTTAAGAGTTTTTTTTCGGTAACCCAGGGACAGCTGTGGTAGTTGTATTAATCCTAGATATGAACTGGGATATTTTCATGAAAGTCTATTACCTGCCATTGGGCGAGCTCATAAAGAGCTTTGAAGACCATGATTTTAGATTATACCCACTAAAAATAAATTGATTTACGGTCTTTTGGTATTAAAATGAAAGGTCAGATATGCGTTTATACCTTTGAAAAGGTTAATAATTTGCATTGATGTGGTACTCTAGTGGAAGAGATGGTGGCCCCAACCTAGATCATAGGCTGTTTGCCTAATGAATACAACCTTTCCACGTGATGAATCCTGCACTTAATAGCCACGTCTACAAATTACGTCATATCAATATGGCAGTAAATGAATTCTATCGGTGCTCCGTTGTACAGTTCTAGCCTTGTACTCTTCGTGCTTAAACTTTGTATTCTTAAGCCACTGAAGTTTATAACCTATCTAAAAGTACAATAGATGCATGTTTAAAACAATTCTACCAGAGTTTTAACGTACATCGAATACGTATGTAAGAGTGTAATATTAAAGGTAATCTTTTGTCGCACGATTGTGTTCAAAATGAAAGTCAAGCTTCCCATTTCAAACATGCTAATTACTGAAATGTAAATGCAATATTTATGGCATCACGACTTGGAATACTTTTCAGAGACTGGTTGCCAATAATAATCATGAAAGTTCATAAATTGACCAACGATGAGACGATTTTTTTACATATAACGTATATTCCCGTTATTAATGGCGCATACTATCGATTAATGTGCATTTCACAATAACAGCAACTGCAAAACCCTCCCCCTTCTATTCTGGTATGTGACATATTTTATCATTCTTTATTTTTTAATATTGGTACCATCGATAAGTTGTCTCTATCTGTAAACCATTGTTGTAACAAACCTTCCAATGAATTTCAATGAACTACATGCGTGTTGAAACAAAATTTTTGGATTTTTTTTACTTTAACATATAAATACCTTCCCCATCTTAGGTAATATCTCAAATGTTTTAAGCCCATTTTGCTAGGCGCTCATGATCGACGTGTGGAAATGTCGCGTAGTGTCATGATTCTTTCCCGCATGCAATATGCTTATCCACCCGAATTTTAAGAATCTTTTAGTTTTTTGGCTTTTTTAAAAGATGTTTGATGTCTTTTTGCTGGTCATAAATATTCTATAGCCTTTATCTAATTGGTTACGAGGCTGGAGTCTTTCGCGCCAAAATTCAATGTTGTATTCGTCATCCGATGTAAAGTTGGCTCGAAAAATAAACATGTATATTCGGAGTTCAACAAAGTTCAACGGTATGCCCTTGATATGACCTTTTTAATCACGAATTTTTGTTACAAATTATTATAATTAAAACAGATTACACTCACATTCGCTAATCAAACAATTAATCATTTCAGTGGAAAATTTTGCTTCTGGTCGTTGATCTTTTTTAAGTCATTATATCGGGGCCTAAAATAATGAAATTGGATTAAAATGACAAACCATTTTTTATCTATTTCTCTGACAGCAGTTAATAATATTTAAGCGGTTATAAAGGGCGAGTTTTACAAATTTTGCTAGTCTAGACAAATGAAGAAAAAACTTTTCTGACATTTTTGGGTGCATGTAATGCTAGGCTTCTTATAAAAAGTTTTCTCTTGAGAAATGAGGGTACAAGTATATGTTATTGCTGTTGTCTCTTTTGTTGTAATAAATGTTTAATGTTGTTGCTAGATGGATGCTGAAAATAAGGATACGGAGCAGCTGAAGGATGTATCAGAAAAATGTTCAAAGATTTTCAGAGACAGAATTATTCAGGTGAGATGCACAATATATAGGTTTATTGGTATTTTAGAACAGTATCATTATCAATATTATTCTGTCATCTAACAGAGGCGGGTATCGCAAGTATAAAATCCCATTTTTTCGGCCCATCATCCTATTATGACGCAATTATGATTACGAAAAAAAGTACATTAAAAATCGAAAAATTAGCTTCGAGAATGTGCCAGATATTTATAAGTAAGAACACAAAGAATCACTGGTACAGGGCCAGGCCACGAATGGTTTGCATTTGCAACTTCTAATATCCTTCTAGGCCTTGATATACTCTTTTAATTCAGGCAAACTTCTATTTTTTCTAGCTTCGACGATAACCTTCAAAGGCAGGCATAAACAGTTTTCCAATCCTATCACTTCCTGTAGATCTGTAGCATGTTACTGAGTATATGCATCTTGGAGTATGATAATCTCAAAACGCGGATGAATTCATGTAGGCTTCTTGCTCGTCAGTTAAAAGTTACGAACAATTCACTTAGGGGGTACTACTTAGGTGCAAACATTTCAGTAAGGGCCTTAGTGCAATAATTTCAAGCCTTTGTTCTTTGAAGAACTTGATTAATTAATCGTTCGGCTATCAAAAGGCAATTTTACTTTTCAAGGCTACTACGGTGAAAAAGTCACTGCTTGGTGGGGTCTTGCAACAGTTTTGTTTGAAGTTCCTGTTTAAGTTGTTGCATTATTGATACATTTTATGATGTTATTTTATTAATGAGGCTGTCATACCACATTTGAGGAATTGCAAAAGCTATAATAGTATGAAAGCCAAAAGTTATGTATTGAGACGTTTATAAAATATGTTTCAGTTTTTCGTCTTTTCGAAGCATTCCCCTAGCAGTAACTATCTCCGCATGTTTCCCTACTAACTGCTAAGCTCTTTTATTAACCTGGAAGTTTGCGTACCTTACTTTTATAATGATCTAGCATATGTCATAAAATCAAAAATATTTCTAAGTTCTAATAAAAGTAAGCTCGCATGTTATCGTTCTTAGTATGTCGAACTTTCTTTTCTTAGGCTTTAGAAGAACTAAGATTAAAGAGGGTGAGTACTGTGCAAATAGACTTTCTTTGCAATGGGACTTTGGCGATTGAATCTACAGATCCTCTGCTCGAATTTTTTTGATAGCTGTATCAAACCATGTGCTTTCCTAGTCATCTGGTATCCTTTTCTATTTTCATGTTCCTTATAAAATTAAGGGGCATCAACAGAAATTATCATACCTCTATTTCATCGAAAATTTACAAAAGAGTATTTCGGAGGATTATGTTTCCTGAAAATGGTTTCCTTTTTTTCTTTCATATTTTGGAAGGAATGTTTCGGGCCTTCAAATGTTTTGGTATAGTATCTTTGATATCCTAGTACCTTTCTGAACAACTTAAGCAGTCATTTCTGATTCCTCTTTTTCTAGAAACTCGAAGTAACAAACACTGAAAGAATCAACCAACTCCTCAGAGAGAAATTTGACTTGAGTCGGCAAAAGGTTCAACTTCACATTTATAATGCCATAAGAATGTAGCGTTGCAGAAATTATGATAGATTCACGCTAGGAAGAAGGATCAATCTAGTAAATATTGATGGAAAAATCCTTTCCTTGATAGTAATTACTGAGAGAGGAATTAAATGAATTTTTGCAATAGTTAGAGAAAATGCCTTCTTTGCAAATTGCATCAACTTTCTTCAATTCCAAATCGTGACCCAACCATGCAACGTGATAAGTTCTAGCTCCTGCTTCTTTGATAAATTTCACAATTTCACATTCTTTGATAAATTAGCTAACGAATAAATTTTGCTATCCAAAGCATTATTAGTTTCGTTCATTATCTAGGATGAATCAGCATGTCAGTTCCAAAAAGAGGTCAGTTCTTTGATCCAGAAACTATCGGAAACTGAAAGAGAGGTTAGCCCCATTCTTTACATTTTCTGGTTGACTTCAGTGAGTCCTTTAGCATGCTAAGGTGCATTTATGAGGGGAAATGGGGATTTCAGGGACAGTGCTCAAAGGAAATTTCCGAACCACTTCTTGTTTTTATGTATAAAGATCATTTCCACTAAAACGAATGCAATTGTTGACTATTGATACTTGTTCTTTTATCTCGGATGGTTTTGCTTTTATTTTCATATGATATTGTTTTGCGCGTATAGTTCATTAACTGATTGACTGTTCTGTACTGCAAGACTTAAAAATTGCTGAAAAAAGTGGAAGAGCCATTTAGCACACTGAAAAGCAATTTCTTCACCTGACATTGACTGAAAGTCTAACGAAAATGTATTGCCAAATGTGCATTTAACAAAAGTTCTTGTTCTAGCCAATCAGTGGCCACTCACTCAATTTGACCAATGGGAGATTTTTCAAAAAAAAGATATAATTCAAATTCAAATTTTCCTGGAAAAATTAATCTGCATAATTTTGAAAAAATTAATTGTATTGTATTTTGTATGATTGGATCTTCAGTTCATTATATAAGAATTCAAATAAGAAAGTTTTTTCTTAGCTCCAAGAGACGAAAGAAAGATTGCAAGGGATTGAAGTAAGTGCCAACTTATAACTGTTAGAAGTTATAAATTAAATGAAATGGTCGTTAGAGTCTTTAGGCTTCCCATTGAATTTCATCGAAGACCAGTTCACAAACTCTAGTACGTAAAAAAATGAGACTCTTGCACGGAAACTGCGATGCGACATTTAAACGACTGCTGGAAATGGATGGAACGAAAACCATACATAAGAAAAACTTAGAAAGACCAACCGTGAAAATTTATAAGTTGATCAACCGTATTAATTCGGTATATATGTGGAGATTTTACTATAAAAGGATATTCCATATAATCTAAGAACTAAGTAACTCAGCCAGCTCCCGTCAACAGAGTCCAAGCATTATGTTATACACTCCATATCATTTAATGGGAGTTAAATGTGGGATACTTTAGACAATCAATTAACACTCACAACCTTCTGAAAACCTCTGGAAATAAAATATGCAGTTTGGATGGAAATCGATGTACGTGCTATATTTTCGCTAAGTTTGATCGGAATGTTTTGTAAATGGTTGGTCTGAATTAGTTCATTCAAACTTTTATGGTCATGGTTATGATCATGATTATGATTGTGTAATTCCTTCCCGTCACATCAGCACACCACAGATAAACTGATATTATTTTATGAAGTATACTGTAATAAACTAGAGCAAATAATACAGACTAGACTATCTGCCGCTCTTACATTGAATCAAAGTATAATATTAACCCTTCCACCCCTAGACAGGCCATATGGCCCAATGACAAACAATTAAAAAGATGATTTTTAAGGGGGTTAAGTACAAAATATTGTAAATGTTCTGATGGCAGGTTTATATAATAGTTTACGCTTTCATCCAAGTTATTTGACTATGCTACCCCCTGAAAAGCGTAGAATAATATGGGTTTTCACAGTTAACTGAAAATAAATCCGGGTGCGAAAGGGTTAATAGGAGACAAACATAATAGTTATCTTTTGTTTCTTTCACTCCCGAAGAAAATACAGTTGTACATTTCGACTTTACGTTTGATCACTTTGCAAGGGGGGGGGGTACTATTATCTATGATGTTGGAGCATAGAAGCCTTGCAAAGGTTGAACTACAAATGAATCAAAATATTGAAGCCTTAGCCCTCGTCCTAAGAAGTTACTAATCCTAGCTGAAGATCACTATGCAATATGGTCCCTCCAGGGGTGAAAGAGTTAAACTAGATGACAAGACGGATGGACATTATATCTATGATTATCAGTTTCATATTTTGAGAGCATAGGTTATTTAAATTTAAGAATGAACAAGCCTTTCTTCTTGATAACTTCATAAATTTTTGTCTCGAAATGTCTTCCTTATGTTGCAGCAGTTTTTGTTCTATTTGGTATTGAAATGTGCTTCGATAGCTTTGATTCAATGTGTTGCCAATATCATTATGCACTGTAAGGTACTAAGCTCGCAAGTAAGATAAGGGAGCAAGAAAGCAGTGTACAGAAAAAGGTGTGAAGACCATTTGTATTTTTTTGCTAAGAATGTTTGGAGATTAAAATAGCCAGTGTTTATTTCTATACAAGTACTACAGTGGACTTTGACAAAACATCTTGTTCCTAAATGTTGACAATAGTTTCAGGAAGAAAGGTTGACCATCTTTACTTGAAGAATATTGACTAACTTGTTATTTAAGTAAACTAAAGTTCATAAAAAAACATTGGAACAATGTTTTTTTATATAACTTGTTAATTTTCTTCGAACAGAGGAAGCAAAAATCTGCACAACATTATGAACATGAAAGTATTAAAGTGCTGAAAGAAGAAGTAATTGCTCACCAGGTTAGATATAAATCTCAATTTTATGAAACTTTACTATTAGTGACGTTACCGCCAGTTCATTGGAAATCTTCTGTCAATCTTGCTTCTCCTTCCTTGCAATATGCACAATCTTGCTTCCCCTTCCTTGCAATATGCAAAACCCTATCAATTGATGCTAATAGTCTTTAACTTCAAAGCTTTCTTATTTTATCACCTGTACTACATATTGCGTCTATTGCCGCAGAAACATGACATGCACTAACTCCAAGCTATGATCTTTTTGACTAAAATTATATTTTTCACGTCTTTTCCTTTTACAATTGTAATTGTATTGTAAATGTGGAGTAATCTGAAGTGAAAATGAAAATTCTTTTTATTTAGAAGCTTTACTCGTCGTCTTCCAAGCATTAGACTGTGGCTCACTGTTATATAGCTATTATTACCAGTAGTGGCGCCAAGGGGGGGATTGGGGGGGGGGACGCGTCCCTCCCAGTTGTCGCCAAAACTGATTTTCCAATTCAACTATTCGTTTCATGTTTCAGTCTGAAATGTTTGACAGTAACAAATGTCACTTTTTACGGTAAGTGAGGGCCATCATCTGTCACAAAAGGGACTTTTTCCGAGTGAAATGGGCGTGGTTGAAACAAATTTTCAGACCTTCTTCTATGTGTCCCCCCCCCCCCCCCCCCACTTTGTGGCGGCTGGTGCCGCCACTGATTATTACTGTCTTTTGCATGAGAAGTGTCAACAGCCGTGGCTGTGCTCGTTTTGTTTATTCTATTTTGCTTGATAATATATGATGAAAATCGCCTATTTTGTCATGTTTTGATATTAAGAGTTTCAAAATAAATTGAGATCTGATCACACCATACCTTCAGAATTGATTACCTATGATATAATCCACCGCCAAGTTTTTAATTAAATGCTTTATGCTTACATAACAACCCTCGTACTTGGGATGAAACCAGGTCACGCTATTCGATCGCACTTAACTACCTCAGATTTTCACTATATTTATTGTTTTACGCTCACAAGATATAAATGTACAAAGGAAACAAGAGCAGCAGTTATCTTGAAGCATCCAAAGCTTTCTAAAGTTAAGAAACTAATCACATCAAGTAAACTTTTCTCATAGAATCACTTGAAGGACATGTAATTATTATGTATATTTCCTTTTAATGAAGGTTACATGCTCATTATTTTATTCGATATGACACAATTTCAACATGCGTCAACCATGACCTTCAAAATTATAATTGCATTGATATTATTGCTAGATTTTTAATCAACGCGTGTTACACTTAAAGCGTTCCCTTTATTGCGGAAATAGTTTTTGGTATAAAACGATACTGGTTTATGAACGATTTCATTTTTAACTTCAGCTTGCAAAGCACAACCTGGAAAAGAAGCTAAAAGAACAGGTAAAAAACATCTACTACCTACAATCAACGATCTCTCTATCATTTACGACTGATCTTTTTATTATTTTCTATTTTCATTCTCCAATGCTGGACAACAGGGCTGCAGCAATAGAGAGAAGAGTCTCTTGTATTTAATAGGAATGAAAGAACTTTAAATTCAATGCATGTAGCAACAGGACCTTATATCATTACACTAATGATTTCAGTCATTTCTTTGCTCTTGATTGGTGGAATACATCGGCTTATTTTGAGACACGCATGATAATTACCATACCTGAACCATTGAGACAATCTGGAAAAGTTTCGCTTGTTTGTAAAAAATGGGTAGCAATATAAAACCTATGAAAATAACCTTTAGAAAATGTTTCTCAAGAGAATCATTTCTTTATTGAAGGTAATGAGGAGAGGTCGCGTTCTGATATTTGATCATTTGTTGAACATCATAGGAATGTCAATTTAACATGCAGTCAACTGCAAAAGAGAGCCTGATGAAACAAGTGAAAGGTCTTCAAGATCGGGTCAAATCAGTTGAAGAACAAAGAAACAAAATGCAAGATGAATTAATGAATATTGAATCATCAGGTAAACTTCAAAATGGTTAATAGACATAAGGTATCAAGAGGCCGTTCACTAGAAATCTCAACTCAAAATCTGAAATTTTATGCTGCATTTATTTGAAAAATTCATCTCAGATTGGGAGAGGCCAACGCTATTTTATCGTTAATAAGCTGCTGAAGATGTAAAAAAGAGTTTTTTTTTATTTGATAGGTTCTTCTAATGATTGTGAACAGTAATCAAGGGTAGGCCAATAGACCATGGTCTTATTAGACAATCTTTTTATAACACCACTTGTGATCATGTTGATATAACATTACTTAACTATCTTTATGCTCTCTTTTCACTGCAGTGCAGAAAGCCACGTTATTTCAAAATAGAATTTTGCGTGTCAACCAGCATCAGCAATGTAGCTTGGAAAGATTCAAATCAGAAATTGCCATCGCAAATCAAGAGATTTTGAAAAGCCGGGTCATGATTGATAATCTCAACGCAAACTCTAAGGCCAATGAAGAAACAAAAGGATACAAATTTTCCCAAAAAGTAAAGGAACCAAAACATATAAGAACTCATTGTTTTGCTATATCTACCTTTTCTGAATAAAGGGTTGTATTTTCTACTTTTTATTGTTTTAAAGCTTAAGCGTAATCAATAAGAAATTTCTGCAAAGAGGAGATGGCTTCAGCATGACCACCGGTTTCTGCTTTAGCCGGCTTGTAGTTTTGATGGTACTTAAAAGCCGTGCACACAATAGCAAGGCATATAATGAGCGTGAAATCCTTCTGAGACTTTTTAGTTTAATGTTTTTTTCATGAATGTTAGGTTGTATGGAAGATCGAGAAAAATATGTTTGCTTTCCTTGACAAGAAAAATTGTTTGCAGATGCAAGAGCAATGGTAACAACGGATACACGAAAGAAAATATCTTTAGAAAATCTGATTGGTTGCGGTTTTTTTTATGTTTCTTTTTCCACTGAACTTATGCAGAGACCTACTAAAAGCAAGCAAGGCTGCAGATTTAATATATTTCTACATATTACTGTGTCCCATTCGTTATTAAACTCTGTTATGCTACTATTTTTCATTCAAATATACGTTTCTATGCTTTCAGGATCTGTTCAAAGAAAAACTTGAAGAACAACTTGAACAACAGAAGAAGGAAAACGATGTAAGAATATTTTAAGAGTTCTTTAGGTGTAAAAGTAATGATCAATTTCGCACTGTTATCAATCAAATATATTTTCAACTTTAACCTTTTAAGCCATTTGAATACGGGAACCTTCAAGTGGTTCTAATTGGAATAACCATACTTCTGGGTGTCGTTCACAAAACTAATCATTGCAAAGAGAGACGAAATTGACTTTGATTTGTAACACATAACAAACCTGTATTCATAATGAAATCAGCTTACTCTCTTTTGCAGAGGCTTTTAAAAGAGCTCAATAAACAGACGGATCTCGTCAACCAACTGAGCAACCGAGTTACAACAATTTCAACGTCAGAGATGGGACTTCACTTTGTCATTGATGACCTAAAAGCAGAAAACATGAAGCTAAAATGCTCAATAGGTGAGAAACATGATTTGGTAGATAAACAGATACAAACATCTGAAGAAGCTAGCAGTTCGGAGGAAGATGGGACCAAGGTGGAACAAGAAGTAAGGAGCGTGTTGATCTTAGAAATTCAGCTATCTTCCTTTTTCAGGTTCTCTTAAAGCACTGTTGGTTGTCCTATGTGTAAATAAGATCCTTGCCTTGATATAATCACTACAGAGTTATTATAAAAGTACTTCTAATGACGCGCATAGTTCATACTCTGACAGAAATAATTTAATGGTTTTATTTTGGTCGTTATTTATGGTCGTTATTTTTGTTCTTATTTTTCATTTGCAGGATGAAATTTCTTCAAATCGAATTCCTTCCCCCCGGAAGGGAAGCCAGCAAGAGGGTGTGTGTCCTAAAATGTGTTTGCATAGTAACTGTTGGTTTATATTTATCTTGCTTGTTGTCTGTCTGTGTATATGCTGAATATGGACTAGTGAAATATTTGTAAATATTTCTTGTTAAGAAATGATTTTTTTAGCGTTATATGGGGTAAGGAAAGTGTTAATCCTTTGACCAATGGAAGGACAATTTTAACAAATGACTTTAAGGAAAAATTGGTTATTTTTTGAAAAGGAAGACAGATCCCATTAATATTTGGATACACCTGCTTTTGAACTCATTCTCGTTCAAATCTATGCATCTTTTAAATCTTGTAATATCTTTATTTTTATCTATTTCTGTACATTCTAGACAACACAGAGCAACTAAAACCCTCCCAAGAAACTCCAGTTATTCCGCAAACTGTTTTAAAAGAAAGTGATACACCGGTGGAAGAAGAAAGGCCTCTATCCTAAAAGGGAACTTTTCAGACCTTGTGTTATTAAGTTATTTTTTTTATACTACTGAATTCTACTGTTCAAGAAATAGCTTATGATAGAGGCACTAGATACATCCATTGACTTCAATGCCGTAAAAATGAAAAAATTGGACAGAAATTCACTAAAATCACGAGAAACGGATTCCTAGCTATCTGCATTCCATTATGCTTTTCATTGATTACGTTGAGATTTCATTACCATTACATTCATAGCCACCTAGTGTACTCCATAGCTTAAAAGGCAAGACTGTTGCAATATGAACACAACTTTAGCCGAATACAAATAAATCAGCTTTGAGAGCCCGAGCTGTTGGTATTCCTGATATGGTAGTTGATAGGCATGCCTGATAGGTTTTGTTTTAGAGCATGGAATGGGTGCAATGCGTAGATTTTTCGCCTGGCACGAAGTGACGGATCATTTTGATAATTTGTTCCACTTTCTTCAATGCTTTTTAAGAAAGTTTTTGCCGTTTCTTTTTCAATTAAGATGAGCAATCCCTTAGAAATTCAACGCAAGTTTCTTTTAAAAACACGCCCATTAGAGGCCATATAGCAAGATAGGCCTGTTAAATTCCCTGATTAATGCTCTTTCCTTTCATGAGAATATTTGTTTGTTCATTCTTATACCAAATCTCGTTGAGGATAGGCTATCTCAACTATGCAGTGTCGTCGATTAACAGGACTTCTCGCCAATGGACGCTTCTCTAAGCCACTATGCGTCGTCATAATAGAAATTGCCTTAGTTTTTATGGTGCCTCCTACAAGTCAGGCCAAAAACACTTGCTCCCAAAAAACTCACCTTAATCCACACTAAAATGACTTCGTCCTAGATCTAGTAAATTAACAGCTGTTTGCAGAAGACTCAAAAATGTTGTTTTGCCTGTAAAATATTTGTTCTCTAAACTGTAACGGAGTTCTCATTTATTTTGAAGCAGCTTGCTGCTAACTTTTTCATTAAATAATTGTTTAATATACCTGGTTGCTTGAATTGACTGTATGAAAAATTAAGTGGAGATCAGTATATCATCTTCAAGGCTTCCAAATGCTATAATAGTATTTATTTTATATTTTGCTAGATTTTCTAAGTCATCGGCATGTAACATGACAGAAAATGCCACGGGCCAAAGACAACTGGATGAGATTTGACACCAAATCCACAATCCTAATATTGTTGTAATTTTTGCTTGATTCATGATCTTAACGATCTCAAGGTACAGTGATTTGAATAAAAAACAGTATTCAGTTGCCCATTCTCAGGTTATACAACACAGTCTCGATACCAAGCACTGAACGATGTCTTTTTTATTATGCTTTTTTCAGAGTATGGGGTCAAAATACAAAGAGGCAATTCCTGGGTTGTCATCACTTTTATGCTCTTCGTTGCGCATCTTTATGGATGCCTTGTGTAACTGCGGAGGAGATAACAAGAGCAACAGCAACAGCCGCCATGGCCTAGACCAGTGTGATCAAAACCATAACTGAAAAGGTTGGTAATTCTAGCTGCGATTCATCGCCAATCTTCGAAAAAATGGCAAGTCTAGCCATTTCAGAGAGTTTTCTAGCAGTATGCTCCAGAGAAAAAGTCATTGTATCTTCAGTCAGGTAACTTTAACTTGCTTGAATTTGGATCATTTTCTTCTTTCTTCACAAGCAAACAACCATCCCCCACCATAGGAAAATTGGTCAGTTGGAATGGAAATCAAAATGAAATAATTTGATATGGGGATAGATATATAAAGAGCACGCTACAATCGCTAGTAAACTGGCAGTTTAACGCACACTGACTCTCTATGCAAAAAGAATTGCATAGCTAGATCTGATAAATAAAAGTTCGAGAGGGGGTATTGGTGATAGTAGGGGGGCTTCCTCCCTATATATGAATTAGATGTACAATTGTATTTTTTGTTATTGAGACGCAAAGATCAACTCATCACATGGATGATATGGTTATTTTGCCCACAAGATAAAACAGGAAAATAATAGCTCTGATAACCATCACCTTCATAGGAAAACTGCATTAGCTTTTGTTGCACTTGTTCATGATGTGTAATGGGACTGGAGGTTAACCTCCAGAACTGTACAAAACTACAAATTTCTGGCGAAGAAAACTTTCAAGGGTAGCCCTGATTTGAAACATAAACCTAAAACACAACCACAAATGCTACACCTACAGAAAATGATTTGATAAATTACATTAAAAGGTTAAACAAGCAAGGAGAATTACAAGTTTTTGTTTCTAGCTTATTTTTTGTAGGGGATCAGTCTGCTTGAATCATCAATTAACAAATGATGAAGGTCCGATAGACGACGAAATGAATGAAGAGAATGAAGTTAAGAAAAAGCCTCCAAGAAAAGAGGCGAATCACATTGTTGACTGCAGATTTTCTCCATTTGAAAAGTACTTTGCAATTTGTTCATCTGACAAGATGTTATTGGTATGGCAAACAGCAACATGGAAACTAGCATATAAAAGGTTTGAACATGTTATCAAGTATATAATCTTGTATTACCCTTGATAAGAAAAGCTTTTAAAAGAATATTTTTTTCTTGTCTTCTATTCTTTTAAAATATATTTCATGTTTAAGTACTTTGCTTCTTATGATATCATTGTCTACTTTGCAAGTTCAGTTTTTTACAAATAGAATCCATTGTTTATATAATTATCAATTATGGGTTCATTCATCTAGTAATTAAGGGAAAAAATTACTAACATTAATGTAAATAAAAGACTGATAAAAAATGCTGATTAATTTTCTTTAAAAATAATGGAGATGAAATTATCTACAAATATTTAGACTGGAAAACCTCTCAATACCGTACTGTTTGCGTAATAGTTCATTAGAGTAATGTCCATGTAAAATTTAGAAAATTTGTGCTACATTTGTCAAATTTACAGCATTGGTCATTCAGCACCTCTGATTTCATAATCATTTATGCTCTGCAAAATCTATACCATCTTAAATGAATGCATAAATTTTCTCTTAATCATATAGGTATAGATAATGATTTATTTTATATAACATGCAGTGGAATTTGAAATATAAGCTGACACTAAAGCTAGCATTAACATTTTAAGTTTTTGAAAGTTGTGAAGTTAAAAGCTAAGTTTTATATTGAATTCTGTAAGTTATAGACCCAAGAACAAATATCAAATCATTTAGGTGACTGCTTTGCATTGACATTTATTTGCATTTTTATGATCAGAAATATACCAAGGAGGCCTATGAAGTTATTATTCTGCAAAAATGAAGATATTATTTTAATTGCTGATAAAACAGGGGATGTCTATAAGTAAGTGTGAGCTCATCAAGTTTCTTTTATTTTCCATATCAAGCAATGTTTTACTTAATTTTAATGACTCAGGCATCAGCGCATTCTTGGTTTATATAAATTTCATACCGTTAAACTTAGAAATTTGATTTTTGCTGCTAAGATCAACAAAAGCAGAAGGATTCGGCTCAGCATCTTAATGGGAGCTGTGTGCCTGTGAAGAAGCTTAACATATTGAATACATTCTATTCTTTTCAATTCCATTCTATTCTATTCCATGCTATTCTACTTCATTCTATTCTATTCCATTCTATTCTATTCTATACTATTCTATTCTATACTATTCTATTCTATGCTATTCTATTCCATTCTTTTCTATTCTATTCTATTATATTCTATTCCATTCTATTTATGTGCCATGGTGCACAATGTTGGGGATTATGCCAAACCAATCCCTTCTTTCCTTTCCTGCAGTACTTTGAATTCTGTCCAAGACCCTTCTACTTGTCTAATTTTCCTCTTAATGAAAATCAGCCTTGCCTTCCCCTTGCTCGTTTCTCTTTTATTTTTCTCGCATTTGCTAAATATTGCCTCCTTTCTGTTGAATATATACTGATTACCTTATATATCATTCTCATTTTGTCTCTTAGATTTGATCTACAAATGGAAATGCCTGAACATGTGCTTGGCCATCTTTCTGTTATTCTTGATATGGTGAATAATAATATGTTATTTTGCAAGTCTTCCAATAACTTACCATAATTTCATTTGCAAAAGAACAATAATAAGATAGCCAAGCAAGCCAGCAAATGCCAACCTTGATGTGCTTTGAGCTTTTCAATTCTCTCCACAAATGCATTTCAGCGGATTCTAGTGATCAATTCAAATCACTTAATCAATTTATGACAGGCTTATTTCTCCAATGGTCATCGACATGATAACAGATGTTTTACGTTCTTTTTCAGACACTCTGTTCTGATGACAAAGAACTGATAACTTGCGATAGAGATGGCAAAATTCGAATCAGCTGTCATCCTAATTGTTATAATATTGAAAAGTTCTTAATGGCTCATACTAGGTAAGTGATATTTACTCCCTATTAACGTTAACCCATTTGCCCCTGGTGAATATATATCTGTACAGCAACATCAAAGACGTCTGCTTATATTGCAATGGTGTACAAGAACTGCTTATGTTTCAGCAAAGAACCTTTACGGACGTTTAGGTGCAGGTGTATCCAAATATTGAAGGAATAAATCTTACCCTTCAGAGAAAAAACCCAATCTCGCTGAAAGTCGTGGGACCACATGGTCTCTCCATGGATGGGCTGACGATTGTGATTTTGAACAGATTTTGGAACCGTGGGAAGCGATTAGTTGAGGATGCTGCTGGAAGTTGTATCCCAGTTGTAATTATCAATTATTAATCTATAGAGTTCCGTTGATTTAATAATTTTTGTCATTGAAATAAACGGCAGTTCCCATCATTGTTTTGCTAAGCTCTTGAATATGCAGAAAGGATCGCGCAGTGCTGTTATTCGTTAGCAGCGCAATATTTGCAATATTTGGTTCATAACAAAAGGCCTAAGTGAAACCAACGGTGTATCGATCGCACAGAATGTGTCTTGATCTTATTTTCTAATCTAAATTAGAAATGAAAATGATAATTTGATCGTTTAAGGGTGGTTTTATTCTAACTACATGCTGTTTAATATCAATCGAAACTTAAATACATATTAATAGATAAATTGAAATCTAAATTATGAGAAAAGGTACATGCTTAGAAAATTGCAGTTGTATGTTCCTTAAATTCCGTTGTATTTTTATACGTTTTATACAGTCTACATTTGCCACAATACATCGCATTTTTTTAGTTGCCTTTTGAAGCTGTCTAGAGCAAGGGATTCTTTAATAGAGGAAGCGATTGTCGATGATTAATGTCTATTTTTTCGATTGGCACTGTTTAGAGCATCTAAGTAATGGCAATTTAGGGTGAATTTATCACCTGTTGAAAGTGACTAGAGGAGGAACAATGAATTTGTTCGCTGTGACCGAAATGCGCCCTACAAGTTACCTTTAAGAAACTTTAATTGATTTTTTAGCATTCATAAGTGATAGGATAATGCATTGTTAAAAAGTTAAACTTTTCAGCTTTTTACAAAATATAGTTTTCTCTCTAGTTTTGTATCATCAGTAGCACTTGAGCCAAGTGGAAAATACCTATTGTCAGTTGATGGGGTGAGTCGTCTTAAAACTCAAATCAAAACTAAATTTTTACTATAAATTCTAAATAATTTTTGCTCGCATCGAAGTAATTTATGCCGTTAACTGAAAGCAATGCATGTATTAAAACGAGGCGACGTTAAATTGTATGTACCATGATCAGATAGAAGCACCTGTCAATAGATGGTCGCAATTTTATTTGGAAATACAATAATGTCATAGCTGCAAAAGCCCGTAAATAAGTGCCAATTTTGAGGATACTACTTATGACAATAGCTCCCTTTGATAAGGTGTTAAGAAAACGATGGTGCCTCTCGCTACAGTGGAGTATGAATAGGTTCGTAGTTATGAGCGCCGTCTTCTGCTGCAACCTGTCATATGTTACTGCACATAGCAGAGATAATTCAGTAGCCTTTCACTGATAGAAGGCTATCCTATAATCAGCCACTTATCATCACTTTTAACCAGAGTGTATGAGATACAGCCAATCTATATATTTTGCATGGTTGGTCTTTAATATTATCGTAAGTCTGATCATGTTGAATTTCAGGATGGCCAGCTTTTTCTTTGGGATAAAGAATCGGGAAAGCATCTTGATTATATTAGAATTAAAGAAGAGGTATGCCATTTATCTAAGTTAACAAGAAAGGGATTATATAACTTGTTTTTCATTCTCTGTTTTACTAAAAATTCCTTCGTTATTCCCTGATCACAAATATTTGATTTGCTTCATAATTCTCTTTTTTTATTTATCAATTTATTAATCGATTAATTTATTGGTTTATTTCTGTATTTATTAACTTATCTACTTATTTTTCCACTTTTCTGTTTCTTGGTTTATTGGTTTAATTCTTTATTTATTTCTCAACTTTTTTCTCTTCTCTTTTATTTGCTTCATTATTTACTTGCTATTTATTATAAATTTACTTATTTACTTGTCTATTTAAATCTTTGTTTTTTCTATTGATTTATCTATTTTTCTATTATTTTCAACATTTTTTTATTCGAATTTCTTTTAAATTGATTTTTTCATCTGTTTAATGCCTTAGCATATTTTTATCTTATTTTTCTTATTGTTTAAGTTTTCAATATAAGTTTCGTTGTTAGCATAGTTATCTGCTGCAAACGTTTATAAGTCAGCTTCTTGAATGGAAAGTACATTTCAGTGAAAGTTGTATAAAAATCTAATCGACTTATTTGGAAACTCTTTTTCTAAAATGTTAAATACTTACTGAAGATAATTTAGATTTAATGGTATGGAATGAATAAAGTTGCATTGATAAAGTAGATAACATATGGAGAGGATTAGCTGCGATATGATATAGAATGACGTAATGGCTGGTTGCGGTATGTATTGCAAATGAGAAAGAAAAAGAATCGACGAATGATACAGAATGTACATAGGCCAATACAGAGGCAAATACAATGTTAACTTGCTGCATCTAATGCAATTAATCGAGCGGTATCCCGGAATGGTCTTCTCAAGGCGACCCAAATTTTTTTGAATTTGTCTTTATGCTCTCTCCCAGGGTGACTATATACCGCGAAAAGTTTGCATCGATAAAAGACACAGGATATACGTGTTAATTGATGGGTATGTATTTCAATGATTATCTTTGAAGGAATGGCCAACTATGTTGTGTGGACATCTTGCGAAAGGAGTACCTTAAGGCAAGATATTGATAGAAAGCGTATCTATCTGTCTGTTGTTATGAATGCTGTCTGCGGCTACATCCGTGTTATCAAGCGTAAGACCAGGAGGTGAAGTGTTGGGTATCAAACTATGGAAATATCTTAGTATCAAGCATAAAAGTGTCAACTTAGATGCTTGGATTTACATTTGATTTACAGAATCTTTGATACCTCGATACTTTAAGCTTTGATAGCATTTGACACTTTGGTACGTTGATACTTTGATACTTTGATACTTTTGATACTTTGATACTATGATACACTACCTTTTTGCTTTTTGCTGGATATAGGCAGTTATTTCTTTCTATACGTAAATCTAATCATCTCCTATTGAATTTAGTGATTATTTGTAAAGATGGAAAATTTGAGGATAATTTTATATGAATCAAAAAGTATGTTGCTTTCAATGGCAATGTTAGTAGCGTAACTATTTTCTTTCATTATCTACGTCTGTAGAAGGCATGTCCAATCTAAGTTAAAGGCACCATGCTCGTTGACGACATCATTACCTAGCTACGGTACTGGTCTATTTATGATCTGTTTTTTTTGCAGGTTCAAAAAAGTTATAAGATTCGAAATACACGAAGGAAAGATTGAGGAACTAGAAGATATAACACTTGAACATATCCCATTAGACCTTATATGTGATGATCAGAACATAATAGTTTTACAGCAGTCATCTGACCAACCTTTAATTTGTTATCATATCAACGATGAGAAACAGGTAAGCAGATAATTTATTAATCTAGACTTTTTGTTATAAATGCGCGATTCGCTTACATGTTTTCTGATTGATTAATCACATTTGGTTGCAATCATTCTAATTGGTTAGGTAGGGGTTGGCGAAGGACCCTAAATCACCTACATCTAACCAAATGTAGCTCAACTACACAACTAAGTCCGTTTTCGTAAAGTTCCCTGTCGTTGAGTTTTGGTCTTCTGTTTTTTGTTTCACTTAGTCTTTTGTTATTGTCTGTTCAGTTTCTTGTATATTCTTCCTGAGAATGGCCTTCGGTATTCATAATCTTTTGCACCCGTTGGTATCGTTTAATAGTATTGTATGTTAGCTCATTTGTAGTTTTGAATTGTAAAGTAATTCGTGTATTGTACATTGAATTTATAAAAAGGGCTTTGAATTCTGTAAGCAACCAGTCGGAGATACGTAACTCAACCAGTTGGCGACTTAAATACTTTGATACTTTGACACTGGCTTTGCGGGGTAAGGTTCATGGTACACTGTTATTGTTTCATACTTTGATATTTTGCCACCTTGTCACTTTTATACTCAGATTGGCTTCAAAGGGTAGGGTCCATGGTAAACTGCTCTGGTCATCAGATCTTGAGGTTTATTTTGAATCGCGTTTCCAAGCTCTAATACCTCTACAGGAAAGATTCTAGTAACGACAGTAATCTATAAACTTGTTTTTCAGTGCACGAAACTAGCAAAATCTACTAGGATGACATGTCTATCAGAGATTCAACAGCTCTTACCAGGTAACCATTCTTTGATCTAAGAGCATTTATGTCGCATATCCTTGAGTTGGTGTATAGGTTTTTAGAACTACAAAGCCATTGGCATTTTCTAGTAGAATATTTCTCAGAATATGGGGTTTGCTGTGAAAAAGCTCTGTATGCCCGGGAAAATAATACTAGTATGTATGGCTGAAATGGCAGGGTTATGAAAGTTGTAGAGGGAAGAAGGTGACATATGATGATAAATTCTTACCTGTATCCTGATACTCAATGTGATTGGTATTAATTTCATAGCTGCAATATATATAACGGGAGCTGACTTTAATTAGGCCCCTGTAGTAGTTTACATTGTGTGGAAAAAGAAGATAGCCATTCAAAGCTTGGTCTTTTTGACGACTTTAAAACAGACCAATCTTATGCAGTGCCAGGATTATGGTAATGGTAGTTCCACTCTATGCATAGGTTTAACAACTGTTTATTTCTTTCAAAAAATTTGGTCAATCTCAAAGAAACACAACAGACTGCATCATTATAACATTTTTACATGCTCTGCCTGTAAACTCCCTCAAAAATGTTCAAAACCGAAAAACTAACTTGTTTCAAAATTCATTTTGAGTTCATAAAAAAGTTACTGCCCCGCATTTACTTGCACAGTAAATGTGTCAACCCTTTCTATAAAGTTTCGAAAAAAGTGAACCCGTTTCCTTTTCAAATGGCTACGTAATAAAATAAATGTTGCACTGTTCCTCAGCGAGAATGCACAATCTATGACGGGGGCTAATGCTTGCTCCAACATCGTACTGTATAATATTATTAACATAGTGAGTGAAAATGGTGACATTTTCGTGTTCTTTTTGTTTTAGAACCAATGAAGTCAGAGCCGTGGATATGCAATGCTTGGGCAGATGATCAAAGCTGAACCTAACCGAGAAACCAAATATTTTCGCCTCGAAAGGGGTTCCTATGGCCCCAATGGTCATATACTGAAAGAAATCAATGTTGCTGTCAATGTCATTCCTCCTTGCCAGAACTCATCAACTGTAAATACTAACTATAAGGTATAACCGGGAGGGGAGGGGGGGACGCAATTTTATAATGGAATACTAAGTTTCTGACTTGCATTAGTATTGAATGCTTAATTTAGTGCCCAAAATTTTTATTTAATCACTGTCAAGAAATACATTGTATAAATTTGAAATTGATTGAGAAAGAAAATGGAAATCTTTGAGCGCCCCAGGTCCACATTAGCTTGATAGCTGCCAGAACCCTACCCTGGGCTTGAATAAACCAAACGTTTTATTCTACTGATGCAATGCTAATGTTAGAACCAACATCAAGAAAAATCAGTTTATTATTGTGTATTTATCTTGATAAACTATCACAAAGCTGCAGTGGTTTACCTTTAAAAGTGTCGAATTCTTCAACATGCGGAAGACGATAAAGATCAATGATTGAAATTAATTACCTCTTTCTCTGTTTGCTAAATTAAGCTAGTAGCCGATGGGTTTTCATGTATAAGCATTTAGAAAATAGAAAAAAGATTAGAAAATTGAAAAATAGCTTTATGATCGGGCAGAAAAGATTTAGCTTTTAGCTGAGACCGACTTTTAACCATATCTTTATTCAGGAGTTTTGAAATCTGTCTTTATAAGATCATTTCATTAAATGCATTAGATACATTCCATCGTTTTGATAGAATGTAAAGAAGGCACTTTTATTATATGCAGAATCTTAACATAAACCTTTTCTTCTCAAAATTTAACTAATCAAGCGAATATTTATATTAACAGTCATATCTTTATTCGTGAGTTTCGAATGCAGTCTGTAAAAAAGCAAAAAGCTGACTTTTTGATAGAGAATGGCTTGCGTTTAAATTTTGAAAGTATATGTGAGAAGCTTCGTTGAAAAGCCGCAACAACAACAACAAGTAAAGCAACAACAACTATGTCCAGTAAACAGTGCAACAACAGCAACCATTATGCTCACATGAAGAAGGCAAGATGGTGGACGTTGGAGATATCTTCAAAAAATTAACATCGGGCACTGCTTTAAGAAAAAAGGTTAATCTCCTCAAGACTTCCAACTCAGAGGTATTAATAGTTTTTTTATTAAATTCGATAACCACGTATTTTAATTGAACCTTTTATAGATTAAAAATGCCTTCGAATTTTTTGCAATAGGAGGGATTGTTTTCAGAGCAAATTAAATGTCATTAATCTAATATAATTTCGTAGAGGGAAGTAGTAAAAATGATAAATTCTATCTAAATTTAAAAATATTTGCATCAGTGCTTGTAAATTAAGCATTCCACACTGGTTGGATACTTATGCTATTCTTGCTCTCCTGCATCCGGGTTGGAAAATATGCCTGTTTTTGCCTACGCGTAGTTGCGACCAACAACAGTTTTTCCGCTGCGACATGCGAGCAAAGCCAATTTTGTGCCAACATGCGACAAAATCTAAGGAGTTGCTAGCAAAACCAAGCCAATATTTTATGAGCTGTATGCGTTATTACCCCTTTCCCTTCTTATTAGTACTTCATTCAAGTTGAACCAGCCCCCCATTGTTTGCCGCCACAATGTATGTTTTAAAAAAGGCGTGAAACGCCTATATTGTACCACTTCATGTAACAAAATATGGTGCGACACATCGACATCAAAGGAAAGTGTAGCTGCGAGCACAAGCAAGTTTTCCAGCCAGGTCCTGCATACAATAACAATTTTGCTGCACCAAAGAAAATTTGTTTTACGAAGTTACTAATTAAACACTGTACGCAATGCCAATTAATGGCTCCATGCATAGTTGATATCTAAAAATTGATCTTTTTATCTCAGGATCTAGGTTCAGATCTTCATATCAAACAAAGAGCTTTAAGTGCACTTGATTTTTTTGTCAATGAAGACCATTGGGTTGATGATCAACAACATAGCAAACAAAAAATAGAACAAAAACAAAAAAGCAAAAGAAAGATTGTGAAAGGTTTGTTAAATTATCCTACAGTAAGTCAAACTGTCTATAAATGTTTTTTCACTGTAGGTGTTACGCTAGATGCCGGAATTTTGAAGCACTGAATTTAGTTTTTTAAGATGCTTTCTAATGTGAAATATTTTGTCCGTATTTGCCTTTTGGCTAGTGTCCAATTTTTTCAGCCTCTGAAGACTGTTAAAAATTGGCCATTTCCTTCATGATAACATTGTTTTGTACTTTGTCTTTTCCCATACCATTTTGCCTCCTGTTTTTCTTGGGAGCAGCTGTAACTGATCTTTCTGGATTTGGAAGAAATCGTCTTTTAAACTTTAGATCTGTGGTACAACCCAGCTTTTAAAGATCAGAAACCATTGCAAATGTCAGTGATGTTTTATGTCTAGTATGCTATTTAACTGCTTTGTTCACAGAAGATCAAACAGGTTTTGCATCAAACAATGTCTCAAAAACGTTTCTCACTACTTTTATTGATTACATTCTGTTCAATTTTAATTCATTTATAATTCATTGCTTTGATTTATCGTAGATCTAGGTAAGGATCCCATAGACGCAGATGAGAATGGAGATTCAAATAAACCAAAAAAACAAAGAAAGTCATCTTCACTTTCAATTGAAAAGAGTGAAGATCTTAGAAAAGAGAAAGTAAGTTCGAGATTACACTTTCTTCTAGACTAATTCGTTTTTTGAGGCTCAATTGGTTGATTCATTTATTAATCAATTAATCAATTCATTCACTTTTTTGGACTTTATAGATAACTACTACAAGAAAAAGACATAGACACCACTTAGTTCCTTTATCTGTCTATTCTTTATTTTATACTTTTTACTTTATTGGACAGAAGTTTACAACAGCTTTTAGTTTAAGTGTTTATCCAGTTTAAATATTCATTCATTATTATCATAATTAGAATTATTGCTATTATTATTAGTATTATTATTAATATTATTACGATTCACTCATTTACTCATCTGTTCATTTATTCGTTTATTCAGTCAATCATTAGTTTATTTCTTTTTCTCTCTTCATGAATTCATTTCACTAGACATTTGTCTTTAGCTCAGCTCAATGGTCACAGAAATATTAAAGAATTTTATTTTCTCTTTTATAATTAATTCACTTTGTTAACTTTCCTCCATCTATTTATTAATTTCTTTATTTCATCGTTTATTCAATCAACATTCTGCTTATTCATTGCTTTGGTTAATTCTTCAATCAATCAATCAGTGTTTTATCATACTTTAAGCAATGAAATATTCAGTTAGCGTTAATCACATCCATTATTCTTCCTTTCATTTGTTATTTTGTTAACCCATTTTATGTATTTGCTCATCTTTTTAATTTAGATCAATAGGCTAAGAAATGAGCACGGTATCAGTGTTCGTGGAGCTGACATACCAGATCCTTTTGCATCATTTGATGATCTTCAACAGAGGTATTCATTTTTAAACCTGCAATTTGATTTTTTTAAACAAGTTGCTATAAATTTCTGTCAGACATTTACATGCTGATAATAGTATGCCAATAACTCATTTCTTGCTCTATATTTTATTTTACTGAATTTCCTAACTATTACTCATCCTTTCTGCTTTTTACTTTCTTTTGCTTTGCATTATCAATAAAGATGTTACATTTTATTTCTAAGGTTTAAATGCCCTTCATATATCTTGCAAAATCTGGCAAGTTTTGGTTATGATAAGCCTACCCCAGTACAGATGCAAGCTGTTCCCTTGATGTTAAATGTGAGTATCTCTATTTCAATTTCTTCTTTGCATTGATGGAGCAGGTCAGATATAGTGCTATAAATTTCCATATATTCAAAGGACCTGGTAAAACAATTTGACCCCATAATATTTGGAGAGCATGTCCTGAAAGCCCTACTCTTGATCAGTTCCTATTTAGGGCCATGGGTTAGCCATTGACTTTTCACCCCATTGCATCCTCCCTGTATTGTTGTATGGTGCTAATCAAGTTTGGTAGGGTAAAATGATATTGTTATTAATTATATGTATTTTGGATTGGTCCTGTGACTCCAAATGTGGTGAACGCAGGTCGATCTTCAGGTTGAGACTTAAAATATACAATTGGGTAGCACCCTTATGGTTAGTATTTAAACGCCATGTCATCCCTTGCCTAATTGATTTAATATTGAGTAATATACATATCTATTTAGCATGGTATCGATACTGTATCTGTTTTTAGGTTGTCACAAACAAATTTGTTAGTATCGTGTACCATACTCTAAGTTAGACCCAATATTTCTCTTGATACTACTCTGTGCAATAACTGATCATGATAAGAGAGTTTTGTGAGGACATGGTCCCAAAATATATTGGGGATTTCATCAATTATTGCCAACAGCATGTATGTCGTATTAATTTTTTCCTTGTGGTAAGAACTTACTCTACTGCATCCGCTCTCTAGCTTACTCTACTGAATTCGTCATTTATTGAATCAAAAAACATTTAATCAGTCATTTTGCCATTCTAGCATCGTGAAATCCTTGTCTGTGCGCCTACTGGGTCAGGAAAAACGTTAGCATTTATCATTCCTATTTTGCAGAGTTTGCAGGTGTGTTTACGAACCTCTCTTTTTAGTAAATAATTATTTTCTTATGCACTTGTGTATGCCAGCTCCTAGATTGGGGCTTTGTTAACTAGTATTTTCAAGGTGATACTATTATGGACTGTGTTGCAGACCATAAAATTACAAAAACACGATTACGAATAATAAATTAACCATAAATTACGAAATTGCCAGATCTCTTGTTTTTAGGACCTGTCTTATTAGAATCCTAGTTCTTTGTTTCAATGGTCAATTTCAAAGTCACTGTAGAAAAAAGATAGAGACACCTTTGATTGGTTCCTTTTTGAGTGACAAAGATAGATGGCAAGGGTGGGTTAGCCAACAAAGCAACCAAACAAAAACACCATGTGTGATCTCTGTAAATTGGGATCGCCAGCGGAGAATTATTGAGCTCTTACCTTTCTCTACTAAGCCCTTCCCTATTCATTTTCCCCTTTGATGTCAAATTCGATATAATGCCCATCTATGTTAAGCCCATTTCTCGTGAAATAGAGCTGATGTGAGGAATCTCATTTTCCGTCTTAGAAGTGTAGAGGCTAAGATGCTTGTTTCGAAGACTTTCAAGTCTTAACAGCTTCTCCATGATAATTCTAGTAAAGATGAGGAATTGCTTGTTTACTTTAAAGTATTTATATGAAGCATAATCGATAGCTAATTTGCTTGACTTTAGAAGCTGCGAGTCACTCTTTCACCTCAAATTTTCTAAGTCCTTCGTTCCAGTGTCTAGTCTGGAACGTCTTAAATCAAATAAGACCCTTATAGCTTTATTGGGCATTTGCAGAAATTGCAGATGTTCTCCTGGAAAAGAGGACTATGTTATATAGCAATTTTCCTAAATCTTTGCATAGTATTTGGTTTGATAAACGCTTGTTTCAATTGTCTTCTACAGAAGCCAAAGCGTGATGGATTCAGGGCAGTTATCATATCACCAACAAGAGAACTCGCTAATCAGGTGATTTCTCCTTATCTTAGTTTATTTAGAAGGATAATTTAACCCTGAAAACAGCCTATTACCTCGAACATTTCTTTGTTCAACAGTGATACTATTATTGAGTATATGTTTTAGTTTCATGCCTATGAAAGAAATATTCGTACAGAGAAGTTCTATTGCCATTGACACCATCTACCAACAATATAAAACCTTTGCCATTTAAGGTATCCACAGTCTTTCAAAATTTAATGCTTTTACTGGATAATCATTTGCACATTTCAGATTTACAGAGAATTCAATCGACTCAGTTCTGGAAAAGGTTTTAGAATTCACTTGCTAACCAAAGCTAAAGCTGCTTCTGGAAGTTTTGCTAAAACATCGGATGCTCGCTATGGTAAGTTAAAACGTTTTCAACATTTTATAAATACTTTATCGTTGTTCATGTTCTAGTTAGTAGATTGTTTGATCATTCTTAGCAGGGTTTTTTGTATATTGGGTGTTAACCTACATTGCCTGTCATAAGTGTTGGAACACTATGCACTATTTGATAAAGCACTCCCCCCTCCTCCTGTATACAATATTGTGATATGATATGGAAATGAAGTGAAATGAGGAGAGGAGTTAGAAAAATGCTTTAGAGGTCTGGTGACATTTTCGTCCTTTTTTCGGGAATTGTTTAAGGAGGGAAGGGGGACTGTCTTCGTGAAAAACGCCTATGAAGCCCAAAATATGAATTTGTCGAATTTGAATGAATAGTCTATTTTTGTTAACAGATATTTTAGTCACGACACCGAATCGACTTGTGTATCTACTCACTAAAGATCCACCTCAAATCACACTGGACAAGTATGTTGGTTTTTTATTAATTGCGTATGTGTTTTGCCAAACGAGTAAAAAATATTAGTCGTTGGGCCTCTTCTCTCGTGTATCCTGCATCACAGACCGTGAATCGATATACGATCTGTGTGAATTCACTAAAATTTTTATTCCAAGAACTCTTTTAGACCAACATTTGTTAACTAAGAGATATCGCGCACCCATGGCTGACTTTTGCAACGCTTTACTCTGTAAAACTGCCTTGTTTGGACTGTTTATTTTTTTTGGATACTTTATCAAGAAGTTTTATCTTTACATTGTAGGGTCGAATGGCTTGTTCTGGATGAAGGTGATAAACTTTTTGAAGAAGGAGCAACTGGTTTTAGAGAGCAGGTGAGCCTCGAATATTTCTGTTTTTTATTGAATGAGGCTGTCAGAGATTTTTTTTGGAAAGGTAAAGGATGTAAAGGTTATCAGAATGCCAAGTAATAATTAAAAGATAGGAAGTAGTGAGCATAGATTAAGATATGTCTTCAGCAAATTTAAGATGAGGGAAGGAGAATTAGAAGCAACACGATTGAACTCTGAACCTCAAAGATGCACTATTAAAAAACAGAGGGTTCCTAATTTGGAATGTTCTATCAGAACATGTTGGACTGGTAAACAGTTGGCAGATTTTAGGATAAAACTAAAAGAAGATTCAAACAAGTTGAAAATTGAAACTTTTTCTAAGTGAACAGTTTGCAAGAGAAGCAGAATTTGTCTCTTACATTTTACTAGTTTTAAGCGTTGCAGACGACCATGTTTTAAGTAAGAATTATATCCATAAACATTTGAAAAACGCCTTATGCCCAGTTCATAGGTCTCATTTCTGCCACAGCAAATTAAATTGACAAGTCTGAAAAAGTTCAAGTGTCAATTAAATGCGGAAAAAGACTGAAACCGAATAAGAATTTAACAATTCAATACGGTAGAATTGCGGTAGCTATGGCGCATTTGTATAATAATTTCAGCAGAACTTTGACTTGGCTTCAGACGCCGTTTTTCTGCCGCAGCGAATGAAAAGAAAGTTGTGTTTAATATTATTTCTGATTGATCAAAGAGTGATTAAATGGCAATACGCATGCGTATAGCTGTGTTGTGCACGCAAAAATTTATAAATCTCATAATAATTGGTTAAAATGGCTGCCTTTCGATCTAAACTACCAGCATGTCAGTAGGACCTTTTCGTTTAATTTAGCTGTTTTATAGGCAGTGTCAGGGCCTAAATCAGGCCTTCTTTTTCCTAGGGATGCCCAAGTAAGAAGGTCCTCTGATTGCTGTTAGCAATTTGTTCTATAATTCTAGGCATTATTGATTTATTTTTCAAAATTTTAAAGCCGAATCACAAATTTATTAGCTAGGTCTTCATCATTTTCCGCCAAAGCACAACTCCAGACGATATTTATATTTCAGTTTAAGTTTCATATATCTTAACTTCCACTACATACAATTTATATGTAGTTTACTATACAAACAAATAACTAAACTACGAGGAAATAAGGCAATAATACAGAAAATAAATGTAATGTACAAAATGCAGAGAAACTGTATAAATTGTGACCCCAGGATGCTCGCAAAAGCTTTAGCGAAAACGTTGAGTAGAAAATGTTTTATTTCTTTTAGATTGCAACAATCTTCCAAGCTTGCACCAATCCGAGCATTAAACGGGCTCTTTTCAGTGCAACTTTAGCAAACGACGTGGAACAATGGTGCAGTTTACATCTTGATAATTATGTACGAGTTCTTGTCGGTGTCAAGTAAGTCATTATATTTTTTGTATATTTTATTTTTTCAATTTCATATATTTTAACCCTTTAACCCCTGGACGGGCCATATGGCCCGATGACAAACACCGGAAAATATGAATTTTTCAGGAGGTTAAGCAAAAAATATTGTTAATGTTCTGATAGGAGTTTTCTATAATAATTTACGCTTTCACCACAGTAATTTGACTATGCTACCCTCTAAAAAGCGTAGAATTATATGGGTTTTAACAGTTAACTGAAAACGAATCCGGATGCGAAAGGGTTAAAGAACCCTCCACTTATTTTGCAATATAACAATAAAAGTAATAGGACTAAAATATGTAATATAATCTATAAATTTTCACGCTTTCTTATATTCTTACTTGATTTTTGATTCTCAACGGGTTCACTACTTCCGGTCACATCCGGCGTTGCATTACCTGGGGAGTGTTAAACGAAGAAGTATTTTCAGTATGGTCTGTCACGTTTCTGCATTTTGATGCAATTTTTACCATGAAACGAAAATTTGATACGCTGCATTTCATTTTGCAAATGATTGCTATCAGTGCATCGAGGGTGGCGCTAAAAAAGTTTCTTTATGGGGTTTCTGATGCCAAGGAAACAACCGATTATCACTGAATTTGTAGTTAGATGAATGAGCAATAAAAAAGGCCGATTCTGCTGTGCAAAGCACAGTCTCATTGCTCTTGAAGAGGGGGTATCACATCCTATACATTCCTGTAGCGCCGCTTCTGCAGTCACGCTGACATTATGTCTTGTAAAATCTTGGAGAAAACATAAGAGAAAAACTCTTCGTAAAAACTAGCTTGCTTCCACATTTTCCCTTTTTCCTTCCATCAGTGTTGTTCTAATGGTGTGGGATTGTGTCTGACCAAATGATATGGAATGATGTCGCCTTCACCCAATATTTATTCAAGTGAAGGGGACAGGGGAAAGGGTTCAATTTATTGTTGTCTTACAACATTTACTACAAGATCGTCTTTGAATTATTGTTGTCTAATTTTACTTATAGTTATATTAATTAACCAAGATTGTTGTAAGAGATTTGAGGTTGGGTTGTTTTATAAAAAAGGGTTTATTTAATTTGATTTTAGGAATGCTGCTACAGAGACTGTCAGACAAGAACTCAGATTTGTTGGACAAGAAAGCGGGAAACTACTGGCCATGCGTGAAATGTTACGTAAGGTAGGTGGACATCAAAGAAGATTCACCAAAACTGGTTTGAGCTTTGTCCTTTCTCCAAATTTCAGGAATCAGGCAGCACGTTACTGCGTGTATATGAAAATGTATTTTTCACCAGGACAGCACATTAAAGGTAGCAAGTGCCAAGGAGTATAAAAATTAAAATATATTTACACCCTGACTGTTCAGGCATTTTACACACTAACTGTTAAGGCCTAATGATACATCCTATTTTTAAAGTGATACTGGAATAAATGCGCATAGAGCAAAACAATTGGTTCAGTCTCTTGCCCTTACTATGCGTTTGAGTAAAGCAATATAAAAATCTCTTGACAAACTAAATTCTCGGTTTCAGGGATTTCCTCCACCGATTTTGGTTTTCGTGCAAAGTAAAGAAAGAGCAAAAGAACTTTTTAATGAACTCATCTACGATGGTATAAATGTTGATGTGATTCATGCCGACAGAACACAAGCTCAGGTTTGTACATTCAATGTTTACTTTTAAGATATCTAAGATCTTGATACCGAAGATGATGTGGAAGATATACACCGAGAGTCTACATAGTACATTTGCCAGAGGACGCTGGATTAAGGCTTAGCTATACTTCCTATTCTTTTGGCTGCTCCCTATTTTACCATGAGTTGCCACGGCGGATTTTCTTTCCTTTTCCATTTTTTGTCCTCGTTTTTCTTTCAATAGCTCAAACTTCCATCATTCCTTCTTTAACTACATCCACGAACCTCCTCTGTGGTCTTCCCATTTTCCCTTTCCCTGTTAATTCCTTTTCCAACATTCTTCTTCCTGCATAAGTGTCCTCTCTCTTCTCATCACATGCCCATACCATTGCAATCTTAGTACCTCAGATGTACTAATTCCTAATTATGTCCTTTTATATAACTTCCGAGCAAATCTGATCATTTTTTCTCTTCTTCAGCTGCTTTCGATAGCTATACTACTGTAAGAACCTGAAATAGTATCCCAGCAGCCATTAGAGAGTCTGCTTACATTCTTGCATCATATATAAGCTGCTTGATTATTTTCTAAGCTGATAAATGAGCAAATACTACGTTTGAATCCACGGATGGAAATACTGGCTTTTATATATCTTGTAAAAGTACCCGTTGTGAATAAAAAGTTGTAATTAAGCATTTTTTAATCTTAAATTAATATATTTGTATTATTTTTTAAGCATCTGTTTTCCTTTTCAGAGGGATAACATTATCAAATCTTTCAGGATGGGAAAGGTAATTTCATGTCGTCTTTGTCCTTTTTGGTAATATAGGCCAATGTACCAATTGTTATTTATTTTTCGTGATCATTACCGTTCCACAAATGTTTACCGTTCTATAGATGCTATATAATCCTACATATATAAATACATTCTGTAGAATTCAACAATATTAGTAATCTTTTTAGATTTTAGGTTATTGATATATTATTCTCAGCAAAACAATTTTTTTTATTGAAAAATATATACCTCAATAACACATCTGCTAATCACATGCATTTGCTCCTTCGACAAAATTTCAGGATTTGGAGGTTAATTTTACATCTATTTTTGTTTCCATGCAATATTGAAGTAAAACTCTCGTACTTTTCTTTTATAAGCAGTTAACTGAACATAAACATTTGAGTAGTGGCTTTGCTAAGCAACCAACCTAGAAACACTTACACGAAAATTGACCAACCAGTGCCATTATGCCTCGTGTTATTTCCGCTTTCCATGAACTCATTATTCAATCATCTTAATGACCAATAACTTTTTTTTCTCTTTGAAGGTTTGGGTCCTAATAGCAACTGAATTGATGGGGCGTGGTATAGACTTCAAAGGTGTCAATCTAGTTGTCAATTATGATTTTCCAACTTCAGCTGTCAGTTACATTCACAGGATAGGTATGTGGCTTCATTACATAGTTTTTGCCATGCAATTTTGATCACGAGAGTTAAATTACTAGTGGCACTTCTGTCCGTAAGGTCCTACCTATGTCCCGAATGTTGGGTTTTCCTTGCAGAAACCGTACAGGTTTTGTTCAAAAAATAGGTTTGTGTACTTCGTTAACTTTGTTGTCTATCACTTTGTGCCTGAAAAACTGGTTTGTGTACTTCATGTCCATCTTTGTCCCAATATCTTGCTTATTTGCAACTCTCTCTTTTGGCTAACTGGTAAGATTGGGTTGGTTTGCTTTTATCTACTGGAAAAAGGGGAGATCAGAAATTGTCTAAGATGTGACTGTAGTGTCTTCTAGACCATGACATTTGTGTTGTTTACGAAATAGACCCGTGCCCAGGACACTGAAGAAAGACATGCTTTTGTTATTTTTGTATGATGTGTGATTTTTGGTGTGATTTGTGTGTATGAGTAAACATGTCTCTTCCTTGCCCGATATTCTACAATTTTAATTTAAATACGGAAAACACGGAGACATTGAAGTGACCACCCCTGAAGTTCGGAGTCTGGAATCATGGTTTATAAGCGAATCCTCGAATATTTGAGTAGGCTATTTGCTAAAAACTAGAACCAACCAATAGAATGAAGCGGAATGTTATGTTCTAGAATATTCATCTACTATATTGCAAATTTATTTCATTTAGGCCGAACAGGCAGAGCTGGTAGGCCTGGTACCGCCGTTACATTTTTCACCGAAGAAGACATTGTTAATCTCCGAAGGTATTTTAATTTTTCCAATTTCCTTGTATTACAGCATACTCAGTATTATCAACGCATGCAAAAATTGTTTGGTGTGTTTTGGTCTATTTAATAGTATACTAAATAGCAACGCTACAAGAGATATTGAAACCCAGGAACAGATTCTCATAAAGTTTCCATAACTGTTCGAAGGAGTTTCTGATAAGAAATAATTGCTCTAAAAAACTTGGTTTTAGATTTGCTTGTGTTGAAATTGCATGAAAATCTTTATTTTACTTTGTTTTACCAATGTGGAACAGTTTGTGTCAATACCAATGCTAATGTTATTGAACAATAAAATTCAGATGTATTCTTTTATGCAAAACATTAATCTCAGTGAACTGATGTTGTGTTTTTTAAACAGTTGTATCGACCTTGTCTCGTTTAATGATTTTTAAATAATGATGAAGTCAATGGCCTGAATGTCTTTAAGGCAATAGCTTGCAATGACAACGAGACGTCATTATCCAAATTTTGATTTTCTGAGGAGTGATTCTCTCCTACGAAGTAAATACTTGCAATATGCACAGAAGTACCTACAGCCGGCAGGCCCTCGTTCGTGGGTTAAATCACCCTGGGTTTAGCTTGGATTTTCAAGATTTCTTGAATTACTTCTGTGCAGAACTTCAAGTTTTAATTCAAATGGCAATCAATTGCTTCTAGAGGCAACAACAAGTTATGGTTTCATTAGCTCCCTTTCCGGGAAATGCCTTTAATTGCTATTTTTATATGTAAAGCACAGCATTACTCTTATGTTGTGCTAGTACATTATATTTAGTACGTTTTACAAGGAGCTCGATGCAGCTGAAAGTGAAATGATTATTTAGGCAACAATCTCTTAAAAAAAACAAGTAACGTAGAGAAGAACATAGCAGGCTGCCTGTATGATTCCCAAGTAATACTTGCGACGGTAAATTTAAAGAACAAAGAAAAGGGACGACGTAGAGGAAAGATAAACCGTGGGAACAAGGTTACAGCATGTTTTTTCCTCTTTGAATGAGACCTGTAAGGAATTATAGATGTAGTTTTTAGTTTTATTCGAGGAAAGAAGCCTGTCGCCATCTTCGTACAGTTTTAGAATTTTGCAATATGACACACTGTCATCTGATGTTCTAATCCATTCATAACAGCATCGCGAACGTTATGGTAGCATCTGGATGCGAAATTCCAACTTGGATTTCTGAACTCAAAAACCCAAACCGGTATGTCCATGTATTATTTCCTTACTGTCAAATGCCCCCGGGTCATAGATAGCGCCAGTGGAAGGGACCATGCCACTAATATTTCCTAGAAATTCCAGATATTTTAGAATATATTTCTGCTCATTTTGTGGGAGAGTTTTTAGTTTGTCTTCCTTTCCATCGCGTCGCTTTGCTTTGCTATGTTCATTTGATCTTTACGATAAACTCTGTTTCATTCGAACTCTCTTGGAGATCGCGAAATTGTTAGAATTACAGAAACTTTGCATTTTAGAGGTTTATTTGCAATAGCAAAATTTTGAAATATTCTTGTTCGACTAAGACTTCGAGTATAAGATTTAGAATTTGGGTTAAGTTTTTAAATATTTCTTAGGTTGGAAAATTATAACATTTCTATGTTTCCTTTTCTTTACATATTCCAATTTCATGAATATGCATTGAATTTCGTTTATCTACTTTTCGCACAATATACTGTCTAAGTATATCATTTACCTTGCCTACAAAATTTTTTTTATCTATCTTTAATTTAACATCCTTTTGCTTCGAAAATACTATTTCAGATGCTTTATTTGTATAATAGCCTTATTCCCACTTACTGTTTTTCACCTTGTTCGTTCTACATCTGCAATATGACATGCATTTCATTTCGAAGGACGACAAAGCGTAAATTAAAGAAAGCCCCTGTAGAAAGAGAAAGTATTGCATCTTTGTCAAGGATAAAAAAGAAAGGGTTAGTAATAATGTCGAAAAAATTTGTGAAAATAGACTTTTTTATTCGTAACTTGTGGGAAATTTCTTGCTATGAAATATAGTTTTTAATCTTATTTTTTGTTTATTCTGCAGCTATCAAATTCGAGAGTTAGGGCTTGTGAGACAAGTGTAGAGTGCTTATAAGTCTATGTTGTACATGATTGCTGATAGAAACTCTATGAAGCTAGCAACAGAAAATCATTGAGACGTTTCTTGTATCTTGAAATGCTCCTAGGACATAAATTCACTTTAAACGAGCCATGGGGACTATGTAAGGCGAGAGATGTTCGTGTAAACGTGTTAAATAGCTGGTTAAAATGAAATTGCTGTCAACGGGGAGTTAACTAGAGTTCTTGGGAGCATTTGCTGCAAAAGAACCCCATTGCTGCTACTCCTGTAGGAACCCCATTTTCCTGAAGAGAAGTGTCAACGATAATTCATTAATCTCCGTATTTATATCTATCTATTACGTGGTAAGAAATTTGAACTGCACAAAGCACTTTACAATACCACGCCAGTTTTCCCTGTCAGATGTCAGATGCAGTGATTAATTCAATTTTTTGAGTGCGCTTTTAAAAGATACAGTTCGATTCTGATGCTGTTTAGGTATTGTTGTAGTATCTGCAACCAGGTCGTTATTGTAATCTTTTTACTTCTCCAAGATGTTCTTCAAGTATGTTTTGATGGTGTTTCCAGATGCAGTTGCATCAGATGATTGTTCATTTAATTATGAAATTCTCTTACCTTCTCTTGCAGAGAGGTGTCCAAGATCGCTTCTACAAAAGTAGACAAAAGAAAAAAGGCTCTTAAATCGAATGCTGTAACCATTGAGAGCAAGCTGAAGAAGAAAAAGAGGAAACAGAAAAAGACAGCAAGTAAAAAGAGTGTAGATGGATGATTACTTGATATATTATAACTACACGCATGACAAACAGAGGCTAAGGCCAAATGGTTATAAAATAGCTTAAGCCAAGGAGTGTTGGTAGGCTAAGAGTAGACCATATCAAGGTAGCGGCATGGTCTGTGATGCAGGATCTGGATAAGGATCTGTGGCAGAATTTTCATTGCGATATTTTCCCGTCACGCTACTTGCATTCCTTCAAATAAAGTTAATTTACACAAGCAACTATTGCACTGCAGTATTAGGATGAACAGATTAACAATTTTAAGCGATTTAAACTGCACTCGTCGTAATATCCTTATTCGCGGGAGAGATTGCACCTTGGTAAATTGAAATGGTTTATCAATCACTTAGACTTACTTAGACCTATTTCCTCCTGACCATCGTTGGACATTTGGCAGCAAATAGTCTTCAACAACTTCTGTTGTCAGCAGCATTTTCCATCTCTTTCTATTTGATGTTACCCTTTTGTAAGTCCTTTTGAAACGTTTTTCACCATTTTTTTGTCTGCCTCTCCTGCGCTTTCCTTCCCGTGGAACCCAGGTCATTGCAGTTTTCGCATGTCTCTCCCTCGGCAATCGGAGCACGTGGCCTGCCAATTTGATCCGGCGGGTAGCAACTGTTTCGTGTAATATTCTAGGTTTTGCGCCTCTGAGAGCTTATCAATCACACTGTTGCATTTTTTCCACACTATGGTACAGTGCCTAGGTTGTTCTCATTAAAATCAATACGCTCTCATTTCGGAAGCTCCAGCAACTCAATGATTCCCTTTTTGGGAATTAGTTACATGTGATCACGTGAATTTCGTATGAACAAGCTAAATAGAGATGTCTGGAACCTAAGAATGCCAATAATAATATCATGAATGTTGCATGTGATTATATAACTATAGTGTTAACAAACTGAATGCAGATGACCTCTACTTCAAGATGCTCCGGGATGGCTTTGTCTTATTAGCTAAGAGTTTCCAGCTTTGTGCCAAATGCTAGCTTTTCCTATTTTACAGCTAGGGTACCTGATCATGCGTGAATGCCGCTGACCAGAAAGAATGGTACAATTGGCGCAAGACTATCGCCTGTACTGCAACAGAAAATCTTAATCTCAATATTCAACATTACTTAGCTCAAGGTATGCTGCAACCTAGCTGTGCGCATTTTTTTTAACGGTATAGTCCTACACAAGCTGTATTATCCTTGTCACTCAAGAAACTTCTTGGACTTTGTCGCCCCTGTTGCCTTTAAGACGTGATGAAACGTCTATGTAATAGCCTTTTCTCTGCTCTCCGTCGGTCTAACATCATAACTAGCCAATAGACAATTAGTATACAAACACCAATGAACAAGTAAGCGACTGAGCAAGTAGCCAGTAAATTTTTATTCTACATTTTATGTTTCATAGTCGGGTCTGATATTTAAAAGTTTTCATGTGTAAAAATGATGAGATAAACATGGCACTGATTTTCTTTAAAACGGCTATTGCAATCTTTTTTTGACATGAACGTAATCTAAGTTTCCTTAATGCCTTGCAATTCTATCATAAACAGGAATTTTTTTAGCCAACACCGCTGACCGTGTAAGCACCAAAATACAATATGAATTGGAATTCGAGCGATTTCTTTTTCAAAGGCCTACTGTAGTTAAAGAATCCTGGGACTGAATCTAATTATTTAAATTCTTATTCGTAATAGGGACTGATTGGAATTTTGTATTTTGACCAAATACTTTGCAGATAGCAACCTTCGCAACCAGCCTGTCGGCCTATCTTATGATTCAGATTCCAACAACTTTCTTCTCCAAAATATGTAACAACTTAAAGGAGACGTACGGGATAAGATAATGTTATGTTGTGCATTTTGAATTCATTTATATGCTCGTTTTTTCCAGAATTTTGCTTTGATTTAGAGAAAATTGGGATGTCAGCAATTCTCGTCTGATATTTACTGGAAAGCTTTTACAAACTGCTTGAGGGGAATTTAGGTCAATAATAATGCAATTTTTATTCGCGAACATTTCTAAAGCAAGACATAATAGGCGCTGTAAATTCGATTTCGCCATTATATAGCAACTGTAAAGGTAAGTGTATGTTATTCCACAAAATTCCTGATATGAGTGCTTATAATTTCCAACTTGCATATAGTTGGTAAAAGCGCAAAATCTTTAGTTAACTACATGATCGATAAAGAAACAAACACTACTGCTAGAGATCTTCATGCCTTGTAATTTTTTCCCGGTAACCCAATTGCTTTTCCACCCTTCCAAAGAATCGTCAGTCATATTCACGGCGAATATAACTTGTAGCATCTCTATTCTATTATTCATTGCTTTCTCCTACATTCTCATTCATTCCATTATTTGTTTTTCTTCCCTACCACCTCATACCATGACTCCATTCACACATTCCTACACAAACAAGTGCTTAAATCAAATTCTTTGTTCAGGCCTACATTTCCTACCAATTCTTTCTTTACGCCCCTCCGACGCAACCTGACACTTTGCTTCCCACGTAATCACAAGGTACACTATTTTTTTTATAAGAATAATGATGCTCAAAATTGGTGAAATTTAGGAATATTTTAAGAATATTGTCAGGCTGAAGATCTTGTCAAACAATTATTTTTAGCGGGTGTTTTTTTACTTCTGAATTTTTTATGACATTCAATTACTCGTACTTCTTTACTCCTTTTTTTATTGATATTCTGTAAGTTTCTTTTTAAGATTTTATTTTCATAACTTGTTCTGTTAGCCACCATATTTGTAATAGGTGTGCGTTTTTGGCATTAATGATGATAATAACAATTAATTGCCATATCCGTATTTTCTGCCGCGCTAAGAATAATTTAAGAATATTCCGGGGCTCAAAATAATAAAGAATTAGGAATGTTGAGACTCAGCAGAAAATTAAGTATTTTTTAAAAAAAAGAGTGTAAGTGAAAAACAAAATCAATAGATATATTATCGGTTAAACTCTGTTATGGACTAGAGAGATCTAAAAAGATTGAAGAGATAGAACAAATCACTTCTCTAGTGTCTATCGTGACTCCTTCACTAAATCGACAAAAAAGTCTAGTCAACAAGATTAGAAATATTTCGGACATTTATTTCAACTTAATTCTACGTTCTCAAAGTGTTAGCCTTGAAATACAAAAAACCAAGATAAAAAATAAAAAACAAAATTTTATTCCATGATAAAATCCATTGTTCTTTTAGATGCGTTTCTAGCCATTCCTGTTATGCTTATTCTTATATTAACTAATTATAAATTTAATATCAACTGATTCTTGAATTCCACTGCAAAACAAAAACTCTTTCAGAAATGGATGTAACTAAAAATAAAATTTACAGAATATAGCTATGCACAAATAACAGATTTTCAAGTAAATAAAAATAGTTAGATAAACTATTCGAGGAGAGAGCATCCATATGTTAAAACTCGATTTATCTTGACTGCTTTCAAAGAAATGGAACAAAAAATCAGGGTATTTGGAACATGAGTCTTGTACCCCTCGTGTAAAGTTTAGTTTAACAGTGAAGGAAAGTCCTTAAATAATTACAACGATTATAATGATATTAACCCCTTTGTAATAAGCCCAAAAAAGCAACGTTACTGTTCCATTTTGCCATGCAACTTTTTCATGGTGCGAATCCATTCCAGAGAGGTCACTTGAACGTTTTATGCACGAGGGGGTCCATCCGATACTAACAAGTATTCTAGTTTTTGACGAGCCGAAATATTGTTAGAAATATTTTATTTAATGAAAAAATGATTTCGGCCTGAGATTATTCGTTGAATATTCCAAGTGCAAATCTGCCGTGTTCATAAGACATATGTTTTTATAGAAACCGTGCATTGCGACAAGCGCGTTAGGTTATTGTCTCTCTATCCACCCAACCCCCAAGGCCAACCCCCTTTTACAAAACGAAACATAAAATGGAGCCCAATTTATGAGCAACAGCAGCAACGTGTTATGTTTCTTGTTGAATCAATCGTAAAATGGCGTAAAGTTGCGTTGGCCATTTGCTGCGGCAAAATTTGCAAAATGAATGTCTTTAGTTTGGCACCTCTGCATCGAGTTTTGAATATCATTAAAGCTTTACTGGGTTTCTTTCTTCGCATAATCTTCTGGAGGAAGAAAAAGGAAGAGAAGGATGACAAAAAAGCGGAGGATGATGGTAGGCCTATCGAAATCGTGTCAGTTGGCCAGTCAGGGGATCGAGTGTCATCATGGGTTGGAGACAAAATGAATGATGTAAATGTAAGAAAAAGTATTTTTAATTGATGAAGTATAGCTAAGCTAGAAATTACTTATTTGATCGCATGTTAACAGGAAATTAGACTTCATTTGACGCGGTGGTTAACACAAACCAAACATGGTATAAGAATTAAAGTAGGCCTAGGCCTGTTAGATATGTACCACTAATTCATATAAATTTGCAATTTTTAATTGCACCTTTCGCCCTCTAAGGCTGCCCTTGATGTGCATTTGATAATAGTTTTCAGGCCTTGCTAGGCCAAAAGTAGTTGGATGCAAGCCATTTGCAGAAAAGTATTTTTTAAACCTGCTTTCAGTGCATTGGCAGAGATTCTAATAAACTGTCCTTGAAAAACATGGCTGGTTTTGATGCAACAAAGTTCTTAGATTGTACTCAATCTTCACTTTTATCTGACTAGGTTTAAGTTACTTAATCATGGCGAAAGACTGGAGAACAGGTGTTGTTTTGAATGTTACAAACAATGGTGCTGCATAATGGATTAGGTGTGACAGACCCCTTCACCCTCTAGGGTGCATTCCATGTAAATTCCAAGCTGGAGATTACGCCAACGTACGCCAAGAAACAATAGAAAAGGCACATGACCCATTGTTTTTGTCGTGTTCCACACTGGAAGCCTTCAGGCCTAATTGCATGGAATGCACACTTGGCTCCCCCTGATAAATTCTCACACCAGCTTGGGCAGACAAGCCCAACAATAACATACTCTTTAGATAAACCCTCATTAGACCTGGTTCATGGTTACTTTTTTCTGTCATGTTCTTTGTTCATTTGTTCTAGGGAGGGAAGGGTCATCGTTATCAAAGTTTGTTACGAATTTGTATGACAGTGGATTAATGATTTTTCTGAAAATGAAACTGAAACTCTTTCCCCAAATCACATTGATTAATGTTTTTTTGCAGATGTCTGGAAGTAACACTTTGGTGGATTGGAATGACTGGAAAGACAATAATTCTCAAGATATTGTAGAGGAACCTGTTATGAATGATGCAGATCTTTTTCAAGATATGGAACCAACATTAACAAGACCAAGAATGGTAAGGATTTTCAGTGTATACTAAAATTTATGCAGGAACCATGTAGTACAGTGAGACACACAAGAAGTAAGAGGATATAGGTTATAGGTGTATTACAATACTTTATGATTGGAATGATAAGTAAATGTAGTTTCATTACACAGCTGTATTTTTCCATGCTAAAATGTTAACAAATAAAAGTTTGTCAAAAATCTTCCAATGTTTCTACCATGTTTGCACCCCTCAATCATGTATTAATCAGGCACACAAGAAAACCACGATTATGTCATGTCAAAGCATGTTATTCTTCAAAAGAATTAGTTCTGCAGGCTTTTGGTGTTCTGGCTGAACTACATAGTAGCATTACTAAAATACTTTTTGAAAGGCACAAGAAATTAGAAGATATAGGATATAGCTGTTTTACAATACTTAATGATTCAAGCAGAATTTGAATAAATGTTCTTTCACAGTTATTTTGTCCATGCAAAAATGTTTTCAAAATAAAAAAGTCTTGAAAATTTTTTTAATGTCTCCACCAAGCTTGCTATTCCCATAATGCCTTTTGAAAAGCCTTAGGCCTTGCCTGGAACAGTGCTTCATCAAGTGCCAGCGCCTAAAGCATATTAAATCATGCATGGAACCTGATTTATCAAGCACCACAATGCAATTTTTTTCCATCTCCTTGTATGTTATTGCTACAATGCTGCATAACACAAATCATTATAATAATGGGTTAATCCTTCAAAAACATGTCAATAACCCTTAAATATTAAAAACAAAAAAGGCCTCTTGATATGTGAGGCTTGACAACATCTAACTGTTGCCCGTCAACAATTCTTTGTCAGCATTTCAGCACTTCCTTATATGGTGTGGAAACAGTTAAACATGTCAGAAAATATGAATATTTTTGAAATTTTCATTTTTGCCACCAGAAAAAATTGCAATAACATTAAAGATAATACATTTGCAACACAATGTGATGCAAGTTTTCACACAAAATGAAAGAACATGAATGCATCATTCTATCTTTTTAAGCTTAAAGTTGTAAAAAATGACCCATTGGAGCAACAGCCAAAGTTACAGAGTAGACTCCAAGTAACTAACACTGATTTTCAAGTTCAGGTGAGTTTTAAATTCTAATATTTAAAAATTTTAAAAAAAGGATCCCTGAGGAGGCAATTTCAAAGAATTATGTCCAACTTTCCAAAAAGTTGAAGTTAACATTGAAATCCTCTTCTTACATTTGAGCATCATAACAGCACTGTTATTTGTTGTATTCTTATCATGCAGGGCAGCTGAGAGGGAGCTGCAGAGGAGGCAGTTTGCCCCAGGGCCTCATTGTCCAGGGTGCCTCATCAACTACTATAAAAATTTTAATTTATAACTCTTTAGATGTATTAAAGTAATCTCTCAAAAGGAACAGCCTACAATGTTCTAAGAGTGCCTCCAGATTCAGTTCCCCCAGATTCCCTTGCTTTCTGCCCCTTTTGTTTGCTCCGATCACAGACTCAAGGGGCCTCATTTTGCAGTTTTGGTCCTGGGCCTTAATTACTTTGCGGTAGCCCTGTTACCATGAAATTGTCTTGGAGTTTTCTACTGTTGTTATATATCAATTTTTTCTTTCCTTTTTTGTCTTCAACTATCCTTTATGAATACATGCCTTGGCAGTGGAGAGTAAACTGACTCTGCTATATCTTTAAATAACTGTAGTTTTTCAAGTATCATGAAATGTACATTAGAATTATCTTGAATTGAGGGATATTGCATGGTGCATTTATCAACTTTCTAGTCTTTGATTTTCCTTTTGTAAGTGTTGGTTCACTTTAACACTATCATCAAGGGTATTACAGAGTAGACTCCCTTTAAAGAACATTGATTATAGTCCTTTGCCCTTATTAAGTGATAGTCTTGCAAAGATTTTACACCCTTATATTATGAGTTATTTGTTTCTTTTCGTGAGCTTTTATCATATCAGCGATAGGTTGAGGGGATTTATTGACTTACAGATTTTTGTCAACAATTTCTACAAGTTTCTAATATGCATCCAAAACCTACCACTTCTAATGAGCAATATTTTAAAGGAATATTCATATTCTTTGCAGAGGATTTAAAGGAAATGTTTGTATGTCTGGTCAACTAGGCTCAAAGACATGCCAGGCAATGTTTGTAACTGTTATAGTGCTTAATGGAAAAATATACTGGGTTTTAAAAAGTTGAAATTGATTACTAAAAGGAAATTTGAAATAAAAAGATTGAAATGGCATGTAGAAGAACGCTGAGGCGCTTAATTAAGTATATCTATGAAGCAACAATTATGCTTGGTTAAATTTTGTAGCTAATTTTATAGCCATGACGCAGGACGCTCAATTATCTTTTTAAGAAGGTGCAGCGTAATGATTTGCCACATTTCGGCTTTTTTTTAGTCTGAGCTTGGAGTTTGGGTTGAAAGCTCATCTGGTTGGGATGAAGAAGTTTTAGACGACTTGTCAGAAGAAGCGGCAAGTATTTTGAAAGAAAAGCGCAGATTAGAACGACAAAAGCGGACTGTTGAACAAAAAAAGAAGAAAGAAGAACTGCGAGCAATTAGAGCTGAAAGAAAACATGTCAATCAACTTGGTATGAAAGTAAATTAGAACAATTTGTGGAACACTTTTACTGACAATCTTTTTGAAGAGGCATCCACATTTCTTATAAGAAGCTGGGGTAGATGGCATAGAGTCATTTTGATGAGTCAAATTGCGTCATGCTCTGTATGCTATCTACCTTTGTTTATGATGAGCAACCAAGCCATTATCAGTGAATTCAGTTCAGTTCACTCTAGTTCACATATAATTTAAAATTTCTCTACATTCAAAGACCTCATAAAGTCACTGATTAAAAATTACTACGAATTACAAAAAACTACATAGAATAACTTGCAATAAATAACACTTACATAATTACTTACATAGGTGGCCTGCAGGGGATTTCTTAAAGAGGAGCCCTCTCTATAGTAAAACTAAGCGAGGAGAGGGCACCCCCTTAATATAGATGGTTCTGAATCTTATTTAATCGTTTATTGAGAGACCAGAACAATATTTTAGGGTCAACTTTTAAAGTTTTCCATAAATAAAGAGGTTTGAATCAAAACGAGGTTTTCTTTGTAATGTAATCAGTATAGGCTCCATCGATAGTATTGACATGCCCTATCCTCCTCCCTTAACTCAACGCCAATTTCTTTATTCGTTGCATCTTCTGCAACCAATTTCTAACATATCAATTGGGCTTTTCTATAGAATCGTTGGGCTCTATAGTTTCTTGGTTTCTTTTCTTCAAGTTATAGCATCACAGTACAAAAAGGGGCCAATGTTTCTCACATAACAAGAGAAATTGATTTTGAAGTTTACTTGGGGATATAGCTAAACTGTTGGAATCTAGCTACCTCCTGCTGTAGTTCAAGGCAGGGGAAAGAAGGGACAATAAATAAGCGCAGAACGATAAAAAACAGAGGAATTTAGCTTTTTCACCAAGAACAATCTTCACAGTGCCCCCCCCCCCTTCTCTGCTGTGACCGTATCTGCTTAATCTGCAGCGCCTTTTATATCGTGCAGACGAGAAAGGATCCGTTTTATTCCATTCCCAAACTGGTGTGATAGGCCTACGGTTACACGAGAATGCCTCTAGCAGATCTAGTCTGAACCTGCTATCTGTACCGAGAAGGTCATTTTGGTCCATTTGACGTTGATCCCTTGTGCAAAACATTGTTTTGGGCCGACAGTAGAACTGAAGGAAAACGAGGCGAATTTTAGGCTAAAGAAGCTTCTGCTGACCAATTATAGATCAATTTATAATATCAGAGCAAGACCGAGGCGAGATAACATTGCCTGGGGGGGGGGGGGGAGCTAAATTCCAAAAATATTACAAAATGTGCTTTTTTCTATTATATCTTTTGTTTTATTGTTCTGCTTGGGGGCTAAGCCCCTCTAGCCCCCTCTGGTCACGGCCTTGTGTCAGAGTCATGATCTAGTATTCATTTGTGCCCGTTCCCTCGTAAATGCAGGCAAAGTTCTTGATCAGATCCAAAAAGGAACAGACCTTTTCTAATCCGCTCCTTAAACTTAGCATTTGACTTAGTTTTGATAAATAGCACTTTGTCCTTTTGATTAGCATATCCCGCCTCAGTTTATCGTGGTGATCTTATTAAGCAAGTATGTTAAGCAGTCGTAAGAACTTATAAGCAAATCTTTAAGTTACGTCTGAGATACATATTTTTTGACACCATTAAGAGAGTATAATCTGTCTCAAAAAGTAATAATACTGTTTTATTAGAAATGAAGTAGAGCCTGGAAAGTGTCACATCTCCTTGTCTGGAAACTCCGAGGTAGCATGGAACAACCAGAATTCTGAATAAATATGATATAATATGACAAACGCTGCTCGAGTTCGTCTCAATTTAAATTTATTGAGTTTATTGTCTATTCAGTTCAACCCTTTCATTCTAAGAGGGACCGTATGCCAAAATATCTTCAGCGAAAATTGGTTACTTCTTGGGGGGGGGGGGTTGGGGGCGAGTGCCTTCAATAGCTTGATTCATCTGTAGTTCAACACTTGTAATGCTTCTTTGCTCTAACATCATCCACTATAGTACCCCCTTAAAATCTAACGAAACACAGTAGACGTTATTGCATACCTGTATTATAACTGGGAGTGAAAGGGTTAAGACAAAAATCACCTAGCCTGCGTCTGTGACGATTTGCTTTTTGAAAACTCTACTTGTTTGCATGTTTTTCAGCCATGTTCATGTGTTTTTAATATTTGATCCAAGGTAAATGCCTGCCCATCTCTTTCTGTGGACACCTATATAATGGCGCTGGTGATGATCTTGTCAATCTGTACACCTTTAAGTTAATATACGATAATCATTTCATTAAGTTAGTATCGATAAGTTTCATTTTGATAAATCTTATGTTCTTTTAACCCTGGAGGGACCATATCACTCAATGAATATGAGCGAGAATTGATAATTTCAAAGGGGGGGGGGTGGAAAGGGTTATGCTTTCAATATCTGTACACACCAACAACTAAATATTTACTCGGCTTCTTTGCCCCAACATCATCTATTCTGATACTATCTTCCAGTCCAACAAGACGCATCTGTCGCAGGCGTACGACAGTAGTACAAATGTGAGTGAAAGGGGCAATAAATAAAGGAAAACCACATTCACCTTTACAGTGTGAAATAACAAGAAGAACATTGCCTATAGCCTAGTTATTGTTAAGACTAAGACAGAATACCGATACTATTGCTTCCTTTTCATGGGACTTTGGTGACTGATGGTAAGGTGTTCCACAGGAAGTTTCTCTTACTCATTGGGTGGTACCGTCCTATACTACTTTTGTTGAAAATCTTGGCGTTTCATCCAAGAAGCTTTACTAGCTTTATCTAAAAACAGGTTTTTCTGCTTTCGCCAGTTCTCATCCTTTTCTTTGTTTGACCTTGAAACTGGTTTTCTGTCTACTTGATAAAGCCATTATTTAGAGGTTTGCCCCAGACTCTTGGCTTATTACTGCGTATTAGGTAGCTTTAGAAAATGCTCTTTTGTTTCTATTCCTTACTAATTTTCTTCCCTTATCCCTAATTATCAGATTTTATCTGGAGTAGCAATATTGATTGAATTGTGGATCGCGGCAGGAGGATTTCTGAGTTACAGAAAGACGTCCGAGAAAACCAACTTGAATAATTTATGATATTTCCTTTAAAATTTTAACATTTTCACCCAAGTATCGTCTCATATTTCGTCGTTTCCTAGTAATCTATTTGTTTATTAATTGATTTTCATCTCAGGAATCTTTTGATCCAGTGAACGGCCAATTAAAGGTAGAATAACTTTTATCTTCAGAAAGTAGCCCATTTCCAAAGAAAAAGTGATAGGCTTTGGAGGGAAATACTGTTTAGTCTTCGCAGATTTTGAGAGCAAAGGGGCAACGCATAAAATCAAGTTATCAATATTTAGGAATCACGTTGATTTTTCTAAGGTAGAAGGGTCAATTGCCCCCCTCTTCTGCCCCTTTCTACAGGCATTCACTCTTTGTAATAAGTCAATTAAAAAAACTGATCATTAAACGAATGATGGCTCGATCCCCGCTAGATTTCAAGCTTTTAATTTATACTGTAGTTGAAATGAGTAGTCTGATATTAGAATATTCATGCACGTTTTAATGAACGCTATTATTTCTTAAACTGAAATTAACGCTCATATTCAGAGCAGTAATTCATTTATTGAAAAATTATTTGCTGCAGTATTTTTTAATTATTAGTGCCTTGGTGAACTGTAGTTACTTCTTTAAATTTGATATCTAATAGGGTGTGTCACAAGTTTAACTTCTCGGCTCTGTTTTATTGTTTTTCTTTCGTATCTCATTTATAGTTCTCTTGATATTTTAAACTGGTGTAAAGCCTGGTTTCCATATCGTCGTAAAGGACGCGGACGTGTCCCAGCAGAGGTCGGCGATGCAGCTGTGACCTCGCGGTGATGTGGTTTCCATATCGTCGTAAGCGACAGGGACGTGTCCCAGTGATATCGTCGGAGGGCTGTTTTTGTAATTTGATAATGTAATTTTGAGTCTCGAATGCATTATTAAGCATCTCCAAGTGAAGAATTGAGCGACCCCGTCATCGCCGATCACAAATTTGTGGTTTCCATTTAGAAAACTGTCCCCGCATCGACGGGGACACGACGGCGATGCATCGGGGACGTTCTCAAAAGTTGAACAAAGTTCAACATTTTCTATTTCTACGAGGACGTCGGGGACATCACTATAAAAGCGTTTCCATATCGTCATGAGCGTCCCAGCAGCATCGCCGATCCTCTGCTGGGACACGTCCCCGTCGCTTACGACGATCTGGAAACCAGGCTTAACCTCTAAAAGACGGTTTCAAGAGGGCGTCGGAAACAAATTGGACCGCAAGGGAACACTCTTGAATTAGACGCATTGTTCTGCACATTTTCCAAGGAGGGTGGTCCTGGTTTTCTGTGGAGTGACGCTGAAGACGAAGCAATGGATTTGCTCTTTTCGTATCAAGGGAAGGTGACAAACTTTTCGGGGCATTTCATTAGTTCTCAATTGCCCACTTTTGTTGATTGTGATGTTGTTATTGCCCCCCCCCTTCTCTCTGCGATGCACTGCAAGGTAAGACATTTTTGCAGAATTTTTCGATGGGGGTTTTGAGTTTTGAGTTTTCAAAATTTTTGGGTGTTTCCCATGCTGAGTGGGTGCTCCTCTGAAAACCATTTAAGTTTGCACCTCGCAGATTACCCAGCAATGCACCAACTGGGAAGGATCTAACAGACTCTGGCAATTTGAGGAGAGGATGGCTTAAATGCATACCGAAATTTATTTATTCCTCAATGATATCAACAATTCGTTGATTTCCCATGTCCACAAGATCGATCAGTCCATTTTCGGAACCGTTTGTTCATTTATTTCGAAAACCTGCTGTTTCTTGTTGCTATCCTCTCTCTCTAATAGAACGTCTTGATTTAAGTGACGTCAGCAGAATCCGTCGTTCTCATTGGCTAATGAATGGAGTTTATGATGTCACAGGCACGCCGTTATGAAAAGACAGCGTTGAGGAAGATAAAAGTTGCGAGATCCTTCAAACTCGGACTTGGCCTGAGAAACTACTTTAAATCGTAACAATCAATGAATAGTTATCACTTGGTAAGTACTTAACAATTTAAGTAGCAGGAAAAATCTAGATTTCTCTTTATTTTGTAATGTGTGGCTGGAAAATGCGATGTTATGGCCAAATATGTTACCACCCTTTAGGACCGAATTTTTTTGTCGATGGGAACTGAGCTCACGAAATTTCCGTTCAATTTTTTGCCGTCTGAAATGCGTAAAAAAAATGTAAATAGGTCCTGGCTGGTCGTTTGATATGATGGAATTTTGCAACGAAACAAGCAAGACTTGTTTGTTAATCTTTCGAAGTTTCGAAGTGTGCTTAATTTCAGACGGGCCTGGTCGGTCTTTGCCCTTCTCGTTATCAAAGAATATTTAGCTGTAAATTTCAATTGTTTTTTGCTAGCAACTTAGATCAAAGAGATCTCCCTAAACATTAGACTAATACTAAATCCCTGGCCGTAAATGTTCTCAGACAAGATCCACTCTCCAAATAAAGAGATCAGATGATTAAAGATTCTCAAAGCACCACCCTGATTCCGATGACCATTTTGTAACACAATCAATTGCAAGCATCAAATTAAGATATTGCTATTGAGTTGTTATTCACTTCTAACCTAAGTGTATACTCGATAGCTCATGCAGCACCTTTGCAATCACTTTTTTACCTGGAGGGTTCACGAGAGGCATCTTCTTTCGTTCATATTGCCCATACAAAATATCATATCAACTCTAAATGGAATTATATCCCATTGAACCCGAGTTAAATCCAATTCTCGAATAGTTAAATCTTATGAACGTTGAATATTTCAATTAGACGTTTTAAGGGTGGTTTTATCCTATAGCTTTAGAGGTTTCAGCTTTTACAGATATGTTGGCCTTCACTATCAAAACTTTCTAAGCTTTGCCCGGAATCATGTTTTCTCGGAATTTTTAAGTGCTTCATACAATTAGGATCCTAAACGTGGGTATTTTATGTGTTTTTTTAAAACCTTTTTATATATATGTTTTACCCAAAATCTTGGCCATTTGCAAATTTCTAATTCAAATAAGATTGAGTATATTGGTTTGTGCCAACTGGACAAAGGTAAGGCCAGGAAAAAGGACTTGACCAACCCTGATACATTTCAAGGATGTGCCTGAAGCCCTCCTAAGCCCCTGCCAATTCCGTCTCTTGTCTCTGTCATGCATTGATTTGAGGAGGAGCCATGGTGACAAATTTTATGGATCAATGATTTGTATGGCAAAAAAATTGAAAGGTGCAAAAGGTGTTGTGGTCTGGCAAATCAAACTAGAGTCACAGAGAAGCTTGCAACCCTTGCCAATAGTAGTTGGGATACCTTGAAAAGTCACCTGATTTCTTAGGCTTCTGGCCTTATAACATTGGCATTGCCCCCTGCCCCAACAAAACAATATTGGTTGGAAAGAGGAATTCCATAATTTTTTTTAACAATTGATTTTAGTCCATTGGATTGTTTAAGCAACATTGTTTTGAGGGAATGGGTGGAAGCCACAGATAAAATACAGTGTTAGTGTTCGATAATCACCAACCAAGTACCTTTGTCAAGCCAAAAACCTCCATGAAAAAGCCTTAGAATGCATCCTTGTTATGGGAACAATTTTATAAGAACATTTTATCAAAAATAATTAAAAGCAAGCTGAGGCGGAAGTACCATTGTAAACTGTAATTTGGGCAAAGATGCATATGCTTTCCAAAAACATATTGACAGGTGTAAAAGCATTGTTTCAAAGATACATACATCTTACATCTTCTGTTAATAATATGAAAAACAATAACTGTTTCATAAACATCCAATTTTGCCTTTAATATTGTTTAATTTCTAAATTGCATAAACCCTACAAATTTAAGAACAAATAAAGAAAAAATCTCAAATAAAGCCTCAAAATTTTGGAATATTAAGAATCAATACCCTGAACCTCAGTTTTACTGGTCCTTATAAAGAAGGGCAGAATATTTTAGATAGTATATATTTGAAATACCGCACACCATATAACAGTCCTTTTTTGTCTGGCATTCTGCTGAATAAGGAAGTATTCCCTAATGACCACAAAGATGATAGAAATAAATACTTCATTGTGGATTAAAAACCATATTAGAAGATAAGAAGAAACTAGTAAATTGTTCCTTTAAAATTCTTGAGGAAGAAAAATCAACATTCAATCCAACTCCTTAAATCAATGTACCAAAATATGCTATTAATTTTACAGCTTAATATCAATTTTGAACATGTACCTTTTGACCATGTACCATTGTCTCAGATACTGTACCATGTACCATGTATTATATTAAATCACAAAGATATATTTTTATATATATATTTATACATGTATGACTCTTATATATGGGCTAGCTAGAATGTAAATGGACACTATGGATAAGTTTTATGAATAAGTTTTCTTTTATTATGGATGGTATCCTAATTATGTATTCAGAATACCTATTTATGTGAAATGCTTATTTATCATCAGTAGGCCCTGTTACACCAATTTTAACTTGTTTTTTATGTTCTTAAATGTTCAATTTCCTTTTCAGCATAAGCCAAACTTTTTTGGTAGAACATTTATGGAGTTCTTGAAAAACAGTGCTGAATGGTGCAAGGCTCAACATGTAGAGTAGCTCTTATGGTTTTTGTGCATTCCAGACAGTGTCGTAGCTTGTTTACACTCTAATGGGTTGAAATTTTGGATTATAAAGACTTAGAGATTTCTTTTTTACGGTTTCATATATTACGGTTATAACATATTACAAAGCAAGGACTTGCCTTGTATCACATTGCGGATAATTTTATATGTGAACTTGGGAGTTTCCAAATGGCCATAGTTGAGATGGCTTCCACAGACTTTCAGAAAATACCAGATTTCGGCCACGCACTGGTTGAGTTCAAGAACATGAGATTCCTTATCATGGATAGGCCATCAAAAGCAAATTTAGCACACTTTGTACAGGTTTGTTATCTATATTGATATGTATTTGTCATTGCGCTTTCTATATTGTATATAGATAATAAATCTTTAAGTTCATTAATTTGACTTTCACATCTTGGAGGCAATAATTCGATTCAGAATAAGAGAATGTACCAACAATGCAATTTTTCATTTACATTTTCATTTCATTCATGCAAAGAGTATAAAGTATAATTATGCAAGCTAGAAAGAAGTATAATTTTCAGAGGATGAGATACGAGGCTTACTGAATCAAGCAGAGATCCCCTGTTTGTGTGCTTAAAAAACTCAAAAATGCTAAGTTTTTAGCTGCTTTGGCAATCTATGAAATTGCATGAATTTACAGGTGGCAATGTAGCTTGATAGCAAAGCAACAAATTCTGTTATCTTTTAACTGAATAACTCCTTACTCTCCATTGTTCTATTTGCATGCAAAAGTTAACACACAAATTGGCAAAGTAAGAGTACATACATTCTTTTTATCTGACACTGCTTAGAGCTTGAAATTTTTTATGATGACCAAAAGATGGCTGAGATCATTAACCAGTTGCATTTGCTCTCAAAGGATATTCATTAGTACAGCAATGTCTCACAAAAACTCTTGCTTATAGAAAATTAAAAGTAGCATTTTTTGTGCTAAAGCATGTTAGAAGAAGGATCTGTTAGTGTGGATATGAAGACAATGGATAGCTGCTGCCCATGTGCACTTTTTCAATTCCATTTGCTTGTTATCTTGTCCCAATGTTGATAGATGTTTCTACCTGTGTATAAACCTGAACGACCATCTGCTTGATTGGCCTCAGGGTTTTAAGCGTAACACTCTATCTAGCTATATATTTTGTTTGCAATTACTAACAACAGTAACAACAGTAGACGTTAAGAGAAAAGGCACCAAGTATGCATGCAAAACTAAAGATATATAAAGAGTTACATTACTGATTTCTGTTTGGGTTTTATTATGTAATAAAATACAGCTCAAATGTTTGAGTTGAACTGTTTGTCCGTACAATAAGCAGTTTACGTGCTAACAACGAATCTGATGCCAATATTTTCAATAATTAGCCATCATTCGTGTTAGTCAAGGGAAGTCAAGGGAAGTCAAGGGAAGTCGGTATTAAAAACTAAATTACTTATAACATGTGTCTCATAGCTAAACACATTTGTAATAGATTTTGAAAATAGGTCTCAATGACAAAGCACAGCATTGTTATACTAAGGGCCTATGACAAAACTCCCCTATTAAACTAAGGTTACCAAGAGCAACTTCCACAGACTTGAGGGGGACTTTCCTCCCCCCAGTTCCCAGCCAACGCATTTGACCCACTGACCCATTTGGAGTAGCAATCAATGGTAGCTCATCTGATTCTCACAAATATCTTTAAGATCTTATCTACATTCTAGTCCATTGCCTCTAGAATCGATTTTTCCCTCAATGCCTCCTATTAACAGATCACAATGCACCTTGACAATTTGAAGATACAAGGCACCCTCAGGATTTATATTAAAACAAACTTCATTCCTTGGTGCAAGAGATAGCCAATGCAACTGCAAAAATCAGATAAATCCCATTTTATGGTTGTTAATTTTGTATAGAATCAATTTTTTCAGTTTTATTCATTCTAGTTGCCATTGTTTCTTCAGGTGAAATACAAAATATGGTTTGCATGCACTTCAATTTCTTTGCAGTGGTGTGTGTCCGATTCAATTTTCAGTACTGATACTCATCCATTCCAGTTAAGCATCATTGCAGTAGCAAGTTTTGAAAAGTTTTTGTTTCTCTTTCATTTAGGAGTTGAAGAAATGTGGCGTGCATGAGGTTGTTAGGGTTTGCGAACCAACTTATGGAAGAGAACTTCTTGATAAAGAAGGCATTACAGTTTTGGTGAGAGTTTAATTATGCATTTTTTATGCATCTTCCACATTCTCTATCCATTCTTATTGCATTATTGCCTGCCAGACTCCACATTCTTTTCACATCTGTGTACGTAAGTGGTTTACGTAAGTGAATGTTTGATGACATTGTATAATTTTCATAATTGATCTCCAGTATTTAATTATATATTTATTTTTTAATTTAATGGCTTGTATTCACTTGAACTCAGAGAAATCAAATTATGCCAAAACTTTGCTGTTGTTTAATTAGATTAGTCACAAACACTCTCAGACTTATTAATTCACACTCAAAGTTGCTTTCCACAGCTATTTCTTTAGCGCTAATGTCCATCTATTAAAAAGACAACATCTTTGGCTCAAATGCCAGCCCCCCTTGTAATTATATACTTAAAAATCTTTAACAATAGGCCCTTACACCAATGCCCAGGCCTATTGCTCAGGTCAGGATTCAGATGTAACTATATGCTGTGTGTTCTTTCTGAAGGACTGGTTTTTCGACGATGGAGCAGCACCTCCAAGAGAACTTGTCGAGAGATGGCTACAACTTTTAAAGGAAAGATTTTCCAAAGATCCTGGTACTACTATTGCCATCCATTGTGTTGCTGGTTTAGGAAGGTAATTATCTTGCAGTATATCAAACTTTTATGAAGTTTTGCGTTAAAAGAATGTCAGAACAAAATCCTGTGATATCTTATTGAAGGAAACACAACGAATAAATGTGGCATAAGCTAATGGCCTTGAAGTCTAGAACTATACTCCATGTCAGCCATTGCCTAATTGACTTAATATATATATATATTAAATCAACCAGGCAATGGCTGACATGGGAGTATAAATACTAACCATAAGGGTGCTAACCAACTGTAAATTTTAAGTCTCGACCTGGGATTCGAGCCCCGTTCGCCGTCACCGGAGTAAAGCGACTAATCCACTGCGCCACACAGGCACTGTGCCTAACGGAGATAAGGAACATCACAAAGCGGCAGGACTAAACAGTGTATATGACCAAATGATAATTATGTTTTCATATATAATAGATTTTAATAATTCGCGTCCTCGACAGCTTTGCACATAGTTGTCAATAGAAAAGCATTTTAAAATATTTGTTATCACATTTTTGACAGTCGTTGTTATAACTTCAAGCTATCGAATTACTTTGCAAAGCAAACTTGTTTAAAAGTCAAAAACCGATTTAATAAAGGATAAAGTGAAGGAAAGAATAATTTTAATATAAGCTTTAGCTTAACTTGTATCGCATCTTTTTATATTTTTGATATTTGACACGGTCTCTGAAATGCGGTTCTCGTGAACTGACAAGCCATAGTAAGGAAGGTTAGAAATAGAAAAAACATAAGCCTTTTGCAGGTATAGATATCACCCTGGGGTGCCAAAAGTCCCGCCTATAGAAGGCATGTTCTAAGCCTCGCGCTGTTAATTATTGATACAAAGACCATCGTCAATTTTAGGCCACGTTTAATGGCTGCATTTCTTCTGCAACACAATCTACACTGAACAAGCTTTTGCATTTAAAGCAGCTCTATTTAAAGTAACTGTGTATCAAGGTCCCAATTCATCAAAATTTTATTCTGCGTATTGGGTTTTATTATTTCCAAACAACAGCATTTCGTTACAGTGTGTTATTAGTTGGAAATTAGATCTTTATGACCATGAATCAAGAGTGGCAGAAATTGGTCATTGTATGAACAATATTTTCCTTTTGATAAATAAAAGAACAGAGTAAGCAAGTAGGACAAAGCGGAACATAGAATGAACAGGCGCTCATTTCCTTGTGCCATTGCCAGCTAAATGAAAATATTATAATATAGTATAGTATAAAAGTATTGATAAATACTTAGGCACGACACCCTATCAGAAAAAACAAAAATTGAAAATAGGGAAAAGCTACACTTCCTAAGAGTCGTGCTTGATTGCTGCTACCCATCTCAACTTCTCAGGGGCTGTTTCATTTCCCATTTAAAACGAATTAGAGAGGTCTAGTATCTATGTTGTTGCGGGATCTCGTTCCACGTGGAGGCTTCTGTTAATTAGAAACTGTTTTTAGCAAAGTCTAATCGAGGCCTGGGTAGATGCAAATTATGGCTATTTCTAGTTGGATGGCTTGAGGTCTGGGATCATTCGACAGCTGAAATATGTAGTGACATCATAGTCTATTGACCATAGTGATATGGTTTCGCAAATTTCTTTGTAACAGGAAGTGCTTTCTGTAAACAAAGCACAATTGTTTACTGTTATACGTTCGCACATTCCTTTTTTTAACATTTTGAGTACCACTTCCTTGTAAAACACTTGTATAGAATGAACAAACGTGTATTACAGTCAGTGTGACCACAAACAGACCATTTTCAACTATTGTGAAGGCCATTAACCCATTTGTAAATGTTATTGATTGAAACTAGCCACTGAGACTCTAAAACATGTGACTGTTATGTCAATCAAACTGAAATTTTGGTGTGGAAAGACAGATAGTGAGGCAGAGCTGTCAATCAATAGTCTTTCATTCCATTGTTTTTGCCAACCAAGATGTCGATCAAAGTCGCATGTTTTAGGGTCTCGTCGTGTTTTTTGATTTTATTTTTTTCCTGCTGATGGATACATTTTTTGACATATCTAAGGTACAGCTGGTGAGCGATAGGCTGAGCAGTATCTATTGTTTTTTTGTCATGTTAATGACAGTTAGTTGGTCACTGACCCGGGACGCTGCAAAGAAACTTGCCCCAGACTGCTACGTTCGAACACAAGGCCGGGCTCCAGAGTTTCTACGTTGATTAGGCCAGTTCTTATTTTGTTCAAAACGTTACCATAATAAAATCCGCTGCTTATTGTTGCTATCGCGAATAATATTGGAAAAAGATAGATATTTTATTATCGTCTGCTCTATACAACTCGCTAGAGTAACACAATTACATCAATCATTCAATCGATCCAATCAATCAGTCAATCAATCCAATCCAATCCAATCCAATCCAATCCACCAAACTTTCACTGTCAAGCTTGAAGTGAATGAATTTAGTGGACTTTTCCTCAAGGGTTACCTTTCGTAGTAACATGATATATTGAATTGCTTGTAATAATATGTTAAAGGTAAGTTGAATACGTTCAATGTTGTATATTTAATGTATAAGATTGAAAGTAAAACTGATTAATGCTTTTGTTGTACATCGTAGGGCACCAGTACTTGTGGCTCTTGCTCTTATTGAAAGCGGGATGAAGTACGAGGATGCTGTTGAATTTATTCGCAAAAGACGAAGGGGGGCCATCAACAGCAAACAACTCGAGTATTTGGAGAAATACAAGCCAACAAAGGCATTGAAAGGCAAAGATAAGAACCTAGTATGTTGTATACAATAAGTTAAGAACATATACAAGAAGAAAAACATGTCCTTCAAGAATCATATTTTTGTATTTCTAGTTTATTACGTGAACTATTTATTTGAATCTTTTAGCATTTTTGAATATTCAATGCTATGGCCTGCCCTTATTAGCAACTCGTTTTTGAGATTCTATGTATTGATTTCTCTTTGAAATTTGTCAATTTACAAGCTGCTGCAGTAGTATTGAAGTTTAGCGACATTTACAAATGTAAAATTATAGTTTTATTTGAAGGCGTGTGCTTGAAGATTTTTTGTATTTATCTCTTGATATTGGGCCTGTAATTTCCTTTTAAGGCTCTGGTGCTAAAAGTCTTAAACCAACTAGCATTCAACCGTTGGTTTTATGACAGAGGTATTAATGTTGTGCATGGACTTAAGAAGTTTGTCTAGGCCTAAGGCCTAACTTGGACACCTATTGAAATAATGTGGACAGCAAGATTAAAGCTAGGAACTATTGATAGAAAGCAATGCAGATAGAGTCATTTCAGAATAGCCTATTTGTTATACCTGCAGGCCAGTTCGTTGTGGAACCACTCATAAAAATTAAGTATGCATAGACTCGTGCAGTTAGTTCATTCTACCGTTTTATAATTCTGCCTATGCAGCACTTAAAAACTTACATATTCTTATAAGAATCTGCAAAACTTATATCTATTTAAGGAGCAATGTGATTTCAACAGGCTTCTGGCCTTTGTGACCCATTATGGTTGGTAAAAACGTCAAAAAGGTTATTTAATCAAGCAATTCCTCATATTTGCTCTTTTCGGGAACAGGCATTTACGACATTCAAGGTTTGCACCACGACTTGTGGATTGGTGATTTCCTATGATTTTAGGACATAGATCCTTCGGTTTCCTCTAGAATGCCTTTGTATTGATGATGCTGGAATACACACTCCACAGCCTTGTACTTATCACATCAATGTATTGTGCAAGCCAATAGACGGGAGAAGCAAATCAGCTCTTAGTGTAATAGCAAGCAAGGCTGTTATTGATCTCAAGGTGAAACTATTGAGGGTTTATAACAGAAGCTGCGCCTCGCCCTCCCCCCAATGCTTAGTGAGGTTTTGTTGTTCGTCGATCAATTTTTGCAATATTATATATTGAACCATTGAAGGTGAAGGAATAAGAACAAGGTGTTTAGGTTTTTGAATAACTAAATAGGGAGCCACTATTTGCACCACCTGTACAGCTGTATTTTTTTGGATGCATGCGTTGATCAAAGACATTATTTATTTATAACAATGGAATACTGAACAAAAACAACGTTGGTGGTTCCCTTGAGATGTTGTGCCTTGCAAAGAAGCTGTATTATCAATTTCCCTTAGATTTCCATGCGCACAGATTTCCAAACTATTTTGATTTTAAGAAACTTCAATCGAAAGGTGAAATTTTGTTGCAGAATTATGTGGGCCACAAGGGAATATGACGGACCATCAAATCTCATATGGTTTATGAGGTGGCATCTAATTTTGTCAATCGTAATATTCAGAAAACCTTTTTGCCCCACCCAATGCTGCTCCCTCACCTCAACTCCTTTTTCTGTTGTTTTTCACCGAATTCTTCCCAGAGAACAACTAAAAGATTTTTTAAATTTTGTATAGAGAGGCTCCAAATCCACTTTGCATACCTTTCATAAATATATTTTAAAGAATTTTGAATTTCAAAGTTGCTAAAAATTTAACATTGTCAAACGTGAGGCTTTAGTCATGTGCAAACTTTAGGTTTTCTTTCCAAACGACACAAGTTTGTTATAATTACATCTGATATGCCCCTAAGCAATTTCGTGCCTGGGTAAAATTGAAATTATAGTAAGGGAAATTGAAAATCGAAATAAAAAAATTCATTGAGACACCAAAATTTTTTATGAATTCTTTCATGAAGAAATGTTTTCCCGTTGTTGCAAATGTGCTGTTTGGGTATTTCCTTGGATATAAATGCGCGCGCATATTCAGTCACAAGGTAAGAAAACGTCTGACGGTCAGGTCTGAATTTCTTACTTTGAATAAATTTATTGACTAATATAAGATAAAATGGCAAGTTCTAGTATATTATGCAAGTCACAGTTACAGAAATTATCTGAGCATAAATATAGTGCACAAGGCTCGTCCATCTCCGAACCTCTGCTGCAGCCGTTCTGGCGTTATGTCGTGGAATTGATGCCCCTATGGCTGGCCCCTAATGCCATAACAATTCTTGGTTTGTTTGTCAACATCGTAACTTCAGTCTACATAATATATTTGTGTCCAACAGCAGTAGGAGAGGTATGATATCTTCATCTTATTTATCCTTTCATAAATGCATCTGCTGCGCGACCACCTCGTGGCTCAAAAACATGGGGAATCCACTGGCCTAAAAATATAGAAATCAAGTGTCGTGACTCGAGAGTATCACTTTATTCATGTAAACAATTCCATGATCTTTGATATCAGGTCAATTTAAGGGGTTTTCGTGACCAACAGTACAACACAGGAAGCACGTAAAGCAAATTATCTGACTTATAAAGGTTCAAAATCTTAGAGATTTGATTCCAGTGATGATTATTGCTCTTTTGAACCCGTACAGTACTGTTTCACGGAATCAGAACAACTAAATTATTATTTATGTTTCTTAATCTTCTTCCACATTTCAATGGGAACGTTGTTAAGTTTTTTTATTTTCTTCCTATGTTTTTGTGTTAGTTTGATTTCCTGGTGTTATCTCCCTTGATTGACAAAATTATTGTCAATTGGCAATTTGATGATATTTAACCTTTGTTCCCTGCGTTAAGAAAAGGGACGTCTCCAAGACTCATTCTCGGTCCCTTGCTATTTGTAATCTATATCAATGATCTCTCAAATACCAATAATATTGCTTCAGGGAATTAAGGGTGTAAATAAAAAAAACTAAAGTATAAGAAATAGCAAAATTTTTGTGGTGCAACATGGCTTTTAGCTAGGCCTTTAAGCGTTAGATTATTGGCATAGTGGCTGGGGGGGGGGGGGGGGCACAGAGGGCTGTTACACCCTCCAAGCACTGAGTATGATGGACATTTTGGCAGTTCTAGTATTTTGGCACTAATTCGTCAAAATGTTTTCAGAATTTTGGGATTAGTTTGCTGTATTGAATTTTTCTTGAAAGTTGGAATTAAATTCTGTTGTTAACAAAATTTCCTAGTTTCCATTCTATTGAATTTCTTTTGAACATTTTTTTTGAAAGTTTCTTGTTTTGCCTCATGAATGAACAATTCATAATGCATTGATCAATATGAAAGATCATATCTTGAAGGTAAAAACAACATGCTTTCTGAAAACAACTAAATCAAAGCATTCATTAAAACTTATAAGAGGTTATACAAAGTATGAAGTGTCTAGGGGTCTATATTGATAATTCCCTTGATTAGAAGAAACATATGCCAGAAATTTAAGAACAATTTCACAATCACTTAGGTTATTGAGGAATGGCAAAATGCAGAATAATAGCATTGAAGATAATGAAGTACACATATTCAATGGCATAGAACTCGTATGAAAGGCATTGCTTATAGGTGAAGCTCTCTGAGTTGTTAACCCCCTTTTTTAAACACATCTTTTATTAAGTTTTATTAGAAAATTATAGGCAGATAGTGACCCAAAAGCTTTGTTGGTAGCTTGAATTTTAATCACTTGTAACATTGTTTTTTGTCTTTACATCAGTATATTCATTTGTATCAGTTATCAATATAAGCATCAATTATTAATTTGAAAAGGGGTCCCAGTCATCCTTAGAATAAACATTTTTTTCAATCTAACCCCCTGGCATTCAGGGTTTGTCTTTAGAGTATTGTATAAAAATGATATCAAACAATCTCATCCAACTTGACTGTTATGTAATTGGTACATTCAAAGATGGAGTTATTTGTCGTATAATACTCTGTTTCAAAGCAAGCAAGCAAACAATTTCTATTTGTTAAACCGGGATAGGGTTCTGGTAGCTTTGTGTCAGTTAATGTTTGCCTGGGGTGTGCCCCCTCAAGATTTCTCCTAAGTACCCATTCACTGACCTTAGAAGGATTAACAGCTAGGGGGCTGTTATGTTTTTTGGAGGAAAGGTCCAGTTGTGGTCTTGAAATGCAACTTCTAGGCTAGTAGAACTGAGCCTGTGCTGTGGAAGCCCTTTATACCAGGGTGAAATATGAGTTGATCACTAAACTTAAAAACTTAATAATAATGTTAAACCCTATAATTTTGTTGTGTTGGTTTGATGTTTTTGCCCCTGTCCATTCTTACTTATATTTACCCTTTCCATACATCCCCACAAGATGTTGCTATCAGACGTTAGAAAATGAAGGAACAATAAGGTTTCAACATTGCTTCAAAAAGTATTTATTAATTTAATCGTATGTTGGAGTTCTTTATTCAATCAGTTAGCAATTCTTTGTAAATTTATTTTTAATCCAATGTAGAGTAATTCTGGACTTAAATTAACCCTTAGCTATCATTAGGCCCCATGAGCTCGACCAATGTATTGGCTGTTTTGATTATCAAGCATTCCTTATAAATCCTTAAAGCAGCATGCTACCTTGCCCCTGACTTCGCTTGTTAGAAAAATATATTAAGACCTAATTGCATCTTTTACCTCATCAACTTACAGAGGCTTTTAACTGATTGATTATGCAAGCAAAGAAGCAATTTTATTGGCTAACCCAGGCTGGGGTTTTAGCAGCTATCAAACTGATGTTGGCCAGGGTCTGTCCCTCAGGATTTCTCCTCATAACCCATTTACCAACCTCAGATGGATGGAAATCTGGGCTGGCTGGAGAGCTTGTTGAGAAAAATTCCAGCAGTTGTTTTCATCTATTAACCACTTGGCTCATTGGCCAGTAGACCTGCCCCTTAACCACTCATCCACTCCCCTTCAACACAATGTTCAAGTTTATTTCTGGATGAAAGGAGGATTGAATTACACAAGCTTCGATTCTGAGGAGCTCAAGTTAAATGCATGAGTCTGGCCAGTGCAAAGTTAATACTCGAGTCTGAACAAAGTCTCCTTGATTCTGAGCAGAACTATGTGTGTGTGCTACTCAGTTCAACGTAGCTATCCTTATAAGAAATTTATTGGTTTTCTTATTAAAAATGCCACCCTGCAGAACTTCACAACGTAAAAGAATTTATCAATCTATATTTAGTGAATAAAATATTTCAGGTATTCTATTAAAAACAAATGTAGATTACATTTCAACATCACAGCACTGGTTGCCTTTGGATACCAAAAACAGCGGAGGGGATAAAACTTTGTGTTCAAGCATAGTCAATCGAAAAAGTTATGCTGCTTTTTCTAGGCAAGCTCTGGGGCATTGAAAAGTGTTGTAAATATTACTTTCGAAAAAGTCAAAGTAACATTTCCCAGTGCAGATCCTTAATCATACCATTGAGAATAGATGTTCGCCGGTAGTCATTTGTTACAAAACGGGCTGGCTGCCTTTGAACCATGGCTATCTGAGGTTTTAATTTTTTGTTGCTTGGAGGCCACACTTTGCAAGACTATTCAAGACTGGGACGAATCAATGATAAAATTATAAACCTTGTTCTGTGTGCTAAATTACTCTTCCTAGTGGCGGTATGGCCCCCTAGTAGACCGGAAAATATTCTCTGTGGCCCCTCAAAAACCCAGAAATATGGGCTCTATACATTTTGAATTTGCCTGTAATCGCTCTTTTGCCATTAGCTGCATTGATCGTTATTGTAGAAAAAAAGATTGGTAAATCGCATTATTGTAAGAGTCAGATAAGATTAGTCCCCTTTTCTTAAAGAAATCCTAGGCCTATTAGCGTTTAAATGCCGCCCCTGATTTTTCTGCATTTACTAGATGTAATAGCGCTGACACTTGAATATTTCCTTCCGTTTGTAGATCGACCCTTTTGCACTGATTTGCTGTTGTGTCGGTCTTTTTATTTATCAAACCCTGGATGCAATCGATGGCAAGCAAGCACGTCGAACTGGAAGCAGTTCTCCACTCGGGGAGCTGTTTGATCACGGATGTGATTCAGTATCAGTAGTGTTTGTTTCTTTGGCAATGGCATGTACGCTCAACTTAGGAAGATACCCACACTATCTGTTCTTTTTCTTCTTCAACAATTCAGTCATATTTTACTTGGCACATTGGCAAACTTACGTCACTGGAACATTGCAGTTTGGCACGTAAGTAATTCATTCAGTTTACACCCGAAGGTACCTGTGTAGGTAGGGCCACATTTCCCACCTAGTCAAGAACATACTTTTAGAACGTTACTCAGAGTTAAGATTTTAGCGTAATTAGCCCGTTCACTCCCGGTGAAAATACAGTTTTACAGTAGCAACTAATGCATTTGGTGAGATTGCAAGGGGGTACTCTGATTGATTATGTTGTAGCAAAGAAGCCTTACAAATGTTGAACAAAAATTGAACAAACTTATTGAAGCATAAACCCCTCCTAGGTACTAGCCAGTTCTCGCGGAAGATCAAAGGGGCTTAATGTCCCGCATGGGATGGTACGATTAAAGCTTTGCCTATATTAGATTTCCCAGAAATGACAATTTTTAGAAAGGAACTCTGCAAAGCGGCAGGAACACAAAGCGAATAAGACAAAGTTATTATTAATAATTTGTAACTAATACTTCACCCATCATGCGAGGCTTCTTTAGATATAATGTTAGTTATAAATTATGTATCACAATTTTTCCGTGTTTTCTTTGTATTCCAGCCGCTATGCGCTGTTTCTTATATTTAGCATGTCCTTACATCGTTGCAAGTATTCTTTAAGAGTCTTGAAGGAAGTCTGCTATTTTGTTCTCAACTTTTCTTGTTTTTAATAACACACGTTGAATTTTGTATCTTTTTTACATTATTACCGTTAACATCAGTATTTATTATTAATTAGCTTTGTGATTTATTGTAAGTAGATTTGAAATTTTATATTGTATCAGTTACTTTATATTTTTTTGTAATTTGTATCGTATTTTATCGTTAAGGGAGGACCCCTTGAAAACCAGCGATCACTGAAGGGTTGCCTTCTTTAAACATAAGTAATTTGTATCGTATTTTAACTTTGAATTGAAGTTAAATGAAATGAAGTGAAATAAAATAAAATAAAATAAAATAAAATAAAATGAAATAAAATAAAATAAAATAAAATAAAATAAAATAAAATAAAATAAAATAAAATAAAATAAAATAAAATAAAATAAAATAAATGAACTGAAATGCTAAGGATGTAAGAATTAAATCAGAGAAAGAACAATTTAAAAGGTCTTGGGTTTTTCATACCTTTTTCTTTATCTTCCTCTTCTTCCAAACCAGAGCATATATTGACTGTTTTCGTCATATAGAATTGATGTCACTGAGGTGCAAATCCTTGGCTTTCTTACTTTCATTATAACATCTATTTTTGGAGTGCAGCTGTGGGGTAATGAGGTAAGTGATGTTGCGTTTATTATTGCATGGTTCCTCCATGCATTTTGCAAATACTCTTTTAGGCCTTTGATTTTGAAAATTCAGAGGGGAGGGGGGGGGGGGCTTATGAAACACGACTCGGAAATGAAATTCAGTCATTTCAGAAAAAACAGAAAAATACAGGATATTCAAGGAAAGCTGATCTGCATCAAGAGAGTTCTTTCTAACTGACTTGTATCCCAGGGTAAATAGTTTAAAATGAAGATTTTGTTTAGAATAAATGGGAAAATGATTTACATATAATATGGAATGCAAGATGTGCAAATGCTGTTTTTGGCTTCTATTGGCTTCCTTAGAAATTTGATTTGACCATGCATCTGATATAATCATTTCTGCGCCATGAAATATGGCCAGGATCAGGGAAAAGCTTTCTTTAAAATTGCACAAGAGAATAGAAGCATAATTTAACATGCTAGGAAGCACTTTTGTGTGTATCAGTGGCGGATCCAGAATAATACTGAAGGGGGGCAGTTTAGAAAAAGGGGCGCCAATAAACCTTCGGTAATTCATAGAAAAGGGGCGCCGCGCGCTTTCAATAGGGGGCGCCACACCAGCTGAGTGTCTGCCCGACTGCCCCCATTTGCCCCCCTAAATCTGCCACTGGTGTGTATGATACTAATTCTTAATTATGCTGGGGCGACGTTTATTATCTTCGTTATTTACATATATCGTCGCAAGTATTCCTGGGGAATCCATCAGGCAACCTACTCTTTTTTCTCTAGTTTATTTTTCATTTTATTTATTCTAATACTTGCAGGTAAATGTGTTGGGAGTAAGTTTAACTTTGGCACAAATTGCTGTTCTGTTCTGTTCTGTGAACAGTACTTATTATATGATGAAATCTCTGTCAAAGATTTTTGCTGGAGGAGTTGGCAAGAATAAATCTTCTGTCTCGGTAAGTAAGATTTTTTTCCACACCAAGAAAAGGGTTGGTCAAAATTTTGTCCGTCCAACTTAAATTGACAATTGTAGATAAACTGGCAGAATGGACCTGTATAGTAACCAGCTAAACAACAACATCTCTATGGAGGATGTAAAAATTGTTAATTTGTAAATAATTGGTAGTGAAATTTGATTTGTTTGTTTTTTCTAGTTCTTTTGAACAAACACAGAGTTTATTTCTTAGCACGAGGCTCGAATGATAGATTAAGTCCATAAATATTATACACTCTGACTTATTTTTGATATTTAGATGATTTAAATGATATTTCCTATGATGACAATCTATCAACACCCTGCTCATTTTGGCAAACTGCTCTTCCTCGACGGAGGAGTTTTTTCAGAATTTGGAAAGGCCACTTCCAACAGATTTCGAAGACTATTGTTACCACGGTCATGAAATGACTTTGAAAAGAAATTTCTCAAAATGATTAAGAAGGAAAACCAATGACATTTGTTTAGAAAATGATTCATTTACAGTACAGTCTTATTTTATTTAATTCTCTAATATTTTTTCAAAGCCTCTGTAATTCTGAAATTTTAGGCCTAAAATTCTTCTACGTCACCATGAATCTTGGGCACAGTATTCTATTCACAATATTATAGGTACTTCTAATCATTGCTATGAAATGCAATAACTAGAACGTGTGTTTTTTTCGCACCGATAGACAGTGCTTATAGAGGACTGAAAGAGTATTATACAACTCTTGGCTGAAAGATAAACTATTGCAAAATTCTCTATGATCATATTCCGACAATCAAAATGTTTTTATTTTGCTTTGTTTTTATTTTGCGTTGCATTAATATGTTTTTAATTCCTGTTGTTATTTTTGCATCCTGTGTGTTAGAAAAGCAAACAGTTTTGAGGTACAATATGAATCGCTTAGGTTTCCTAGTTCAACAATTAACGGCAATTATAACTACAAAGATATGTGCTTGGTTTTGCTCTCCGGCTGTCAATTGTATTTGAAATCCTAATAAAATTCTATTGATAATATCATCTATATTATTTGTACTGGCATTGAGACTCATTTCCGAAAGACAATGGTTTTGCGTTGAACATTTTTAACTTCAACTTTTAAATAAGTTATTGGATTAAATCTTTTCACCCCTGTCACATACAGTTATACAAATGCAACTGATGCACTTGGTTGGATTGTAAGGGGGTACTGTACTCATTTTTTAGTCGAAAGCTATGATTTTTGTATTATAATAGTTGTTTTGTATAAGTTGTAGTTGTTAAATTCATTTTGCAGCGCATCTTCTGCTCTTTATTCCTTCTGTAAAAGGTGTTTTGTTTAATTGAGACTTCAATAGCGAGATGTGAAAAGACAAGGCATTCCAAACATCGTAACATATTCATATCTATCTCATAAACACAACTCCATAACTAAATGCAGTGATTACTATTATATACAAAGCACGTGATCAGGGATACGCTGATTGGTGGATAAATTAATATCATGTGGAATACCATGTGCTGGGGTGACAATACATGCTCTAGTTCTATTACACTTGCTAGAGGCAAGAAGCTACGGTTGAATGTTGCTTGTATCCCATTTGGTTTACTGTTTGAGCAAAAACTGGTTGTTTTTTCCCATACAATGCGTATTGCAATAACTGACAATACTGATCTCTTTTGTAGGATACAAGTGTATTGTCACCAGTTATTCCACTTGGAGTTGTCCTTGCCTGTGCATTCTACGTTTACAAGCATTCTGAATCAAATTTATTCCAAACTTCGCCATGTCTAGTCGATCTTATGTACGGTATAACGATTGCAAAAATTACATGCAAATTAGTGGTACGTAGTTTTGAACTTTCTAGTCCTCTTTTGGTATATCACCTTTCTGGAACTATATATATTGAAGATTTTTCTCTTTTGCTTTTGAATTTATCATTGGTCTTACGAAAGCTTTGTAAAATACTAAAATTTTACTGCTATCACACGATTCAGTGGAAATGCAAAATAAAAGCCAGAACTTGAGAATGCCTATATTTCAAAACAGATCAAATAAATTATACTTTTATTATCAAAGGGAGAGTTCTAAGAAATTTCTAACCTTTATCCTAAAACCTTTGACTTTTAACTTTTAACCAAAGTTTGATCCACAGAACGTTGCATGTTGCAGTAATGGCCGTAACAAAACCAATTGATTGCTATAACGCGGAATTTTGATTCTCATTTGATTCCTATCGGTCCTTAACTACCAATCTTTAGCAGAATGCCCATCAAATCCTATTCTAGCTATTGTATATTCATTCTTTACAGATAGCCACCATGTCTAAACATCCACTCGACATGATTGACAGCTGCATGCTTGGACCTGTCGCTCTTAGCTTTATAATTTACTTTTCACTTCCTGTCTCGGAGTGGCATGCATTTCTTTTTATTTTGGTAAGATGTTTCATATATATTATTCTTTATTTTTCAATATAATGTGTCATTTAATGTTATATATTTTTTTATATCACAAATAAAAACAACAATAAATTAACCACATATAAATATTCTGTGTGTGCCGTACTAAGACAGCAGTTACATTAATATTAAAGTACAAATACAGTTAATCTGAATCACAAAAAGATGAGCAACAACTTAACCGGGTGTCTTAGAAGACACATAACCCCCCATTCACATTATTGTTGTTAATAATTGTTGGAGTACCATCACGTTGACATTGAAACAGATCAGGCTCACTAGTGGAGCAAGGAAGTAGTTCCCTACAAGACTCCCCGTACAAATATTACAATAAAAAGGAAGACAAAAAATAATGTTATTTCTGTCGCCATATGTGGGTTCTAAGAATTAATCGACAGAAAATGACATTTTCCGCTCTGGTCTTGCGCAATAATCCTTGAGTTCTAACTAAAAACCGTTTTATAGACGGTACTAGCAATGACTATAAACAGAAATTATATGCGGTGATTGACCTAAATGGAGTTCGGCTACTGTAAACGGTGAACATAAACGGTGGTTCGCGTCGCTAGAATTGAATGGTGACTACTAGCGGAGACTAAAAACGATGCAAAATTTGAGTAAGACGCTAACCGTTAACGGTGAGAATAAACGGTGACTATAGCCGGTAACTGTAACAGTAACTGTATACGGTGACTATAAATGGTAACTGTAAACATTGACTGCAAATGGTGACAATAAATGGTGATTTACATCATTAGACTGAATCGGTGACTGGAAAAGGTGACTATAAATGGTGGCTGTGACTGTTGACTATTAACGGTGACTATAAATTGTGGTTAATATAATTAGACTCCAACGTTGGTTCCAAATGGACTAAACGATGGTTGACATAGTTGAACTTAAACGGTGACTGTAGACAGTGTTTATAAATGGTGACTATAACAGTGTTTGTCATCCTGACATAAACATGACATAAACATACACCATGACCGTCAAATGTGACCTGAACTCATCATCAAAACAAACTTTTTGATTTTACGAAGAGCATTAGTCTGTGAATGAAGATACAAGTGATAGCAGTTAGGACACTTACGTAAGTTGGAACCCGTAGAGGCTAATCAGGACGTACAAGAAGACAGAAGAAAAACATAATGTTTGAAAAGCGTTTATTTTTTCTGTTGCAAGCTAGGCCATGATTGAATTATGTGCCAATCCTAGGTATTATTACAAATTATCATCGATGCGAAAGAGTTTCTCTTTCTTTGCAACTTAATAGAAAATGATTGAAAATGGTTAAAAATTTTATAAACCGATGTTAAGATTTTAGTTTTTAAAAAGTCTGAAGCTGATGCTAAAAATTTGCTTTAAATATGAAAATTTCGTATACTTTCCTGGCCAAGAATTTAACATTTTTTCTGCATCATACTCCCGCTTCTTTTGGTACAACCAAGATCTTGCACTATGCTACAAGAAAAGTAAGGAGCGAAATAGCACGCTGCCTACTGGATTCCCGAGAAATGCTTGCGATGATATAAATTGACGACAATTATAGGGGACAACTCAAGAGACAGGAATAAACAAATATGATACGATTACTTTTTTATATTTTGTTGCTAATATTTCGCTCCGGTATCGTCCTGCAGCATGGTCGATCGTAGCCCACGAGTATACCTTCTCTCTTCTCTCTTTTTCAGGCGTTTGAGTTGCTGAACATGATATTATTCTGCTCAAAAGTTTGCGTAGAAATCAGCACATATCTTGGTATTCAAGTATTCCGTATACCACTCCCGAAAGAGAAATAATTGTTTTATCATATTGATGATGCTTGAAAAGCTTTGCTACAAATGATCCAAAGATGTGCTTTACTTTCTTGGAAACTGGTTACTGTGTTTATCACAGCAAACCAGTGTTGGTTATATGTCAAAAACCATGATTAGAGTATTTAATTTGAGGAGTGTTTATGGTAAAGTTTAGCGCACACGGGCGATTTATGTCTCTTAAGCACAAAAAACTATTCTGCGTAAAATGACATCATCTGGATGTATGAATGTTGTGAAGCGGTAAATCGAAAGTGCTGGATGTTTAGAGGATAATGTTAAGTTATTTTAAAGAAGTTAAATGTTTCCAAAAAAACGAAGAAGAAGACAAAGAATATGAAGAATTCAGCGCATGCAAAAACAAATTTGTTCTCTTTATAAATCTTCTTATTGACAGCTATCAAAGTGAAGGTGAACAATTTCTTTTCCAAATGTGAAAGAGTTTGCGCTCTTGCCTTGTGTTTAAGATAAGCGTAGACAAGACATTGTTGAGTTTGAAACACGAATGCTTTCGTTTTTTGTGTCAAGGGCGTGCACATGAAAGTTTTTATGTTTTAATGTCTGATGACATCTTGGCAGACTCGAACACGATTGAAAATTTGGTAATATATTCTTTGCTTAGCATGTGATTAATATTTGAGCAACTGATTGGTTCCTTGATTGATCAAATTTCGTGCCCTTTTGTTTAGGGCTTGCCAACGAGAGGATAAAACAAAAAGTGGAACATCTTAATTTCGATGGAAGTCTTTGAATAACAAAATTTTTTTGTGTCTAAAACATAGAAATCGCCCTTCTGCGCTAAACTTGAGAAACTTTAATCCGTTCTAGATTGCTGGTTTCTGGAAGATTAAAATCCTTTCAAATATAGATAAATACCTTTACTACCAAAACCTAAATGGATTTTCTTACTATGAGGAAATGCCGGTCACGTTTTTGGTAGTAATGGAAAACAACAATGAAGGTAAAAACAGGCTGATAGTAAGGAAAGTTCATAGAGGGATCTTTAGTGAACAATGGAGCAATCAAGGACCAGTTGGATGACAAAGGCTCTCATTGAAGCCACTCTCTTCGACCATTTTTTAGGAGCCAAAAAAATGCACACACTCTGACAACATCAATTAAAAACAAGTTATTTGTTGAGGTTCTCGCAGTTTCCCATGTGCCCTTTACAGGTAAATAATTTCTCCGTATTCTTTGTTTCATATATGCTGTCCTTACACTCTTCTCATCTGCTATGCCTAGCCCGCGTCACAGAAAGTGAAAGTATGAAATACCAAGAAAGCAAAGCTCAATGTTGGAACTTGCATCATAAAGTATTGTGTTTTGTTGCGATGGCTCTCGTAGTGAGAGACAGCGTAATATGTGGACTGATTAAAAAAGAATGAACTATTTGACTATATTAATATTTTTAATTCTAATTAGAAAATACACGTTTGCTGATGATTTTAATTTTTATTAACATCTTTTTCTTGTTAGTCTTGTTGATTTTTGTTTATTGTCGTAGCCTTACGAAGTTTGTTGTTTTTTTCTCACGTTCTCTTCTGTCGAGTTATTGTGCCCATAGACAAATTGAATTGAAAAGATTAGTCTCCATAACGAGTAACCAAGAAGTCCATGGTGAAGCGTCCATTAAACTGCCTGGTCGCCTGCAAGTACCCACTTTTTATAAGAACATATTTTATGAGAATATTGATGCCAACGATTGTCATGTGCCGTGGTGGTTAATATTCAAAACTAGCTTCAGGACCAGCGAACTCGAGTTTCACAGTCTGTGACGCAGGCTTTCCAAACGTCGCTGGTTCGAATCCTCGCCCTAACCATTTATGCGGAAAGCACCCTTGGGCAAGTTGTTAAATTGTGCCTCTTTCTACCCAGGAATATACGTGGGTACTAGTTCCGTACTTATGAGCGCCGTCTCTGGCTGCACCCTGCTGTATGTGATTACGCAAAGCTGGTAGAGTAGCCTTTTTGTCCATGGGATAAGTGTAAAGCTGGTAGAGTTGCCTTTTTGTCATCACCTTAGCCTTCGTGTTGTTTTTAGTTCTCTGCCAAAAGTTTTGCAACATGAAGCACAATTTTTGTATTCTATCTTTCTTTATTTCCATCTCCCATCAGAACAATGACTCTTAAACCGAGTTTCCTGTTAACTTTACTGTAAAGGCAAGTTTCTTAATTATTAATAAACCCACTGATTACACTACTTACACATTACTCTACGCAACGCTATAAAGACAATGCTAACAATATGGAGATGACAACCCTGCGACAATGAACAAAGAATGAAATAAAATTTAATTACTCCTAGCTGAATCAGGAAAAATATTCTACCCTCCTCCGAAACAAGAGCCACCTAGCGACCCGTGTAATGTGGGGAATTTATCAGCATTTACCGTTAAAGCTCCATTAAACCCCCGGGAGCTTATTTAAATTGTTGGGTCCTAAGGGAGGGTTCTATTATAGAGGGGGTATACTGGAGAGGGGGCTAATTCTCAATTAAGGTTACAAAATTACTATTTTTTGTGTTTACTGGGCTAAAACTATATGAAAGATAGTAAGCCTGCAGCTGGATTGAAATGGATTGCTTAAACGGGATCTGAATCAGTATCCTTGAGGGTTAAAAGGGAGTTTTATAGAGATAGAATGCAATCCTAACTTTATTTTCAAAGCGGACGGGGGCATATTTCAAATTTTTGCTTTAGGTGGGAGGCTTTTTAGACACGGGGCTCAACAGAGCGTTATAGATATCATGATTAAGGGATTTTATCGATGGGGGAGGTACAAAAGAGGGTAGGCTTCAAGCAGGGGGCCCATTGAGAGAAAGAAGCTTTTGGCGTAATATATCACAGTGACGTCACACCCGCCCCAGTCTTCATGTCGCATGGCAAATTGTTAGCTCTTTCTTGTTCAAAAATATTCAGGTGTGGAGTTCTCCACTGAGCTAAGGCTGAAAATCCGATCCAATCGAGATTTCAAGCGACCCACATCATTCAAATAAATAGAAAACTTATCAGAAAAACAATTTTTAGTGAAGATGGCTCAAACTTCTGAACTTGCCTGCGTCTACAGTGCTTTAATCCTTCATGACGATGATGTCCCCATTACGGTGAGTAGTAGAGTGATTTTCGCTTTTATATGGCTGTTTTTGTGGATGAATTATGTGATGTTTGAAATATTTTATTTCGATCATTCAAAGATAAATTCGTTCAGGCCGAATGTTGAATAAACTATTGCACCAGAAATTTAGGCCCGTTACGCTGCAGTTTAGGCCCATGACCAGTTATTATTAAATGGACAAATTTCACCATATTGCATCATTGCAACTAATTTCTTTGTCAAACAAGCGATGTCCGAATGCAGGTTGTGATAAAGAAAGAGAGTTTGTGAACGACTTAGAAGCAACTGAAATTATCAATAAACAAGAAACGACCATCTCTGTTTCACCTAGCTAATTAAACCTTTTTTCCGAATAAAAATATTATACAGGAATATGCAGTTGTAGGTGGAGTTCATTTCACTTATTTCATATTCTCAGCAAAATTTATCTATGTTTTGAATTAAAATAAGATGTATTTCATTATAGTTTAACATATAAAAATTATCAAAAACTAAGTACAATCAACATCTAGATAAGGTGATTGCCGATGGACAGATAAATAGAATGCTAAAGAGCTTCCAAACCATGTGCCCTCAGTGATGTATTCGTTAACAGAACATTTGAAAGCCATAAGTATGGGGGAAGAATAGATGTGATATCACATTTTTCCACATGGCTTGATATGATTTCATAGTATTGTAAGTTCTTTGATAGCTCTCCTTTGCATAGTTTTGCATCCTATCTTCATCTTCAAACAAGATGCATTTAGGTTTTTCATACTTTCAATTGGTTGCAAAGCATTTTGATTTTTTAGAAATTGGATGTAATTTATAAACTAATCTTCAGCAAGGAGTGATGCTAGAAATTTAATGACAATTTTGTTAAAGTTAAGTTCAGGCTCTTTTTCATTGTGTCATTGATTTTATAATTAAATGTGCAGGTCTAAGTTGTCACTGTGTCACATTTTTAGGCAGACAAAATCTCCAAGCTGATAAAAGCAGCAAACATCTCAGTGGAACCATTCTGGCCAGGATTATTTGCCAAGGCTCTGGAAGGAAAGAACATTGGTGACCTAATTTGCAATGTTGGCAGTGCACCAGCGGCAGGTGCTGCTGCCCCAGCTGCGGCCGCTGCTGCTGCAGATGGCAAGGAAGAGAAGCAAGAAGAAAAGAAGAAGGAAGAATCTGAGGAAGAATCAGATGATGATATGGGCTTTGGTAAGTCAACTGACTTTGTGATGTGTCTTTAACATTTGGCTACCTTAATTATCATGTATAAGCATGCTTGATTTCATATTACAATAACTATGCTGTTCTTTACAACAATGATTTTTAATAGAACTTGCATGAACATTTTTTGGTAAAGGGCAGCTTACAACCAGTTTAATTAAAAAACAAGTGTTGAAGGGGAACGGGAGATTGCAAGGAAAAACTATTTGTATTTTAAAGATGGGCTTTTTAGACTTGAATTTTCTTATTTAGATATGAAAAAGACTGTTTAGTTCACTTCAATTCTGTTAAGTTTTATTGGCGCAGAATAGCTGTACAATTGTTCTGTAAATATTGAAAAGCACTACTGAAAGGAATCAGCTTATGCAGCTTGAATTGTTTACTTCATTTTCAATGGAAAGACAAACAAATGAGACTAGAATAATTTTTCAAACTAAGGTGAATGATAATTTCCATCCTGCCAAGAATACAAGCTTGTCAAGTACATGCTTATTTTTGATATCTAAGTGACCCCCCCTGGTTTCATCATTGGAAGGAATAATATTTGATCAGAATCAAATTTATTTTATTGTCATTTTTGGCCAGTTTTTATTTCCTGGCCCTTCAGAGTCTTGTCTTATGACACGTGTTAATTTCTGTTTTCTTTTTCAGGTCTTTTTGACTGAACAGATAGCAGCAGCATCTTGTTGACAAAGATCATTGTACATTAAATATCTCATGAATGCATTAAGCTATTATGAAAGAATTTGTTAGTTTGTTTTGTGCTGTCACTCCTTTGTTATCTGTGGGTGTGTCAATGCGACAAGAGAAAGTTGGGATGTACTACAACTGAAGTTCAATTGTCAATTTTGTAGATACATCCTAGATGTGAACTGTTGAGGCATAAAAGTTATTTGGTTCCATTTGGGTAACTGGGCCAACATCCATTCATTAGCATAGAATTCATGAAAATTTAAGAGTTTTAATTTAAAAAAACAAAAAGGTAAATGCTCAAGCTTAAATTCAGTATTAGCACCCCTAGACATTATTTTCCATGTCTTGCCCAGAATATCTATCATGCTACTTTACTATTAAAAATTGCTTGCGGAAGACGATAAAAGTAGAATTAAAAAGTCACAATTTTCGTATCTTTACAGACTAGAATTGAAAGCTGCATTAAAATGATTTTTGCGATGACAATTGGATTCTTATACCCTTGTCTGGAACGAGGTTTTACTGTAAACGAGTCTAAACAAACAGGCTGTCTTATTCTGGTCTGGTCGCTGCTGCTTTATTAAACTGTTTGTAGGTCATGAATGTCCAGGAATGCAACGCAGAGCAACAAATTGAAGTAGCATATGGTGAAATTAAACCAGGGGTGGCTAGGGAAAGATTTTTAACGTTGATAGAAGCTATGAAAAGCAGGAGAGTGGAGTTTGTGATGCACGAAAAGACACGTGTAAATGGAACATTTGAAGCCATGAACATAGAGGGGAATTCAATCGCTGTGCGCGACCTAGATACACCAATTGGACGGCAGGAAGCTGCAATTTTACGTGCTACTGATGTTATATCAATGTCAGTTGATCTAACTTGAACCTACAACAACAAGATTATAATGCAACGCAACGTTACTGTGTTCGTGTTGAATTTGCAGACACGGTAAATGATGTCACTCTGCCATGTGTCCAAGGAGCAACAACATACTGTCTATCGAGAATGAATGGACTTAAATTTTTTCTGGAGGAATTCCGATTGCAAAAAAAATATGCTAGTTGACTTGCTAAAATAACAAAATAATATTATTTAGCAACAAGCTCGAGGCCAAGGGAGGGGGGCTAGCAGTGCTTAGCCCCTTTGTCAAGATTTTAGCCCCTCGCCAAAGTTTAGCCCACATAGATTATCTAGATATAAAATTTAAAACTTCTTGAATAGAAGGAAGAGGTACAAACAGTACGAAAGGAGTATAAATCTGATATTATCTCTTTATGTCCAACCCTTCTTTGATCTGATTTGCAGAGTATGGCTGATCTTGACAAGATCTTGGATGCCCAAACAGTCCTGCACCTCAGGTGTGGGTGCACAAAATTCATACAGAAATCAAAGGTGCGCCACTACACTATGGATATTACTGCACAAACATAAAAACTTCAGAATCTGAGGGTTGCCCAGGTGCAAAGGCATTTAAGAAATATCTTCTTCGTGCCATTGTCATACTCTGCATTCTGGCCCCTGATCCACTTCCGCCTGTGATGAGCTTGAAAGTAATGGAAATGTGTAGTATTGCAGCTTGTTATCTAGTATCACACTGTATAAAAGAAATGTTACACAGATCCTGCATAAAAATTCATGTATTAGTACAAGAATTGAAAGTTGAAATACCACCCTTTTCTCTTCGAAATTCTAGGGTCTTTCATAGTTGCATCATGGTTTTAACTCACCCCCCCCCCTAAGACTTTTCTGCTGGCCTCAAGGCTGTTTGGCAATAGTGACTAATAATAGGTGTCATATTGTATAGGGTAGCAGTGTTGTGCATCAAATTGTTCATCGTCTAGGAAGTACCCAATTTTAATCAAAGTTGGCAAAATGTTAATTTTATTCCATGTAATGGAGTTTTCTAACTGAACAGGCCAGAAAGGCATAACCCAATTAATGACTATATTATTTAAACAATTAATATTATATATATTTTGAATTTTTATCTCAAAAATTCAGCATATATAGGTTGTGTATAGAATTTGGCAATTTCACAACTAGCTGTCAACGAAATTTCTTTGAAGACAAATTCTTGCAACAATAATTTTTCCTTCTTTTTGCTAGTGTCTCTGGCTGTTATCACTTACTCAGAAAGATATTGCAAAATTTGCATTATTAAGTTATAGAACAAGCAGATAGTTCTATATTGGTGCAGAAGATTATGGTTGCAATTTTTAGTTATCTTTAGTTCTCCTGATAACAAACTTTTGATGTCTGTGCTCACAAAACATGTCCAAAAGTAAATCAAGGAAGCTCTTTGCTCCTTCACAGTGCTGGTCAGTATCCCAAAGCAATTTATGTGTAATGATGACGTAATGGCAGATGTTTGGCTGCGCAATGTCATCGTAGACGCGCAGGACTGAAAACGATATGATAGCGGTGGTGAAAACGAAGGGTTGATTTTCGTGTAGTTTTAGAACAATTTTTGGCGTTATATTAACATAACTATACGTACAAACTACTGGAGAATATAGTGAGGGTCTTTTTGAATCAATAAATATTGGAAAAATGCCGCTCTTTTCGTCGTCATCGGTGTTCGACCCAGAAGTTGGTAAGCAATTTTGCTCTAGGCCTAGCCAAATTCTTTTCAGGACACAAACAGATTATTCAGGGATGGAGGAAGAATTTGTTTAATAATGAATCACATATTTTTGGGACTAGCATTAATTGTGTGTTATCCCTTTACCCTATCAAGACTGGAAGTTTATGAAATGTGAAAATTTAGAAATTCTTCGCACCCGAATTGCCAACAATTATATAATATCAATTTTAATTTAAAAAAAATAATTTTAACATGACCCAAGGCCTATTTATATAGTTTGTGATGGCGAAGAAAGTTCCTATTTGAATGAAAGTCAGATTTTACATAGTGCTTTGTTTATGATTTCATATCAGCTACAATCTATTTGCAACATATAAAAACCTGCATTAAAAGAGTAAATTTACAGATGAAATTCTGAAAAGTGATTTTTCATCACTCCACGCTCCCCAAATTATCTGTCCCACATAATCTTCTTATATCAGACAATCCCCTTCCCATCATCATAGTCCTTGCAATCTTTTGAAGTTTTTTGGTCTCTCCTTACAATTACAAACTAGGAGCATGTTCTGCTTCTTTATGGCCAGTTTGCAGAGTATGGCTGATCTTGACAAGATCTTGGGTGTGCCAACAGTCCTGCACCTCAGGTGCGGGTGCGCAAAACGTACGCAGAAACTACCAGGCGTGCCACTACACCATAGGTACCTCTGCACAAAAACAAAAACTTCAAAATCTGAGGGGGGCCCATGTGCGCTATCTTAGGAAGTTAAGGATTATCTTGGGTGCACCATCGCCATACTCTGCATTCTGGCTCTATGGTATGTTACCCAATGAAAAAGATGTTATCCAGTCTGAAAAGCGTGGCAACTGCACGCACAAGACAATTTGCAGCAGTCTGAAATGCACCCCAAAAAATTAGACTGTGCACCTGCACATTGTATGAGTATAGGCTCAATATAGGTTCACCTGCAGATTCATACCACCTAAAACTGCCTGGTGCACCTGAGAGAATCAGGTGTGCACACTGTGTACCCCGGAAACTGTTCCCTGCATACACAAGATCTCGTCGAGTTCTGCAATGCTCTACAGACTGGGATGTCCTCACACTTCCTTAACCCTCTTCCACAGTTATACCTACTGTTTTTAGTCACAATCAGTAAAATGTATCTCTGCCTGCTTTTTTAATTGTGCCATCCTCAAAATACAATATATGTGCAATGGGTAGCAAGGAAGCATAGGGAATTATTTTGCAAAAGTAATTCCCCTCTCTCCAATGACTCACTTCATACGACTCTGTGAATTAAAGCCACAAGCAAGCAAAAAATATGGAAACCAGAAACTGCCATCAGCTTAATTACTGAGAAACCACAAATAGAATTGATGACTAAATGAAGTGAGTGTTTGACATATTTTAATTATATCAAAAGTTACAAACTAAAACCAAAATATTTGAGACAGAAGTAAAATCGACTGATTAAAAAGGAGCACTCTTAATAGATGTACTAATCAAGAGCCCTCCTAAAAGAAAACTTTAAAGATAATTATTGTATAAAATTGCAACAAATATTAACATAAATGGAATAAACAAATAAATATGAATGAAATAGATAAGTATAAATGTAAATTAACCATATAGATTTCATTAGATTTAATAGTCAAGCATAGGACTCAATAAAGTAAGCTTTCAATTTAGGTAAAAAAAATTAATTGAAGCAGCAACCTGTATAATATGAAGAAGAGTATTTCATAATTTAGGGCCAAAATAATTTACTGTTTTGTGGCCATAGTGGATCTCTAATTTTTTGTAATAAAGTTCAAATTAGTATGGGCCATGGTTATCCAAACAGCTAATACTGAAATTGAGCAACTCACAAAAAATGCACTGAAACTTGCAAATGCACAAGATAACAACAAGATAGTCCTTGTTCATAGTTTCAAGATGTTATTGCAAAATAAACATCTAGTTAACTAATCTTCTCCAATGATCTAAAAACTGCCCAGAAAAGTGGCAATCTAGTTTGACACGCTGTAGGTACTGTACATCCTCAATTACCCAAACGTTTTGTTGATTAGCATTTTTTGTTGCCATTAACGAGCACAAATGGCAGTTGCAGTTTTTTGTCAATATTTCTGTTGCCAAAGCTTTTCAATATGCATTCTTTTTGAGCACTCTGTTACTATTCTGGTTAATAACAATAAACTTCATAGCAAGATTAGAAGGTAAATTTTAGTTCTCGATTATCCAAATTTTTAGCATATCTGAACAGCCCAGTATAAAATTTGAGTCAAACTGTTGGGATAATCGAGGATGTACTGTAATATTGTTGGATAGAAATTGCACTTTCAGTATTTACCGTTCTATTTGCAACCTGCTTTGATTGATGTTTTTGCAATCTTTCCAAGCGCTGATGATTAATATTTTTACAGAAAAGGCAACAGATGAATGCAATACAGCAGAAGACTGGCAAGGCATAATGAACATTTGTGACAAAATAAAAACCACATCCAATGGGTGAGTTTCTATAAGGTTTTTTTGTGAGAAATTGTAAAATAAGTCCATGCTTGAAGCAATGTACTGAGCAACCCCAAGGATTGTTTCTAAGTCTCCTTTTAGCATTTGATGAAGTGAATTATCTGTAATCTGGGTGTGAGTCTAGGTGATGGAGACATTAAAGATGATGATGCATTGTAAATGACAAAAAATTTTGGTATGCTACAATTTTAAGGCAGCGTGTTAAAGTTAATTGGTCGATTCAATCTTGAAACTTTGAATGTTTTTTCTAATTTAACGAAAATGCCCCTGTTTTATTATTTTTATAAAGATGATTAGTGATCCTGTAGTAAGGTTTGACCTTCTTTCGGTCACATTGCATTGATACATCAACTTGTCAGAAAGATCTCTTGTTGAGCAAAATGCTTTGCTTGGATGCAGCTTGGCATTCCTTTAACATTTCAAGTTAAAGTTGATGTTAAAATTAGAACCCAAGTTGATCTATCAAAAGTTCTTTTAATGTTATTTCTGCCAGTAAAACTTGAACAGAATACAACTGAATTGACAAATGCAACTGATGGATATAGTGAACTAGAAGGCCCAAGTAATATTACTAAATAGCTTTCTAACTATTTCTTTCACAAAGGAACTATTAAGCTCAATGACCTTGGCTGAGAACTGATTTTTTTAGAAAAAAGGGGGGCTTATCCCTTCAATATTAAGGTACCTGCTTCTAAACTTTCTTAAAAATTCTTCACTGCAACACTTTCAATTCTTGTTTCCCCTTGAAATAAGACCAGCCACCTTTGCTACTGTACAGCTGTATACTCATTGGGGGTGAGAGGTTTAAAACACATAAAATTTGAAAGTTAAAGAAAAAATAAATAATTTTAGAAAGCTGTAAGAGAACTTCAGAGGTTGTTCCAAAGCTATAAAATCTTATTGTCCTGTTCCTACAATCATAGTTTTGTCACAATCATAATTTTTCTTTGTCAGTGACTCTAATTGGTTGAGCTAGCAAAAGGAGACTTAGTCTACTGGCTGTACATCACTTGTATTTGTCTCAATTTGGTTTCAACATGAGCCAAAGAAAACAAAAAAAAAATATTAAGTGATTAACTAATCTAAATCCAACAAAATGTTCTAAAACTTCCAAGCATTTCAAACAAAATATACATATTACCACAGAAACTTGTGAAATCTGGACTCATTACCTTGATACTTTCTCAAATATTTATATTCTTAAAGTCTTTTTTCAGCTTTTCTAGCAGCTGCAAGTATGAGAAATGCAATCTGTTTAAAATCTACATGTTTTTTGACCTGAATGTTTGTTTGTTAACAGTATTTTTAAAGATAAATAGATATATCGATATAAAATTGTATCTCTTGAACAGCTCTGGGCTAGGAAAAATCTCATCTGCTGCAAAACTTGAAGCCAAAATGTCTCAATTTCTATTTTTGTATTTTGAACTTTGTTCATTAGCAGACTGGGCTAGCCAGTGCAACAAATTAACTCGGTTCTATGTCAATGTTGAATAAAACATTGCTTTGGAATGCAAACTAGATAATCTGCTGCTTTGAGAGTATTCCTAAACATGCTTTAAATTTATACTTTGAATTTGTACCTTGAAACTTGAACTATTTGTGGCTTTAACTATTTTTTATGAGTTTCTATTCAGCAAATTATACCAAAATCAACTAAAATTTGCATCAAATTGGTGTCAAAATGAAGTAAAATTTGAACAATAAAATCACAGTTTAAACATCAACAGATTTTCTAGAAGCTGGAAAACAGAGCATAATCGAAACTCTTATATTGTCTCTTTGTGAATATTTTGTGTTGATAATCTAGTATTTGCACATATTGATAATCTCTTCAAATTTTAGACCAAAGGAAGGGATAAAAGCTATCATGAAAAGAGTAAGTCACAGAGTCCCACATGTATCAATGCAAGCACTGACAGTAAGTGGAGGTTTGACTTCAATTTAAGGTTTAAATAAATGTGTTTTATAAACCAGGAAACAAAGTGGCTAAAAGAAGGCCTGCCTTTCCAACAATGTGATGGCAATGTGGTTTCAGTGGACTTTCACAAAAATTTGCACAGTGGTCATCATTCAGAATTTGTTCTTTGTCAAATATACTTGCCTTTTAATTTCACCTGAACAATTGTACTAGGAATAGCATACCCAAATGTTATTTGATTAAGGAAGTCTGATGCAATTTAGCTTCAAATTACACCCAAGTGCCTCACAAAAGGGTGTTCCCTTAACCAAATAACCGAATAGTGACATGGATCAGTGTAGTGGTTAAGGTGCAGGTGTAGAAACCTTTCAAGACCAGAGACAGAACTTTCTTCTAAAGCTCTTTAGGCAATCCAGCTGCCCAACTTTCTGAAGTTTGTAAATGGGTTCTCAGAAGAAAAGCATATTTCTGTTAGTCAAACAGGAGTTCAACTTGCTAGAAGGCTTCCCTACTTCCTTATTTCAGCACTTAAACATGGAAATTAAACTTGACAATTTTGAAACTCAAAAACTGTTGCATAGTCTTATCAATTATCATGATTACCAGACTCAAAGTTCATTCCTCTGACTTACACAAAAAAGAGTTGCTCATTCCTTTCAAAAGTTCAATGTATAAATTTAATCCAGGGATCAAGTCTATAATTCAATAGTTTCTGAATGGCCGCCATCTGAACTAGTTGAAAACGACTTAGCCCAATTACCTGACGACCATTAATGGATCTACTTCTTCTTGGAAGCAGAGCTTATGACAAAAAAAACAAATGAAATGATACTGGAGTGTACTGTTGAATTGCTTAAGCAAACGAAACAACCTTTACAATTATGTAATTAGAACTATGCCCCCTTTTGTTGTTTGTTGTCTTCATTAAAAGAGTTTAATCTTTGAGATTTTAAAATCATGTCTTGAGATATAATTTCTGTTTGCTTCATTAGCTTTTAGATGCTTGTGTGAACAATTGTGGGAAAGCATTCCAGGTAGAAATTTGCTCTAGAGATTGGATAAATGAAGCTCGGAGTATAATTCAAAGAGTAAGAAATTTATGCATTATTTTATTATTAGTATGAAAGGATTCCTGGCTTTGTTCTGCATTTATTTCTTTAATTCTCTCCTCAATGGGTGGTCCAATGGCCTTCAGCAAGAAATCAGAATTTCAGAACTTCGGAATCAGAATTTAGAAAGCCTAATGCTTCCAATATGTGCAATTTCATATTTGTAAGGCTTCTATATCAACAGTTTTAGTATCTACGTTTAAACTGGTGGAAGGAAACCAATTTTTGCTATCAGCGGGTGGAGATTTTTGATATCAATACAGCAAGTTGTTACTGTATAGCTGTTTAAACACCTGTGAGGAAATGGTTGATGAATTGTCATTGCTGCTGTCTCCATTTTTATTTTCCTTCAAAGCTGATTCATTTTGCAAGAGATAGCGACGTTTCCTTTGTGCTTTTCATGTTTTGCAATCAAAATTCATTTCGCTTCACCCTTTTAAATTCTTTTTCGCGAGAAACTAATATGTTCCATCAAATTGCAAGAAGTTACGGGAGTTGGTGATGAACTGCATCGTCGCAAAAATTCCTCGAGAATCAGGACGCAGCCTGCTGTTTCATTCTCTTATTTTCTTGATACTTTAGTATCTTCTTTATCTTCCTTGATCTTTCTTATATTTAAATTCCTTTTTAGGGCCACCCAAAGGTTGTAGAAAAATTAAAAGAACTTATAGAACAATGGAGTGAAGAGTTTAAGAATGACACACAGCTTAAGTTAGTAATATCTATTTGGTTTTATTTTGAAGTTAAGGCAGCGTTTATACCAGACGGATCCAAAATAAGCCCGGTTAGGCCTTCCGCTTACACGGAACCAGTTAGAACCGTTCTAAATGGTACTGCTGACCGTACCGAAACGGAATCGCTTAGAAGAAAAGTTCCATATGGAACCGTTCCGAATAGTTCTTGAGTTCCGAGAAATGCAAGAAACGGTTCCAAATAAGTACGGCTAGGAAAGGAGGCTGTGAAATCTCACATCATGGATAATTTGGAATTTAAAGTGGTATCTGTATTTACATTCCTACTTTCTGTTTCAAACGCTACCCAGAAGAGAAGTGAGGTTTGGTGCCCTTCACATTTGCACCACCGTAGTTTCTATTGCGAAGCAATTCCAGAGCGTTTCCAAACGAAACCGGTCCCCTGTAACCACGTACCAAAAATTCCCGTGTAAATGCTGCCTAAGTAGCCTTTTTGTTTTGATTTTGATTTTTAATTGTTTATCCACGGTAGTTCAATCACCTCCTGGGAACTGCTCATCACTCTATCAGTCCAGAGGGCACGGCTTGCTTTTGGTGATTCCGTGTCATAGTTGAATTTGTTTTCTAAAAGGATTTTCTAATTTTCTTTACAGTATACTTCCACAGTTTTATAGAAAACTGAAATCTGAAGGAATAAGTTTTACAAAATCAGAACCGGTACGTTACCTAGCTTTTGCTTTCTTTTTGCATATTGTTTGCATTTCATTTTGCACATAGATATATCTTCTGATAATCAAAGACCTTTGAATTCCACTTTTCGTGTTTATGAATAGACGAAAAAATGACGCTTATTTTGATATTTTCTACTAGAATTGGGCGATTATATGTTAGTTACCTCTAGTTTTAGGAATAATTGTCTCCTCCACTCTTTGCCTATAAACCCAACTCTTTAATTGCACTTGTTTGGCAGCAAGGTAGCGTTGAGTTTTGTTCAATTTATGTAATGCCCTAGGGGTTTTCATAGCTTTCTGCTCCCCAGGGTATCGTTTTAGGCCTTGTAGTCTGTAAATTGTAACTTTTTAGAGGATTAAAAAAATTGGGTTAAAGGCCATATCTTATTCTTATTCTGGTCATCTAGGATGCTTCTGATTCGTTGCTAGCTGACGCTATTTTGGTAGAGAATTTAAGGATCTCTCTTTTTGTAAACAGGATGTAAAGGCTAAATCAAAACAACATGAACTTGAATTTAAAGAAGACTTGGATTTAGCGATAGGTAAGCAATATTAAGCAAAGTTTGCTAAGTTAGAACTGAAATGGTAGTAAACATTTAGCGCCAAGAGATTGAGTGAAGAAGTATCTGCTATTTTGCGGGAGATGAAAGGGGCTTCATGTTACAGTCATTGTAGCATTTTCGCACCCGGATTTATTTCAATTACCAGGTTCAAAACAATATAAATCTCCACTTTTCAGGAGGTAACATAGTCAAAATATTAGTTGAAAGCGTTAACTGTCAAAGGAAACTACCAACATAACATTGACAATAGTTTGTACTTTACCCCCTCAAAAATTAGTTTACGGTGTTTGTCATTGGGCCATATGGCCCTTCCGGGGCTGAAAGGGTTTAGTAGTTTATCTGTGGACTAGTTCTCTAGATGTATTGTAAATATTTTAGTATGATTTCTGCTAAAACCACTCATGCTCATATATCTTACTTGCAGCCCTCTCACTTCAAGATGCCGGGCCAACAACCAGTAAGGTACGTCGTTGTTAAAAGCTCCATATAGCTATCATATTTAAAATCGTCGTACCATAGTTTTTGAATTGATCCATCAATTAAATTAGTCATTTTCCTCTTTCATAAAATATCTAGTAGTTATAACAATAGCAATAACAATAACAACATTTATGAAGGTTTGCTTGGTCAGTTAAGAGTAGCTGCTTTAAGTCAAAGACCTATGCCCAACGAAAATTAGTAATAAAAGAAAAAATATACTATTTACAATATATGGTATTTTACTACTAAATGTCACTTTAAAGGAAAAGAACTCAGCAAAAACCTTCCTTCAGTTCATTATACATTGATATTTATTATAATTTTATCTTTTATTACTAAAATTAGTTATTTAATTGAAACCTTTACCTAGTATGAAGAATTTTGAATTTAAGTGAAATTTTTGTCATTTCCTTTAACGACACCAGGTCGATACAAATGTTTAAAAAAGCATAACGTTAATTGGCTGAGATCTTTCGACTTTGAATAAATAATATTTTTCTATCTGTAGGGATCAGGATCCATTCCAACTCTTTATCCGCCGGCTAGCACTGCATCATCTGCACCTGAGGTAAGAAACTGTAAAGAAATATTTTCATTGGTAGCTGCAGTAAATCTGCATCCTATGCAGTTAATTCTGCATTGTATGAAGAGGTACAGTCTCAAATAGCAATTTTACGGTATTTATGTTGGCCTTATGGAGATAAACATCACCAATAATATTATCTCCTTGGAATCTGGCCAAACGCATCAGTTGCTACTGCACAACTGTTTTACCACCGGAGGTGAAAGGGTTAAGCCACTTAATATCTTCAGATGTTGTCCTATAGGTTGATTTAGCTCTCTTACCGGATAAGGAAGAAGCTGGATTCCAAGTGGACCCTCTTTTAAATATACACGTACGTTCCATGCAACACTATTTGTTTACATAGAAGTACTCTGCAACAATTGAATTATGCTTCTCTTAAAAATCTATTAAACCTGAATTTCTCTGCCCCTTTGACCCCCCATTTCAAGGCTATCCCATATCACAGGAAAGGGCTAAAAATCTACTTTTTTCTGGATGATGCAACAATTTTGCACCAGACTGTAGGCGCATTAAAGAAATCATGGATTCTGACTAAGGACGTGATAATGGTACATTTTATATAAAAGGTCTAAAATTAGTCGGTCGATACCTAATTAGCCTTGAAAACGTTGTGTGTTCCGTATCGTAGATTTATGTACTGATAAACGTAAATAAATATGTATATGCAATAATCACCTTCTATTTGTCTTTTAGCGAGAACCGCGAAAAGTCAGGGCATTGTACGATTTTGAAGCGGCTGAGGACAACGAATTATCTTTCAAAGCTGGTGAAATTTTATTAGTTTCCGATGACAGGTCAGTCTCTATGATATAAATTTACTCAGGAAAGTAATAAATAGGAGAAAGTAGTCTTAGTCGTTATCAGCTCTATTTGAATACAGTACGCTTTGAACTAATAGTTTCACACCACGTTATAATGGAAGATATTCTTTTTTTGTCTTAAGCTCTTTTCAATGCAGTATACTCAAGACAGCAACTAAAAGCTTGAAACAAAACCATGATGCAAGAATAGCAGATGTAATTATTACGTCATAAGTTGTATATTTGATAAATAACACTTACCTAATTGGTTGAAACTACGTTAAAGTATGGGAATAACAGATACATTCCTTTTTATCATATCTGTACTGATTTAATTTTTGTTTAATTTTTCTCAGCGACCAAAATTGGTGGAAAGGAGAAGGCACACGCGGAGAAGGGCTTTTTCCAGCTAATTTCGTCTCAAAAGATCTGAACAAGCCTGCACAAGGTAGCACTTTCATAATTTCAAATGTACAAAATGCTGCGTAACATTGAAAATCCACAACGAGAATCTTTGTAGGTCTTTTCTCAGAGTATATTTGTCGGTCTACAACACATTCATAGTTTACAAAAGCGCTAAACGTTTATTTCGCCTTCAAGTTGGAACGAGATCGATCTCTCTCAATAAGCAAATGAAACAGGGCCTGTTTTGTGTGTGGAATGTATTTAATACTGTTCTAAATAGGAGTTGAAACACATTTTTCCTTGTAGACATCACTCTTGAGATGTATTCTCTGTACAATGTATATCTTAAGCTCTAAAGCAGAGGCCATTTTTAATTCAGCTAATATTTCGGACGGACAATCGATACTTTCAGCATTCATTAAAATTGTAGGATTGATGGTAGCTATTCGTCTCCCATTTAACGTATAGGACTCACCAGGTTCTATAACTTTGTTATCCACAATATCCACTACCATTAACAGTGCTGCAAAAAATGAATGAAACATAGCAATTTCGGATGGACAGGGATAGCAAAAATGTTTGCTGTGAAATGACCTTTTATTTAGTAGCTCTATTCAACTAGCAATAGCCAGAGTTTGCATCTACCAAAGCCTCGATTCGAATTTACAAAGAACAGTTTCTAGTTCATAGGAGCCTCCAAGTGAAACGAGATGCCACATAATCATAGAGACTACCCCTCTCTAAATCACTTCTAAAAGGAAATGAAACAGCACCTGAAAAACTTAGATGAGTAGAAGCAATCAAGGACGACTCTTAGAATGAGAACTTTTTTTCTCAATTGATTTTTTTTGTATTTGCTGATAGGGCATCGCGCCTAAATGCTTGTTTGCATTTTTTTAGCCCATTAAACATAAAGTGCAGATTTTTAGACTTTTATCTCTACTTTTATGTCTTTATTTATAATTTTGTGGACTCCAATTGGTGTACTTTGCAATGCAAATTTAGTTTGATTGAGATTTTTCTGGAAGCCAATATATTTTGTGGGACCCTTAGACTTTTCCAAAATTTTCACCTTTTCTTCTAAGAACTTTTTCTTCCGACCGTTGGTTTTAAACCGGAATGTGTTCTTTGCTCCGAGAGTAGTCTTTCATTTTATTAAAGTTTTGCAGATTTGGTTTTAGTTATTACGAATAATTTCATGAATTTAGGTAACCGTTATATTCTTTATTACCGTTCTTATGCAGAAGAACCAAAGAAAGAGAAGAAGAAAGTTAGATTTAGTGACCAAGAGGGAAAAAAACAAGTCAAAGGTAGAAATATATTACAATTGTGTTTTTTATTTGTTGTAAGATTTCACTAATTTTCTTCAGACTGAATTGAGTCCTGATGCTAACAGAGTTTTTTCCGATAGTTTTTTGCTATGCTTTTGTTTTACATTCGATATGGGATTATGGATTTCTTTTCTATCTTGATGTGTTCACAAGGGTCATTAGGTAAATGAACGATTAACAATGATTGCAATCAACAGTGTTATTTGATATTAAAGTATCGGGCATAAATTTGCCATATTGGAGGACTAACTAGTGACTTCAGCTCAATTACCTTTTATTGTGGTATCTCTATTATCTTTAAAGACACTAGCTGTGGTGGAATCGCCCTCCTTAAACCTGCCCCCCCCCCAGCCTTGGCCCTCAATGTAATAGGACCTTATACTTCTATTCATTAATTTAATTTATCTTTATTATTTTTACATGGGTTTTGTGTATTTCCTTTTGTAATCGTTGTATGAATCAGTCAGTGTTTTATCTCAGAAAAGTAGAACGTTTTCTCTTCAGATTTCGCTTATACAAGTGTTTTACTACTTAAGGTTACAGGAAAATATTACATTGCAATTGAAACCGGTTGAACATCAGCCCTGTTCCCATTAAAGAGGCCTTGATATTAGACCTTACCCTTTACAATCGCGTAGAACAATCATTTTTTTGAATTGGTAGTTGTAAACGTAGAAGTGTATTTACATTAGTGTGTTCATTCAAAAGTGGGATGTTTTCCGCAAAATTTAAAGAGATTTTCTTAAAATATGAAATCATCTTCCCTGCTGAATTTCTCAATACTTGGGTGTGTTTTTCGGTCAATTTAAGCTCGGATACCCATGGGAATTCGTCATTCTTGGTTGCTCAGTTTGACTGATTTTGCTTATTTTTCTGTTTATAGCAACAAGGGCAAAAACAGTCATCAAAGAGGTACGTTCTTAACCTAAAATTTTATGCTGATTTTGATTCTGTTTATTGTTGGTTTTAGTGTACTGGCAGATTACAATGCTTAGGTGCTTTTTTCCTTGAGGCTTGAACGTTTTAAGCAGTTTTTAGTCGCTTAACCTCTAAAACGACCGACCTTCTGCTTATTAAATGTCACTGTTTTTTGCGTAAATTGGAACAACTCTTCACAAATCTTTATTCTTCACATCGACTCATTAAAGATTAAAAAAACAAGCCATAGTAGCAGAAAAATGATTAATGAAAATGAAAATAAGAGACTTAAATTTGTCCCAGTGGATGATAAGTGATACCCCTTATTAAGAGGTATAAGGGTTTCTTTTGATACCGGAGTTACGGAAATACTCGAAGCGGCTGGAGTACCCTGCAAATATAACGTGAAGAAGCACACATGAAGAAGCCAGGCACCGCGCAGCCATTGTGCTAGCAGGGGCTATAGCCCCGCCACATTTTTCAAAGATAGCCCTGAAAGCTATCACAAATATGGCATTTTCAACTGAAATATTTCCTGCACTGAATGGTTGTATATAAACAAGGACGTAAAGAAGCAAAGTCTTGTTTGAAAGGGACGTTTACCGACCTTCTTAGAAGCGTGGTATAATTAATTTTTCCAGGGTTCCCCCCAGACCATGACTGCGGCTCGATCAGCCCCTCCACTTTAAAACCGCTGCGCTGTCCCCGGAAGAAGTCCCTTATGCCGGGGCGAAATATTAGTTTGGTAATGTCCTTAAATACAATACCATTTGGTTTTATTTGCTGCGTTTCCTCGTGCATTGCGTTGTTCCTTATCTCTGCTATTTATATACATCGCCCAAAGCTTTCCACTACAATCCGGTAGGCAGCCATGTTCTATTGGTAGCAGCTTTATTTAAGCTGATTGAATTCCCCTGTGAATTACCCTGTTAAGATATAGTATTAGTGTTATTATTATTATAATATAATATATATTTATTATTATTATTTTTAAGTCTTAGGTTAAGATATGAGAGTTTTTATTACTTGGGTTGTGAATATAAATTCTCATTTTGTAGGTTATTAATAAATTAAGGTTCGTATGTACCGGTTTTTACTACCAATAACCACTGGTTTTTTATCCTTGCAGGAGCAGTTAGACACCTGTCTTGCAATGCTCAAGAATGCCAGTCCGACTGAAGAAGATGACGAAGAAGAGACAATCAGGGAATTGGAAGGTATGATACCTATTATTTATTAATTTTTTAGATTTATTTATTTTGTTTTTAACATAAATGCCCGCTGTTTGTTGGATCAAAGTTTCAGGCATGATTATAAATTATCAAGCAGTGTTTTTTTATTTAAAAGAAAGGCAAAACAGCGTCTGGAACTGGAGGATTTCAGTATTATACTAAAATACCAGGGCTTTTACAGATTTATAACGAATGATACTGAAGTGAACGGTTATGAATTTACACCGTTTATTTTGATAATGCCCTTTTGTAATTCTGAAGGAGCACAGTACTAAATATTAGTATATTCAGATCATCATATTCGGAGCAGATATGGTCTCGATGTTTGCTGTTTTGCATTACTCCTGGCTTTGTTTATTTTCATTTTGCGTTTGTTTATAAGTGCTGCATCATGGATGTTGTTAAAGGACGTTTTTCTTACAAACTGAAACTGCCGTATTTTTTAAAAAATGCTAAGTTGTAGGATACAGTTTCAAGTGATAAGGCGTTTGCAATTAATAGAAAGGCAGGTTAAGCTTGACGTATGTGCAAATGATAGGATGGCTGGGACATTTTGGAATTTAAGACATCTTAGCAGCAGGGCAGCAGAGTAGATATTCAAATTGAATGGCGGTTTTCTATCATTTCATATTTCAACATAAATTCTGACATCATGCAACGAGAACATATTTTCACAGTTCTCCAATGCTTGGGAAACTTATAAGTCTGTGAATTCTAGAAAAACACAAGGGTAAGCAACAGGTTTAAAGGTTATTAAAGGTTATCTGTAAGCAAGCTATTTCTATATGAAATTAATTTTTCCCGGAGCGCTGAAGAAGTTCCAAAACAGGTGACAATAATTTTGGATAGTGTTCCAAGACTTTGGTAGGGGTTTATTAATATAAAGATCACAGTAACCAACTTGACAGACAAGGTTTTTCTATTTTAATGTGGTTTATTATAATTTATTCATTTTATACGTTTCTGAATTTGTTTCGAATTTGAGTGGAAATTTTAGATGATCAGAGTTGATAAGATTAAATCGCTAGTTGGTGTTTGATTTCAAATTTCGTTTATATTTTAGAAATATGTGCAGAAATGGCGCCGTTGATTGAAAAGAAGATACGTGATTCAGAGGGGTTAGAAACTTCTTTGATTAGGACAAAATTCCTCTCTCCTGTTTTGTTCAGACAATTTATAGAGCCTATCAGCGCAACACTGTGCGATAGTATCAATTAAGAGTGTCTTACCAGCTAATGAAGGACCGAAAAGCTAACGAAAATGTATGAACTTTCGAATCGGAAACCACGTAGGAGACATTGTTCACATGATTGGCTTCTTGTTTTGACCAATCAGCGTTTACACAAACGTTTTCATACTCTGAGAATAAATTTTTAGGCACGATGCCCTATCAGCAAAAACAAAATATTAAGTATAGGAGTGACCCTACTTAAAGCAAATTAGAGAGGAAATGACAGAATATTAAATATAGGAAAAAGCCGCTTTTCCTAGGTGTTTTGCTTGTTTGCCACTTCTCAGAAGCTGTTTCATTTCCTACTTAAAGCAAATTAGAGAGGTGTTATAGTCTTTGTGTTTATGTGGGATCTAATTCCACTTGGAGGCTCCAATGAATTAGAAGCTGTTCTTTGTTAATTCGAATCTATGCTTTGGCAGATGGAATAGCTTGAGATCTGGGATCTCTTGGTAACCTTATACTGCAAGTGATAATTAGCATGCAAACTTATGTTTCTGCTCTTACCAGCATTTTTAAACTATGTGAAATTTTTATATTGGTAAGCAGCTATCGTCCTTTTGTAGAAAGCAGACAAGTTTAGATGATTTGAATCAACTCTTTGTTCAAGCGATTACAGTGTATCAGCAGTAAGTGAAGATAAATCTTATATAATTTTTAATGTCAATCAAAATGCTCACTATATTCACATTGGTTGGCAGCTTTCACACTTGCTTTACTTTTTATTTGATGTTGAAATCCTTTTTGAAATGGTCTTATTTGCAGATGTTATTGCCCGGCATCAAATGTGGGGCAATCATGAACGTTTTCGTTGAGAACATTTCAAGTCTTTATTCCTTTTTAAAAATAACACTCAAGTGTAGAATCTTCGTCATGGTGGGGATTGTGATGGCATCGTTATAATTCTAAACACTCGAACTCCCCCACCTTTGAATAAAAACAATCACGCTAGTATCTTGTACAACAACAGCAACAAGGTGTCGTGAGCCCTCTTTAGAATTACCCCCACATCAAATTACCTCCCAACTAGAAATGTGCTAGGTTGATAAGATACTGATTTGAATTCTTTTGATATAACTTGTTGAGATTTATTACTCGCTGCAAGCTACACGATAACGTCACGATACAAAATCTACGATTCCAAACGAAATTGAAAACCAGTATCAGCTGTTATATGAAAAAGACAAAATTCTTTGGCCATATATTAGGAGGATCACTGGGACTATCTAAACTAATCCTAGAATGCTGCGTCAATGGTACAAGTAACAGAGGAAAACCAAAACGTCGCTAGATAGATGACATCAAGACCTGGACTGGGTTTTCTTCTTGGAAATCTGTAGATTGAAATGGTTGTGAAGTGTGTTTATGATGTATAAAAAAATTGAGAAAAAGGCACAAAATGATAATATGCCTTGTTCATTTTCATTCAGGAGTATGAAAGAACCAATTCCAGCACCTACCCTACCCGTGTACACTTCAAATCAGCCTCAATATCAACAAGCAAGGGCCATGCCTGGATATGCATCATCACCATACCAGCAGCAGGTATTTTCTTACTTTTCTTAATAAAGCATCTTATGACTGGCAAAATTCTTATTGTACCAAGTAAAGTAGGGAGCGAAATAGCATGCTACCTGATACCGTATAACGCAAATCTGCAGGAATACGGTGCAAATATAATCAAATGATAAATATTTTGTTTAAATGTATTGTATAACTAATATTTCACCCGGCCTACAGGGCTTCTTTAGTACATTCAAATACGTTAAAACTAGGCAAACTATAACGAGACGTGCCAAAACTTGTAACCGCTTTACATTTTCATCCTCAATGTTTTGCGATTCACGTGTAATGTTTCAATGCTCAGCGCAATTTTTCCTTGCCTAGGCCCCACAGCAAATGTATTCAAGCCCGCAGATTCAGCCTGCAAGCATGCAAGGTGCTGTGCAATACGGTCAGATGGCAGGAGGGATGATGCCAGTAGCTTCAATGGTATGTGTTATTGCCAACTATTAGTAAATAATGAAAATAACAAGCTATCAGTATGACGAGCATATTGTCATGTTCTTGTGTTTAAACAAATATGCAAAATAGATGGGAAATCCGTTATGTAGGAAATTTTGGCTGCAGTTCTGATCAAGAGCTTGTTGTAGCATACGCAAGAATGCTTTGATTTTTGCGAATTTTTGTCTTCCTAGGAGTCTTACTCAAGTCATGGACCCCCTGGAATTCCTGCGCAGCAACAACAGTATGCTGCGTATCAGCAGGACGTACAAGGTTATCAAGAAGGAGGTTACTATGCAACCAGCGCCGCACAAGACTCTTACGCACAATCGCAACAAAATATGGTATATGATTATGCTCAGCCGCAACCGCGACATGGGCAGATGTATTCGCATGGTGCCACCGTTTTACAGTAAGCCGCAAACAACCCTTTCCTCATCGTAAATATAGCTTGTGAAGACTTTAGAGAGAGTCTTATTGGCTGGGAGAGGGTTAGCATTCGCTTGCTCAAATAATTTAATGTAAAAGAATATAATTTTCATTTGAGACTAAGCTCTTCTGTAAGATATAATCCTGATTTATGCCAAAACAAATACTGCAACGGCAATTGCTAACCTTGCAAGACCGCTTTTATCAAAGTTTTTTTCATATTTATTACTGAAATTGGTTCCATTTTAAGCATTCGCTAACGCAGAGTTTCACGAAAAAATAACACCGGTTATTGCTTTTTGATCGTTTCTCCGACGTTTTGATACGCTGAGAAAAATCAAAAGAAAAGGTGATTGTCAGTATACTAAATTATCTATTTGCGTTGTTTCAATGTTTAACAGTTCGAAACAGTTATTCATATATTACATTGAAACCGTGTTTTCTTTGGTGTGCCGCAAGGTTTAAAGCGCCTGATTGTGCCTCGAGGCTGAACATAAATCAATAGCATCTAGACATGGATGGAAAATAACGCGACAAGAGCAAACTTGAGTCTGATTGGCTGCTTGCTATACCCTCGCTCAGTTTTCTTATTTAGGATCTCATACCAAGCAAAGGCATAATGACTCGAAGTTAGGAGCTATCCAAGTGTATTAATTCAGTTTCCGACCCGCCTATACATCTACATATATACTTCTGTTTATCTCCACATAGTCGGTTTTATGCTCTGACTGTTTTCATGGGTGCGATCGTGTCTCGTACAATTAATTTAGTGAAGCGATGCATACATATCGAATCCAGTCTATCATATTTCTTGTATGAAGGGTTTTATATAAGAGGCCTGGAAGCTAACGAGGCATAAGACTCTACGTAATATATTCATATACAGTCCCATTGTTGTTTTTAAGAGCATTTAAATCAGCTGCTTTAAACGCTATACGCTGATCTTTGCCAGTGTCTCGTGTATGCTACATGAGTATAATTATCTAGAGCAACTTTGTCTTTGCCCCTCCCCCCCCCCCCCCATTCAAAGGAAGTTGTCTGTAGTCTTTACTTTTATTGAAGCTCTTATCTCCAGGTTGGAAGCAAACTAAATGCGGCATAACGGTCACTCGCTTTCATTTTTGTAAGATAAAGTACGATATGTTGTATTTTGGCGGTTGTAGTTAAACATTTTGTTTATTACATCAGGCTTGTTTAGAGTTTTGTTTTGACTAAAGAGCCCGGGTTGGTATTATGCTCAGGTTTACTATAAGGGCAAAACATTAATCGAATACTTATTCCGCTACAACAATGACACAATAAATTTTAGGGTCTAGGCTAGAGCAAATAATCGAAGAACTGTCCTAATTAGAGAAGATTTAGCCACAAATCTGTGGACAGAGATACCTTTATTCTTCTCAGCCAATGCATGAATGAAAGCAGGGGTGATTTACTTAACCCTTTCGCACCCGGTTTTTTTTTCATTTAACTGTTAAAACCCATATAAATCTACGCTTTCAAGGGGGTAGCATAGTCAAATAAATTGGGTGAAAGCGTCAACTATTGTAGAAAACTGCTATCAACAATTTCAAATTCTTCAAATTGACCCCCTGAAAAATTATCTTTTACTGTGTTTGTCATTGGGCCACATGGCCCGTCCGGGGGTGAAAGGGTTAACCAGCAGAGGGCATCGATGGTTTCAAAAGTTTTGGTAGCACACAGACGTTGGAGTGATCATGTTTATAAGTGTCTGTTTTTCTTTTTGATTGGGAAAGGTTTATGAAGCCAGTCCATGTTTTCTTCCATATAAACTCTCTAAAGGGTTGTTTTATGCAGAATAGGCCCTACCATCTATTATCACCGGTTATCCTGCCAACCTCCTCTATAGGCTTGCTTTCTGAATTACAAAATATCTTTTGCATTTGTCCCATTCTCGTAGAACGAAGTTCTACTTAATACTATTAAAACCGGAGGTAAAAATGTCAATCTGGAACCATCGTTCTGCTTAGTAACCTTTATTTCCATATAAGCTTATAGCTTTGCAGAATGGTAGTACAACTCGTGTAGGAGCTTCAAAACTTTGCGTAAAAATTAGTTTATTTTGTTCCATGCTAAACTGCCCTACGCGCATAACTGCATTTTCGCTCGCATAACCCTGTAATTAATGACCTGGTTTGATGGCAATGTAGACTCAGTTTATATTTTATCTTAAGAAGTTTTTTTCGCTTTAAAACCTTGTGGTCGTATTTTAGAAGTAGATGCTTTTGCCAAAGGGTTTTATCCGTTAAAGAAAAAAGTGGAACTCCTTCTTAAACTTTATTGCCACCGGTAAGAACCAGGATATCATGTTAATAATTTCGAACTGAACCTGTGAAACATGGCCGAAGCATTCCCTTACCAAAGACATCCTTATATTTCGCTTTGCTGCAATTTTTTCCGAATCCCCATCTAACATCGTAAATGCGCTCATCGTTAATACGTAATAGTACAACTTTTGCACGTTTAATTTGTAAAATTCTAATTTGGTATGTATTCCAATTCTCGTCACTGTAGATTGATTGAAAGTAACATGTAATGTAGGAATATGTATTGTACCGTGTGAATTTGAGAAAAAATTCTTTCATTTCGAATTGAATCGTGCTCGTTTCAGTTCATGTATTCACTGTTATTATTGCTTTTGTCACAGACCGTAAAAGTATCAAAACACAGCAGGGACGTGACCAGGGGGCATGGGAGCCATCGCTCCCCCCTTGATAGAGAAAAAACGTTGCCTTGACAACAATTTGAACTCAAACTGCAGCAACACGCCACTGCGACGTTGCCAAAACCATCTCTTTTATTTTAACAGTCTTAACCACGTATTCATTCGGCCGGTAGAGACGGGACTATTTTTTTACGTGAAACTGCAAAAGTTGGCTCCCTCCCTTCACATCTCTGGCTATGTCTTGATACACGGTCTATGTTTGACTCACCACTAGTCTTCGTTTTTAGTTTTAGGGCCAGGGTTAGGTTTAGGGTTAACATGCGTTAGGACAACTTCTGTGAAGGAGCAGAACGAAGAAGGCTCCTTAACAGAAGTCGTTCTGCTTCATCACAGAAGTCGTCCTGACGTGCTGCCTTTGCCCTAGGAAGAACCTAGATCGAACATGGTCAGCGTAGACTCGACAAGATTGTTGTGCCGAGGACTTCCCAGTACCAAAAACCTGTCTCTGGATTTGATTGGTCAATTTCGCAGTCGCCATAGATACAGTGATATTGCCTTTGTGACATAAATAGATTGAAAATTGAAATCTCTGCAAAGGAGACAACTGAAAAGAAGAATGAAAAGGAAATTAGGAGACAAGAACGGTCAATTCCATGGTCACTTGATTGGTTTCACCTTATGTGACAACGAACGACTGAAATAGGAAAAATCCATGCCAGTAAACCAATCAAAAAAAGTCTAACGTCATCTTTTGGGTGGCTATGAAATTCAGTACATAGTATCTGGAACTAAGGTTCCCCATGAACAAGAAATCTGTTAGGTTCACACAGGCCGTGTATCGATGCTTCCAGGGTCTTTGACACAGGCCATGGAATTAAAGCTATTGACGAAAATTAGTTTTCTTTTGAGAACAATGAAAGAGATCCTTAGCAAAAAGTTTTGAATTTACCTTACCCCCCCCCGCCCTCACTTAATTCAGTGACGCCAGGAAAAGTAGCAATTTTGGAATGTTTTACTAATAAAATTTCTACTGGATAAAGGCACATTCACTTGCAATGTTTCTTTTATACGCCGTTGCTACAAAAATCAATGCTTATCAGTCAATTGTAACCATTAACAATCCCAAGTAAATTGTAACTTTCCAAAGAATGCTGCAATCATAGCAGGCAAGGGGTAAATTTATCGGGGGTGGGGGTCATGTGACCCAAATATTTGGTAAATGCCAAGGACTTTCCGTGGCTAAATCGCTCTTGCTAACTCGGTTTGGCTCAATCATCATGGATTTATCACAACGTTTTCAGGACACAGGAAAATCATTAGAATTTCTGTTATTGGTGTATTAAATCTAAGCCCCCCAACCTCTCCGCTGAACGTTGGCCGTGAGCCATCCCGCAAAATGCCGGCCGATGTCCCTCCTAAAAGCGAATATCGTTATAAATTCCACATTAAATAGCTTTTCTCTAATCCGTCCCCTTTTGCTTTTGCACTTATCTTGGTCCAAACAAGATGCAAGAAACAAAATACTAAAGGAATGGATTTTTTTGGACGTGTCTTTCTCTGGATAAAGGACTGTGACCGGACTGATATGTAATGTCCATTCCGTTCCAAGACTTTGCCAACCCACCCACTTATAACTGCCTGTTTTTGACCAACCCCTTTATTGCTAATTGTAAATATATATTGATTTGCTATCCTTTAAAATTCCGTCAAAAAGCCCATTTATATAGGCATTTCATACCCTTATCAATGATATATTATGGACCCTTGTGCGAGACAATAATATTATTTATTATCAGTTTTCTTGAATTAAAAGGCCATGTAGGTAATGAGAAACGATGGTTTAGTGATGACTTAACAAGTGAATGGGGAGAGATGTAAAGAAAGCATGCGATTGACATACCTCAAAAGCAGCAGCAAACGCACATCAGACGAAATTTATGAAGAGTAAAAGAAGATGCAGATAAGCAAGTTTTGAGATCTGCGATTGTCCACGCTCTTCAAGAATATGACACACAAAGAGACATCAAACGTTAGGTAGCTTTATTCAATATCTAAAACTTCTAAAACTTTCTTCTGAACGTTCTGTGAACATGTGTATACAACATTTAAAGAAAATTCATTTAGTGCTTTGCTCGTATTTTCAATCTGAAACTTAATCAATAACAGAAATACAATTGCAATAAGCAATGCGAACTCAAGAAGCTAATTTATACTGCCGTACATTAAATAATGTAACTAAAACGCATTTTTAAATGGTTGTTTAAACAGGTCTTTCCATGATAATGTAACGTAAAAGCCCACGATACTAACGATCTATGTTGGATCGAAATGAATCTTACATTATACAGAGGGGAAACACTGCAAACAAATTGACACAGCCACATAAAAGGATGAAAACTGCGTGCCTAATTTCTCCACTTAGGCAATGAACTTACTTCTATGCAGTTAATCTTCGGCGTTTTGGAAATTAATTTCTGAAAGAAAAAATGCCCGAAGTGCCTTTCAGGTTCTATTCTGCTCACGGCGAAAGAGGGAGCTTAACCTATTCTTAATTTGGTCCAATGATATTCAACGAAAAATTTATGTTATATTTGCTCGTTGGAAAAACTAAGAACCAAAACATTTTCCATTTCTAAGTGCAGAGCACTATTTCCATTCTCTACAAGTCGGGATAGCTTTACTATAAGATTCTTTCCTTTCTTTCTTTCTTCCATTCATTCTTCCTTTTCTTTTTATTCGTTTGTTTTCTCTTTCTTTCTTTCTTTCTTTCTTTCTTTCTTTCTTTCTTTCTTTCTTTCTTTCTTTCTTTCTTTCTTTCTTTCTTTCTTTCTTTCTTTCTTTCTTTCTTTCTTTCTTTCTTTCTTTCTTTCTTTCTTTCTTTCTTTCTTTCTTTCTTTCTTTCTTTCTTTCTTTCTTTCTTTCTTTCTTTCTTTCTTTCTTTCTTTCTTTCTTTCTCTTCTTTTTATTCGTTTGTTCTTTCTTTTTTTTTCTACATTTCTTTCTATCCTCTTGTTTTGGTTTTCTCTCTTCTGCACTTTCTTTCTTCTATCTGAAAGTGGGATCGTTTTACTACAAAATGCCAGCCTTTTTTACAAGCGTGTACATGTATATGCTAATTAACACCGTTACTAGATCAAGAATCTCTCGTGAACAAGCGTCTTTCTTGCTAGATTCTTCTTTCCTAGACTGTCTCTAGCTGTTATGATGATCATGTCCACGAAATACGTGATAACAGCAGCAAGTACGTAGTTTGAAGCTGCCATATCAATAACGGCAAAGAGTAGAATATCAAACAAAAGCAGACTCCATTCAGCGCCGTACAACAGCGCTCGGGTGAAAGATTTTGTATCGTCCTTGTAAAAAAAGCCCTTATCCATCGGTGACTGTAACTCCATGTCGAGAATCCTCTCGAGAAGCAGTTTGTCCTTGACCACATAGTCGAATTCTGTGGATGAGTGTTCGACGAAACTGGTGAGAAATCTATTTAATGTGCTATATCCAGCTACACTTCGTTCCAAAGTCGGAGAAAGTTTCGGTTCGCCCAGTCCTTGAATGGAAAACAGAATGGTAATTATCAAGGTACTGTCTGATCACTTTTTTATATTCACAATATTATGACATAATAAAATACAAATACAATGCAGGTGTAAATTTCCTTTCCTTTTCTTCTGCTTTTATTATGTCTGTCTTAAATTTTATTCTTTAATATCTTATTTCCCTGTCTTTCTTTATCTTTCTTTCTTTCTATTTCTTTCTTTCTTTCTATCTATTTCTTTCTTTCTATTTCTTTCTTTCTTTCTTTCTTTCTCTCTGTCTTTCTTTTTTCTTTCTTTCTTTCTTTCTTTCTTTCTTTCTTTCTTTCTTTCTTTCTTTCTTTCTTTCTTTCTTTCTTTCTTTCTTTCTTTCTTTCTTTCTTTCTTTCTTTTTTGTCCCTTCTTGTTTGTTTTATTCTTTTGTCCCGTAAAGTGTAAGGTAAGGTCACATTAGATAATACTTACTTCAAAAGGCTAAAATAGCTTCAACAAATTAGAAAAACTTACCACCCCCACCTCGACCAGATGGTGGTATTCCATTTCTGCCTATTTGTCTTTGCTGCTGGTTAGCCCCTAACATATCAGTTATCTTTTCATAGTGTTGCCGAAATTTCGTTGGCAACAGAACTTCAAATGTTTGGCAGTCAGAGTCCGATTCTAATCCTCTTTTGTCGCAAAGACTGTCCTCTTCTCGCTTGAAGTTTTCGTAAAGCTCTCGCAAACTTGTGTCTGCGCGGCCGTGAACTGATCGACCGTGAATATAATAGCCGTAATTGTCATGGGTCAAGAGAATGATGCTAATGTTACTTATTGAGCAGAAATCTACAAAGTCTTCGATTGCATCAGAGACAAATCTCTCGTAAACCAGGCCGAAAAACAACCATTGACCAATAGCAACACAGATAAACACAATCGCAGTAACAGCAAAACGAAGAACGAAGCTGATTTCACCAACGTAATCGACAGATGGGTTGACAGAAAAACGGCTGACTGGGTCGGTAGTCGTGAGGTGCTCGAAACCGACGACTTTTAAGAAGAAGAGGACAATTAACAGCTGTAATGTTGGTTTGATTCTTTTGATTGTTTGAATTTCGCGCCATTCGTTTGCAACGAATAGCGTGCGGATAATGCTAACGGGGATGCCACTTTCATTTGGTTGGCCTGGCCCTTCCATCCGACCGCGCGGCCGTTCCCAGTCGATGAAAAATACGTCGACGAAAATTTGCGAATAAAGTAGATACAAAACATCGAAGATCTTAAAGACGAAACCACTTATGAGTAGCGCGCGAAGAAGATTGTCTTGGCTTTTTGATGGAAGAACTCGGTACACAAGCGTTTGTTGCTTGAAGAATATGAGCCACTGGAAAGAAGTTCCGGCGATAACGGCAAAGAAGACTACGGAGAGAGCACTGCATGAAAATATAATCAAGTGGAAGATGCTGCTGCAGTCAAGGTACATTTTGTCGTTTCGTCTTCGCCAACTTGCAATACGAACAAATGCAAATATTATTCCGAATGCTGATAGCACACCAATGGCAATCTAAGAGTAAGGAAGAAAACTGGTCGTAAATATTGCAAAATATCTACAAAAAACGACTTATCTCAGAGAAAGGAGGATGAAACTGTTAGGGTTTTATATGTGGTTGGCAACAAAGATCTCTTTTGCCACGTTCATTAAAAATACATGACAGGCAAGTGTTTGTTTGACTATTGGATAAAATCATAATTTCTGTTGGATCATTTGAATAATTTATTATGTCAATCATTTCATCAACAGCCCCGTGTTTTTAGGGAAGGCCAGAAGATATGTTTGCCCCATTCGGATTTCTCTCTGGTAACCTAGAGCATCTAAAAACACATATAAATATGAAGTTTTTGGGGTCAATGTTTGCCATTACCTATATGTGACTTTGAAATCATTCTACCATGCCTATATGAATATCCTTATAGATAGGGAGGATATGAACAATAGCAAACTGGGGCTACAGGTACACAGATCAATTTTCATTGGCCAGAACCAACACATTTTACAAAAAACGTCATCAGCTTTAACAATAGGTCTATTGAAAGTCAAATCTGAGTAATAAGTTGAGTATTTGGGGCCAGGACTGTCAAAAGGGGGGGTAAGCGGGGCCGAGGTCCGGGGCCCGCAAAAGTTTTCCTTAATGAAAAATTTGATTGCTCAATGGGGCCCAGTGCAATAAAATACCCCTGGGTCCGCACTGACTCTCGACAGCCCTGTTTGGGGCTGTCAATATATTATGATAATTGTCTATGTATAAGACCCATGAAAGGGAAGATTATTACCTTGACATTTTCAGTCACTTGGGCAGTGCTCATTTCATATGTTGTTGAAAATGAAACAGACACAGATGCTGTGGTTGAGCTTGCTGTTTCATAGTCGATTTTCAAATAAGGTGGATAAATCTGTCCATTGGGATTCCTCAATGAGAATACAAGTTCAATAGTTTTTGCATATCGTATTACATCAGGAAGCTTGTTCTCTTGGGTTTTACCACCAACATTGTCCACAATGAAGAACCTCCTTGTCAATATCCATTCTCGTTTGTCTGTGCCAGTATTGACCCTGGTTCCTTTCGACTGGAAGTTGAGCACCAGAACTGGCACAGGGTACAATTGGTCACCAACATAGTAAAAAAGATCATAAAAGAGCATCTGCTGATTGAGCAATTTTGGTACTGAAATGGAACAAGTTATCTTGTAGGTTGTCAGGAATGAAAAAGCAGCACTCTGTTTTGAGTCTCTTTCTTGGCACAATTGAAAAACAGTGGTATCATTCTCTATCCCAGCAAAAGTGCCATTTGCAGTAAACATTGCTGCAGCAAATCTAAGTTTTTGCCCCTTTTGATATCCACTGCTTATATCTGTACTAGCCAATGTCCTATCTGAAGCATCAGAATAATACAGCCATGGCATAAATTCTCTCCAGTCCTTGATAACCAAAGACGTTGATTGGATATTGCAGACTGTTGTACCTGAGCTAATGCGTAAGAACTCTTTACATGCATCTGTATTTGAGGTAATAACTTCATTTTTATCCTTGTTATAGTTAAGCATTACACAAAGGTTCCCTAGCAGCTGGCAGGCAGTTAAATTGTGATATTCACAGCAAAGTATTGTTGATGATATTATGTTGGCCTTGAAAAACACTGAACTAACAGACTGCTGGCCATAGCTTACTACATATGTTTCAGCTGTATCTAGGATGCTGTATTTTTCGATTGTTGCTTTTGCAAAACAGACACCGCCAAAGCTAGAGTCTGTTGCGGGGCATTGGCAAGAGGCATCCCTAGATTGTGCTGATGTTACCTCAATGACATTGAAATGGCATCGTTTGCAGCTTTCTCTTTTTGTATCTGGCTGTGTCCCGTTTTTGCAAAACACGCAATGCCGTTTGTTATCTAAAAATTTCATTCCGTTGCGGTCTCTATCGAAAATTGCCGTGCTTGCGTTGCAGCTTCCATTTACAGGAGATTGAACGCACGACCATCCGTCCTGCGCTGTTATCTCATTTGATTTGCAAGCGCTGCAAGCCACCTTGTAATCGCCACCACCTCCATTTTGCAGCATATAGTATCTACTTTTGCAAATACAGGCTAGGCTATCTGCACTACGATTCATGTTTTGCGGGCAGCTTTTGCAGCGAAGACTCGAGAATTGGAAAAACTCAGTGCTGCCACAACGTGAAGGATCTGAATAAGGAATGGTAACACAGTAAATCAGTGGAATAATTCCAAACACAGCAAGTAAAATCAACAGTTTATTTGATGTATCCATCTCGCTTTTCATCAAATCCGCGGCAAATGTGTAATGGCAACAGAAATGCTGCTCGTTGTTGCCCTGTGAAAACAATGTTTCGATACGAGGCTGCAAAGTTATATGCGAGGCCATTGGACTAAAAAAATGTGATAAAGATACATGCCTCTAATCTGAAAATACATTGTGTTAGATGGCATTGGTTCATATACTTTATACCACATTGAGAGACAAACGCGAGGGCTAATTTTGTTAAGGAAGTCATCATCATCATAGATGTCTTTTTGAGTCGTTGAGACAGGAGCTTTTTAATCTGCAGAGAAAGTGGCGAGAAAATTATAGTCTTCATATTTGCAGTCATTTCTATTCGAATGCCAGAAATCTAAGCGATCATAGCAAAAAGAATAAGAAGGAAGCAAAATGGTGAAAGAGCAGTTCAGAGAAACTGCTGTTGACAAGAAAATGTAAGATACCTAATCTTAATTATACAACATGTTCTCCTATATCTCTGGATAAAGAACAAAGATTTGATGTGCACTTACAAGACAAAATACCCTGTATTTTACCTGAAAAGAATTAAGTTTTGCATGCCACTACAAGAAGTATATTAAAGATACACTACTTAGGCCAGGGGTGCCTACCGCACTCGAGGGCAAGGGGCCAAGACAGTGAACAATTCAGGTGTTTTTGGGCAATCAACCACTCCTCCCCCTGTTACAAGCATCCCTGATTTAGACAGCACATAATATGTTATGCCTAGTTCATTTCACGTCATTTTGAATTTACCACATACAATTTAATGAAAATTAATTAACAATGTGTAGTACAGACTGATATGGGTAGTGTCATGCTACCTATGATTTTCCTCCTGAAAGTCATCACAATCATCATGAGGAATCATGAGAAAAGCTGCATGGTGCACCTGAGGGAATAAGGTGTGTACTTCATGCATTCGCCAAATTTTTCCTTGCACATTCAAGATCTTGTTTTGTTCTGCCATGCTCTGCAGACTGGAGGGGAAGGGTCAGCAGAACCGGATATCTGTTGCATACACAAAACCTGGGACATGGTTAGAAACTGAGGAAGTGCCTTGGCATAATTTTTAAGATTTGAAATCAAGTTCGATTTTAAATGGTAAATTTAAGGTGATTGTTATCTTTTGGTTTACATTCAATACATCTTATGAAACATCTTTTTTTAGAGGATGCATTGATTTTGGTGTCATGTCTCCAGATGAGATCCAAAGGCAAGCTAGTGTACATTGTGTTGCAAAGAATCTCTATAATCAAGACGCCACCAGAACCCCTGTACCATATGGTGTGCTCGACAGAAAATTGGTAAGTGCTATTCACTATACTTCAACAGAATAACTTTGATGGAGTTAACACTTGAGTGTGCCTAAGGGGGAAGATTAGTTCTGCACAAAGTTTTTAAAACATCTCTTGGTATTTGCTATAGGATACCCAGAACGTAATGACAGAAAGGTACACATAAGCTATTGCTTGAGATATAGTACATGATGCCTGGTACATCAACACCCAGAATGGCATCAGTTTTATGACCCAACAACTATTAATTGCAATAAGTATGATTAGACACATTGGAAAAATCATCAAAACTATCTTAAATGATTAACAATGCCTTGTAAAAAGATCTATTATCATTAGATAAATAGAATTTTGGTCAGGCGTAGATGCAAAAAGATCTAACAAATATGTTTAACAAAAATTGAGCAAAAAAGGTGGATGCTTTGAGTCAAATAGATGGATGCCCAATTTATTATCCCCCCTATATTCCTCCATCTTGAATCAACAGCCATCATATACTGAAATGTGGTTAAACAGCAGCTTTGATAATCCAACAATGCATCAGTTCTGGCTTAAAGCAACAAGTCAATATTTCAGCCATCTCAGTGATGCTGTGTTGTCAATCAGCAGGACTTTGCATCAAGAGACACTGCCCTGTGCAACTCAGCCTTATCATTACAGTTTAAGTTTGTATGTTAGCGCAAACATGCTTTTCTTTAGGAGGCTGGTGTGGTAGATACAGGTGCCTACCAGCCTCAGACAGCTAGGCATGAACATGATACAGATAATAAATGATAGAACATGAATCATAGCACATCTAGTTTGTTACTTCTTGTTTTCAATCTGCAGCCACTCACTGTAATACCATTACCTTTTCATGCAATATCTTTCAACATCACATTAGAATGCAATACTATTGCCTTGAACCAAATACTTCTCTTACTTTCTAGGGTATAAGCTCGAAGAATAGCACTTGTGATACTTGTGGCAAAGGGCTTGCTGATTGTGTTGGTCATTATGGATATATTGATCTACAACTGCCAGTGTTTCATATTGGCTATTTCAAGACTATCATCAACATTCTACAAATGATTTGCAAGGTAAGCTAAGAAAAAATGTGATGAATTCTAATCTGTTATGTGCCAGAAGCTACTTTACTGACCTAATGGGATAATGGTTATCTATTTAAGAATATTTGATTAGGATAATTGTTATATAACTTTATGATTGCTTCAAACATGATTATGTTTGCAATTTGTATCACCAAGCATTAGTAGAAAACAATGTACTGTTAAATCAAGTCCATTAAGACAAGCATCAATATCGATAGTGTCTGAAGTTCATTTGGTCAATTGCATTTGAGTCTGGCAATGGAGGTCTGGAACAGTTTAATCTTAATTGTCAGTAAAGGCACCAATCAAATAGTCTGTACCATAGTCGCTTTTTGAAGCAATGGGGCTGGGGTATTGGCTATGTTAAGGAGTTCTACCTCCAGAAGTAAAGTTTCACAACTTTAATTCATAGACAGAAGATAAACCAAATCAAACTAATCTTGATAAGTATTCAATGCTAATTTGCTGTTCCAAACCTCTGATGCAATCACCCTACTGTTATTGCTTTTTTTTAGAATTGCAGTAATATTCTGCTACTTGAGGAGGAGAAGAAGCATTTCATCTCAGCTTTGCAACGCAATGGCATGTCATCTTTGCAGAGAAAAGGAATTCTGAAAAAGGTTCATGAAAAGTGTAAGAAGACACCAAGATGCCACAGTTGTGGAGAAATTAATGGTTGGTTTGATTTCAAACACTATTACCAGCATTTGCGCCAGCTAGAGATTTTGCTTTTAGTTTTTATCAAATAGTAATCTACTTCTTAACCAAAATCTCAAACATCTTGCTTGAGATCTACAAAGAAACATGTAGAAGGTATATGCTTCCTTACAGCAGTGTGTATTCTTAATTTGTTCTTTAATTATATGAACGTTAATAAAAAAAATTATCACAAGAAAATCATTGGCAGCTAACACAGTTGAATCCCATGGCATTATCCTCTATTTTGCAATACAGTTTTGCTTAATAGTTGCCAGATTATTTATGCTGAGGCTAGAGTTTTCAAAATTTTGCTCTAAGCATATCATTTACCATTCTACAGAGCACACAAAGTATGGTTAAATGATGAAACCAATTAATGACAGTTTGCCATGCAATCTGCCACATCTGATTCTGTTAGTTCATGATAATGAGTTCTATACAAGCGAAATCAAGTTGTGTAGCAAGTTGTTGTTAAGTAATTTTTAGGTTTCGTTGATATAAACATATAAACAAACATCCAACAGAGTAGTCCTGAAGATTTGCATCAAGCGCGAAACTCAAAGTTACAGCTTAAACTATCGTGTTCGTCAATATGTCCAGATGCAAATATATCCGTATGAAAGTTACAACATTGAATACTTTTAACCTATTTTGCAATGGCCATAAGCATAAAGACATCCAGTGATAATAGAAAAAAAGAAAAACGCTGTTTCACTATAATTAAGTACAAATGAATACAAAGAAAAGGGTGGATGCATGGCGTAAAGCGAACATTTAAGGTTATCCAGGCCATCTTATTCTGAGTTTCAGAGTCATCTCAAGTATTCTTTATCCACGTCATCAGAAAAATCATTATGTTCATAGAAAAAATATTGTTATTAGAAAGGGTACTGATTTGGACATTTGATAAAAGATGAATGAAATGACTTTGCATTTTGTTTCTTTAAAGGGAATGTAAGGAAAGTTGGCCTATTGAAGATCATCCATGAAAAACACAAAACTTCAAGAAAAGTTGTCGATTCAACGATCTCAGAATTTCATCTGTCATTTGAAGAAGCAATATCGCATAATAAAGAACTGGCACCGTTAGTCAATAAAGCCCAGGTATGTGGTTTTTTAGCCTAGTTAAAGGTGGCAGAAGTGGTCGCTTATAGTCTGTTATAAGCCATTGATTTTACGTGGCGAGGTTAAGATACTTGAAGCTAAACTGAACTAAACAGGCTACTCTACTGACTCTGCATCCCCACTTTCACTTTGCATAATCACATATAGAAGAGTACAGCCACAGACAGAGCTGAAAACTGCGAAACAGGTACCCATTGATACTCAATAGGAGAGAGAGTTTGTGTTGACAACTTACCGCTCGCTATCCTTATAAATAATGAAGGCAATTTTCCGAACCTGTGACGTTTAGAATGCAAGTCCTAAACGCTAACCATTATACTATAGGACCACAGAAAAAAGGATCTTACCAGAGTGTATTGTGATTGGGCACTGATTCTTCTAAAAGTGTTTCTTACACCCGGGTATAGAGTGAAAAAGAAATAGCGCACGTTATTTACGGCACCCAATAACTCCTTTTGCCTACTATAATAAGATTGTCAAGGTTATGTAGATTAAGTCTGAAGCTCAAATTAAGATAAATACATTGTTTGCCAATAGTCATAGCCGTTAGTGTGTATTTTACTTCAGTAAACTGTTTATTACTCAGGCTGTAATTTTTATATTTTTAACTTGTAAATAGTAATTATTTGATCACGTTAGTTAATATATATTAGTGTGTGCTTTTACTATTATTTTAGCACCTTTTTTTTTCTTCTTCTTCCTTTTCTTCCGTTTCTTCTTCTTCTTCTTCTTCTTCTTCTTCTTCTTCTTCTTCTTTTTCTCCTTTTTCTTCGTCTTCTAACTCCTCTTCTTCTTCTTCTTCTTCTTCTCCCTCTTCTTCTTCTTCTTCTTCTTCTCCTATTTCTACTTCGCTCAGCCTGTCCCACCACTGCTGTCGGATAGTCCCCACAAACGCGTCCTCTTTCACGATTTTGTGCCACTTGCATCCATGTACTTCCTGCCTTTTGTTCGATATCTTCATCCGCGCTTTGCTCTTCCTCAGGACCGTCGAGAGGGGGGGGGGGGGGTAGGCATGTCGGAGGTCCGGGACCCGAAGGGGCCCGCAAAAGTTTTATTCAATTAAAAAATTGATTGCTCACTGGGGGCTGGTGCAATGAAATACCCCGGGGCCTGCTCTCGACGGCCCTGGTCTTCCTCCCTTTTGTCTTCTGTCCCTCGGCGTCCATTCTGTTGTTTTCCTGGCCTATTTGTTTATGTCCATTCGAGCGACGCGTCGCTGGTCTTTAGCTTTTTCCGCTTTCCAGACTAGGTCTTGCACCATTTTTCTTCTGCTTATATTTTCTTTTCTGATCATACCTTTTATCGTGATTCCAAGCATTGCCAATTTATCGTGTTCGTAAGATGCCTTATTTCACCTTTACTTTCACTAGATTTTTTAAGAGGACAGCAAAACCATTGTAGTCTAATTTGGCCACCTAATCATGCATTACTATGGATAATGCTTAATTTTTTTATGTTTTTTCTTAGGTCATGCTGAATCCAATAACTGTGCAAACTTTGTTTCAATCAATTGCTGATGAGGTAAGTATGGATTTGAAGCATTGTAGCTTCTTAATAAGAATTGATAGAAATGGCATGCATAAACTGCATTGCAAAACTATCTTGCCAGAAGGTTTGGTTTCAAATTTTGTTCATGTCTTCAAGTTACAAGTTACATCAAAATCTCTTGCTATACTGGCTATTAAATAAGTTAAATAGAATAATATATTGCGGGAGCTGTGACATGTGTTTATGCCGAGATTTTACCGACTGCGCAATTTGAGATGAGAATGTAGCATACATTGCTTGCATCTGGAACATAGTTTGTGTGTTTTTGATGTTTTTGGATGTCAAGAAGAATCAAACGTGGGAAGAAACATTCTTTTAATTTCTTGTGGAGAAAGCGATACATGATGTTTGCAATATCGTTTCTATTGAATTCTGATCATTACCCTATCATGAGCCGTAACCGTAACACTAACTCTGACGCCAGCTCATAGCCCTGTCTTCGCTGTAGATTGTATGTTGTCGGTCAGAATCGAAATAATATTATAGAACTTTGAGATCCCTTGGCTTCCTGCAGCACCCGATTAAAGAAAGCCAACACTTGATATTCTCTGCTTAGTATCTAGAATTTGTTATTGGAATCTATACATATTTCAGCATTTTCTTCTATTGAGAACCTTCAGTGACGTCATTTGAGTCCAAGCTGTTATCAGTTTTGTGTAGAGTAATGATCTGGAAATCACTGGATTGTACTGCTGATGTACATCGAATATCGACAGGTAATTAAGAATACCTATGTGCAAACGTATTGCAAAGAATTAGTCCTTTGTATGTACTTGTTACAAGGGCTTTTATTCTGTTGCAGGATTGTCAATTGCTTGGAATGTCTCCAGAGGAGGGCAGACCAGAAGATCTAATTATGACGAGAATTCTTGTTCCACCAGCATGTATTCGGCCATCTGTAATATCTGATTTACAACCAGGAAGGTAATCATTTGTATTCAATCTATATATTCATACTGCATGGCGCAGTGGATTGGTCGTGTGATTCCGAATGTGGCGGTAAGCAGACCGAATCTCGGTTGAGGTCAAAATTATCACAATATTTTGGTAGCACCCTTATGGTCAGTATATTTACTCCATGTCAGCCAATGCCTAATTGATATTATGTATCTTAAGCTTGGCTCTGACGAAGGCATTTAGCCGAAACAAGAAAAACCAGTCTCCTGTGGTGAGAACTGCGTTCAAACCACATCGGAATTTTACGATCATTTCATGGCACCCTTGTGGTTTGTAAAATATATGTAATGTTTATTTTTAGTTTTCATTTGATTTCAGTCTCCAATTTTGGTAGAACTTACACAGGACGCAAAGCATGCTGGTTAATATACACCCTTTGAAATAGAGTTAGATAAGGAGAAAAGCTTTGAGCCACAAATGCATTGATGATCACACGCACAAATCATTACTTGTGATTCGGATAGGCTACTAAATGCTCTATTCTATTCACTTCTCATGACATTGTTTCAACTTACAGTGAAAATTTTGTCTCCAACAGCAATGAAGATGACATCACAATGAAGCTTACTGAGATTGTTTTCCTGAATGACGTCATACAGAAGCACAAGTCCACTGGAGCTAAAGTTAATATGATAATGGTGGGCCAAAAACATGTTTTTTCACACCTATCTGCAGCATTTATGATATATTTAGGGAAGTTCTTTTATCAGCACTTCGCATAAAACACAACTGGTTTTACAATTTGTAGCAAATTGTCTGATCAATGATGGAAGAATAAAGAACTACATTCACTGTATTACTGCCTAGAGTAACTGTAGGTAGAAATATCAACTATGCAAGGGCACAAGTTAAAGAAGGAACGGAAGCCTCTGAAGACATCGTATTGTTTTAAGCAGTGAGAATGGTACTGCTTTTGTTGAACCTTTTCAAGGTCATTTCACTAGATGCTTCTGTATAAGACATTTTTTTCATTGTAGGAAGACTGGGATTTCTTACAGCTTCAATGTGCATTATATATAAACAGCGAGATTTCTGGGATTCCATTAAATATGCAAGTAAGTCAGCGTTCATCATCATCATCATCATCATCATCATCATCATCGTCATCATCATCATCATCATCATCATCATCATCATCATCATCATCATCATCATCATCATCATCATCATCATCATCATCATCATCATCATCATCATCATCATCATCATCATCATCATCATCATCATCATCATCATCATCATCATCATCATCATCATCATCATCATAAAATTTCATTTAACGACACAAGGTTGATACAAATGTTAAAAAACACATATTCATTTCACCGAGACTTGTGTTTTCATAAATCAAAGACATTGTCTGAATTTGTTTGTTCAGTATTATTAGCTGGCAAACTGATCCAAATTGGTACAACAGTGTAAGATAATGAATTATTTACAACGTGAACAAACAACAAGTTTTTAAGCAAGATTTTTAGAGTGGCTGTTTCTTTGATGCGTGCATTACTTTTGAAGAAGTAAAAAGCCCTAGACTCAAAGCTTGATTAGAAATATTTTTATGGACCTTATTTTTAAAGAGTATTCTTCTATTTTCTAATGTTTCCAGGCTCGTAGGCCCCGAAGCAAATGATGATAGAATGATTGTTGAATATTGAGCATTGGAATATAGCCAACCAAGATTAGGCATTGGCAAAACACTATGCGAATTTATTAGTTAATGGTGTCGAATTTTATTTGCAGCCAAAGAAAGCAATTAGAGGCTTTTGTCAAAGGCTGAAAGGAAAGCAAGGCAGGTTTAGAGGAAATTTATCAGGAAAAAGAGTTGATTTCTCAGGAAGAACTGTCATTTCTCCGGATCCAAATTTAAGAATTGACCAAGTAAGTTTTTAAATGTGGTTGATCTGTAATTTGTTATTAGCCAGGTGCTACTTTGACGACTCTACACTTTTTTTCGGTCCCTATGCATAATAGCATATATAAGAGAAAAATTACAGACGACGCTCATAACTAGGTGCAGGATAGACTTAATGAAAAAGACATTTACTGTACATTCCGCAGTAAAGGAATGATACCCCCACAGACATAATGCACCCACTTAATCAAGGCTTACCGATTACTCCGATAAGAATGCTCCCAAGCACGTAGCCTTTGGACACCACTATGTTCTGTTATTTCTTTACGCCGATCCGTGTCGTTTTTCTACAATATAAGTCTAAATAGAACCCAAAGTGACACTTCAAACAGGATCAATAAAACCTTCCTACCTGATCTCTTCTTCTGCTTGCCGTATCCATTTGGGTAGAGAAAGGGACGATTTTGTGTTAATACCTTACCCAAGGTTTTATTCCCGTCGTTAGTCCTTCGCAGGGGCGAAAATGAGGGGGATATGGAGGCTGTGATACCGCAGATAATTTCACCGTTTGGTCTCAGCTGCTACTTGCCTGAAATAAATCGGTCCCGATTTTACTCTTTGTGATTTTGTTCTATTTTTACAGTCCCAGACAGAGTTGTACCATTGTACTATATAACAGTTAAAATAGCGGCAAATTTGCGCCCCTGGTTCTGCACCTTAACCACGACACCACAAAGGCCATTGTTTTATCTTTACAATCTGTAAAACACTTTTATAAAGTTAGCTGTGTAAACATGATAAACACGATGATTATCTTCTGCTCTTTTTCGAAGAGTTTATAGTGTTCCGAGCCATCGTATGTTATCATAATAATATTCGTTCTCATAGGTTGCTGTTCCAATTCATGTGGCTAAGACGCTAACATTCCCTGAGAAGGTAAGAGGCCTCTGCTCAACTTTATTATTTGATGTTTTACTTATTTGCAAAGTTTTCTCCTACTGTGTAGAGTCTGTAGTTCCCTGAAAAGTGAAGTAGATATATGTTGTAGCTAGCTGCTTACATTTATGGCAAGGGAAGCAAAAGGAAATATAGTGCTTCAATAGCTTGTTTCATATGCAGTTTAACATATATGTGGCTTCTCTGCGCCAACATAATCGATTATAGTATCTCCTTGCAAGCTGATCAAACGCATTAGTTGCCACTATGCAATTATATTTTCTCCGGGAGCTAAAGAGTTGACAGTGTTATAGGAGTGGGCTACTGGTGCATATGAAGTGCAGCAGTTCCGTTTCTGTAGTAAAAGTAGGATCTTATACCGGTGTAAGGAATAATGACTCTCTTTCGAGGAATGGTTTTGTGTAGCAAAGTCCTGCAAGGTCGTTAACCTTCCTCCAGACAAAAAAATACCGAAAAGCAAACCTTCTTCACAAGACAACAGAAAGTGGGCATGGCTTGGGTGTGTCATAGCAGTTTCTATTGGTTTTTGTGGACTTTCCTCCAGCTTTTGACCGTATGACCTTAATTTGTTCTGAACTCTCTCGAGTGGCTTTGAGTCAAGGTATCAAGGTCATTTGCCGTATTACTCATTAGATGATAAATGATAATACAATGATTTCTTGACAGTTTTATGCTGACCTGTACACATTGTTCTAATAGACATGATGCTTTTTTTGCAGGTGACAAAATCGAACATCAGTTTAATGAGAAAGCTTGTGATAAACGGTGCTAGCAATCACCCTGGAGCCAATTTCGTCGAGCAGAGAAAAGAGGGTATCAAAAAGTACGTTGTTTACAGCAATATTTAGTTCTGTATACTTTGACGTTACGCTTATTACAGTAATTACGGATGACTCTTCTCCACTCCCGGTGATAATAAAAGATTTATAGTGGAATAAAAGATTTAAACTAATGTATTTAATCAGAATGCAAGGGGTTCTTTAATTTAGGATGTCTGAGCAAAGAAGCTTTTAAAATTTTGAGCTACAAACGAATCAGCTGATGAAGCATTAAACACCTCCTCCTAAGATGTAACGAATTATCGCTGAAGATCAAAGGACCATTTGGTTCCTCCAGGGATGAAAAGGCTAATTAGCAAAACATGAGAATACTCATCCCTTTTTCATAATTTTCAAAAAGATTACGGGTTATAAACTGATATTATTTTAAACCAATTAGTGTCAAAATAGATAAAATTAGAAAAGATTGCTATAGAATTTGTGTAGGGGGGATGGGGGTGTATGATGAGGTTGCTACAACATCAGGAGAAAAGGAGAATGACCAATCCATGTCATTATGTAACACCTTTTACTACATGCCATTATAAATATATGTATATAACACACTCTGAAGAAAACGTAGGTTTGAAAGGCCTCAGTGTGCAAAAAGTCAGGTATTTATAAAAACAAGCCTTTTTATGCTGTGAATCAATGCGCGCGAAGTACCTGAAGATTAAATTGATTTGCAGAACGAAGGAGTTAACCTCAGTTTCTGTTATTTCTTTGCAGGTATCTAAAATATGGAAATAGAAAACAGATTGCACAAGAGCTAAAGGTAAACCGACCCTGATATCTAATTCCGTGATTTCTCATAGCTCAAGGCATCGTTCTTAAAATATTCAGCAAATTCACCTTTTTGTCAGTTCTGAAAAGTTATAATTAACTCCCCACAATTTTGATTATATTGAAACTTCCATATTGAGTTGATTATAGCAGGTTCATGCCCTAAGCCTCAGTTTCGCTGTAAACCTCACTCGCAGGACGCGGAAAATTGTCCAGAGTGTCCAGCAATTTGATTCAATATTAGAACTTACAACTCAAGGTATTAGTCTTAATCTAAAGGTCGTAGGGTCCACATCGTGAATTCTACTTGCATTTCATTGGGCATAACTTTTGCCTAGGAGAAGCAGAATCAGAATAGAATTCAAAATCTCAACTAGAACAGTAACAATCTGTTCCCGTAAGTTACATCACAAGAAAATGCAATGAGGCTGGACTGTTTACTAATGATGTAGATGCTTATGCCAAAGATCCTAAGTCCAGTGTTCACTAGCTCAAATTCTCTCTTTCTATCTACGGTAAGAACAGCAACATTTGAAAAGATGTTGTAGAGCGAAAGGTGATGATGTAAAACCATGGAAAGGTTGCATCATATAGCCTAGATCCGATTCAGTTACTGGGGATCGTTAGCAGTATTATGCATACGATGGCAAATAAATGATACCATCAGCAGGCACATAGTAAACATTGAAGGCTTTCAACGGCAGCTAACGATAGTGAGAGTTCTAGTTGTTGCAAACTTGCAAACTACCGTCAACACAGTAAAGGTTAAATTGAAACCCTCGAGCGACTGCCAAAGGCTGATTATTGGATGCAAGATCCCTATTGGAATAGGAAGGGCACTTTTAGTTATATGTCTGTCCTGTATTGTTCATTGTTTATGTTGGCTGTAGAAGAGATGTGCTAGATCACACCTTCTGCGGTATTGTTATGTAAATGATATTGTAAAATGGTTAGGTTGTGTCTAACGTTATGATTTTAAGAATTTGTATTTGCTCTCAACCCGTATATTTAACTTGTATTTATAGATTAAGTTTTAGTTGTAAATTATTCTTTGATATGAAAAAAAAACTGATAAAATTGAAACAAATTGTAAATAGATCCTGACTCAAGGCCTGTAACAACCCACGATAACTCTTGACGAATATATGAAACCAGGTTTAAAATATTTATAATTGTTACATCAATATTAAATCCGGAGAGATAATTAGAGGTTGATGTTGTTTGTTTTCAAAATTAACCTTTTCACTCCCGGTGATAATGCAATAGTACAATAGCAACTAATGTGTTTGGCCATATTGCAAGTGGGTATTACAATTGATAATGTTTAAGCAAAGAAGACCTTAAAAACTACAACTTATTGAAGCATTAGCCTATCCTCCTATAAAGGAACCAAATCCCACTGAAGTTCAAAGGACCATTTGGTCCCTAGGGGAAGGAAAGGGTTAGATTATTAATTGAATCTTTACGATGCTTTAATGAAGATAAAAAAACAAAGAAGCCATAGAGGTGAAACACGGATCTTAACAACCAGAGATATGCCTGCCTAATTGTTTACCTTACTAAACCAACAGAGCCCACATCCAGGCCCGGCCAACCAATCACACTGTAATAAGCCAATGCTATTAGAGAAAGCTCTAGGTTTACCTTCTAAGAGTGCATATTTGTAACATTCCCACTTGCCTTTTTTTCAGTATGGGGACACAGTCGAGCGTCATTTGATGGATGGTGACGTGGTACTCTTTAACAGACAACCATCTTTGCACAAGCTCAGCATCATGGCACATTATGTATGTTATGAATAGCGTTTATTTTATTCAAATTCAGTTTAATATTATATCCAAGTGATGAACTATTAACAGCAGAGTATAGAACACAGAAAAGTGATGAGACAACAAGTTAGTTTTAAAGTTTTTGCATCCGACCTCGTCTTGTTAAAGACAAATATCAAGTAGCCAAAACTGACTGGCTTCATAAGAATCTGGTAAAAATTGGTATGTTAGCATGCTAGTTATCTCTATCAAATCTATAAGGGTATTTTCAGTTTGCCTCTAGACTTATATGATAAAAAAGCACAATAATCCTTTGGTAACTTTTGAGCCATGAAATGGTCATTTTACATTAAATATTCATCAATTGAAATTATAATATACAGCCACTTGAAAATTTTCCTTGATGTTGTTTATAATTATCGTTATACGAATCATTATTTATAAGCATGTAAAAGCATTATGATATGACGTTTTCACCTGACTTGCAGCAAGTGAATTCTGGTCTTACGACAAGTAGGGAGTCCAGCTCTTTCGCATTTTCTTGTAATGTAACTGATGTGTAGAGAGATATAGACCGCCATTTTTTATGTATGTGAATGGAATTTTTAATGTTTAAGTTGAGGTTTTGGATTTGATTCTATTCCTTTTTTTCTAGGCAAAAGTTATGCCCCATCGAACATTTCGCTTCAACGAGTGTGTCTGTACTCCATATAACGCTGACTTCGATGGCGATGAAATGAATCTGCATTTGCCACAAACGCAGGAAGCTAAAGCCGAGGCTATTACATTGATGGGAGTAAGTATTTAAGCCGGGGAATACTTTATTCTTTGTGAGAATTTAGAAAAGCTGTGATTGGAAAGACTCTGCAAGCAGTACACGATAGTTTCTAATAAGTTATGAACCTTCGCTCATGCATGCATTCATATTTATCTAAGATATCCAATTTGAACTTCGATTCTTTGCCCTGAAGGTTCCTAGTCATTTACCATATTGCATTGTAATGATGGCCCTTTGTCATAGCATAAAAGCCATTAACATTTTTATAGTTTTGTAGATCGCAAAATAAAAAGCGAATTTTCTTTTCCACTCAATAACTTTGGTGCCAATTTTTTCTCTGATTCAATCGTTTTTTGAAACATTTTCAAAATTCTGATATTTTTCCTGTTCCGTTAAGTATAATGAATCTCTCATTATTGAAAGATCTGGTCTGTTTTTTCATGTTTCCGATTGTGGAACTGAATTCACGATGTCCTTCACTTTCCTCCTTCACTCATGATTGAGAAACGGCGGATAATGACGAAAAGATCATGAACCTTTGAAAAGATAATTCGGTATCCAAATTGGAAACGATAGTTCGGAAATGAGAAGGATAGTACAGTATTCTAAGTGAGAAAGATTGCTCATTTTGATTTCAACTGGAATGTCATTCCATCTTTTGGCACCAGAGAAAAGGAAAATTTTCTTTGAGAATTCTTGATTTTGATTTGAAATATTGATATCAAACTATTTTCTAGTTTGATACTCATTTAGGGACAATTCTACTTTTCTTGATTTTTTGAAAATGGTCTTGATATCATAGGTGAAATCAAATATAATCACACCCCGCAACGGTGAACCATTGATAGCAGCAACACAGGATTTCATTACTGGTAAGCTCATATTAAATGTTGATAGGATTCTTTGCTGTACAGGATCATCTTATATATGAACTAGATTTTTTATGATGCGAAAAAAAGAATGGTAATGGTATGTTGCGTAAGTGAAAAGGGGGCAAAGAGAGAAGGACGAAAGTGGCATTACCTGTCTTGAATAACCTTTGGACAGAGTTTAACAGTAAGTCTGGGACTACGTCACCTCATGAAAACGTATATTTTGAAAAACGTGTGAGAACTTAACCGTGTTATATAAGGATGTAAACCATAATATTCTACGTAAAAATCTTTATAGATATCGTTATATACTTTGGTATATATATATATATACTCTATAAAATAAAAGATAATACTCTATGTTATGTTATTTTGTATCACATTACATTGGATTGAATCGTATTGAATTACATTGCCTTAACTACATTGCATTAATTACATTGCATTACATTATATTTCATCCATTACATTTAATTGCATTACATTACATCACATAAAATTACATTAGATCACATCACATCACATCACATCATATCACATCACATCACATCACATCACATTACATCACATTACATCACATCACATCACATCACATCACATCACATCACATCACATCACATCACATCACATTAAATTACATAACATTACACAGAAAAATTTTAAAAATATATTGCCCTCATGGAATTAATAATCATGCCATCAAATGTTCTTTTTATTATCTTTCATTGTATCTGTAATAAATTTAATCATGCAATTTTAGGCGGATATCTTGTCACACAGAAAGATTTATTCTTCGATAGAGCACAGTTTTGTCAGTTAGCCTCAGTGATCTTGGCCGGAAAAGATAACAAAATTAATATTGATTTACCGCCACCTGCAGTGCTCAAGGTATTTTGTAATGAATTTATTACTCTATGGATTTGCCGCAAATTTAATTAAGGTTTTGAAAGGCTGTAACATGTAGAAGAAAACAATGTTTTTTACTTCTACAGGCCTGACTATACAGATTCTGCATCATAATCATATTGTTAGTCATAATATATTGATCGTGATACACGCAGTTTTTAATTTCTCAACGACCAAAACTTTTTAAAATCTTTAAGATTTCGATATCAAACTCTCAACAATTTTGTACTTTGCTTTAATGTTAACTATTTAAACTATCTGATAAAATATTACTATCTTGTTCTCTAACGGGTCCTTATTGAGGATGACGAACTTGATTTCGTTACTCTTTTTGTTATGGTTATCTGCTGTAAAGAAATCCTGTTAAATTCATTTGCGCTTGAGGTCTACGCTTGTGGTTTCATCGCTTGAGGCTAAGGAAGCTTATTTCATTGACTTAACCGAGGAAGGCTTACATTATTCGGCTCTAAAAGCCTTGAAAGATATCCCCATTGATATGAGAGAGCTACCTACACTTAGTAGACTCAAAACGCAATTAAAATCTACATCAAAAACTGATACAAATATAAAACACGGCACAAGCCTTCACTGTATTTACCGTGTAATATAATAATGTAATTAGTATATTTATTTTCTCATTTGGTATTAAGTTAACCATCTGAAGGGATTTTTGTGCATATAGAATATAAATGAAGTGAAATGGAATGAATTAACTAAAGCTGCTGTGCAGGTATAGGCATGCAATTTATCATTGCTTGCGTGGGCTGATCGCTTAAGTGTTGCTCATTAGGGGGGGGGGGGGGTTCCATTGGTTATTCACATTAACCTTAGGGTATTATTCATCTCCTTTCAGCCAGTGCGACTGTGGACTGGCAAGCAGCTTTACAGTATGACGTTGCGTCCAAGCAAAGACTGCAAAATTAAAATGAATCTCAGAGCAAAAGGAAAGTCATATAGCGGCAATGAAGAATTATGTGTTAATGATTCTTGTAAGTGGAGTTTTGTCCTTCCAAAAGACTGCAGTTTGCAGAGTATGGCCGATCTTGACAAGATCCTGGGTACGCTAAAACCGTGCAGAAATCGTAAGGTGCGCCCCTCCACCATGGTACAACTGCACAAACATAACAACTTCAAAATCTGAGGGGTGCCCGGGTGCACTTTCTTGGGCATTTAAGATTTATATTGGGTACACCATTGCAATACTTTGCATTCTTGCGCAAAGTAAACCTGTAGTAGCTAGGAAGCATTTGATTTGCTCTGAAAGCAAAACAACAGACCCTTTGTCCTTTGCTGTTGACCAGATTCTCACGCTATGAAATGCTGGTCGCCTAATATTTGCTTTATAAACCAAACTCTCGAAACATTAAAGTCTGATTTCCATTCACTGAAATCTGGCACTTCCACGACTTTTGCGATCGATTTCCTTCGATCGACGTTTTATGGTCCACTTTTTGTGACCACATGTCAAAATTCCAAGAGCGCGCAAGAATGAATATATTTTTAACATGGCTGGCATCAATAAGCAACTTTTACTTCTTCTGTTATTGATATTGCGTTTGCGGACAAGCAGGGCCTCTGAGAGGTTTTCCAGGCCCAGGGACAAAACTGCAAAATGTGCCCCCGTTGCATCTAAAATTTTGATATTCGTTGATAAGGCTCCCTGGACCCTGAGGCCCTGGGGCAAACTACCTCCTGCCCCTCTCTCTCGGCAGCCCTGCTGACAAGAAAAGAAAGAAGGAGATATTATATGAGTTTGGGTTAAAGGTTGCTCGATAGCTTACCTACATTTTTTGCCTCTATCCCATCACTTTAAAATAAGATTCGTTGTTTAATTTGAATTTTCATAATCTATTTCCTATTCTAATGCAGAAAAGATCTCTCAAAGGTAAAACCCCGCCCCGCTCTCTTTCGCAATCATCAAGATAGTTTTAAGCTTTTAAATGCTGATGGCCTTTCTCCATTTTCCATTTTAATACTGTTCATTACAACGATGCGAGGTTCGTTCAGGAGAAAGATTTACCTTGCATGGTGCACTGATTTTGGGCTTGTTGTTGCAATATTGATATGTGCTAACCAAAGTTAGCTTTGATTTCTCATTGTCTATTATTTTTTTTTGTCTTTCTTTGCAGTTGTTGTCATACACAACAGTGAGCTACTGGCTGGTGCACTGGACAAAGCTGTCATTGGATCTGGTTCAAAAGCTAGCGTTTTCTATGTTCTTTTGAGAGATTTTGGGCCACAGGTAACAGCAATCTTGATTCATTTTTTCTAGCTAATTGACAATTCATCATCACCGATTCTTTCGCAAGCAGTACATATATGTACGCAGTTACATTTATGGTACGAAATAAAGCAATGATAATATTATATGTAAGTTAATTTGGCACTCAGACGCCCAGGGCTATCGAGGGCCAGCAAGGGCACTGGGTTGAAAATAGCGACGGCCCCCTCAGTGGCTTGGCTAAAATTGTCATGTTTCCATTACACTATAATTCATCCAATAGGTAAGTACCCCCATTTTATTCCATAACTTATATTTGTCGAGTGATTGTAACGCAAAAAGTTCCAGGCTCCATATAGGCCGATAAACATTATTTAACCTGAAATTTACGGCACGGGCCCTGGGGTAGTTACCCCTCCTCTCCCCCCTTCTCGATGGTACTGCAGACGCCTCTCAAGCCCCTTAGGATACATATATAAAAACATCATTCGCTCATGTCACATAAGAATCTTTTGAAATATTTTGGTCATTTGATAAGAAAAAGAAATAATGCAAGAGATTTTACTGGAAGGAAGGGTAGGTGAAGAAGGAGTAAGGAGACTCCCCCGTGTTACGTGGGTGAGGAACATCTTGTTGTGCATTGCATGAGGTGAGCTGATGACGGGGGTACTGGAGAGGAGTAACGACGAATCTTCCATGTGAAGCAGTTACCGAATGATGATGATGCTATGTGGAGACAGTAAAGTAGTGCTAGTTTTCTTCTGCGAGATGAGTTCTTGTTTCAATTTTGCATTTTAGGCTGCAGCAGATGCTATGTGGAGACTAGCTAGACTTGCACCGAGTTTTTTAAGTAAGTTTCCGTTTTTTATACCTGTTCCTGTTCAATTTAGACACAGTGAATAGTGAATGAATTACAGAATGAATTTTGTAACTTATTTGTTATAAATTGCATATAACGTATTTCCGTTGCAAGAATAGGGTATCTATTTTGAATTAGCAGCTTACAGTTTGCAAAGTGCTACGCGTAGGAACATCTTCGGATGTCGAGGGATCTGAGGCCTTTTAGATCGCTTTTAGGCCGTTGTGTTTAATCAACCCCTATTTTCTATTCATATTTGTAATTTACAGCGAAACCAACAAATAGCGACGAAGTTTACCATGACACTGATTGTAGCAAAAGTAACTTGCAGCCAAATATTTTTACTGCACTTTCATGTCATGGTTTATATACTTATATGCTTGCCTTGAGAAATATGAAGCTAATATTGCCTGTTTTTTATTTTCCAGTGAACAGAGGATTCTCAATTGGAATTGGAGATGTTACTCCTGGAAAAGGGCTGATCAGAGCAAAAAACAGATTGCTTTCAGAAGGGTGAGATTTTACCCTATAGTTTCTCTTTTACATAACTGCCACAAAGAAGCTTTCATCAGTTATAATGGGTATCCCTCAAAGGAATATTAATAAATTTTACAGAATACGCTACTTCAGTTTCGAAGGGAGTAATAGCATCGAGATGCTAGAGCAAGTTAGACATCCACATTCGTTATCGAGATATCGGAAGCATCATCCCCGTAAGAAATATTTTTTGCATCTTGTCATTGCAACACAAAGCCCCTTTGGGATAAAAGGATTCACGTTTGCTACGATAATTTTACCAGTCTGTGAAAAACCTGAAAATGGTGAAGAGTTTTTAAATGTCATTGCAAAATAGAATGAAAGCATCAGATATTTCTATTTAAGAAAAAATCAAAGGTGATTGATGATGCTTCCATTGACGATGTTTTTTTTGACGAAAAATTGTGTTTTTATGCTGAGAAGGATGACCTCTATTTGGTAATATAGCCCCCCTGTCAGGCAAATCCTGGCGCCACCCCTGGAAATCCTCTACGACAGCCCTTTAAGGTGCTTTTGATTAATGGGACAGACGTTAAGGTTGTGCGTAAAGGTATTGCTTCTTACAGTGTGTCATTCAAATAACAATATGTTTTAGAAAGGATCCCGAAAATCTTTAACAATTATCAATGGCTTGGTCTGTTTGCAAAAAGAAATATTTTCTATATTTGAGCAAACATTTCCAATTGTCGGAGATAGTTGTTGGTGATTGGGGATATTAAGAACTACGCTTTGCAAATTTTAAAGCTTGCAGATACTGAAGATTTTTATCGCCGATGACTGCGACTGTTGCCGCTCTTATCAGGAAAATGTTGTCTTTGTTTTCTTACAATCAGAGGCTGAGATCCTGTTATGTAACACAATCAAAACTCTCTTATTAAAAATTTTACAGTCTTTCTGGCTAAATCTGCTGAAAATGAGTGCTAAAAATTAGCGTTCAGCTGTGCAATTTTTTGATAATAAATGTAGTCAAGTTACTTGGAAATAAGTTATAAAAAAGCAAGATTGCACAAGAAATATAACTAAACGGAATAAAAAGTGCCTTTCTCGTCTGTTATTTCTGATTTTGTGTAACTTTTTAGTGGAATTCTACAGTTTGCTGTGCGAAACAGTTATTAAAAAATCAGAAGGCAACATATTGTTATCCATAGGTTACGAATTTTTATAAGCAATCATTCGCTATCCTATTTCCACTGAAGATTACTCCGGCAGAGTCGAAACACCCATCACCGTTTAAGACGAAGGTTAACATGTTTATGTCTCAAGTCCACAGTTTCAATTTTAAAGTTAATGTCTCAAGTTTTAGTCGTTAGTTTAAAAAGTCTTAGTCGAGTTCTTTAGGGTAATATAATAATTTGAGCAAATTTGAAGATGACTTTATTTGTCGTCGGCCTTATCGTCAGATTACAAATTAAACGCATGAAGGCTATCGGTTGAGCCCTGTTTAGTAGGACTGGGCAAAATGTAAATAAATTAAGTTAGCGACGACGCGGAATGGCAAGTTACTTAAATAAAAGCAACAAAAATCTGATTCTCAGTTAAAAACATCATAGTTTTTGATTAGGTTACAAGTTATTTGCAAAGAATCAATAAAAAACAAGATATGATTGAGAATAATTGTTGACTTGATATTAAAATTTATGCTGGAATATAATTTACATACACATGTATCTGCATCATGGCGTTAAGTAGCTTCTAGCTATTAACCTTATGCAGTTTTTCTAATTTCATGAAAAACAAAACTGACGCCTTATTTGCACTATATTTAGAAAAGAAACCCGCTTTATCTACACCATATACAACCTTAAAATACAATACCTCAGACTGATTATTCAATATGGAAAAAATAGATTATATATTCATTATATATTATATTATGTTCTATATCATATATTATATATCTGTAAGACACTTAGAAGCTTACGCTATCGCTGTATTTGTCGACATTTTGTTAATTACACTGATCGAATATTTTTACATGAATAAGGCTTAGTTAGCCTTGAAAAATTGCCAAGTATTTACAAGATTGTGCAGGAAAAATAAGTTTCGACGATCTGCAATAGGCAAATACACCTTTGAGATAAAGAGAGATTTTAGACTTCAACTTCTTCGCTCATGATATTGTAGAAAAATCATCGAATTGCTCACGGGAAAAAGTACCCAGGTGCGAGTCGATAAGGAGAGGGGTGAGTTGGCGCCAGTTGGGCAAAAATGGTTGGCAATTTTGATTGGTTTCTCGATCATTTTCCGCCATTTTCATGTTCTGGGTTGTGTCGGATGAAAAGTTGCACTTCGGTATGCTAAGCTTTGTTCCCGCTCTGTAATGTTATTTTGTTTTGATTATCCTATTCATCAATGAAGTGCAACAAGAGAAAATAAATTATTTGAACACAAATTACTCGTTGATTTTAGGTACGCAAATTGCCAGAAGTTTATTGTTGATTATGAAAATGGACGATTACAAACACAGCCCGGCTGCACTGCGGAGGAGACGCTAGAGGTAACGATTCTATTTCCAATCAATTCTTGCATTTCATTTCGTTTCATATTATTCAAGTTCATTTAATTTGCTTTCATTTCATTTCATTTTATGTCATTACTCATCATTGCGGTTTTTATTTTATTTCATTGCATTCTTTGGTTTTTTTTATCATGTTTCATGTTATTTCTATTTATTTCTTTTTATCATATTTCATGTTTTATATTTATTTCATTCCATTTTTATATCCTTTTTTCCTTTTAAAACATTCTATTTCATTTCATTCTATTTGCGCATCATACCATTTCAAATTCTTTTCTTTCCTTTCATTTCATTAAATTATGTTTTATTCATCTTTGTTCCGTTGCATTTCATTTTTCATCAATCCATTTCGTTTTTATTCAATTTCATTCTATTTTGTTTCATTTTCTCCACACCATTTCGCTTCCTTCAGGTCCATTTCATTCCCTTTTACTTCGTTTCATATCCTTTTATTTCTTCATAATCCATCTCACTTCGCTTATTTTGTTTTATATCTTCTCTTTTATTTCTTTTTTATATCACTTAGGCTGTTATTCTCAAGGAGCTCTCTGTGATCAGAGAACATTGCGGAAAGGCTTGTCTAAATGAACTCCATCGAACTAATAGTCCACTAACTATGGCCGTTTGTGGCTCAAAAGGTATGTGTTTTTTTGTCTCCAGCAGCAGGTTCTAAACTTTTCCTACTCAATTTGGTACTTTATAGTTGTGCTCTAATCGGCAGGTATTGGAATGCAGCGGTGATATTCAAATTCCCTGTTTTAATGGGTGTTTTTTGTTGAATTATATTGAAAGAAAACTACTGATAATTTACTGTAAATAGATCGATTATGCCACTCTTTAGTGGCTTTGATAAGATCATTTGAAATTCCTATCATATAGAAATTTTAAGACTAGTTTATGAAACTTGAAAAAAAATTTTCAACTTATTAAGCGTTTCTATTTTCGTTAACTAATGAAGGTTTACTTAAAGATATTTTGGTTATTTGCAGCTTGAAATCGACTAGTCTACTCGCTGCCTTTGTTAGAAATCGTTTTAAGACAGGAATTGCCCCTTTAAAAATAAAATTTATTACTTATAATTATTCGCTTTTGTGACCTTTTTAACCTCCTATTTACTTACGTAATTTCAAATTTGCACCCTGATGATATCTTGAAAGGCCGTGATTTGCTATAGAAGGGTATTCACAAGTATATTCAGAATACTACAAATAAGTTGCCTGTGTTTGGAGCAATAAGACATAGTTCCTCCTTTTTCGAGCAAAATTAACTTCAGGGAAATCAAGAGGAACCAGAAAATCATAGTTTATATGTGTTCTGATACCCTGATGTCATTTATCAAAGTTTGCTCTTTCTTGTACTCTCAACATAATAACAACTATAAATATATTTAAACTGATTTTGGTGTAGTGTTAGAATCGCTATTTTTTGCTTTAATTTCGAGGATCGGTTCGGTGCGAAACATGCAACAAGTTTCCAGGGTAAATGGGAGCAAGGGTTTAAACAAGGGGATATGCTCTTTTTTCTTGTAAGCCACACCTATAGCTTTTCTAGACTGCTTTAATTGACATTTGGTATAAAGTTGCCAGAATAAAATCATATTTTCTAACGTGAATTATAGGCTGCTATGTGCATAGGATGCATTATTACCATTTTCATTACCGAATATAGTTTTTACTGTTTTGGAATACTGTTCGGTGTTGGATGATCCTTGATTTCCTTTGTCGCCACCATTGCCCAAGTCTTGCGAATCGATTGCGGACTTGAGTACAAGCCGATTAACTCTTCTTCTAAACGTATTCCCTCTACGTATTACTTTCACACGACTGCAACAGGAGCAGAATAGCCGATGCATGGTTTGTTTGATGTCTCTACTGTGTCTCGTGTAAATCGGCGAATCCAGGACAGCATTTAAGTACAATATCAACAGACATGCTTCGTCGGCAATATGGGGTATCGGATATACCAAGATAATGTGAATGAAATCCAATGCTACTATAGGTAATAGGCAGAATACATGAACGCCGAGCACAAGAACTATACCCCTTGTCAGTTTCATTTCTTTCTTACGAAACGCCTCGTTGTCTGCAATTCTGCGACTGTTTGCCAGACCTGGTAACCCTTGTAATCCATTCCCCTCAGCCACAGAGGGGACGAGAAAGCGCCATGATTTCTTCACTTTAATCAATATGTACAGATACATTGGGATTATCAGCAAAAGAGGGAGAACAAGCGTGATAATGTACGTTGAAATTGCAAAATCTTTGGAGAAAGTGGAGCTGTGCAGACACGCGACATCGTGTTTATGATCGTCCAAATTGGCCTGCAGTTCGGGAATTAACGCACCGCACACGCCTATTGCGGAAGAAAGTAGCCATGAAACGACGACTGGTATAATCATATGGGCTTTACGACTTCGTGTCCGATACAACAAAGGTCGATTGACTGCCAGAAATTTGTCGAGTGTTAATAACAGCAGACCTGACGATGCTGCCCCTAGAAGCGCAGTATTTAAGCCGGAAGACAACCGACAGAACATTGTAGACGAAAGGATTTTAGACTCGAAAATCGACTTACGAGCGCATATTCTCAGCATGCGAAGTGGCAGTGATAAAGCGCATAAACTGAAGTCAGACAATGCTTGGTTGGCTATCAACATATGCGTTACCCGGCGTAAGTTACTGTTGATTAGGACTGACAACATTATGAAGAAATTGCCAAAAATTCCGAGTAGCCCGAGAATGCCAAACAAAGACAGAACTGCTATGTCAACAGCATGCAACTCTTCCATTCTAATTCCTCCCTGTTTAGTATTTCTAACCTCGTGATTCTTAGGTTGCTTGAGCGAGTTACTTTGGACCTTGCTGGGGAATTTCTAGTTGCTGTTTGGCTGGTCTTTTGCTGTCTTATGTTGCTCCAAGTTTATTATGCTTCCGATCCCATTCGCTCTATTCAATGCTATCGTATTTAGAACTTTTTTCGTATAAAGATATTGAGCTCTTATGAAGTGTCTCCATCTCTACCTTCAATCATTTTCAATTAATTTCTATTTTGCAGTTGAAATTTTGTAACATAAACTAAAGCTTACGCCCTTTGGGTCTCGAAACTTTTAATGCTATCTCGATGAATATGGTTTACTATGCTTTCGTAAACTGTTTTATGTTACCTTTGGTTTAATAATCACTCTGTATTCATATCAGGCATGCTACAGACCTATTGCTTTTTTCAAAGTTCGATGATATCGTGATAGTTACGGGCTGTATACTCTTCGTGCAAATGCTGCTATGTTACGATTCGCGTAACAGTCGTATTACAGATGTATGTGATAGTTACGGGCTGTATACTCTTCGTGCAAATGCTGCTATGTTACGATTCGCGTAACAGTCGTATTACAGATGTATGTGTGATGTTGGTGATTTCTTCCATATTCAAAAGTTCTGTTGTTGCAGCATAGTTACGCTTCCATGAAATGCTGTGGTCTCGTAAAAATTCTACTGTAGACCTTCTGGACTCTTCTGTGTTGCAAGTCTAGAAAGTTGAAGGATGTTTTATGAACAGGAAAAGGTTACTTCAATAAGGAATTTGTAAAATGCGACTGCATTTTAATATCCTGGAAATTGTGATTGTTTTTCTTGCATTTAAGAAACTTTGAGCCGTGACAGTGCGGATCTTATACAGTCAGGCAGTCATCTCGTTCTTTTTGTTCGCAAACCTGAAAATGTGCTGCATCAAGATTTCACTAAATGGTTATATCTACTTAGCAATAAGATGTTTTGCTACGGAGGTTTCAAAGGTAGTAGAATAGATATGAAATAGAGATCATATTTTGAGCTACTGTTCTCTATCAACGGTACTGTAGATCCATACAATGTATGGGCTTTCAAAATGCTTGTGCGGCAACATTTCACTATAGAATTCTATCTACTTGGCAATAAGATGTGTTACGTAGGTTTTTACGCTATAGAATTAAAATGAAGTAGTGATCGTAACGTCAGTTAGGGTTCTTCGGCAGCTGTGATGTAGAAGCATACAATATATGGGCTTCCAATATCCTGATGCGTCAAGATTTTACAAAAGTATTCTATCTTATTAGCAAAAGGCTGTTGTGTTATTGCTTGGAGGTTTCAAAAGTTTAGAATCAACATTACGTCACTTACTTCTCTATAACAGCCGTATTTGCGTTGCGTCTACGGTGTTTATCTAGGAGGCGATAAAAGTCAGATAACTGATATCAAATAGTTACTTCTTGGTCATATATGTCTTCTAGCCATCCCTGCGATATGCATGTTTCAGATGCACAGCTGTATTACGGGGGTTATCAAGGCAGATGAGATTTTTGTACGTATCGTGTTGTGCTTTTCACGATAGCTTTGCACGATGTTTACGTGTTATCCTGAAGTTATCGTGCATTGCGAGTCATCGTCATTTTCTGTACCGCTTGGTTTAACTGGTATCATTTTCAAGTCGGTAATGTCTCATCTTCCAACACGCGAAAGTTGAAGTGTTTTAAATTAGATTCTTTCACCATTTGATTGCAAAATTCTTTCACCATGAATAGAATAGCAAATGCATGGATAAGTCCTGCTTTAGAAACATCACCTATGAAACATCCTTTAGAAACGTCAGTTCATATCCAGTCTGAGAATTACGTTGTTTTTCCCGTGTTTTAATTCATTGAAGCTGGTATAGATGAAGAGTCTTAATTGCTTTGTTGCACGTAAAACAAAGTAGAGTGTCGTCTTATACTGTGAAAGGCTCTACATGAATTGCAGGTAGCAAACACGCAAACACCGTCGACAACTTTAGCTTGTTTGAATTTCATTAACATTTGGCCATTGCGTTGATGGTTGACAGAATTCTCGTTGAAATTGTTATTTCAAGCAAGATTGCATTCGAGTTTTCTTCGTCTCTATTCTTTCTAAAAACTTTGAGAGCGCTATTAAAGAGCGTTAAGTTCACGTGATGTGCACCATACAATGAAAATGTCCAGTAGCGTAACACAGAACAATATGAATGATTAAAGTTGCATGGTGAAATGTCATCTAGCTTAGAGTGTATGTTGAACTGCTGCATGAATAAGCGAAATTGTAATCTAAAAGTCAAACTTCGATGCTTTTCATCTCATTCACCCTTTGTGTCATCTATTTTAAGAACGTATCTAAACACGCCAAAGGAAGATTAGATTTTCAGCGTTGTTATTGAACCTGATGAAGTCTGATGAAACCAATCCTTTGTGCTCTATATACCACACTGTTATCTACAATATGACACTTATCCAAAACAAACATGGATCACAAATACCGCATAACGTTATCTTCTTAAAAGGCGTATATCGTATACTTCTATTAAGGTTATTTTATCTATTTTATCGTATATCTTATGGTATATTTTATTACTTTACGCACAAAAGTTTCTTGCCATTGACTTCAGATTTGCCTTTGACAATTTTCTATCTCCTAATCAAAATTAAAAGCATCTTTTACAAGAGGCACTTAATAGAGAAACTTCTTTCCACTCTTTTTATAGGAACATGTCTTTTAGAAACACTGAGATTTGATTTTCTGAAAAAAACCTATGGCCGATTCTTTTTATAAAAAAATAAATTTCATGTTAATGAAACAGAAACATTGTTATATGCCATGCTGCTGAATTGAATTGCCACTTCGCTAATTTAATCGTGGGAAGGTGGTTCTGACAAGTCAACACGGCATCGGCAACACGGCACAAAACAACGAGTCGCTCATGAGGCTTTTTGCTGTGCAATCGAACATGACCTCCGCCGAGGGACGCTACTCTGCGCCACTCACCGCCATACGGTAGGCTGGATGCACGGGAATGCGTTCTACGTCACTTTACCATTGTGAACATTTCAACTTTATTCGAATATCTCTGTAAGTATCCATGTCGAGGATGCATTGATCCACAAGATAGAGGGACCCTGGGAATTTTGGTCACCTACTGTCTTTCGCAGGGCCTGATTACATGAAGAGGGCAGATCCTACCAAGAGGGCTGGCCCTGGTATTCGAGATGAATTTTTGATTGCGATTACAATTGAAAAACTCAGCTCGCGGTCAACCTCTCATCCATGCGCAGTTAGTTGCACAATAGTAGGACTGGACACGAATGACGTCAATAATGTTTACTATGTTAGTTCAGGTCATTTCCGTTTGTATTTCATATTTTTGTTGTAGTGGTTAATTAGAACCAGTCAATCCATAATCTTACAAAGATTCGCACGCCTCTTTTCGCTCTCATACATGCTCGAGTTATAGGCCGCATCTTGCGTAGAAGGTGTAATAAGTCCCTTAAATTCACCCAGCATTTTTCAACCTATACTCTAAATTAAATTAATTCACGATAGGCTTAGTCCAATTTAAGCGTCAATCAGTCTTCACTGTGCTTCTAAAACTTGCGTTGATGTGTTGTGATTAGCAAACTGCTAGATTTCTTTAGTGCGTGCGCTGCAAAACACAGATATTTGACTGGTTTTTGTGCATGAAACTGCTTTAATTTCTTTTTGCTTAGAAAATCGATTTCCCCATACAGGTGTTACTTGCTGCACCCACATCTCTAAAGGTCGTCTATCAGCAGCTGTGTAGCTTTTTGCATACTTTTATTGAATATCTATTTATTGTCCATAGTTTCCTTATACAATGATTTTTCTAACCTGATTCCATTGACAATAATTTTATTTCTATCTATCTCTGAGCATTATAATTATCTTATAACCAAGTAAATCAACTGATTACATGTCTTTGAAAGGGAACATGTTTTATCGTTGAATTTTGGATTTGTTTCTTTGTGTTATGTTTGTGAAAGATTTGACTGGTAGCACATGTGCTTTCATTACTTTTAGTCTGGGTCATAATTGGGTCATCATTGACGACCTCTTGCATTTCGTTGTAGTTTCGTTCGTTCGTTGTAGAAAACTTGAACTTTGCATAATTAATTAAACTACAGAGCCAGTTTTAAAACGAAACAGCGTCAATCCTTTTTTCGATCATTTGAAGAATGCGATTGATAGACAATTACGGAGATCCAGGGTTGCGTTCGGGGGAGCTTAAATTTTTTCGATAAGAATATACTTGAGAACGAACTGCATAGATTCCTCTCTTCCTCCCTTCCAAGATCAAACATTGTTGCCTTCATAAGAGTGTCCAAGCTTTTTGATTAAAAGACGTTAAATTTGAAACTGAAGAAATAAAACCCATTTTTGGGGCTTAAATTTCCGATAAAATTGTGTTTTTGCAGGGAGGGAGAAGGGAGGGGGCCAAGCTTAAATTTCCGCCACTGGATAAACTTCAATGGCTTTTGATAAGGGCTATAGGCACAACTTTCTAATCACATCTCATCGCATCTAATGTAAAACATGGGGCTACAGCCTCAAATTTCGTGATCCATGTTCAGGACCAACCGTTCTCAATGAAGATATATTACTAGAGATGACTCACGGCTGAATGCAATAACAACTAGAATAAAACTTCTAGCAACATCAACAGCCAATCATCTTCCACATTCCCGAGCTTCTTATTACACTCATAGTTGGTTCAGTGTACTTTTGCCTGTTGTTTATGATTGTACCATACTTAAAATACAATAGCTGAATAATAGGTCGAAAGGCACGAAGATCCTCCCGCTCTGCAATGACTCATTTCGCTAGACTCATTTCGTCAAAGGGCGCGACATGAGCGAGGTATTTCTTTTCTAGTTTATTGAACAGCATTTCTCACTCAAAATAAGGAAAAACCAATGATCGAGGTTCATTCTAGACCTTCCAAATTATACAACAGGGTATAGCAACCTCGTCTCCATTTGAACCTGCCTCTTTTGAAATGATTTCAAAAGGATTTGAAATGGCTTTGTTTAGATTTCGCTTATCAGTGTTTTCTAGTACACTTTGATGTACACTAATTCGAATTTTGCTCAACAGTTCTCGGCAGAATTATTTATTCATTATGAGACAACTTAAAACCTATGTCATGCAATTCAATTTGCATTCTTACAATGAGTTTGTTGCCCACAAAACAGGTTCTTTGATTCAAAAGTAGTTTCTTAGTGCAGGCTTCATAATTTTGTTTAACCTCCCACGGCTGAATGCAATAAACACTTTGCGCTTGTTTATTTAAAATATGGCCAGCTCTGACTCTTTTTTCGTGCTTTTTTTTCAATAGAATAGTAGTTTTAAGAGGTAGATTTGATGCGCACTAGCCGAAGGCACAACTTTCTAAAAGGCCGATCTTTTTAGACAGGGTTCAGTGATTTCCACCGTATCATCAATATCTTTTGATGTGGCTTTATCGTCAATAAACTAGCAGTTTTAAGGGGTTAAACAAACAATTGTAATTATCATCGGGGGTGAAATGATCCAAGCTACTGTCTTGAACTATGGTATCGGAACTTGCTATTTAATTTATATTTTCCCCATTCCTTTTTGTTGCTCCTCCTGCACCATGTTGTTCAAGTGAAGCGTGGTAAAGTTAAATTGGGGATGGGTACAGGCAGGGGCAGTTGGTTGGTTTTTGAGTTATCTTTGTTCGGATATAGTTTGTCCATGGTAGTCAAATCTCAATATGGGATACTTGGAGAGTTTGGTTCGACTTTCGTGATAGTCGGTCTGCTTCGGAGGTGCTCAAGTCTTCTCTTGGTTGCTTTCTTAAGGTAGTTTTGAAATACAATGGATGATTCAAGCAGTTCAGAGCAGAAATTTGTTTTTATCCAGAGATTATTACAACCCTTTCCTCCCTGGAGGGACTTTTTGGTCCTATGACCTTCGGCGAGAATTAGATATTTCTTAGACTGAGAGAGGCTATTAGAATTCTTCAATATTTGACTACATTTGATTATAAACATTCATAAAGATTCTTAGCTCTAACGTAAATGCTCTTCCCTATGCAATCTGAGAAGACGCCATTATCTTAGTGTTAGTGTACAACGTATAATCATTTGGAATGAAATTTTTTTAAGATAAAGGGTCTTCTGTGTGCACCCTTCCATGTCCTGTTTGTTAATTCTATTTGTATACAAGTATCCTTAGTATTCTATTTCTATGTCTGACTTTACGAGACTCTGCCTAGAGAGTTTTTTAACCGATAACGAAAGACATTTTTGGGTAATTTTCAGGATCATTCATCAATATATCGCAGATGATTGCGTGCGTTGGCCAACAAGCTATTTCTGGAAAACGAACCCCTGATGGTTTCGAAGGAAGATCTCTTCCACATTTCAAGAAACTTTGTGAGTTATTTGCTTATTTTAAAGTCATTTTAAGGAAAACAACGAATGCGGACGAAACAGGGCGGACGAAACACAGGCAGCCAATGAGAATCTGTCTTTGAGTATACACGTGATCATTCTCTGTCCTGCTGTTTCCGTTCCTTCAAGTTCATAGTTTAGAATTAACAAATAACCTTTCGAAGAATTTAGTATGCAATATCTGTCACTTGATTGCTGAAAATTCTTTACGAATACATTTTTAATGCACATAGCATGCAAACAAAAGCAACTCTGGGCACGGCCATCCCATAAAAGTTTAGAACTTCGCACCATTGGAATTGGCCCGAAGTGCAACTCCTCTAGCCTGAGAATTTTATGGTAAAACGTTTCTAGACAGTTCTTCATAAAACATTCTCGCTCTTCTTATGAGGATATCAAAAATGATGAAACTATTCATCTGTCAGCTATTCATTTATCATCCAGCAAAATGCATTTTTTTAGCATTTTTAATTAGCTGTTTAAATTTGTAAACAATGTGTTTTTTGTTGAAAGGCAATTTTTGAAGTTGAAAGTTTGAAGTTTGAGTTTTTCCTCGTCATTTACAGCGAAGGTTCCAGCTGCAAAAGGCTTTGTCGAGAACAGCTTCTTCACAGGCATAACACCAACGGAGTTTTATTTTCATACTATGGCTGGAAGAGAAGGTAAAAAGAAATATATATTCTTACCCTACAACTTTTACTGTTATGTTGTCAATTGAAAAGAGGGCCTCAAATCAAAAGGTTGCTCAAGAGCCACTGTCCTTGAAATATCTGGAGATGAAATGAAATGAAAAATCAAATCATGATTTGAATTTTAAGAAAATTATCTCAGGCTTTCCAGCATATTTAAACGATCTTCTTTGATCGAATCCTTGGAGCAGCGATTATAAACGTCATCCAGGAGAGATGTACTTGCAGATGCTTATTTTGGTTTTATTCACATTTATTTTGGTACGATTTCATGCAAAAATCAATAAATTCCAATGGAGGCACTCCGCTCCCCCCCCCCCCTATAATCGCTATTGCTTTGAATTATGTTCCAGGAGCTCTTTGCAGCTTAACGAAATAATGAAATAACATTATCGTTTTAGGTCTGGTTGATACAGCTGTCAAAACTGCAGAGACTGGTTACATGCAGAGACGACTGGTCAAGGTGAATGATCAACATGATTTAATTTGATTTGATTTGATTTGATTGAGATCCATCCCTTCAGTATTTCAAACACCTGCTTCTAAACATTTCTTAAGATTCTCACTCTATCATCATCAATTTTTGTTCCCCCTTCCAATCTGAGAAGATGCTTTTAATGTTACTGTGCAGTTGTATAACACCGGGGGTGAGAGGGTTAATCTTTCTGGATAAAATCAAAATTTAAGATAGCCGGTATCAAGATGCTGAAAAGCAAAATCACTTTCTTTTTTGCATATCTACCATTAAAAAGAAAGAAATAGGTACAGATCAAATCAAATTCACCTTCTTGAATTATTCATGTAAAATTCACTGTTTTAATGTAACTGGGAAGCATTTCTAATTGTGGGACGTGCTTTAGATTGAGCTGAACCTCTTATGATTAAAACGTCCTATGAATGTATGGGATCTTTTCGTCTGTAAAGTTGCCGCAACTGTCTCTTACTAAAGTACATATCTGATGTTTTTCTTTGAAATCTTTCAGACACGAATTAGCCCGACATTCATAATTTTTACAATGTCTAAAGTAAACTATCAAGTTAACAGCCAAATGTACCTTACATGGCGGGGAAAGACACAAGATCACCTGGTCCTCACCGTGGAAGACTCTTTCCATTCGACTATTAGTTCAAGATGATATACATCAAAAGTGAAAATACAAGGTAGAAGAACGTAACAAACAAGAGAGACAAAAAGGTTCAACACAGGTTAAATATAAGCATACTAGCAATATCGAATGAGCAGGGTTTTTTTTCAATTACACAATTATGGCTACCAAAATCCTTCTGTTTGAGACAGTTTTCAATATGCCGTGTTCAAACCACAAGAGGTTACTGAATGTTTCATTGTCAATAACAGAAAAACCCAATCGCTGAATGTCTTCAAAGAAAAAAAGGCATGATCCCTGGCTAATTTTTAAAGCATTGCTATAATTGGAGAACAACTTTAACTATTGATGTTTTATCTGATATGTAATTTAAATTAAATTTTTCAGTCCCTGGAAGATTTATCTTCTCAATATGACTGCACCGTGCGCAATTCTACAAATGATATTGTGCAATTTATTTATGGCGAAGATGGCCTTGACCCTGCTTCAATGGAAGGAAAGGATAAACCTGTGGATTTTCAACGCATCCTTTCTCATTGCAAGGTTTGTCAAGTTGAAATTCAAGTGTTTTTTGTTTGTTTATTTGTTTGTTTGTTTATTTGTTTGTTTTACTGATGTGTTTATATTAGATATTTTCTGCAATTAAATATGCTCTTTGAAGTTTTCGTTTTGATAATAAACTGTATTATTCAATTATGACTGTTGTAAAGGTCTATACATTATGGTGACTCGATGAAACAAAAGCTTAAAAAGATCATGAGTCCATTTCTGATGTGAATAGCACAAAAATTATCACTCGTATGGAGCGTAATTCTATATGCATGCGAAACATGGACTTTCAAGAAACAGGAGGAAAGAATGATAATTGTTTTGAGATGTGGCTTTAGAGAAGAGTGATAAATGTTTACTGAACAAAGAAAAAGACCAGTGAATGGGATAGAGAACAGGTTGGAGTTACAGGAAAATGGAGAATGCTAAATGAAGTGACGATGCGAAAGATCTGGAGATAGGCACATTGGAAGAGAGGCGGAGCTAGTTTGGTTCTAACTACCATTGAAGGAGAGACAGAAAGCAGTCAATTTCATTGCATATTGAATTGATTTCAGCAGGTGCAGTGTATTGAAAAAGATACGAACGGCTCTACAAAGGGCCATGGCAAAAATACTTGCATACATTTTATGCTTTGTTTTCCTTTTTTGCTAGTTTTATTGAATGTGATCGATATTGAATTGAAATTGATTTTATCTGTCTCGCGTTTGATGTTTAATAAAATTTTTTCCCTACTCTGCATTTGACAGAATGGGTACACAATATAATGTTTTACCAATTCGATAATAAAAACTAATTGATTTAGCACAATCATGAGTACAAATACTGCTTTACATCCAACACGTCACGTAACGAGCTTTTATTTCGGCCACAGCAAGGCCTGTTGCTATTTCTACTTCAATCTCCACAAAGAATCTCAGACATTGACGTTTACTCCATGACTTGACCACATTAAGTCATACTATGGATCATTTCCAGTGCATCCATAGTATTATTTAAAATTCATTTACATCTTATCAAATGCCATTTTCTACGTTTACTTAAAACTGTGAAATTCGGTAACGCAACATTTGTTCTTGTGTTTTAATTAGAATGAAGAAGGTTGCTCTGATGAGAAAGCCCTTTCACCTCCAGAGATTCAGGCGATTAGTGAAGAATGGCTTTCTTCTGATGAAATGGCAATGTGTGGTGATGAGTTTATCAAAGAAATCAGGTTTGTCGACTTCAATGTAACCAAGTTTTTACTGCCTGCATGCATCACCTTTTACCTAAGGTTCTTCTCTAATTTCATCCAATTTATCTTTAGATAGTTTAGTTTAGTTTAGTTTAGTTTAGATAGAATAGTTTAGTGTAATCTAGTTTAGTTTAGTTTAGATAAGATTTGTTTTGTTTACTTTAATTTGGTTTAGTTCAGTATAGTTTGGTTCAGTTTAGTTTAGCTTCTAGTCAGATATTGTCTAGTTTAGTCTGGTTAAGTCTAGTCTAGTCTAGTCTAGTCTAGTCTAGTCTAGTCTAGTCTAGTCTAGTCTAGTCTAGTCTAGTTTTGTTTACTTTAGTTTAGATTAGTTTAGTTTCTAATTTGGTTTAGTTTAGTTTAGTTTAGTTTAGTTTAGATTAGTTTAGTTTCTAATTTGGTTTAGTTTAGTTTAATTTTGTTTACTTTAGTTTAGATTAGTTTAGTTTCTAATTTGGTTTAGTTTAGTTTAGTTTAGTTTAATTTAGTTTAGTTTCTAATTTGGTTTAGTTTAGTTTAGTTTGGTTTAGTTCAGTTTAGGTTAGTGGTTTATAGTTTTTATCAGCCACTCTACTCTAACAAGTTTACATTTTTCTTCGATCGTTATGCGTAATCACATATAGCATGCTGCAGCAACAGACGGGCTGATAACTACATATAATACCCATTTATAAGGTGCTATCCTCAAACGGAAATTTCAACGGGTTTTGTTTCGATCGCTAGTCTATAACTTAAACGATTATTGCACGACATATGCTACTTATTCAAACTTCAAAAAGTCCTACCGTCTGCAAACAGTGTTGCTTAATATTTTTCCACTGACAGTTCTCTAAGTCTTATTCTGCATCCAACAATAAGTCCTTATTGCCTATTTCAATCATTTCTTATCAAATATTGGATACAAGCATCTTAATGCTGCTAACATTATCAAGGCTTTGGCTTCAAATAACTTTTTTATGCTTTTCTGCACCTGCAGTCCTCAAATACTTTTGTTGTAAATGCAAGGAAATTTAAAAAAGCGGCTAACATTCGGCTAAGGTTTTTCTTTATCTGCAAAGAATTTTTTCATACCTGATTGCAGCTGCTGTTGTCAAATATTTTCTTTTAAATGCAAGTAACTTGTATGTGCCTATTGTCATTTTGCCAAGGTATTTTCATCTCTCAATGAAGAAATCGAATACATAAGCAATCTTCAGTCATGAATCCCCATAGCATTTCTTGTTAGCCTTTGCAAATAACAATCTTTTTGTGATGGCATTGTTCTCATTTCTACATACGCATGCATATATTCTTGAATTGGAACTGTTTAAACTATGTCTTGTACCTTTTACGTTCATCTTTGCACCTATTGTTACCTATCCTTTCTTCTTTAAAACCAAGCAACTTTTTTCTGCCCATTCAACACTATCTTTTCTCTAAGGCTTTAACATTACCTTGAAGCAGTTTTTATCCTTCCTTCTCCAACTACCCTTCCATAAGTTTTGTTATGTAAATATAAACAATTCTTGTCTCACATGAATGACGTATTGGCCACTTTGTGTAAAGTGGTTGCGATTCCTGCTAGGGTGATAAAAGCTTCTCTGACTCCAGATTTTCAAAGTACCCATAAAAAGACTCGTATGTAATGCTGCTAGAGAAGGAGTAAGGAAGGAATCTTAAGATATGATAACTATATAAAAAGAAATAAGACAAAATAAAGAAATAAGAAAAAATAAGACAAAATAGGAAAGAAATAAAGAAATAAGATAGAATAAGAAAGATTAAGAAAGAAATAAGAATGAAGCGGCATAATTACACATCTACTTCATGATACATGTATTTGGTCATTGTATCTTATTTTCTGTAGAGTCTTTGTGAAATCTTTAACTGAACGAATTGAAGGCGCAAGAAAGAAGCTTGGTTTGGACCAGAGGTTTGTTTAATGTTATTCTTTCCATTTAAATGCATTTTGCTGACAACTCCTCTGGATTTGAAAGGGAATCCTAGAACTTGAATAAATTGCGTTTTAAGGAAAAAACAACTTTTATCCCGAAATCTATCACGTTTAGCAATTTTTGCCAGTACACGGAGCAATAGAGATAGCAATGATCTTCATACCGTAAAAGCTCCACTTATCCCCCAAAGGGGCTTATTTTATTTCGAGGTTCTAAAAAGGGTAAGGCTTAAAAGTGAGGGGACTTATCAAGGAGGAGGGCTTATTTAAAAATACCATGATCAAGGATACCAAGAATCATTTTCATTCTCCTTTACATAACTGGTTTTTATCTAAAATGTCCACTAGAGAGGCAGAAGATAGAACTGGACAAGAAAATTTTCACTCTCCAAACACATGAAATTAGAAATTGGCCATAATACTTGGAATTACATCATGAGCTAACTGTAATTCATTCCCCTGTACTCTGCGGTCTTTCTTGTTATAAAATGAGGGGCATAACGAGAGGGGGACTTATTTTAAAGTTTTTCATGAAAAGGGGGGCTTAGTAGAGGGGGGCCTGAAAGAACTTTTATGCTTTTCATATGCGCATAGGCAAAGAAAGGGTTGGACATGTAATTGGTTCGCAGCAAATTTAAGTATTGTTGACTGGGGACAATATAGAATTACATTACATTACATTACATTGCATTTCATTACATTACATTACATTCATTACATTACTTTATATTACTTTGCATTACAATGCATTACATTATATTACATTAAATTGCATTGCATTGGAATGCATTACATCACATTGCATTACATTACATAAAAATTCATTACATTACATTACATTACTTTATATTACTTTGCATTACAATGCATTACATTATATTACATTAAATTGCAATGCATTACATTACATTGCATTACATTACATAACAATTCATTACATTAAATTACATTACGTTACATTACATTACATTACATTACATTACATTACATTACATTACATTACATTACATTACATTACATTACATTCGTTACAATGGCCTGACTATGCAAAATTGAGTTTATCTTTGTTCCCTCTTCTAGCTTGCTCAATGAAGACATCGAATACATAAGCAATCTTAAGTCATGAATCCCCATTGCATTTCTTGTTAGCCTTTGCAAATAACAATCTTTTTGTGATGGCAATGTTCTCATTTCTACATACGAATGCATATATTCTTGAATTGGAACTGTTTAAACTATGTCTTGTACTTTTTGTTTGGTATATTTGAAGCTGCATAACAAAGTGCGCAGAAAATAACAAATATATGTTTGCATCTTAGGTACTTTTCGAGTGAGAATCAAATGGGTAATGGTAAGTCACAAGTGTTTTACTATTTCCAGCATTTACCCACATTGTAGTCACCGTGGTACAGTTCAAACCATACTGCAGTTCCTGTTATGTATGGAAGATATATAATCTATATATTATACTTTTTTGTTATTTGTGGAGGCTTTTATATTGTATTGTATTGTATTGAATTGTTTTGTATTGTTTTGCATTGCATTACATTGCATTGAATTAAATTGTATTGTATTGTATTGTATTGTATTGTATTGTATTGTATTGTATTGTATTGTATTGTATTGTATTGTATTGTATTGTATCGTATCGTATTGTGTTATATTATATCTCATTTACCTCATTGTGTTATATCTCATTTACTCCTTATGAAAATTCTATAGACATATATTGCTGTGTGATGACCTTTTTTCCTATCATATGGTGACCGCCTCCTCTCAAAGGCTGACATTTAGATGATCGGCCGGGCGCTCTTTCGAGGAAATACGGTAGTTTTGCCACAAAACTCTTTAAGCGTAGCTGTGTTACAAATTCAAAAAATTACCTTGCTATCATTTATTACATTTATTACATACATTATCATTTATTACATTATCATTGTCATAAGGCAGACCAGTTTAACATAATTATTTTAAGATGTTTTGTTTCATGCCATTAGCAATTATAAAACAACTCTCTTGCTGTATTCCAATATAATGCTGTGTTATTTCTATTTATACTATTGCTGTACACAATCTATTTGAATCTGTTTCTTCAGTACTGTATCAAATAGAACGAGTCACCGAATCCCAACTACGAAGAGTGCTCAAGATTTGTTTGGACAAATACATGCGAGCCAAGATTGAGCCAGGCTCTGCTGTAGGTGCAGTTTGTGCGCAGTCAATTGGTGAACCTGGTACTCAGATGACGTTGAAAACTTTCCATTTCGCTGGTGTTGCGACTATGAGTATCCTTTGATATTTTAGTTTTGGGACCTTGGGCTTATCAATAGTATAAAAGTGCATTACTGCAGTATTTAATTATGGTAACAAACCAAATTTGTAAATTGGTTATTAATGATAATTGATGATAATAGATCGCTGATAATCGATACTAGATGATCGATTATTGACAATATTTGAGAATAAGTAACTGATTATAGTAGGTAATTGATTATTAATGGCTGATAATAATTGATAAAAATTAGAATTGTATCATCAATGAAAACTGTTAAATGTTAATAACTGATAATTCACAATAGCTGATAATTGATAATAATTTATTATGGAGATTTCAGCAGTTCTCGATGCGATCCTTTGGATGAAATAGTTACATGAAAAGGAATATCTGCCAGCAATATCTTGGAGAAACATGTCCCGATAAAAAACCCATTAGAATTTGGTTATATCAATGTAACAAACTAAAAAGCACTATTTTGATGTAACATAGTACTTTACTCCGAATTTCAACAGATAATGTTTCTTTGTAAGTCGTATCGATTGCATGAACTAACCTTCAAAAGATGGGCGTAAATGATAAGCAGGAGGGGGGGGGGGGGACTAACACCACGTAAGAAGAGGAAATAACGCGCGTGATTGGTTATTTATATTAATCACTCCACTCCTCTAGTAATGTTGCTACTTAGTAACGCTTTTTGGTTCGGCCCTTGTCAGTGCATGTCACATAATGATCAAATAGAGATTGGATAACAAGTATTAACCCATTATTTAATCCTTATTGATGTGACATCTGAGACTTCATTTATTCATTTATCATTCATTTATTTATCATTTTGAGACTTCTATGATTATCCTTAAACATGATCACAGACATCACACTTGGTGTGCCAAGAATCAAGGAAATAATCAACGCTTCTAAAAGTATCAGTACTCCAATTATATCTGCTCCACTTGAGAATGAGACTGATATCGAGGCTGCAAGAGTTGTGAAAGGGAGGATAGAAAAAACAACTCTAGGAGAGGTGAGATCGATGATTTTTTTTAGTTAAAAAGGGCTTCCTTGTATATTTTGTTACTGAAACCAAAGCTCATGGACTGTTTCATCTAGAGTAGATAGTTATGGTCATATTTTCCAACCAATATCTTTTTGCCCAGAATTGAACCAAGCTATTTTAGCACATTTTGGCAAACTGTAGCTGTACGTGTTTGCCTATTTCTCCTTGCCTTTACATTGCATTTTACGGCACTTTACAAGCTACGGCCTTACATTTTGATCAAAAAGTGACCGATTCATTACGCTATATTTTAAGCCTGTTGTCTTAATTTTTGATTTAAGTCTGCAGTTGGTTATGGGCATTAAACTGAATTCCCCTGCATGTGCTGAGCAGTATCAGTTATTAATGTAGTACGATACAACGCCGTTATGCACTAAGATCTTGTATTTTTCTGTAGATTTGTGAATACATCGAAGAATGCTTTCTGCCTGATTCTTGCTACTTGCTGATAAAGATTGATTTAAATCGAATCAAACTATTGAAAGTAAGTGAAATGTATGCCTGTTGCTGCTATAAGCGGTACTTGCGTGTATGATCTATAACTGCGTTTTTTATAAAAACTGGCTCCTGTTGGTATAGTATAATATGCTAATAACAGACTTGGCATTTCTGAGGCTTCTCGGGGGTAACTCAGATGTTTCAAAACTTGTAGCTATAAACCTAGGTCAAGAAAACTTCGCCTATAGATTTAGGAATCAAAATAGAATTTGGAACTTGAGATGAAACTAATTAATATCTCTGTCACCATATGTAAATATATTGTACCATATATAAATACATGAATAAATTAACTAGGGAAGGAAATGGTCAATTTAAAGAATGACCTCGCAATAAAGAAAGTAAAGCCATTCACAAGATGTTTACACAAGACGTATACCCGCAAATATTGAAATTCTCCTGAAAAAGGTATCCTGAACAGTAGTACCTGCCAATACCACCGGGAGCGGAAGAGATATGCTCTCCCTGAGTATAAAATACCAATTCAAAAATTAAATTATGAATGTGAAATGTATCACAAAAGGCAAATAGAAATAACAATATGAGCTTGAACATTTAGTATCATATATCATATATAACTTATTACATATCAATCATATCATTATTCATGTCACGCTGGGGAAGCTTAGTGCTTGATGGCTTATAATTCAAATGAAATGAAATGGAGATATAATGAAAAAAGTGAAACGAAATGAAATGAAGTTGAAACTATATTAACCTGGATAGATTTAAATGTCAGCATTTTCTTTGCAGCTTGAAGTTGACGCAGAATCAATTAAATTTGCAATATGTCTGGCCCCTAAACTGAAAATCAAGCCACAGGTTTGAAAAAATATCATTAGTATTCACATATTGTCCTGACTTTAGACATCGTTGATTTATGTTCCTGCTGTAAGCAAGATCCATTGTATTTTAGTTCAGATATGTGTGCAGCATTCTTCCAACGCAAGAGTTCCTAGGTCTAATCAGTCTTTGTCCACATAAGAAAAAGGCATGTGTTTCATCGTGAAATTTCTATAATTTACAGCAGAATTGTTTTCAGCTTGGTTGCCAGATGGAATACCTCTCGGTACATGCCTACTCTAGAGCATACGTCATTCGACAAAAAACAACCACCATCAGTTGCAAAATTGTTGAATCTCAAGAATATAATGCAAGAAAATTAGTGTAAACGCCCCTCCTCCGCCGTCAATGAGTGATTACTACAAAGTGGACATACATTAATTTGCAGCCGTCTTTCAGCCCAAAAGTTCCAAGTCTAGTGAGTCTTTGTCAAAAGACATAAAAACAGGGCATGGTCTGGGTGTGGTCTTCTTATTTCTTTTTCAGCTGCAAAGCATTATTTGTAGTCCTCTATCCAGTGTAACAAAATCAAAAAATCAAATATACTGCATGAAACTTCATATAGATCTTTAACAGCCAAAATGCGTTTCGATCCATTGGCTGGTCGGTTTTGCTTTCGATCAAAAAGTATTGCCTCATTTGTTGCCAGTTGTCTGAAACGTATATCGATCCAGTTCATAAAATATTAAAAGCATTTAGTTTCATGTTTTGCAAAAAAGTCATTGGCCTCTTGTGACATAAATTTTATACACTCCTTAATTGATCTTTCTTACAAATTACTGTTTGATTTTATTGGCACTTTTGATAACTTTTTTTCAATACTTGTTGTATTGACAAGGTTTACTCTATATACTATTACTCTTGTTAATATTATATCAAAGTGATTCGCCTAACAATTCTCTCTTTTTTAGCATGTTTCAGTTCACAGCAAGAATGTTTTAACAGTGCATCCACAAGAAACTGCTAAAAGTTCAATGTATTACGTAATGCAAGTACTCAAAGGATCGTTGCCCGCAGTTCTTGTCAAGGTTAGTAGCTAACTCCTCAAACTATCAGTTCTTGGGGTTATGTTTAACAATATGGCGAGATAAAATATCAGACCATAGAACCAGAGTTGCCAGAAAATTGGCCGATTTCCGTTAATTTTAAGCTATCAAGGAACATATTTTACTTCTTGAAAAGTAGGCCAATAAATTTGATGTTGACGAAGGAGTGTGACTACCTTCCTTAAGCTAGTAAATTTGTGACAGTAATGTTTTTCTAACTCTGTTCCTTAATAGCTGTGTGACCTAATGCAGGAGAGAAAGCAAATAGGTGACAGTGTCTCAGTCACATTGTACCATATACGGTATAATCTCATAAAATAATTTCCAAAAGAATTTCAGAATAGTGATAACAATTTCATCAAAGCCATTTGGTGGACTAGAGTACTATGAACTGGAGTCGATTTTCATTGCATTTTCAAGGTGAGGCACCAAAATAATACTTTCTTTATGCGTTATAGGGGTATTCAAACGTGAGTCGCGCTATTGTTCATGAGGACGAGACGAAAAAAGGTGGGAGAGAATCTTACAAGCTGTTGGTAGAAGGAGACGATCTTAGAGCTGTCATGGCAACAAGAGGTAAGCGCTATTTAATGTCCCTTCTCTTACGTAGAATGTTTTCGATAACTTTTCATTCTGATCATTTCACCAACGGGGGATGGCATTAGAGAATTCTTTGTAGCAAAAGGTAACGAACATCTATATATTTTTTTGTGGTAGAATATTACTAAGTCAACCAAGCTGTATCTAGAAAATTGCAAATTCTTCTTCTTCTTTGCAAATCTTTGCACATCTTTGCCCCGTTTCAGCGTTGCAAGTTCCTTGGGTCAAAGACAGCACTTCTTTCAGTGCAAATAGCAAATTGTGACGCATTAATCAAAGGCAAGCCTCTTTGCAATCCAGTTATTCATGATTAGCAACACGAATAAATATTGAAATAAGTGGATGCTATTCAAAAAATTTAACAAAGTGTCGAGTATAACTAGTCATCAACAAGCCAAGTTTAGAGATTAATACTATTTTTCTAGCATGGTATATCTAGCCAAGTGTTTTTGTTGTTGATATTTATTCATGGAAACAAAAATTAGTTGCGCTAACCATGCAAAACACAAGATGCATATTAACGTTTTCCTGTAAAAGTAGTCATCGTGTATTTTATGGATGAACCATGAAATAATATAATCCCAGATGACATGATATAATGTTGACAATACTTTGTCTATATGTGAGGTACAAAGGGTTACATATCTTTTCTGTGTTTTTAAGTTTGTGCAATATTGGGGCCTTTGCTTTGTCTTAAGATTGCTTTGAAAGTATCGAAAAAGAGCATGGATTTAGAAGAAATGTTAAGCACTAGTTAATTTGATATATGACGTGATGGAGAAACTAAGAAAGGAGGCAAGTGGTGCTGTATAGATTTAACTGATGTGTTGGAAAGATGTCACCACTTCTATTAAGTGTATTGGGCTAATAATATGGATATTTTCACATAGATTTTTCAGCGGTATGATGTTCCTCTTTAAAAAACCCTTAGTGTTATATAGTGTAGAAGTTAAATCCAGCATAGAGTAGTTTGATTGGAGACCTAGGTTTAAATGCGAAAAATAGTTTTTGTATCATCATCATTGACGGATGGCTGGGTTCCAAACTTGCGTGGCCCTCTACACCACCATTCTCCACTTATAGCGATGTTGAGCAGTCCTGTACCATTAAGTCATTGTTAGGCCGCAGATCTCTTTGAGGTGATGCCTTAGTCGAGCTTTTGGTATACACCTTCCTTATAAACGGTTTTTAAGCAATGAACCAGTACTTAACAGAGTGCTTTACTATGTCTTGCAGTGCTGGGCAGGTCTCTGAGCATTGGTATTTTTCCCAAACTTGAGCCTTATTGTCTTAATTCATCATTTGTGCGATGACTTATTTGATGCTGCTGATTTCCTGCCTGAAAAAAAGAATTTCTTTAAACAATATGTTACGCTTTCAAAACTTCCAGAACAATTGGTTACGTTTGATGAAAAACTCAGTTTTGAACTTAACGTCTTTTTGAGAAATAACTACTTTCTTCCAGACCATTTTCTTGTACCTAAACCTGTAGCCTATAAATTGATTCTTCCGTCTTAATCGTTCTTATAGATAAGATCTCTTTATCGTTGATTAGTCACACTAACCTTTGGCAGTCTTTTCCCTTATTCTGCTATCTTGACACTATCCTGAATCATAATCAATCTGATCAACCACTGCTGTTTGCATAATTGGTAGATGTTTGAGCCTATTAACCGATGTTGGAAACCTAATTCTGCTTAGCATTCGAAGAAATGATAAAGCGTCTCTGAAATGCTTAGCCAATTTGCAAAAATCGAGTACCGTATTTCCTCGAAAGAGAGCATGGGCTGCTCACTTGAAGTCGGCCCATTCGATGAGGATGCTCATATTTACAATCACTGACGGTCTAGTCTGCATTCTTGTCGCATCAGCAATTTCAGATTTCCAGCGTCAGTGACTTGGTGATTACAGTGGCGGTTTTAGGGGGCCATGGCCCCAGGCCTCGAGCTTTTGGTAGCCATAAAGGGGCCCCGCACCTAAGAAATCTGTGAAAAAAATACTAATAAAGGCAAGTTCTTGAGGCATGACGAGTTTAGTGGAAAAAAACTCGAAGAATAATCTTGGTTAACAAAAAATGTCCGCGCAGTCCTTAAAACCACCACTGTTGGTAAAATCTGACAGTGAAAGGCCTTTTGCATGTGCTGGCTCACCATAGCTTTGAATTTTTTGTTCCATGTGACATCTGGCACTTAAAAATACTTTGATTCGCTGGATTTGTCTACTTCACACTCTTTTCATTATGTAGTTGGAAATTTGATATTAAAAGGGGCACTCATTTGAAGAATGATCGTTTAGGGAGGTGCTGATGCAAGGGGGAAACTCTTTGGGGGAAGAACTCTTTCGAGGAAATATGTTGGTCTTTGGTTGATAAGCTGTTGATTAAACTGATTCTTCGAAATGTGAATGGCGGATTCATGGTGACATGTTATCTTTTATGGCAGATAAGTATATTGTTTGGTTAAAAGTGATTTTCTCGTAATCCTGTTGAAGATTGCTTGTATACATTGACCACAATTTACATTTCAATGAGCCCTTCTTAAAATTCTCTCAGAGCGCTTTAGATATTTTTCAAAATTGTTTTGTTCAAAGCAATTTATTATACTTGGATTTAACTCAGTTGGTACGGAGCGAAGGATTTTATGGGTGAGACTTTTGACCTTCTGGTAATTGTGAGAACATCTAATATAATGTACGTCATAATAAGTTTAAAACATCTCTAAGATTGAGGAAATGCAAAGGATTGATCAGGAGTGAAGGCGCAGACCTAACCGCCTCTCGGCGTATGAAATCTAATCGCCTATCGGGGTATAAAATCTAATCGCCTTTCGGCGTCTGAAATCTAATCTACCAATCTGGCCATGATGAGTATCAGTGAACCATTTCCATGTCTTTGCGAATCAGAACAGACCTAAATAATAATTTAGGCACTTAGTTATAATTGCTTAAACTTAGTTTAAGGTGTTCTTAACATAATGTCATTGTGGCGTCGAAACCAGGGGGCTGAGGGCCGTTTCAGTTTCAGTTTCATTGAATTATTAATCAATCCTAAATATAATTCTAATCAATTTACGATACAATTAAATACATTACAATACAATAAATTGGCTAAATGCTACAGTGCTAGACCAAAATAGGAAAATGAGATCATAAGATAATTGCATTTAGGATAAAATAATTTAGGAGGAATTCTGCACGTAGAATGGAACTATGGGGCACTGGCCCATCAATTACGTATAAAATGATACAAATTTGATATGAACATATTAGAAACTTTTGTGATATAATTTGCGATTTTTTTCATGAGTTCTAGGTTGGAAGATGTATTTAGAAGGACTTAATAAACGTATTATGTAACACATTTTTCGTGAATAAGGTACCATAAAAGACCATTCTCCATGCATTTCAGTGCATAAGTTTCAAAAAAGATGCTATAGCCAACACAGATAAGTGTTAAATCAGCTCCTTCCACTTTTAAAATCGTTTCGACACTCCTGTTGCAAAGCAAAATGCAGTGCAAAAACACTCTCGTAATATGTAGTGAATCTTTTGAAATGCCTCCCAAGACTTGACTGTGTTATGTCGGCCAATACAATCGTTTTGCGTAGTTTTGGGTCGAACTGATGTCCAAGTATGGTCTTCAACAACTTTCACTGCTGAGTATTTTACAAGGAGATTCTTCTCATATAATCATGCAAAGTTATTTTTTGAGACGTAGAGAAACGAATGTTTCGCAGGATCTTCCGCTGAGTCTTAAGGTTTTTACGCTGACAAACTGAGATTAAATTTGCTTGGCTTTTCATGATAAAAATGGTCCAATCTCTCAGTTGTAATTTTCTTTTTCCGATCGTTTCCTAGGAAAGGGTGTACGAAACGAACCTTCAAGATTGATATACTGGGTACATTTTCCCGGTTTCTAAATGATATATTTGCACACGAAACTCACTTCACTTTTCGAAGATGAGCACGTGTTTGCAATATTAGGTAATTACTTTCCTTGAAATAACTTTTTATTGTTCATGCCACCTTTTTAAATAATCATGGCGATCTTGGGTTTTGAAGTGTTAGATACAGAACATGTGTTGAAGGTTTTAAAGTGCTGTACATTAAAGGCATTCAATCATGGTAAATAGAGTTGGGTATACCCAAATTGCAAAAAGTGCTGAGTCAAGGTTTAGCCAATCAGAGTCATAGCTTTAGCCAATCACATTTCTGTTATGCAAACTGCACACGTGATTTTTAATCTCGCAATTAGAACCTCATTTTTTTGGCTGTTGTCTGATCACACGAAACCAGACTGATCGCATGGAAGTAGACAGACCCCTTGCAAGAGAATGGCTTTTTACCATGACTCAATGCCTTTAAGGATGGATCTTTGGTCTCATTTTCTTTAACTAAGGTATTTGTGCCTAAGTGACACATTTGGTGCCTCAAAATGTGGCCCTCTCAGTATCCTCTTGTATTAAGCCTATTACTTTAATCAGAGCCAACTAATCAAAAACTGAGGTTCAGACTGGCTGGTCTTGATTTTCTCGAAATGCTTTGTTATTTTTTATTTGCTCTTAAATTGTTGTGATGTAAGCAATTAAGAAGTTAGATAATAAACAACATCGTGTGTTTTATAAACCAGGTGCTGTTCTTAATCAGTACCGTCTAGAGGGGGAGAGGAGGGGTAACTACCCCGGGGCCCAGGCCTTGAAGTGTTGTAAAGGCTAAATAATATTTATCGGTCTCTTAGGAGACTGAAATTTTTTGCGTTACAATCACTGCTCAAATAACATGCAATAAAATTGATCACTTTTCTGTTGAGAGAGTTATAGTGTAATGACAACATGATACTTTTTAGTCCAACCACCGCCATCGCTATTTCCACCCCGGGGCCCTTGCTGGCTCTCGACGGCCCTGTAAAAGATATATATATATATCCTTAATACAAGTGTTCTTACAGATGTAGAGAGTAAATAGGTATAAGCATTACTGTTGCACTTGGCATTTCTGGGCAAGACGAAAAGAGCTGGAAACTTTGAGTTTCGGAGGGAGGCACCGATTACAAAGCTATGGTTTAGCCTATTAAACATGCTCACAAATCGATTGTTAACATTGAAAAATTCATCTCTCCTTGTGCTGCAAAAACATTGGTTTTGAGTTCAGATAACAGTAACAAGAAAAGTAAAGAAAAAAATGGCAGGTTGCCTACAGGATTCCCGAAAAATGCTTGTGACTTTGTATTTGAATGACAGATGTAGGGAAAAACGCAAAGCAGAAGATATACATGGGAAGCCGTTTACATAAAAACCTTAGATTTTCAACTGAGCCTGTTTAGTTTCTTTTGCACTGATGAGCTTCATGTAATCAGGGTGTAGGTTCTTAACATACATAGGGAAATAACAAAAGCCAGGAAAATAGATAGTTGGAAGTGTTTAGCAATGAAATATGATGATGCAGTGCAGGGGTTGCGCCAGGATTTGCCTGACGGGGCGGCTGGGTTTCCCGACAGGGGGAGGGGCTAAATCACAGAATAGAGGGTATCTTTCGGTGCATCAGTTTGCCTTGGCACTTCAATCAATGTCACATATTTTATGGATTGTACATTTGTTTACTCCGCAGACTCCATAGCCTATGTAATGTTCTTGGGGCATCCATTGAATTTGGGCATTAACAAACAAGTTGAATTGATTTTTATCTAGTGGATAAAAGGGTGACATCCCTTTATTAAGAACCTCGTAAAGATATCAGGCTGAAATGGCCCTTATGTTGTGGGTACAAACTATCTAACCTCAGGCTCTTAAAAATGAAGCTTCTTATGTGCGGGCTTTAACCGTGCGAAGCAAATACGTCAAGATTAAAATTTGAAATCAATTGTTATTTGATATACAAATTATTTGAAATATTAGTTACAAATTATATTCACAATCTGGTCGTATTTGCTTCGTATTCCTGACACTTGGCGTTGTTCTTTATATCTATAATTTCAGTAAACAACATATCCAGTATCTTAAGAGGTCAAAACTTTCTCAGTGTTACGAAACCATTCCTAAATTCCTCAGTATTCACGATTTTAGTACCTCAAATCCATTTTCCTTATTCCATTATCGTATGCCTTTTAAAGCAAGTCGCTATAGAGAAATGCACGCCACTCTGTTACATATTTGCCGTAAAGTTACCCTTTTATTCATGTTGGAAGATTTTTCCCAGATCGAATCGAGGTATTATACGACCCTGTACATGCGCATAGTTGGTATACAGTTAAAGCATGACGTCTTTCCTAGTGATCTCTATGACGTCTTTCCCGCTTTGATCCACGCCTTTTCTTGTTACACCGGTTGCAAGACCAATGACGTATGCATGGGTTAAGGGACATCCGTTGTACGCCTACGTCACAGATCATCAAAGTATCAAAGACCGAGAAGAGCGAACTTGGGAAATTCCTTGTTCTGAGTAATTCCTTAGCCTTGGCTTATTTTGACTAATCATTTCAATAAAGTCAAAAAAGCTACGATGGAAAACAGAAAACATGGAGATTGTACATAAACGTGGATTTTCTTCATTGCTACATTCCACATTCCAAGAAAATATTTTTAATGATGTTATAAAACGATATTTACTCACCACAGACAAGCATGTTGTTATCGTGGGTCTGTAAAGGTTATTTGATATCATTTCTGCCCCTATAAGTAACAACAATAAATGAAAAAAGAAATAATTGTAGTGTTGGAAATAAACAAACCAAATGGCATGTAGTCACAACTGTCGAGAGGTGGAAGTATTCTTTGCCAAGTTGGTAGAAATTGTCAATTTTTCATCCTTCCCGATACTACAAGACATAAGGCGCTCTCATTATCACAAACAGCTGGGTTAGCTCAGCCACCGCCGCCTCCCACCTCAATTCTATTCAGTAACAAAATTGTTCTAATATTTTCCTCCTACTAGCATGGTGTTCAGTGGCTTTATTTCATGCTATAGGTTGAGAAGTTGGATCCAATTCACTAGTAATAGATTTGATTTGATTTGATTTGTTTTGATTTCACATTTTTAAGGAGGGGAGCCCTTCAGCAAATGCTGATTTTCAAGAGGCCCTCCTTTTCAGAAGCCAGGCCTTTTTTTGAAAATCTTTTAATGGCGTTGAATTCTTGTAAAAGGAGCAAGAAAATTATTTAGTTTTGTTTTTAGCATGAGGCCAATTTACCAGCTTCACATCTTCCCGCGATCGCCATGCGCAATCGCCTTTAGCAGGCTACAGCCTACAGCCGGCGCTCGTAACTACTGGTAAGGTACCAATCTATACTCCTGGGTAGAGAGAGATACAATTTTGTGTTAGCACCTTGCTCAAGGATGCTGTCCTCATAAAAAGTCAGGGTTCGGATTCGAACTGGCGATGCTAGATCGCTAGTTCTTAACCTAAGCTAGTAGAATGACACTTAACGTTAAATATTGTTTTAGCTGTCCTGCAAGGCTGTACTCTTTAGCCACTTCTTTTCATCTGGCTAAATTGTTGTGTCATTTACTTTTTTGAAATAAGGGCAGTTGGCCTATTAGTGTTAGTACCTCTTTACATGTAATGGGCGATTTTAAAGGACTGCTAGGCTATTCGCCCCGCCCGCTGCCAGGCGATTATGCTAAAGAGGGCCTCTTAGGGTCGGCACGGATTACCTTGGGCATACATACATCCCTTGTACCATATTTAATATGCTTGTACACATAACTGTGGCGTATACAGAAAAATCACCTGGGTTTCTTATAAAGATTTCGAAGATCGATTCACCATTAATTGCTGCAGTGGAGTCAGTGTCTTGCAGAACAAATAACTATGGCTATTAAACTTTTGTTTGTTACTTGATTATCAAATTAGATCAACTGCATTGTGTTTCTTGAATGTGAGGTATTTATAAGATGATGGTCACGGGTTGCACTTATTGCAAGGTTTCGTACTTGTTTTAGGTTATTCCCAATTCTTAACGACATAGTGACGTGACATAGTAATTAGGCTGCAGACATTATTTTTAGTTGACTTCGTGAGTGAGCATTCATGAGATTTAATCAAGACAATACGACAAGCCCGTTGTCGTCTCAATTGAAAAGCACTTAACTCTTTCGCTTAGTTTCAGCCAACCGTATAAATTCCAAGGTTTCGGCCTAACGCGATTGGAAAACAAGTTGTAAGCGCAGAAACAAATTGTCCTGTGCTAAGAAACAATCAAACCCAAATGCACGCCTATTGCATGCCAAATGCGCTCTTAATTTGCGAGAAAAAGGGATAGTTTCGTTGATCCTTCCTAGATATCTATGGCTTTTCATCACGTTTTCTTCCATGCTTCTCGTACTTTTGATAGAGTATGCCATCGGCGCCCCTATGTAATTGAATTTCTTTAAGAAACTACGTTAACACCACAGCACTGAGGCTGTGGAACGGCTGGGGATATTACTGTCCTGGTTCAAAATATTGAGTATTTTTTGCATGGATTTAGACTTCATTTTGAGATGAGACTTTTGTAACCAATGGTGTTGAAGTTATCAATTTGAAAAAAGTTGGAGAAACAATTTCGCGTAAGAGGTTTACCACCTACGTATTTAGCAACTGCTTTCTTTTTTGTCCAATTAAACCATAACACAATTTTGATATATTTTTAATTTTTAATCTTTAGAATGTGTCGCGTAATAAGGACCTGAGTTTACTGGTAAATATCTGAAAGCATTTACTGAAAGATTTCCTTTTTGTTTCATTATTTTTCTCACAGACTCTCTGCAAGCACTCAGGGGTTTTTCCCTCTCTTTCAACGTCTGTGTTTATTGTCATGTTTAAGTCAAAATATTTCGGATCAGTGACCCAAAACTGTTTACGACATATTACTAACTCGTACTATTTGATTACGTGTGTACTAGATCTACTGAAGTACTAGGTTTTGTATTTTCACGGTCTGCAGGAATCTTTTATCCTTAGGCCGAGTTCCACTTTGGCCGGTTCCGAATATTTAAAGCACGAATCCAAGAGCAAAATTGGAAAAATCAAAAAATATCAAGACCCGGTCGAGTATATGTAAAAGTTTTAAAACAAAGTGCGTAATAGTCTGCCAAGGCATAACAAATAACTGCCTTAAGCATGCTGGTTTTAGGAAGGTTTTACTTACGATAATTGCAAATAAGCAAGAATAAATATTGTTTCGCTATGATTTCCAATTTGATATATGGTGTTCAATGCTAGTTCCTAGCTCTACCTCTACTTTGCAGAGCTTCCATGCTACTCCTGAGAATCATAAATTTTGCAGAGCTATTTCTCACTACTATCCTTCGGTTTTCCGCAATGATCGAGCAATGTTAACATTATGGTTGAATGATCTTTCATTCTGCTTGCACTATAATCTGCATATAGAAATTCAAAAGAGTCCTGCGGTAGAAATTAATTCTTTTCAGAAGCGGTCAATTCTGCGTTAGAGAGCGAGACTTGCAGCATGACCACAAAAGTAATTTCTTTCGAAATAGGTTGCGATTGAAGTTTTGGAGAGTTTTAAAAAACTAATATAAAACTGCATATTAACCTGAAAAGGAATAAATCTTGACGATTCTACGTTTTAAAGAGAGCTCACGTAATTGAGATTCCCCAATGCATGTTACAAGGCGAATGTAAAGAAGTAACCTTGATTTATATATCATATACCTATAAGTGAACTTTTGATGCCATGAACGAATAGTTAGCTATCGATAACAGCGCTTTTGCATTCGCAAACTGCAAAACTGTTGTATACTTATTTCCTGTCTTTGAATTCTTCCTTGCTTCTCAAAGTGCTCCGCCTTTTCCATTATGGCGCCTACGCAGCGTCCTGTTCGCACCAACAACTTCCTTGTTGGAGATCAATTAGACGGGTGGGTTACGTAATGCTCCGAACGTTTCTCTATTAATAGAAATGATGAAAGTTGATTTTAATGCAGAGTTTCAGATAGCTCTGAATGAAAATAGTACTAGTATAATAGAATACTTTCGATCGGCGGCAAATACAACAGAATTGCACCGCTCAATTTTGGCTTCAGAAAGCCTGCCCACTGTGATAGCAAAATCTCATAAAGGAGAATGTTTGGTGCTTGAAAATCAGTTGAATTTAGAGAGCGAAGCAGAGAGTTGAATTAGAGAGCACGAGCTATCACGAAGAGGATTTAAGTATCAGAGAGGCTTGGCATAAAGGAAAGAGGGTAACAAATTGTTGACAACTAGAAGATATCAAAGTTTAGAAAAATAAACTATCTACAAGAAGACACAGAACAAGAAGAGAAAAAAGAATTCAAGTTGTAGAAATGGAGTTTAATTACTTTCTACGACAATTATTTGCACCATGTTCATTAATATATGCTGTAAGTAACCTTTTATTTTTGTCTAGTTTTCATTTATTTTGTTTTTTCATTGAATGCTCGCTGATTTCATTTTAGCATGGAGTTGATGTATTTAATGATGTTTAGTTTAGTTGAAAGAAGCGGTTGTGCCTTTATAAGAAAAAATACTCTGTGTTAATTAGAAGTTTAGGACTTTAGCCGTTATTTGATACGCGTAAGTAGAAAGAGAACAAGTTTAACATAATCTGCAACTATGAAATACATCTATTTCCATAATTTTGAAGGCTGCAACTCCAGTCGCCGTTACTTTATGGAATGTATCGTTATAACTGTATTTTCATTTGCGAATATGAAGACTTTAGCCATAAAATAGTTAAATGATTCTGAGTCTAAACTTTCTCTTCCTATAGTATCATAGTGCTCAGAAATGAATTTGTTTGGTCAAACACGTGCTTTCACCATTAGTATATTTCTGAGGGGGCGTTGACTTGATTGAATAGGCAACTTGGTTCCTTGACCATTTGATAAGGAGAGTTTAAGTTCTTGCTACTTTTATCCCAAATTATTTTTGTTATTGTTGTATGTTCGGCTAATCTATCGATTTATTCCTTTTTATCATCAGTTTTTTGTGAAGTTCTTTGTTTTTTTGACGTATTTTTTCTCCCATTACAGGTTATTCATTTGATGCTAATCAAGGATTTAGAAGCAGCCCCAGTTGGATGCTCAACAAAAGTGACTGCTGAGGAGGCGCTTAGAACTATCCAATCAAATTATGTTATTGTTGAAAAAACACCTCCAAAATTCGTGCTAGAACCTGGCGAGCATGCTTTGCCATCTTCGGTAGTAAGCAGGCCATGTCAGTACACATTTGTCGAGACAAAGAAGAATCCAAATCAGATACCTTCAAGTCTTGTCACTGCAAAGTGTAAAAAGGTTTTCTTTGGCTTCTGCGATCCAAGATGTAAGCCAGAGATATACTACGTTACAGTGTTAGAAAAAGATCCTAATTGCAACAGTGATATCGGGCAGACTGTCTGGAGAACTAAACAAGTACCTGTGACTATCGGGTACGACATGGTATGGTAACAGTTGTGTCACATAGCCATAAATTATTAAACAATCAAGAAGAAGGCGTCAGATGCAAACTATGAGTTGAATGGAACTTTTTGTAGCGAATGGAGAACTCTACACGTATACTAATACTTAGACCATAGACATTTTGGAAAAACCACACGGTATGATTATACAATAATGTAGGTATATATTTTTTGAATTTGGTAGCAACTAAGTTGTTATTTATATATTATTATTTATGCAAAATACCTGCACCTTAGAAAGTTGGTAGTGGTGTTAAGAGACGATCGGGTAGGTCTTTTTTATAAATACATTGTAATAATTGTAAAAAATACACTGTAATACGGTGTCATACATTGTTAAAAATAGATATACTTTGTAATAGCTGCATTTCAAATGGCGGAACCAACGCAGACTAAGCAACGAAGGCTCATATAGAAACTAAAACATTTTCATTTTTGAAGTGACGGAAGCTCATTATTGATATATTAGGAGTTATAATTTCTAGGAACTGTTCAATTGGTATTGCTTCCTTATGGGCTACTGAAATCATGTGAAATCCTAATTTGTTCGTTATTCTAGCCTTTTCTTTCCAATATTTTAAAAGAACCTTCAACATTTTTTTATTAATGATGAAGGACCGAGTGCAATTTTGGGCTCCCTTCGTGGGTATTACTTTCAAGCCGCATTCAACCTTTTTGTGAATGTTGTAGCCAGGGTCCCCCTACAGCAGGGGCAGAGGGGGGCAAATTTCCTTCCTGCTCCAAAAAAGGCAGGATCCCTCTCCTTGCGTTAGAACGTAGCCCTTTCATACTAGCTTGACCGAGTCATTCAATGGATTTGAAGTCATTTGAATTTGCACCCGAATTTAAGGTGCTGCCATTAATCTGGAAAGTTGATGCAATTTGTCTAAGATGAATCAAATATTTAATTTAACATTGAATATTTATTAATCTAAATGTTGTAAACATTTATTCTTTTGCGTTGGAAGCATTTAATTTACGTTGAAAATAATATTTATACGGTATTAATACCAATAAAATTGTACAGATAGAATATAAAGTAATCTCTCATAAAACGTTGTTTTTTCTTTTAAATTTTCGTCGTTCTTTAAGTTCATAAAGGAACCAGAAACATTTCCTCCTGGTTTTTTTTGACGTTTGCTTTTGGATGTTCACGTGATCTGCTTCGTTTAAACCTGTACTGGTTTTAACTACTGATATAGAAAAAACAAGGGTATGGCTTCTATAATAGCCATTCCCTCGCCTCTGAAAGGGGCGCGACTCTAAAATTTTTCTAGAAAGGAGTGCTCAGAGCCCCATTTTGTTCCCTTCGCCCGCTTCTAGCCTCCCCCCCCCACTTTCAGATCGCTCCGCGGTCCCTGTTTTATGCCGATTACTTCTGTTTTCAGTGGAAGCATTGAGATTTCTTTAATGAAGAAACCCTCGGGTCTGCGTTTAATGGTTTGTTACAACCAAAGAACCAATTAAGAACAAGCTGAGGCTACCATAAAGATAACTATTGATTTTTGTCGTAAAGATTTCACTGCATATCTTTCATCTTTGCAAATATTATTTAAATCAATACATGCTAATGAAGCATTCAATATTCCCTGTATATACTCTTATGTTTCACTTGCTTATACCCTAACAATGTAAGATCAAATTAAGAACAATGCAGACTCAGCTGTTTGGGAATATTCAGAACAGCTAGCCTGAACCTCAATTTTACTGGTTGTTGTAATTATTAAGTATTTTGCACGATATTTGAAGTTTCTGCTTCAAGTTTTACGCCAGACGCGCGGTCAAAAATGAGCCTTGTGCGGTAAAGCTAATGGGTTGGCAACGCGTTAGTTAGTTCATGGCGCATTCATGACCGTTTCTCCCCTCCTTTGCAGAACTGAGTCTCATGCGGTAAGGCTAATGGGTGAGCTACGCGCTAGTTAGTTCACCGCGCGTTCATGACCGTTCCTCCCCTCCTTTGCAGAACCGAACCTCGTGCGGTAAGGCTAATGGATGAGCAACCCGTTAGTTAGTTCACCGCGCGTTCATGACCTTTCCACTCTCCTTCGCAGAAGCTTGGCATCTGTGTCATTTTACACTCACCATGTATGTTTAATTTGGTTTTTTGGCTCAGTTTTATTGTTGCATTCCATGCCAATTACAAATCAGTAAATCAGAAGGGATTTTTCTAAGCTTTAGAAATTTCATTAGAAATATTTGTAATGCGTTGGTTGGCTCCCGCATAATTGAATTAACAAAACATAGAAATGAAATAGAAAAAATTTAATTATCGGTCGTTGTCAGCATAATGCATAAAATAGGTTTCTGACACCAACCTTTATGGAGATTTCTCACAGAATTCAATGAACTAATTGCCTGTGTAGTGGTCTCTGTTTTGAAGTAGTCAAGGTGTAGGACTATAACGATCTACATGTCATAGAATCGAAACCTCCTCATTGCCTTCTAAGGGGCCAGTCATTTATAACTCTGGGTAACGGGGCGGGTTAGAATTGATTGGAATAATAAAAACTATTTCAAGAAAATATTTTTTGGAGGAGAAAAATAATTCCAGATGATGCTTTGGCAATAGCTGGCCAAAATTTAAGCGAAGTGCTTAATATTGTAAACTAACATAAAAATTTAATACTGTAGATGGGAACTGGGGTATGAAATTTTTCTCTTATTTCTCAATGGGGTATGAAAACTTTTAGAAAAAATTTGAAGGGGTGTTAACTTTTAAAAGGTTTAGAAATCCTAACCTGCACCGGTACCTAGAGTTATAAATGACTGGCCCCTAATGAGGATAACACTCTTGAGCAAGGTATCAACTCAAAATTGTATCTCTCTTCGACCAGTAGTTTATAAAATGGGTGCTAGCTACTTTCTGAGGCAAGGGGGCCAAGCCATTAACAATTAAGGCAAAACAATAGTAAAATGGAAAGATTAAGGTACTTTCTGAAATCATAAGGTACTATTGTCTTCCTGCTGTCCCTGAGTATAAAGTTATATCTGTATTCAACCAGTTCTGGCGACTGGGGGAGGTGCAGATTTAAGAGATTGGTCTTTCGGTAATGGCAGATTGCAAAACCACCAAGTTTAACCGTATACCCAGAAAGCAAACCAGTAAACAACAGAATCATCACCATTTCCTCTAAATGTTCCATTTCGTAATGAAAGGAAACATATAAATAACGGTATATGTTTTATCTATAAATAATGAATACCATAAGTATTATGTTGATAAGTATAGATAATTATTTTTTGCAATCACACTGCCTCAGAATAAATACAAGAAATTTAAATATTTCTATAATAATTTATATATTAATGCATAAAATAAATACCACAATGTGTAGTCAGGGCCGCCGAGAGGTTTTTGGGTCCCAGGGGCAAACTTACAAAATAAAGCCCCTTGTGTCTGTGCTCGAAGCGAGCAGAGGGGGCAGAAAGCAAGGGTTTCTATGGGAACTGGATCTGGAGACACTCTTAGAACCTTGTAGGCTGCTCCTATTGGGAGATTCCTTGAATTCATCTAGAGGCTATGAATAAAAATTTTGTTATTAGTTGATAAGGCCCCATGAACCCTGAGGCCAAGGGGCTAACGTCCCCCTCTGCCCCTCCCTCTCTGTGGCCCTGTGTGTAATATCTAGAAGCAGTTATCATATTTTTATAAACTAAGAAACTTCTACGACGTTCGATCAAACCGTTCACTTAGTCAGGGCCGAAGATACATGGGCTGAGGGGGTGTGATACCCCCTGGAAAAAATTGTGTTTCAAAAACAAGGCTATTTGGGCAGGGAGGAGGATTTCATCAAAGGATAGTACGCCAATTTTGGCGGCTAATTCATTTAAACACCCCCTGAAACAGGACTTATAGCGACGGCCCTGCACTAAGCTTCTCTTTCTCCTTATTAGAGAAATTTTCTCTTTTTTATAAATATAAGTTTTTACCAATAACTCAAGTCTTGCAATCAATCGCTGTGTGGAAATTGGTATTTTTCTTTTTGGTATTGGCCTTGTCGTTTTTGCTATCCCATCGTTTAACTGTTGCTTTCACTTTCGTTTTTGTCTATTTATTCTGCGAAGCAACTAAGACCATATCGTTTTAACTACACTATCGCTTGTTTTTTCGGCTTCGTGTTGTGTCCACTTTGATATTCGTCTACTTAGTTTGCGAAGCAATCGTTGTTTTACTGTCCTAACGTTTAGTTTCTCAGTTACAGTGATACATACTGCTGTCAAAACTGCTGTTTACTTTGGTATTTTGTTTGCCAAACATGTATTTATTAATTTTTAGCCTTTATTTTATATAATGCTATTACTAACAGATAAGATCTCGGTTTTATATTTTGCAGTTTTTTAGAGGCAACAGTTATGGGCTTTTTTTGTTTTTTGGTTATTTTGTAATCAATGTCGTTTGAAAGTCGTTTCTATAAGTTTTTATACGAGTTTTTGTTTAGAAAGATGGTCTTACATTATTTGGGTATACCTAGTGTCAGATAGTCGTGTCAAAGAAAAAACTTCATGTCAGAATGCCTTATTTAGGGAAATATGATATTCAGTTGCTTAGCAAGTACGATTACCTATCATAGAAGGACGGTTGTAGTAAATATTGGCTGAGAAGACTTGACTACGGTTTTGTTTTTAATAGCTTGCTATTGAAAGTGTTAATAGTTTCTTAATAAAAATATGCGAGCAATGTTACATAGAGGCCTCATTTGCGGCTTCAGCATGACTTAATAACCGTAAATGTTAACGGTGACTGTTAACGATGAAGCGAACCAGAAGCCACCGTTTATAGTCACCGTTTGTAGTCACTGTTTATAGTCACCGTTTGTAGTCACTGTGTTAAGTCAATGTTTATCGTCACTGTTTTTATTCACTGTTTATAGTCACTGTTTTATAGTCACCGTTTGTAGTCACTGTGTTAAGTCAATGTTTATAGTCACTGTTTAAAGTCACCTTTTATAGTCACTGTTTATAGTCACCGTTTGTAGTCACTGTTTTATAGTCACCGTTTATAGTCACTGTGTTAAGTCAATGTTTATAGTCACTGTTTATAGTCAATGTTTATAGTCACTGTTTCTAGACACCGTTTGTAGTCACTGTTTATAGTCACCGTTTGTAGTCACTGTTTATAGTCACCGTTTGTAGTCACTGTTTACAGTCAATGTTTTTAGTCACTGTTTATAGTCACTGTTTATAGTCAATGTTAATACTCAATGTTTATAGTCACTGTTTATTGTCACCATTAGTAGTCACTGTGTTAAGTCACTGTTTAAAGCCACTGTGTATAGTCACTGTTTATAGCCAGCGTTTATAGTCACCATTTGTAGTCACTGTGTCAAGCACCGTTTATATGGCCTTTATTGCAAGATAACTGTTTCTAGGCACTGTTTAAAGTCATTGTGTATAGTCACCGTCTATAGTCACCATTTGCAGTCACTCACTGTGTATAGTCACTGTTTATAGCCACCGTCTATAGTCACCATTAATAGCCACTGTTTCTAGTCACCTAATGTAGTGGCCCTTATACGTAACCTTTTCTAGCTACTGCTGATCGTCACTGTGTATGATCATTGAAAAAGGTCATCGATTGCTAGCAGTCACTGTTAACCATCATTTTTACTCAAGTTTTTATTTACCTTTTATAGTCGCGGTTTACAATCACCGTTTCTAATCAACGTTATAGTCACCGTTAAATTCAATGGATTGTTTATACAAACAGATCCCAAAAATATTTCTCATTCTAACGTTGTTTTAATATTGTCACTAATAACAAAAATGGGGTTTCCTGGCTCAAAGCTTCTCAGCTTTAAAACATTTAGCGTATTAAGCCTACTTAGCTAACCTTACACTATAGACCTTTTTCAAAACAAACTGAGTCCATGTTTTCAACGTTCGTTGAGTTTTTGGTCTGGAGTACTGAATATAGGTAGTTTATGAGTAAACTCCTATTTAATTGTCCGTCAGATTGTCCGCTAGTTTTCTGCCTCACTGTCCGGTAAATTTTGATCTAATCATCACGTTGGCTTGTGAATATTACTTGTTTAAATTGGAAATTGCAGGCATTTATATAAGGATTTTAGTAAAGATTGCCGCCAAACCGGAAAATCTATAAATCCATTAAACCTTCATGAATCTCTGCACAACAGCATATATCAGCAATGTCCAAAGTTTTTTTGAAACTAATTGCATATTCTCCGCTATGGTTTTCATAGAAATGCTTATAATCTAATTTAAGTTCGAAAAAAGGTGTAAAGTGCTTCTACAGTTTATCAAATTATATTCTATTTCAACCTTTTTATATAAATATTTGAAGTTTTGAAATTATGAAAATACTAGTGTCCAATTTGATCTAAGATACAACGTTTTGTTCTGTTATTGTTGTTGTAGTTGTAGTAGTTGTTATTGTTGTTGTTGTTGTTGTAATTACAGTCACATGTCAGTCATAATACACCGATGAAAGGCTTTACTCTTTTATTTCCAAATTGTATCCAATGTTTACTGGAACGTGTTTTAGGCGCCAAATCTTCTGTCCAACATTCCCATCACATTGAATGCTTTTCTTTAACACGGGCATCATGTAAACGACCGGCTTGCACCGTGGATCACATTCCCCAGCTGCGACTATCTCGCATTGTGCCGTAAGGTAGCTTTGCGGGATTTGGTTGTAAAGTTTATTCGACTCGACGAATCTATATCGGCAGCCATTTCTGGTTATAAGTGGGCCTACGTGCCTTTTTGACAGCCTTGTTTGCGCTTTGAACTCTGGAGTGTAATTAAGCATGATGTAGTCAGACTTAAGCCTGTTCAAGACTTCTGTTGCGTCTGCATCTGTTAAGCATTGTGAAGAACCATGGACATGATTTGTCATAGCGGCAAAAAGTGCCTAGAAGAGAGAAATAAAATTCAACCCATGTTTGGCAGATTCATAGCTTGGGAACAGGTCCAACGTAAGATATTTTGTGAACTGATAACTTTGAGATAGCTTAAGTAAGCGTATTCGGTAGATGACTTCGGTTTAAGTTAAGACAGTTTCAATCGTAAATGAATGAGAAGTTTCTGTGAGACGTAACTTTCAAGATTTCTTGGTGAGATTTGAATTAAAGATCGAACTCAACTGTTACATTTTATTGATTATATCATTTCGATTAAACTATATACTTAACGTTTTGACTAACAAAACGAATTTCTCCACTAGAAATTATTAAAAAGTACACTCAAAACCTAGTCATTACATGATTTTGATTGAGCTAGAGATTTATTCAAAAGTATTTATATTAACATATGATGTATCCAATAGACCAAACTTCAAAAGTTTTCATAAACTACATTGAAACTTAAAACATATCCAACACTTAAAAGGATATTCATTAGACTTTAGAAATGTTCATTAGATTTAAGCCATTTCTATTACATACAGTTTAGACATACCTGTAAGATTTAAGTGACATATCTTTGAGATTTAAGAGACTGAAATTAGACTTCTCTCTATACTAAGGCCAACGATTTGGCATTCCTTTGACCCAACATTTAATAGGGGCATATTCTAAATATTCGCTGTCAATTCTGATCGTGAAATAATACCAGCATAGAGTTTGAAGTCAACTGTAACTTAAGTTTTTATAGTAATCTGCCCGTCGTTCCAACTCAACAGATTTCTCATTATAACAATCGGACGCTCTTTTCGCTGATGTAGCCTGGGGAATTTGTGCTTGCCCTGCCATTACATTTCATCACTCTCTTCTATATGTGTAAAGAAGGCTTCAGTAGACATTTGACAGAATAGACCTTGATTGTATAGATCTTGATTGCTTATACAATGTTGATGTAGACCTTGACCTTTCCTTGATACTTGATATATTAGGGTCACTTACTCTAAGACTGCGTCAACCCTTGATTGTATAGATGCATTGTATGTTTGCATGAAGCATCCAACTACAAGTGTTTTATGTGGAAGTTCTCAAATTCTCTTAGCAAACACAGATTCTCAGTCGTGAATTGTTCTTTGAACATTCTCAGCAGAGTTCACTGTTTTTATTCTTAGTAACTTTTTATCCTTAGTAACGTTTTTATCCTAAGTATTACGCAGTTCTTTGAAGGATGACATTTTAAACAAAATTGAGTCTGAAATCCTTTTTCCACCAAATCAATAATGAAATTTATCAATACGGCTGCTTTTTGAAGCAATGGAAAATAATGGTAAAACAAAATATAGCTAGATACTTTCTTAGACTTGACAAACTCAGTACTGAATCTTCTTAGCTTTGAGGAGCCGAGTACTACTTCCGTATGAAATACATTATTATAAAAAACGCCAGGCTTTCTTGGAAAATAACGGGCTCTATCCAAAATCCATAAACCTTGCTTTATAAATAATAAAAGATCATACTCACTATGTTTTTAAAACACCGAGAATCCGAAATAAAGAAAGTCGCAGTTTCATTAAGATAAATGAAAAGGTATCGTAAAGTTTTTGGAGAGATATCAACTACCGCATTGTCAACTGCGCTAAGCACATAATGGTTTTGACGTATCAATATCGAACAGGAAAAGAAAAGATCGATTTTCTTCTCCAATCTTCAAAAATAAAGACCGAGGAGTTTTGTTTTACTTTATCTAATTAAAAGAGAGTAAGAATAACAGAGCTCACCGCGATGCAAAGAAGTTCCTTTACAATAGCCATTTCACGTGAAAGTTGTCTAACGGTTTTGAAATCTCTAGAATACTAATGTCTGAAGACCTTCCTTCCTGACTCTCTTTTGATTGTGCAATCTCTTTTGATTGTGCAATCGTGTACCCCGCTTAAATACCTTTGCGATCGAAACCCGGTTGTGTTTCTCTGTGGAGCATTTGTCATATGTTTAGAAACGCAGTGCTTCAGGCATTCAGATCTCAAACCGAGGTCTATTGAAAGTCGGTTTATTGAACAAGCGGTATTGAAACTGCGTTGAAAGCACGGAGGGACTCAAGCTGCATTACTATACACAAAATTTTACTGAGATGAGACTAGAGGTCATCTATTGAATTCACCTCTGCCGATTAGTAATTGGAAAAAACTGAGAAGTTTTGCGTTCCGAGGCGGAAATTAAGGGGGCGTTATAGAAAGGCAACTGTCGATAACTTGGGAAAAGAACTTTACATGTTTTTTTTATAAATATAGTAATCGCCTCCTCAAATAATTAAGAAAGTTTGATTCTGAGTTTTAACAGTAATAAAGATTGTATTTTAGTTCTGGTTGTAAAATCAAATAGCTGCTTTTATATTTTAATAATTGAATTATGCTGATAAGTGTTAAAAAGCGTCAAAATTTATCCGGAATTGTAATTCTCGCCTATCAAATTTATAAAGACATAAAGCTTTTAAAAAAGCTTAGGGTAGTGAGGGTAAGAATTGCTACTGTCTGTTAAAGTTCTACAAAAATTTCAACATTCCTGTGATTGCTAAGAAAGTCAAATTAGTGGGGTTGTCAGATCGAACAAAAACGTGCAAGTTGTCAGATTTTCAGGCAGTAAATTTGAAACGTTTTTCTAACTCTACCCCACCATATAGAAATTGAATTTTCACTGCAATTTAAATGGTATTTTATACAATAGTCTTAGTTATGGTAAAAACTAGTCTATTTTACTATCTCAAGTACTGAGTACTGAGTTATCAAACCAAAAATTAACTGGTTGTACTTGAAGAATGAGTTTTTTCAAAAATTGAGGCTTGAGTGCCCTGCTTCACCAGTTAGGCAAAGCAATAGAGCATAGTTTTTAAAAAGAGGCATGGTTACATGATTCCTTACATTGGAGCAACTTTTTAGAAGGGACCGCGAATATTTCTTTCTTTAAAACTTTCTTTAAAAAAAACTTTTATGTTTGCGCTGCCTCCTTTCTCTCATACTTAAAGAGTAATCTAGAATTTGTGATGCAATTTATAAACTTTGTCTATTATAATGGAACATTGCAAGTGCAGTTGCAAAGTACAAGGCTAGAGGGCGGGACATACTCTTCTTACATCTACATTTTAGGCATTTATTAAACGCTGCAAAAAATCCATGTCATTCTCTATTTTAAGCCTTTAAGTAGTTTGAAGGGGGATAAACCTAGCTGAATGGAGCCGCAACTGGAGCCATTGCAAAAATGACGCAATCTAGGAAGTAAATTGCCATGCATCCATACCTCACATCGTGTCTACCTCTAATGTTGAGGCTCCCGGCTGCTGCGTTCAGCTACTTAAATCCAAATTCGTAGGATTACGTATGGTGAAGAGGAATGCAGAGGTAAGCTGGCGTGAAACAAGCAGTCAGGCAAAGCAAAGCAGTAAAATAATCCGAATTACCTTTTCAAGTTCAAAGGTTTCGCTCCATTGTGGCTTGGCAGTCAATGAAGCAGTGCGGATTATCTATTCTTGTCGCGATTGTGAAGGAATTGGCAAACAGTACAACAGGGACGCACGCTACATTCCAAGGCAAGGGGGGTAAGGCGGTTAGAAATTTCCGAAAAACAAAAGTAAAATAGTAACACTAATAAACAATCGTGAACCATACTAACTCCAGTATTTGAAGTGTTCTACCGTTGTTTAAACGATGAACCTTTTAGCTTTAATGCCTTGTTTCACCAGTAAGGCACTTTTCAACTACAGCTGTTTTCTTATGTGGGTTATGCAAAGTATGTTTTTAAAAGCAAAGTTACTACAAAACAACTGAACTTTATCAACTTTTTGAGGGGTCATGATTTCTTTGGCAATAGTGCTTTTGAGTACAAGCTAGTAGGATCTGTTTTTTTATGTTTTGGCAATTTTCCTGGATGTATCACCAATGCTGCCCCAAAAGATGTTAGCCAAACGTTTTATTTGGGACTCACAATTGAATAATTGAATTTTTCGTATGCAAGACTAGATGGCTCCTCTCTTATTTGCAATAATGCAAGAATGAAACTCCTCCTATATTGCTATTTTAATTTTGTTTTATAAGAAAAGAGTACTCTTCAAAAAATCGTGAAAGTTTAATGGTGATTTTCTCCAGTTTAAGAAATAATGCAACTATATTCTTCTCCAAATATTGCCTTCGGTTTCTTATAAAAACAATTGCATGGAAAAATTTAATTGCTTGAATGGTGCAGCATTTATAACTCAATTTCGTCCAAGAACTGTACAGTGCATTAGAATGCTATAGGGAAAAATAGTACAAATATTTTTCTTTTTCAGGATGGGAACGACGACAAAAAGGATAACATGATTAATTTATAGTTCTTTATTGACACATCCGATAGAGTTTGGTTCTATTACGACATAATCAGTTACGACATAATCAGTTACGACATAATCAGTTACGACATAATCAGTTAGGACATAATCAGTCACGACATAGTCAGTTAGGACATATTCAGTTGTTTTTGAAAGCTTGAGCACTGGCACCATTTTAAACTTTTTTAAAGAAAGTCGTATAGGATTCCCAGAGTCAGTGAGTAATCTTGAAACATTTGTTTGTGCAAATTTCAAAGCCTATTTTTGAAACGTCTGAACCAACATTGATACATTCAAGCAAATGATCCCAAATTATTATCGAAAGTCATAAATTTATCGAGAAACTCCTTTTTTGTCTATAAATTGTCCAAACATAGAACATAAATCATCTTTAAATTGTCCCTAGGTTATCCATAATTTTCCCAGAAAAGTGGGATTCGGAGAAATTGTTTTCAGTTTGTGTAAATGTTCATTCATCCTTGCTCTGTTTCTGAAGTGTACCTACGCCACTTTCAAAAGTGATGTAATCTTTTATATTATGATACAGTGAATCAAAAGGCAGACATGTTTTATTTATAAAATCTTTCTTGCTTTTGTTACGATCAGGTAAGATCTTTCAAAAATGTAGCGAGGAAATAGACACATTACGGTAAGAGTATGTAGCTACATTAAGCTTGCAACAAAAGAGAGTATGAAACTACGTTGTGTTACAGAAATAACATTCTGTTGCTTAGAAAAACAACTGTATTGAAAGTTGTCGTTGGTTGCAAATTAAAGCATTGGAATATGCTTGCATTCAAGCATTCAGGTCTCAAGGCTCAATTCAAGGAATTGCAAGGAATTGGAAAATCTTTAACAACATAACAGTTGTAAAAAAAGTTGATCAAGGAACTCACTCCATACCTTTCTTTCTATATAAGAGCAATTTCATAAAAACACGAGTCTTGAAGTTGAGCAAGCTAAGGCTGTAGCAATTTCGTAAAATTTAATTTCGGACAAAAATGCATACGCTTTCCAGTAACATAATAAAGTGAACTATCATTTTCTTATCAGCCTGGAGAAGATTGACACATTCGTCGCTCCTTCTCGTTGATTTTCGTTTATATGACTAATTAATGTATCAAATTTTTTAGGATAATTTCACTAGTTTTTGAAAACAAACTGTGGAGTATTCAACCTCAAAATTGTACTGTCTTTTCTATATATGAAAGGAGTTGTTTTGAAAAAAAAAGCTTTTGATAAAGGAACAGTAAGTGTTTTGAATAAGGATATTAAGACCTTGATAAACTACTCGACACAAGAAGGGAATCTCGATCCAGGGACTAGATTTTAAGATAATAAATGGATTTTTAAACAGAGAAATTATAACTTGTTTTTAAAAAGCCGCTTGTAACTTATCATGTATAGTGCATTAAAGTGCAAACTTTATAAGATTTAAAGTATTTAATTTATTTTACGACTGTTTTAGGAAAGTTTGAGAAGTGATGTCCTGCAATTGCTAAGTAAGTCTGAATGCTAGGCCCATTCTAAAATTAGTTGCTAACAAATACTTGTGGTTCAGAATGTTGTATTGTGAATCTCACAGTAAAAATAACGCTAAAGCGCATTATGAACTGATATTGTAAGTGAATATATGAATTTTTATCCAGCTACTTTGTAAATTAGGTTCTAAATTGTTGATCTGCTCGCAGTTTAGTTTTTATCATTCCAAAACTTCTAATTCCTTGCCCGTGGGTGGTTTTACCTCATATTATTAAAATATAGATAAACACAATGTAAGAAGTATACTGCAAGGGCAAGATCTACGATAGATTTTAATATGGAGTTATGCTTCATATTGGAAATCAAACTCCTGAAGAAGTTCAATATTATCATAAGGTTCTGTTCTTCATGTGACGTCATTTTTACATCGCGTCGTCATTGTGCTTTGGCGTCGTTTCTCCATCACGTCATGCTTGGCCTTGAAAATCTGTGCAAGCGTAAACACCATAACAGGCCTTGCTTTTAGATATTTTTTTTGCAAAGGGTTATTTTTGTTTTTACCGATTGCACATAGCGTGCTATGAAAACGTGTCTTTGTTATAACATGGCATAAGCATCATTTAAGTCTCCGCTGGAGACAGTATTTGTACATCAAGGTGTGGGGACATAGCCATCCTAAACTGCATGAGGTTGCACGAATTGTAGAGCCTCTTCTTGAAACTTTTGAACTAACATAGTAATGATAACTCCTAAATGTTTCTCGCCGGGAGATACCATTTTTTAAGTGTGATGTAATGTTTTTCAATCGATTTGTGGTCAGTGATCGAACTTATCCCACGCGCATTGTAGAAGCAGGCCATTTTTCTTCTTTATTTCTATTAGGAAAGATCTTTCGATAGTTAAGAAGGGAACTTAGACGTAATAATTTCGATGACTCCATTTTTTTTCATGACAAACCACTTTTTTTGTTTTTTTTGTAAGACCATAAAGACCTGTTTTATCGATTTTAAGATTCCCTAATTAAACGCCTCCTCTTTGAATAAACGCTCAGTCCAAACATTAAAGAAGAATTTAGTCGTAGCGGCCCATGCCAAAAGTCGATCGAACACCTGTAAAAAGTCGTGCTTTTCTAGCTGCTGTGTGGTTGCAAAAGCGCAAACAAGAAATGAATATGTCACTTCCCAGCATTTTTAGAAACAGGGGTTGATCAGGTTTTACTATCAGAGAAAAAAAGGGGTGCTCTCTGATCACTAAAACCAGAGAAAGAGACCTTTTAAGAAGAGCCTGGACAGTCATAGTTACACTTCTAATGTATGAGTGCCTCTTCTCCCCCCCCTATGCCAGGTATTATTGTTCATTTCACAAACGAATAACCACAATAAAATTTTGGGCTGGAATATGTCTCTGGTGTACAGAGGTTTCTGTTAAAGGATATTTCTATTTCCAATTTTCGCTGTATTGCGACAACTCTTGCTGTTGATCATCTCAGATGTTAGGATTGCTTTTGAGTTCTATACTCTGCATAGTACTTCCTTAATGGTGAACTTTTTCATCGGTAAATTTGCCCTCTTAATTTGCTCTCTCTCGTACTTCTAGGAAATGCAGAAATTTCTTTACTACATTGCTTTGATTATATTCTGATCACAAATATAGAATTCATTATTCACGATTTGATCAGGCAAAAATTATGGATTAGAGAGAAATGGGTCACAACGGAATGGTTGACATGCTTTCCGAAAATTGTGGATTTACACCTTAAGTCTTACTGTAAGGACAACACTACAGCGAAACATAGATGAAGACTTTCGGTGGTAGCATTAGCAAGTAATATTTATATATTTCAGAAAAATTGATGGTCCATTTAAGAAAAATAAAGGGTGCAGTCACATCATCACTGCATCGCATTGTGTGATGTTGTTGCTTCTTTACCATTCCGTTTGATGTTTTAACAATTGTGCATCTGTACAAAATAGGCGAGGTCTTTACTGCTGGCAGGCCCCTAGTGAACATGAACGTTACTTAAGATTTGCTATCAGCAGGGTTACATTGTTTCTAATGAGAGCACTTGGCATGGTATGAAAATACGTCTGTTTAAATGGCAAATATAATTGTAGTTTCCACTCTAGAAGCACAGTTGTGAATTCCAGTGTTTTATTTTACATTGCAGTGACTTCACTTAGGCCTGTTTACTTTCTGCATCATCATTCATTCATTCATTCCACTTTCTCCCATCTCGATTCATACCACAGCCAGCCATTACGTCACTCACACTATTATATTGCCATTAATCCTTTCTCCGCATTATTTACCTTATCAATGCCACGCTATTCAATCCGCTCATCACCTATACTCGCCCTTCCTATTATTTTTTTCACCTGCGTCATTCGATGTTAATTTTAGTACTCCTAGAAATGTATATAAGCCTGTATTTTAGTTCATTTAATTTAGTCCAGAGTTAATAGTCTAGAGCTAACAGATACCTCGTCTCTCTCTCGCACTCGCTCTGGCTCCGTGTTCTCTGCACGTAAAATAAGAAACAAATCGATGGCCTGGATAGTCCACAGAGGTTGATCTACTCAGCTTGGTGGGAACAACGACCCAATACAACCGTTCCTACAACATGTAAGTGGTATACAAGAGAGATTGGAACTTAGCTCCAAAGAAAGTTAAGAAAGTTTAGTCTTGTATTTTTTAATCCTAAGAAAGCGAGCAATAATTTTTTAACAAATTGAGCAAATTTTTGAGAAATTATCCACCATCACGTAGAAAAACAGTTGCGTTGATATATTTCATTGCTAAACTGACAAATGAAGATGTTATCGCTTTTACCCAAAATATCTTCTTTCAAAGCATTTAGTATTGGGGAAAATATTCTTGTTAAGAGAGTTCTGAGAATAGTTGATTTCGCAAGTTTTACTAGGAATGTTAAAGATCTGAGTCTTCTTCAACTTTCATATAGGAAAATCGCGTTTGAGTAAAACGAAGCCATCCTTCCACGTTTGTTTGTGATTTTGATGCAGAGATATGGGAAACTTCTAAAACCATAGCTGGTACAATTGTATGGGGCTGGTGCACCGAAAAAGAGGAAAGTCTTATTTCTTAAAAATAAAAATTTCAGGAAATTTAGAATTGTTCAATCTTCTAATCGTGCAACTTGTTGTTATCTGAAAATTGCACTCCTGCTTTGTCGAGAAATTCGTTGTGGGTGCCTCCCCTGAGCACTAGCTAAAAATAGTGTAAATTCTGATCCAAGGAAACGTTAAGTGATTTTCACTGTTACAGTTGACTTAGGAAAGTGAATTGGATTGAGCAATAGAGTATTGTTGCTAAGCAGATTAAAAACCAATTTGCAAAGATCCGTCTGCTACGGTCACTGAAACGAAATGTGGGTTTCGATTCATTGAATTTTTCTTTTATCTTCAGATAAAATTCTTTCGTGGGATGTTTTGAATGTCATAGCGATTTTTCCATCAGATTCCTGTCCCTGAGGCTTGGTCTTTGCTTCATAATCGTGAATTGTATGATTGCTTAATAGTGCAAAGAAATTTTCACTCATTTTTATAACCGAGCCAGAGAATTGAGTGTCAGCCTGGCTATTCTTAATTTTTCCAATATTTTGAGACCCAACTGTTTCTTAATTGGTTCTTAACCCTTTCAACCCTGAAAGGGCCATATGGCCCATTGTCAAACACCGTAAAACTATTTTTTTGTGGGGGTTAAAGTACAAACTATTGTAAGTGTTATGTTAGTGGTTTTTTGTCACAGTTAACTAATATTTTTACTATATTACCCCCTGAAAATGGAGATTTAAATCATTTACCCTGTGAATGAAAATAAATCCATATGCGAAAGGGTTAAATGATTAGGATGAAGCTCGATAATCCGCGCATATTAACATGTTATCAGTAGCTAGTTTTATTAATGAAAATCAACGAGGGGAGGCAACAAAGGTGCCAATTCTCCTCAGTTTAACAAAAAAACAACAATTCATATCAAGTTGCAATTGCTAAACGTATGCATCTTTGTCTGAAATTACATTTTACGACATTGCTTCAGCCTCAGCTTGTTCGTAACATGGTCTTACTTTATCATGAAACTATTTCCTTAGTTTGTTGGTGACAGATAGTTAACTAATTTAGACTAACTGTTTACAAGAGAACAGATCACATCTATGTACAATAGTACACATTAATTTCCAGCCTAAATGCGAACTTCAGCTCTAAATTTTCATGAAGGTCGTAAGTTCTATATGATTTTCTAAAAGGTTCCACAATAAACTCCCTTTAAATGATAAGGAGTTTAACTTGTATTTCGTAAAACTTACTACGTAAACCGTGGATGCTCGAGTCAGGGGGGATGAACTAAGAATAGAAACGTTATAGGCCAGGTGCGTTTTATTACAAGAACTTTGAAGTACAGGATGGTAACAAATAGGATATTTTTAGGATGCTGCAGAATTTATCGTTAATTGTTGCTGATGGAGTAGATATACATCTTCTTTATAAGAAGAAGGCTTTTTGAGAAAGTAGTGTTTGGCCTTCGAAAAGTTGAAAAATTTCAGCCCTAATAACAGGTAGTTGCGTTGTTTCAGAGAGGTCCTATTTACTTAGAAGACAGAAGTATTGAAAACATTTTTGCTTAACTGTTAGAAGAGGGTGCTCAGGACCTTATTTTTTCAAAGATATTGACAAAACTTGATAGATTTGTGTACAACCTGTAAAATGATGGTAAAAGGTGGTAAATGAAATAGCAGTCCAAATTATGGGGAAAGTTCTCAGAAAGCTTTAAAGTACTGAAATCTAGGGATTGTTAAGAAAGAATGAGTAGTGGGGTCATTCCTTAAACTTTGTAAAAACGTTCTGATAAATAAGAAATCTTCAGGCTCTTGAATTTCTACTCAAAGAAGCAAACTGCTGTGTTTACATTTTGCCATATAGTTTCCTTGCTCTATAACGAATGATCTCAGATAAAGTCACTAACTAATCGTATTAAATTTAACAATAACTATCTCTTCCTTCGCTTTATCTGATCTCAAAGATTTATTACTAAATTACCACATCATTACTACTTTGATGTTGATAAAGTTGTATTCAGACCACGTTTCAGCTTTGAAAACATTAATTGAGACACTATAAACAATGTTTCCTCTAATACAAAGTACTGGTCAGTAGATCAGGCTTATCATTGAAATGCTCAAAAATGTTAAAAGTCACGTTTCATTTTGCATCAGTCATCTGGTGCAAATAATTCGTTGGAATATCTAAAAATTCTTGCTTAACTGATGCCTTTGTGGTTTCAGGCAGAATACCCATAATGTTATATGTACACAATATACGGATGTGAAATGATAGGACTTTTAGCCTAACGGGTATAAAGCGATTCTAGATAGCTAGATAGCTAGATGTTATTTTACTCAAACGCAACTTTTAACATTAACAGGGAAAGTAAAGCGCTTTCGCTGTTTCCTACTCTGTAGTAGTTATTTTGAGGCTATTGAAACGCTGTCTATATTAAGACATATGTATCTGTCATCTTAACCTTTGGCAGTTGTGTCGTTTGACCTGTTCCGCTTAAGTTGAGGCGGCTGCATAGCCATATTTATCAACAGAAACCTTCCAATAACTTACGCTTTGCCAGCAGGAATCTTCCTACTTCCCATTCTCTATACTTTTTATTTATCCTCTCATCCCCAGTGATTATACAGCCGTACAGGAACATCAATAACATATGGTCAGTTGCAAGGGGGTGGATGAATTCATAATGTTGAAGCAAAGAGTCTTTACCAATGTTAAGAAGCAGTTGTAAGGGATTAGTCTCCTCTAGTAAAATGTAACTATTTCTAGCTTAATGTCTTTTGATCCAATGGTGTCTCCGTGGATTAAAGGGGCCGATTCCTTCTCTAGTAACAAATTCCCGGTCCTCCCGAGCATATCAGTAAACATTTTGATTCCAAGTAGAGAAGAAGTTAAGTTTGAGAGATATTTCCACCCCTTTTGTCATAAGATCCGCCTTTAATTTGCGGTATTTTTGCATTGGTATCCCTCCCGCCCCCCACCCTCACCGATGAAAACGACCTCTCAATAACTGGGCTACGTTTTTCATGCTGGAAGCGCATTTTGCGGAACTATTTTGATACCTTCCTTGGACATACAAGTGCATTTCAATACTTCTTTATTACGTCATAATGCGGAATTATGGCCTGCTCTAGCGAGAAATCTCAGCCTAATCAATAGCGCAGCGAATCCACCTGTTTAATCGATTAGGTAATGGATTTCATTTCTGAAGCATAGTTTCTTCTATAGTTGAATGATAGAAACCAACCAATCACATGCTTCATACAACCCCTTCCGCTAACGGCAGCATAGCGCCAGAACTTGAGTTCCTCGCTTATAAAAAGGGGCTCACTGGACGCCAAAGCACATTCAAACCTCTTTGCAGAATCAAGACCTTTTTTCAAACTAAATTTGTTTAATTTTTCACGATTGAAAACGAGATGGAAACTACTGGGATGAACTTCTACAAATATATGATTTTGGTAAGTAACAGTAATTTTATTTTTTCATATTTTTAAAGAACGTTTTTCTTTCTGCTCTAGAATATCAAGGACCTTTTTACATAGATTTAAATATACAATTTATCATTTAACTCTCGCCTGTATATCTAAATTACACAAGATTCTACGCACAGTCTCTTTCACTGCCATTACCAGTGTTCCTACCATTATTCTCTCTATTTTTTGGGTATACTTATCGAACGTATTTAGCCCTTTCTTCTTAAATATTGCATAATTAGTTGTGGGTTTTTGCCTATTCCAGCCCTTGGCTTTGTAGAAATCTTTCAGAGCTTGCTAATTTTTTTTTACTGTGGATATGGAGACTTTCTATTAATCACACCAGCATTCCTTTTATGTGTTAGGTGCGGACCCTAGCCTTTTCCTGAATGAAACCCAGTCAATAGAAACGCAAAAACCTCAGACTATTACCCCTCCCCAGAGTCTGTTGAACATCATGTCATAAATCCAAATATTTTAAATTCAGATTCTCTCTGGAATCGCCTTGCGCTCCGACGCTGCTCCGGCAGCTTGTAAGGAGCCTGCAGAGGCCTTCAAATCAACAAAGCTGCTATCGAAACTCGGGTACGTCATCGTCAACTCCAACATGCCATTTGATTTGCCATCAGACAACGGAGCAATCCAGCTCCCAAAACCAACAACTTCGCTTGGCAGTATTTGCAGTTATGAGTTTGTCGAGACGAAAAAAAAGTCCAACGAGTTTCCAATGAGTCTACTGACTGCGGTATGTACCAGTGATGCTGAGACATGCACTAAACGGTGCCGTAAGATCGAGTATGCAGTGACTATCTTGAAGAAAAGTAAGCATTGCAATGGATTGCTTGGGGTGAGAACATGGAGGTTAAAAAAGAAGTGGATCGTAATTGGATACGCACCGTATTAGCCGCAAACTTTGGACGTTTAAAAAAGAAGGTAGACGGTAGTTATTCGCTAATAATATAATAATGCATGCTTTTCTGAGAACTAGGCAAAGCAGCTCTGAATTTGTTAATGCCTCTATTTTATAACCTTGAATGCTGTCAACCCCCCTCCCCCCATTCTTACTGCCTTGGCTTCGTAATTATCCCCTATTTATAATGATTTGCCCATGCTGTATAACTCCCCAAAACCTTGGGTTCATTAACACCCTATTCCCATAGCTTCTTACTTATCCCTGATCCGTCAGAATGTACTGAAGCCCAAACTGTGTAAACGCCCCCACATTTGTCGTAGCATATCACCTCCTTATAATGATATTCCTCGAATTTGTGCAGCGACCTAGGAAAACAATGTGCTACTTAACAAAACAATTTGGAGAGGTCTCATTTACTGTTGGTTTCATAAATTTGTAAAGCTTCAGTTCTTCCAATCAATAGTTGAGAACGCCTCTCGGCAACCTTTCAGGCTAGCGATCATGAGAACCCTGTTTTCATGACGTACATTTTAAGATGTGGTGTCTGATCGTGTTTGAGAGTGTTTTGTTGGCGCTCGGGTATTTATTATGTTAATGCTAATTCTATTGTGTAATGGAAAATAACGAAAAATGAGGCCACATTTCTCATAAAAGCAAGCATGTTGAATAAGGAAATATTGTTATGTAGATTAGAATCAAATTCGTTTTTATAGTTAGTTGATGTATATCTTCGCTGCTAGTTATTTATCAAATTGCACACTAGATCCAGATATTTAATATTTCAAAAAAATCACCATTATTTATTAGACTCCATAATTCAAAGTTTTGCGTCTTATTTCAGTAATTTTCTTTAGGATATATAAAAGCGATTCAGTAACTTTGTTTTCTTCATTGATATTTGTAATTATCTCGCGGCAGATGTCATAAAAGAGTAACTGCACACAGAAAATCTTTGATTATTTTTTTTGTTTATTTATGGATCCGTTAACACCTAAAAAAGCTATTATTTCTTTCAAATCTATTTATGTATACATATTTATCAACATAAATTTATCAGCTTTGTCTCTTGGCTTTAGCATCTTTCTACTTCTGCATTTATTTTTCTATTTGTTTATTTATTTTGATCAATTAATTTGTTTATTTATATATTACTGTATTTATTGATTCATTTATTCATTTATATCTATTTATTTATCTTTTTGTGTATTTATTTATTTATTTTGTTCATTTATTTATTAATTTACTTACCCAGTTTTGTAGTTATAATATATTAATTATATTTATATGTTAATCAAATTATTTAGTTATTCGTAGGGCTGTGTATTTCACGTTGTGACGAAGCATTCGTATTTATATATGAAAAAATCTCGTTTAGTCAATATATTATTAATTTTTTCAGTATTTTGTTTTGAGACGAAATTCATTTCTGATTCTAGCACATTTTCTGTGTTAATCTCTCAGTTTCTGTATTAACATTCCTCAGGCCATGTTTAAGTATTCAGATTGTGGTAATCCTCTTTTTTAAAAGGAATAAAATCCAATTTATATAGGTTGTTACTGGCTTTGTACCAAGCTACGTACCGGAGAGATTGAATGGGTTCCGATAATGATTGCAGCTTAGTCGGCACGGGGCCTACTTGAGTGAGAAAAATGCAGATATATCGCAAATTAATGCCATTTATTTGCCTTGACGTTTAAAGAATGAAGCCTTTCTCTCTCCGTTTTATTGAGCTCCTGTTGAAAATACTTTTTACTTTATGACTTGTACTGTACTGTTTTAGTTTAATGAAATTAGCTGATAAGAAGCGTGGCTACGTCAGAGGTGTTATAGCAAGTGGGGCTTTCCCTGCCAAATTGCGAACAATGTACAGTGTCTGGTACAATCTTTGCCTAGATCCAGGCGTTATATACCTGCAAAGTATTTAGCTATTACAGGGGAGTATAGACGCTAAGAGTTGTTGTGGACTTCTGATTTCCACTGAACCAGGGCAGTCGCTAGTATTCCGGTTTCAGAGGGGTGTCTACGATGAATTTGCCGAAAAAAGGACCTGCAATCCTTTATTTGCCGACAAGTTAGCAAGATTTGCCGACGAAATACTCTACCATCGTCAAAAACGCTTTGTTTTTGAAACACATTTTTTCCCTGGGGCTGAAAACTAACTGTAGCTATGGCCCTGCACTGAGCATCTCTATTCAAGAGAAGCGTGCTTCTCTAACCTTGAGCATGAAAGTCTTACGACATGCAGAAGTTAGGTTTTCACGACGTTGAGAATCTTTGAAACAGACTGCATCATGTCTATTGCAGTATAATCGCGTTAACTCGGAACCGTAAGGGGGACAGTAAAATTCGTCCGACGTAGCGAATGTCCGAGATATCTGAAGTCTTGATAAGGGACGTTAAATCCGTAGAACTAAGCGAAGGTCCGAGGCACCCAGGGTCTGAGTCAACGTGATTTCACTGTTATTGTTCAAATGAGTTGTTATGTACTAGAATAGTACTACAGGGCTCTTCGAAAAGTAAGTCACTGAGCTTCTAACATAAGAACAACTTAGGACTGTATCTAATGGTGTTTCTGACAGAAATTGTTTTCAATTCCTGAAAACAGCTGTATTACAGAGTTTCACTGGTTAGATGATAAAAACCTTTTTTGTTCGGCTTCTAACATAAGAACAACTTAGGACTGTATCTAATGGTGTTTCTGACAGAAATTGTTTTCAATTCCTGAAAACAGCTGTATTACAGAGTTTCACTGGTTAGATGATAAAAACCTTTTTTGTTCGGCTTTTGTCTGTTAAGTTTCTTTATGTCTTCTTGTTACTTGTAACTCAACGTCGAAACGTTTGAAGAGTTGAAGTTTTTTTCTAGACTACCTATTTATATATTTATATATTTCTTTCTAATATTAAATTGAAATTTATAGTTGAATTGTAAGTGCCATCCATAATGGATGATCTTGTGTCTTTCTCCGCCATGAATGGCACACGTACAAAGTAATTCTTTTATTTAGATTTAGGATTTGTTGTTGTAGAAAAAAAGCAAAGGATCGAAATTTCATTCTTCAAAGATGTGCATAATATTTTGTAATTACAGTAAGGGGTAAAAATAGTTAAATCGTGTTAAGCAAGTTTATTTGAAGGAATTCTTGTTATTTTCCAGGTATCAAAGGAACTGGTTGCACATCCAACAATATCCATGAAGTGGAACGGACACTTGGCATTGAAGCAGCTAGGTAATGAATCTTTGCTACTTTCTCGGAAAGGCAAAGGCACCAAACACCATTTTGCTAAGATGCACAAATATGCCTTTTTATTCAAATATAACGAGTATCTTCTTGGACATCATGCGATATTTCTATTGACTGACTCACTGACAGACTCACTGACAGACTCACTGACGGGCTGTTGATGGTCTTTTTGATTATATGATGCAATAGCTGACTGACCTAAATGATTAATTGTTTGGTGAATCGATTGACTGATTGAATGTTTGGTTGATTGATTGATTGATTGATTAATTGATTGATTGCTTGATTAAGTGTTTGATCATCTTGCTTTGTAAACCTGCTATTCATAAGCAAACATGCCTTTTCAGGTATTTTTTGGAAGCCTAGCTTTTTGCTATAAATAAAGAATTTCTAGAGACAAGAATTGATTTTGTTGGAGCGAAATATCTTTACGAATGTTTAGAAGCAAGTGTAACCGGATGTTGTAAGGATTAGTCTCCACCTTCTAAGGAATGACCAATTATCAACATTTATTTTCAAATATTAACTTGTTACGAGGACTAAGATGGAAATGTGCCACCTACTATCATTTTGTTTTGTCGTGGCACTAAATAAATTTTGCATTAGTATTATAATAATTATAATATTAAAATTAAATTAACATTCTTATCATTAAACTTTCCTCCATAATTATACGCACAACGTACTTCATGTTTTGCCGCAGAAAAAAGGAATGCACAGTTCCAGACCTTCTCTTTTATTGATTTGCTTAAATTTCGCTTTTATTATCAATTGTTTTTATCTGCTGTAATTAGGCATGCCGGTACAAACTACCTAAATAACGAGGTTTGTGTTGTACTAATTAAATGTAAAAAGAAATATTTCCATAGAATGGTTGGTGTGTTGAATTGGCGTATGTTGATAATTCTAATCTATTGGTTATTAAACAGGCTAAACAGATTGTTTTGTGCAGTCAGTTTTGATTTATATGATCTATGTGCTCGCATATCTCTGCCCCTTATGCAGCTTTTGATTCTATTTTAGGGTGACTATTATGAATGAGATTACATATACTATGAAAAGCCATGGAATGAGTATAGACAGTAGACATGTTATGCTGTTAGCAGATCTGATGACGTACAAGGTATTTAACTATGATTACCACAGAGACTTCATTACTCATTATCTCCAATTGATTTTCTACAGTTGGGAAAAATAAGCTAAATGCCGTTGGCAGAATATGATCTGCGTTGAATTACATCATCTTACGTTCCTGATAATTGTTTTCGAAGCATGTAATTTTTTTGAGTATAGTCAGAAGCTTTTTATTTCAAAAAGAGCTTATATCATGCTGATTTGATTTTAAGAGATTTGCACGTAGCAACGGGCCCTTTCAGTTGGAGATTCATGGGAATGCGTGCGTGGGTTCCACGGTGACAACAAAGAAAAGAACAGGACCACCGATAAGACCAAAAAAGTGGGGGGGGGGGAAGCTTCGATGCCAAAAAGGTACCACGGCAAAAAATAATGAGCTGCCATTAAGGGCGTAATTTGCAAAAAAATGGGCCCAATGCCCCCCCCCCCCCCGTCGTCGGAGGCCCTGATGAAGACATTAGACTTCCCACTATCCTTTTTATGGTTGTTGGAACCAATGGGCCTTCCACACTGTCGGTCTCTGTGATAGCTATTTGCTATGTGCTTTTACTGTCTAACAATCAAGCACATTTCCCCCCTGAATATCAAGGTAAATTGCTGCGATGTTATTATGGTGTTATTTGAAATGGGTCATTGTTTTTCCGTACTAGCATAATTTAACGCCATTTAAAGAACCCTTCATAGATGATATCTTCTGTCGCCCTGGTATCATATGAAACGTCACTGTTCCTTTTTCAAGAAATTACGCAAGGGATGCAAACGACGTTATCACGGTGTTATTTAGAATAAGTCATTGCTTTTCCTGACCATAACGTCATCAAAAACACATTCATAAATGCTCACGCCTTTGACCTACATATTAGATGGAACGTCACTCCCCTCACATAGAATTTGGTTCCTCTTCCAGTAGTTTGCGCAATTTAAATCAGCCCATTTCCAGCTTATATTGAATGAGCGTCCGTTATAACCAACGTTGAACGCGGAGATTACGGAGGGATTTAGACGAGAAAGGGCTTTTGAAACTCTTCTCAAATTTGATAAACAATTCTAAGTACAACTGCCGCCCAATGAATCTGTTTTGTCAATAAATACACTTACAGACTTGTATATCAGTTTCTAGGCGACTTCTAAGAAACTGTTGTGTCATGTATTGTTTAACAACTATGCATTGAGTTTTTAAGTATCTTTGGTAACTGATAAGAAATTGATCAGATTAGTTAAACACTAGTCATCTAGTCAATGATAAGCCAACTTTGCGCTTTAGGGATAATTGGGGTACCAGTTAGAGTGATTTCCAAGAAATAGAGGTTGCTATTTGTAGGCTGTTATTTGCAAAGGCCTAATAACAACTTAACACATTTCTCCCTGGCCATTATAGGTAAGAATATAGAGGGCTGCAACCATTAACTCGTATAGACGGTGCTCACAATTACGGACGAGACAGCAAAAATTGATATAAACACCTTGATTAACGGTTTTTCCTTCAGGAGTAGCAATGCAGGTATTCAAGCCAGACAGGGGTACATCGTTTGCCATACTCCTTAACCCCTTTCACCTTGAGGGACTTATGACCTGAGGTTATCGGCGAGAACTGTTTAGACCCAGCAGGGGGGCTGATGCTGTCAATAGCTTGGCCAACCTTTAGGTAAACATCAGTAAAGCTTTTTTTCTCCAACATCCTCTATTAAAGTACCACCTAGCAATATGACCAATCGCATCAGTTGCTACTGTACAGCTGTATCATCGCCGGGGGTAAAGGGTAACCACAAATTAGCAATAAGCATCACGGGGGCTATGTTGTCAAAAATTTTCACTATAGACCTTCACGTCTACCCGATAATAAATGCAGTTATTAATGTCTTTCATAGTTAGCTGGTTAAATGATTTTGCTCCATGTTTGCTGTCAATTTTATTTTGTGATTTCTAGTTGTTAGAAAATTGATGGTACTAGATTTTCTTGCCAGAGGGCCTTGAAAATTTCCGGTAGCAATTTCTGCATGGATATCGTAGAGATGTTTTGCTCTTGAGATAGCAATGATGAAAAATCATTGTGTGACATATGGTTCCTGATTATATGTGACTATATCTCTACCTTTAGATTGCTCCAGTAATGCGTATAAATTAAGATGATTTGATGTTCTAATATGGCAACAAATACCCTCTCTCGACATTTGTGAAGCAACATCCCTTCCTCTTTAGAGACCGTAATATACAGTCCGCAGGAACATGGAAATCTCTTTTCCCACGGATTCTACAGTACTGGCAGTTTCTTAGGCCGTATAAAAACAATGATAATTCTTTGTTCCTAAATAATTGTAGAACATCTAGCATTATATCATGAAGCCATTAGAAAATATAATTATCTATAGCTTATTACGGGTGTCAGTACCTTATACATAATTTACAGGAGCAGCTTCAAGGGCAATAAAGACATTAGGAGATAATTATCAGCTTAAGTTATTCACTGCATGCTCCAGAAGAGATTAAGGAAGACGTAAAAAGCATAAGAAAACATTCATTACTCCTTCAATCCTATGCAATGGATAACATAGCAGGGAAGATTCGTGCATACCAATGTTGTCTCAGCTTTTAAACGCCTTTATAAACACTTTCCACTGCAAGAATTGATCTAGCGAATTTCGTTAGTATTAATGAATTTTCTGATCAATTAATAGTTATTCTGTTATTTTTATAGGGAGAAGTACTTGGAATAACTAGGTTTGGATTGGCAAAAATGAAAGAAAGTGTATTAATGCTTGCTTCGGTAAGTTGCATCGCTTTGACAAGATTGATTAAGCCAAAGCAAAAAGATATTATTTTCTTCTCGCCCTAATGTTAATAAAATCTTCACCTTCTTTTTTCATCTGCGTATACATAAACGTATCCCAGCCCCTTGCTCTGATCAGGCCCATAGATGTTACAGTATCATGCCTGTTATTGAAAGCAAACTAAAGAAATTCGGCGTAGGTTGGTCTATAGAAAAATATGTTATTGGTTTCTGTTTAATAGGAGAATATCTGAACGTAAGAACGCCGCCCAACTTTCCTCCAAATGTTGCCATGTGTTTTTGCTTGCAGTTCTTTGGTAGAAACCCCGGGGGAGGAGGCATTCCTATTTAAAATGTACAATCATATGTGTCGAGGTGTTTAGGGGAACTGTCACTTTTAATGCTAGGGACAGGGGTGGAAGAATTTTCCTAGGCAAACCGAAAATTTTCTTAGCCCATTCAAAAAGGTCAATAAAATTTGATACCCCATTTCCAGATAGCGAAAACTTTTATACCCCATCATTGATTATATTGATTTGAATTAATATAACTACTTAAACACTCAGAGAAGCAATCTGGACATAAGATAAAGGAAATTGGAGCGATTCATAAATAATCATCGCCAATAATTTCAAGAGACTTCTTATCTGCTTAATAAATATGATAACAGTAACAGAAGTAATTTTCGTTGTACAATACGTGATTCTCATTAGAGTCTGAAATACATTGCAAATATTTCACAGCCCATTAGCTATTGTGCAATTTAGGAGAATATTTGATACCCCAATAAGACCAAAAAGTTTGGTACCCCTCTACCCCTGTAGCTTTAAAATTCTTCCACCCATGTACCAAACTTTAAATATGGCAGCTACCTTACAAATGGTGCTTTTAATAGATTGTCTAAAGTTGAAAAAATCGATATACAAACGACTTTGTTCTGAGGACATGAGAAAGAAAGCTTTACAATATCAGGCCATCACCAATAAAAAATGAAGGCACCAAAGCGAGGAAAGGAGAGTGACCTCAAGAGTTCATTGACTTTTTTGTTGAAGCAATTTAGAGAGAGAAATTCTTTGTGCTGTTCTTCGATCTCTTGGATCTCCACAGAGAGGCAGCCAATGTCAGATTCTAATAAACCATTTATTATAAAGGTGTGTCATTTGGTAGCGTGGATACCTCAGTATTAACGCAGGCTTCATCTTGGGTGTTTCTCACATTAGAGAGAAAATCTTTCACATTATTGCGAAAATTGTCTTGTATTTGATTTTCATCTTTATCTCAGTTAATTTTTAATTGGTTTGTGTTTAGTTTGAGAAGACTGCTGATCATTTGTTTGAAGCTGCTTATCAAGGGAAAACCGATAACATCAATGGTTAGTCATCTTTCATTTTTTTCAGTTTTTTTTGTCAAGACAACAATCTAAAGGACGATGACGTTTTACTTGTTTTTCATGACAAAAATCTCAAGGACTGTGACGTTTTGCGATTTTTTTCATGACAACCGTCTCGCCGACTGTGACGTTTTCTCTCACTAATAGGGAAGTTCACTATATGACATGTTTTTATCACTATCTGCTTCTTGTAACCGGAGAAAAGGGCTGCCATCTGCTAGGGCTGCCAACATTTAAATTAAGTATTGTTATTGTCGTGAATCTTTTTTGGGTTTACTCGGTCACTTTTGGTCCTACCTCTCTCTTATAAAAATGTCTCCCATATCTTGCTCCTAAAATTCTCCTTAGTCATACGCACACCTTAGCTTGCATTTTGCTGCAGAGACAGCAGACGGATCTTGAACTTTCATATTGCCTTACTTTTCTATTATTTTTGTTCGCTATTACTAATCATGCGCGTACACACAACCTAGATAGCGAGGTTTTGTTGTTGTAGTAAAAATAGAAAAATTAATTGATTCCATTCCCATTACAATTTGTTAAGAGGGTAGCCCTTCGGCCAAAGCTGAAAGGGCCTTATAACAGAAACACATTACGCGATTTAAAGCTGTTAAGATTAGTTGAAATCTAGTTGAAATCTAGTTGAAATCTAGTTGAAATCTAATCGAAATAAAAAACTGCTAAAAACCTTATTAAGACTAGACTCTGAAGAAGAAAGTAAAACTCTACTGCCTTCAATGGTGGGAAGGTTAGATGGTCTCTCGGTTGGTATAATAGGTTGTTACATATTTGCTCCACCAGAAACTTTTTGCCCACTTGAAGACATTTTTTGGTAACTTGAGATCAGCAGCAATACGCCTTAAGTTATACGAAAAATTACTTTAGTACCTTTAAAAGCCCATGAAATGATGTTTGACTTATTTTACATGAAGTATTTGATTTTTATAGTTCTGAGGTTTTATTTCTGCTTTTTTTATTGAAGGTGTTAGTGAATGTATAATCATGGGAATTCCTATGAACTTGGGAACAGGAATGTTCAAATTATTACATAAGTATCCTTTTCAATATCGTTTTTCTTTGTTGCTGCTGGACTGTCAGTTTTTACATTCTTAATTCTTTCCAATTAAAGTAAATAATGAAAACATCTGATATCTATGGAGAGGAAGGACATAAGGTCACTGAGCCCTCACCATGAATGCCACTTTCATTTCAATCTAAAGTTACATTATATTAGAAAAAAAGAAAAAAGGTTCAGAGGGTTTAGCTAACGCAGAATAGATTGGAATTTTGTTATCGATTTCATTGTGGTTATATCTGGTACCATAAGAACTCTGTTCATTAAATTTATTTTTCGTCAAGTTTTTTCAAAGCTTTGCTTCAAAAGGGCTTAGATTGATGTGCAGAATTTTTTGTACCTTTTTTCGTTTTTGCATCTAGTTTTTTAATGATATAATGCATAATTCTTGGAGCTGCTCTAAGACTGCAATATCTCAAAGGCATTTGACAGTTGCATAATATAGAAATTTGAGACGTTTTTTAGTCGTTTTAGATGCTATGAAGTGCAATGATTTTTGTTACCTCTATACCACTAATTTTTAATGATTGGGAAAGATTTGATGTTTTTACTGCCCAAGCAGTTACATATATCAAGGCTTTAACTTTAATATGCACATTGACAGGTTTATTTATTTTTTGAGTTTATAAGTTTAAGTACTCAATTTTATATTTTTTCTACGCGCTTCTTTTAGATAGCTGCTCTATCTTTGCAAGTCGAATTATTCTGTTAATATATTGTATTTGTATACCACAATGCATACTGTCTACCTCAATAGAGCTCGCATCTTAAGGCTAAATAACAACAAGACTTCTTAGATATCTAGAACTTTCCTGAGGCAGGATCCTTGCAGAGTAGAAGAATGGTTTTTCTGCAATTCTACCACATTTGTTTTAATGGCAATGTGTCTTCAAGTTTCTTACTTAACACTCTTAGAGATGTTCCTCAGGCCCTAACTTGTTTGTGCCAAATCCCTTTTAATTTTCCATCTAATTCTTCATATTTTTAATTTTCCTCCACTTCCTTTGCATCTACTTTGCTATCAAAAGGAACTATGAAATCAATTATCTTGCATATATTTTTGTTTTCATCTGTCAAGATCATACCAAGCCGTCGTGCTTTAATCACAGCATTAGGTTATACCTTAAAATGCCACACATTATGAAAATTACTGTTCTTGCTGACTTTGTTCATGTTTGTACCATTCCACTTTAACATAAATTCGCATTGTTTGCTGCCTTTCCAATGAACCATCCTCCAATCCAGTTGTGACAATGCCTATGTAATATTATCTTCACTACTATTTTGTTCACCATTGAGGATTTGCAGCAGATTTACTAGAATACTGGACCATTTCTATCAAGAAAAAATCTATTTCCTTTTGATTATTTTCTGCATTTTAAAATTATTTTATTACTATGTGGTACATAGAATAGTGAAAATAGAAAGCAAAAGAAGAACTGGAAATGAACCCAACAGAAATATTTTTGTTTCTTTTTAAATTTTAAAGGGGAGAGGTATACACTTAACATATGATTCTGATTGGTTCAAAATCATAGCCCATCGAAATTAAATATAATTTTGTCCATTAGGCGTTCTTGTTTGAAGAAATTGGCTATTTAATCAAGTTATTTTTAGATGAGGTGGATATTTGTTGAGATATTAAACTGCTTGGTGTATACATCAATTATCATACCCAGAATTATGATTTCCTATTGACATGTTTAATCAATACATTGATACAAATCAGCATTCATCATACTCGACTATTTCTACGGTTTAGTGGGCAACTAGCTGGCAAATTTTTATACCTTCGAGATATTAACGTTTTTTCCTACATTCACGTTGTTTTAGGGGCCGTAACGTACCCTAGTTAAAAAACAAGTGTGACTCCCCGGCCCCTCTGATAGAGAGGTAAATTGGAAACATGTGACGTAATTTTTGCCTTTCCTTGTGAATGCCTCTCCTAGGAAAACGGGTGCAGCTAGCAACTTAAAGCAATAGATTCAGTCCTGAGCAGAACATAAAATTATTCCTTATGTTTCATAGATTAAAGAATCTTTGATCATTGCATTTAAGGTGCAACTTTTCTGATTTTAGGGGAATATTCAATTTTTCTGCATTTTGATTTTCAATACCTGTAGACATTTCTTGAAACGGCTTTGTGCATATTTTGTATTGCAATTCTCTTTATTTTTATCATTTAGAATTTTGAGCATTAAACCTTAACTGATATTCAGACCCTCGCTTCAAAGTGAAGTGAAGAAGAGGCCACTCCTTTTTGATACACCAGAATTCCATCGAAATGATATCTTTTAAACATTTTTCTGCATTGTTTTCCCATTTGCAGACTTTAACAGTAGAAATAATTATCATGTTGACAAGAATCTGGTTTTTTTTGCCATAATCCTTTTATTCCAGTAATAGGTTTTTACCCTTGTCTCTAAACTTTCTCGGACAATCTTTTGAAGGAACCAATGTATTGCTTTCTTCAAGACAATGTCAACAGCATTTTTCACTAGAATTTAAATCAAATATAAATATGTATCTGCTTTTGTATGTATCCTTTTGTATGGTCAGTCTTGATGTTTTACCATGAAGAATTTGTCAATAGAATATAAAGATCAATCCACGGTCATATATAGCACTGGAATAACATGATAATTTTGTCAGGAGGAATTCTTTTAACGCTGAATGTTTAACGCGAAGGTACCCACCTTTTGCCTGTCTTTTTATTGGTTAGGGTAGTATATGTTCAAAGATTTTTCTGTTGAACACGGGCGTCACGTGAAGTTGTAATCAACAATTTTGAAAATTTTGGCTATTCGAAATAAAAAAATGGCATGAACAAGTGCAGGCGCCTCCCTACCCCTACACAAAGCATAAGGTGATGCCCCTTCTCGTAAAACATGATGTGCATTGAATATATTTTAGACATGTTTCTGAGAATTCTATTAATTTCCTTGAGTTGGCCATCCAAGTATCGAAGTGGCCAATATCATAGAGTATTTTTTGAAATTTCTCGTCTATAATTCGTACATCAAATACAAATTTTCCCCTTTCGATAAAGAGTAAATTGTAATATTACTGGACAATCATTTTTTGGTTAATAAACATTATTTTAAATGCCTAAACCGGACCAATGTAGAATTTTGATAAATTTTTTGGCAACAAAGACGGTCAATCTAATACTATTCTCTATAAAATCAAGTTTGTTCTTAATTGAACTTCGAGGCGAGAAGCAAGGTTAAATCTGCTTCTGTTCCAAAAATGACCAACTTTCAAAGTAAAATTTTGGGTCGAAAGGGAGAGATTATTGATCATTTCGCATATGCAAATGCGAATTTGTCGGCATTTCACTTAAAAAAAATTTTCGGCGGGCTTGCAGAGAAATTTTTGTTTTTATTTAGGTGTATTTTTTTGATGAGGTGTTAAGAATGCAAAATATTTCATTTTTGTTTTCGTTAAGAATTCCATTTCGTTAAGATTAAATTATAAAGCAGAGTTTAGAAATCGTGCAAAAATTGATTAAAAATAAATACTAATCGTCTGGAAAACGGGTAATAAAATGGGGAAAATGAAGGCTAAAAGCTGAAGGCTGAAAAAGTAGAAAAGGGGGGAATGGTGAATACCATTAAAGGCTGAAATGACACGAAAAAGGGGGAAAATGTGTGAAAACGGATGAAGAGTTGAAGCTGAATCGTTAGAAAAAAGGAGAAAAATAGGGAAAAATATGAGGGAAAAGGATGAAAAATGGATGAAATACCAAAGGTGAATTGGCAGGCAAAGGGTGATTATATGGGAAAAAACCGGTTTTGAAAATAAAAGCTTATTAGCAAGAGAAAGGGTGAAAATCGATTATAGATATTTGAAAAATAAAACTCGAATTGGCTGGAAAACGGGTGATAAAATTCTTATTTTTTAGCCACAAGTGGATAAAAATTAAAAGCTGAATTTGCAGAAATAAATGGCGAAGAAATAGATAAAAAAACGGTGAAAAAAAAGTTAAAAAAATAGGTGAGAAAAAGGTGAAGAAAGGTGACAAAATTCGTGAAAAAACTGGTGAAAAATAGGTGAAAAAACCAGTGAAAAAACATGAGAAAAAGTAAGGAATAAATGGTCAAATATGGATGAAAATGAAGGCTAAAGTAGAAGAAGAATTGGTAAAAAAAGATTGAAAAATGGGATTTCAAATTGATATGAATTAAAAGCTGAATTTGCAGAAATAAATGGTGAAGAAATAGATGTAAAAACTGTGAAAAAATAGTTGAAAAAATAGGTGAAGAAGAAGGTGAAGACAAAGGTGAAAAATAGGTGAAAAAAAAGATGAGAAAATAGTTGAAAAAAAGGTGAAGAAAAGGTGACAAAATAAGTGAAAAACCAGGTGAAAAAATAGGTGAAAATACAAGCGAAAAAGCGTGAAAAAAAAATAAGATTGAAAAATGGGATTCAAATTGATATAAATTAAAAGCTGAATTTGCAGAAATAAATGGCGAAGAAATAGATAAAAAACGGTGAAAAAAAAGTTAAAAAAATTGGTGAGAAAAAGGTGAAGAAAAGGTGACAAAATTCGTGAAACAACTGGTGAGAAATAGGTGAAAAAACAAGTGAAAAAACATGAGAAAAAGTAAGGAATAAAGGGTCAAATATGGCTGAAATTGAAGGCTAAAGTAGGAGAAGAATTGGTAAAACAGATTGAAAAATGGGACACAAACAAATAGAAATTAAAAGCTGAAGTTGCAGAAATAAATGGTGAAGAAATAAATGAAAAAACTGTGAAAAAATACATGAAAAAATAGGCGAAAAAGAAGGTGAAGAAAATGGTGACAAAATAGGTGAAAAAAAAGATGAGAAAATAAGTGAAAAAGAAGGTGACGAAAAAGGTGAAAAAATAAGTGAAAAACCATGTGAAAAAAAGTAAAAAATAAGCGAAAAAGCATGAGAAAAAATTGAAATAAAGGGTCAAATATGGCTGAAAATGAAGGCTAAAGTAAGAGAAGAATTGGTAAAAAAAGATTGAAGAATGGGATTCAAATTGATATAAATTAAGAGCTGAATTTGCAGAAATAAATGGTGAAGAAATAGATGTAAAAACTGTGAAAAAATAGTTGAAAAAATAGGTGAAAAAGAGGGTGAAGAAAAAGGTGAAAAAATAGATGAAAAAAAAGATGAAAAAATAAGTGAAAAAGAAGGTGAAGAAAAAGGTGAAAAAATAAGTGAAAAACCATGTGAAAAAATAGGTGAAAAACAAGCGAAAAGGCGTGAAAAAAAATAATAAATAAAAGGTTAAATATGGCTGAAAATGAAGGCTAAAGTAGGAGAAGAATTGGTAAAACAGATTGAAAAATGGGACACAAACCAATAGAAATTAAAAGCTGAAGTTGCAGAAATAAATGGAGAAGAAATAAATGAAAAAACTGTGAAAAAATAGTTGAAAAAATAGGTGAAAATGAGGGTGAAGAAAAAGGTGAAAAAATAGGTGAAAAAACCAGTGAAAAAATAAGTGAAAAAGAAGGTGACGAAAAAGGTGAAAAAATAAGTGAAAAACCATGTGAAAAAAAGTAAAAAATAAGCGAAAAAGCATGAAAAAAAATAATAAATAAAGGGTCAAATATGGCTGAAAATGAAGGCTAAAGTAGGAGAAGAATTGGTAAAACAGATTGAAAAATGGGACACAAACAAATAGAAATTAAAAGCTGAAGTTGCAGAAATAAATGGTGAAGAAATAAATGAAAAAACGTTGAGAAAAAACATGAAAAAATAGGTGAAAAAAAGGTGAAGAAAAGGTGAAAAAATAAGTGAAAAATCAGGTGAAAAAATAGGTGAAAAAACATACGAAAAAGCGTGAAAAAAAAATTAGATTGAAAAATGGGATTCAAATTGATATAAATTAAAAGCTGAATTTGCAGAAATAAATGGTGAAGAAATAGATGTAAAAACTGTGAAAAAATAGTTGAAAAAATAGGCGAAAAAGAAGGTGAAGAAAATGGTGACAAAATAGGTGAAAAAAAAGATGAGAAAATAGGTGAAAAAGAAGGTGAAGAAAAAGGTGAAAAAAAAGTGAAAAACCGGGTGAAAAAATAGGTGAAAAACAAGCGAAAAAGCATGAAAAAAAATAATAAATAAAGGGTCAAATATGGCTGAAAATGAAGGCTAAAGTAGGAGAAGAATTGGTAAAACAGATTGAAAAATGGGACACAAACAAATAGAAATTAAAAGCTGAAGTTGCAGAAATAAATGGTGAAGAACTAGATGTAAAAACTGTGAAAAAATACATGAAAAAATAGGCGAAAAAGAAGGTGAAGAAAATGGTGACAAAATAGGTGAAAAAAAAGATGAGAAAATAGGTGAGAAAAAGGTGAAGAAAAGGTGACAAAATTCGTGAAAAAACTGGTGAAAAATAGGTGAAAAAAGAAGCGAAAAAGCATGAAAAAAAAAAGAAATAAAGTGTCAAATATGGCTGAAATTGAAGGCTAAAGTAGGAGAAGAATTTGTAAAAACAGATTGAAAAATGGGACACAAACAAATAGAAATTAAAAGCTGAAGTTGCAGAAATAAATGGAGAAGAAATAAATGAAAAAACTGTGAAAAAATAGTTGAAAAAATAGGTGAAAAAGAGGGTGAAGAAAAAGGTGAAAAATAGGTGAAAAAACCAGTGAAAAAATAAGTGAAAAAGAAGGTGACGAAAAAGGTGAAAAAATAAGTGAAAAACCATGTGAAAAAAAGTAAAAAATAAGCGAAAAAGCATGAGAAAAAATTGAAATAAAGGGTCAAATATGGCTGAAAATGAAGGCTAAAGTAAGAGAAGAATTGGTAAAAAAAGATTGAAGAATGGGATTCAAATTGATATAAATTAAGAGCTGAATTTGCAGAAATAAATGGTGAAGAAATAGATGTAAAAACTGTGAAAAAATAGTTGAAAAAATAGGTGAAAAAGAGGGTGAAGAAAAAGGTGAAAAATAGGTGAAAAAACCAGTGAAAAAATAAGTGAAAAAGAAGGTGACGAAAAAGGTGAAAAAATAAGTGAAAAACCATGTGAAAAAAAGTAAAAAATAAGCGAAAAAGCATGAGAAAAAATTGAAATAAAGGGTCAAATATGGCTGAAAATGAAGGCTAAAGTAAAAGAAGAATTGGTAAAAAAAGATTGAAGAATGGGATTCAAATTGATATAAATTAAGAGCTGAATTTGCAGAAATAAATGGTGAAGAAATAGATGTAAAAACTGTGAAAAAATAGTTGAAAAAATAGGTGAAAAAGAGGGTGAAGAAAAAGGTGAAAAAATAGATGAAAAAAAAGATGAAAAAATAAGTGAAAAAGAAGGTGAAGAAAAAGGTGAAAAAATAAGTGAAAAACCATGTGAAAAAATAGGTGAAAAACAAGCGAAAAGGCGTGAAAAAAAATAATAAATAAAAGGTTAAATATGGCTGAAATTGAAGGCTAAAGTAGGAGAAGAATTTGTAAAAACAGATTGAAAAATGGGACACAAACAAATAGAAATTAAAAGCTGAAGTTGCAGAAATAAATGGAGAAGAAATAAATGAAAAAACTGTGAAAAAATAGTTGAAAAAATAGGTGAAAAAGAGGGTGAAGAAAAAGGTAAAAAAATAGGTGAAAAAACCAGTGAAAAAATAAGTGAAAAAGAAGGTGACGAAAAAGGTGAAAAAATAAGTGAAAAACCATGTGAAAAAAAGTAAAAAATAAGCGAAAAAGCATGAGAAAAAATTGAAATAAAGGGTCAAATATGGCTGAAAATGAAGGCTAAAGTAAGAGAAGAATTGGTAAAAAAAGATTGAAGAATGGGATTCAAATTGATATAAATTAAGAGCTGAATTTGCAGAAATAAATGGTGAAGAAATAGATGTAAAAACTGTGAAAAAATAGTTGAAAAAATAGGTGAAAAAGAGGGTGAAGAAAAAGGTGAAAAAATAGATGAAAAAAAAGATGAAAAAATAAGTGAAAAAGAAGGTGAAGAAAAAGGTGAAAAAATAAGTGAAAAACCATGTGAAAAAATAGGTGAAAAACAAGCGAAAAGGCGTGAAAAAAAATAATAAATAAAAGGTTAAATATGGCTGAAAATGAAGGCTAAAGTAGGAGAAGAATTGGTAAAACAGATTGAAAAATGGGACACAAACAAATAGAAATTAAAAGCCGAAGTTACAGAAATAAATGGAGAAGAAATAAATGAAAAAACGGTGAGAAAAAACATGAAAAAATAGGTGAAAAAAAGGTGAAGAAAAGGTGAAAAAATAAGTGAAAAATCAGGTGAAAAAATAGGTGAAAAAACATACGAAAAAGCGTGAAAAAAAAATTAGATTGAAAAATGGGATTCAAATTGATATAAATTAAAAGCTGAATTTGCAGAAATAAATGGTGAAGAAATAGATGTAAAAACTGTGAAAAAATAGTTGAAAAAATAGGCGAAAAAGAAGGTGAAGAAAATGGTGACAAAATAGGTGAAAAAAAGATGAGAAAATAGGTGAAAAAGAAGGTGAAGAAAAAGGTGAAAAAAAAGTGAAAAACCGGGTGAAAAAATAGGTGAAAAACAAGCGAAAAAGCATGAAAAAAAATAATAAATAAAGGGTCAAATATGGCTGAAAATGAAGGCTAAAGTAGGAGAAGAATTGGTAAAACAGATTGAAAAATGGGACACAAACAAATAGAAATTAAAAGCTGAAGTTGCAGAAATAAATGGTGAAGAAATAAATGAAAAAACTGTGAAAAAATAGTTGAAAAAATAGGTGAAAAAGAGGGTGAAGAAAAAGGTGAAAAAATAGGTGAAAAAAAAGATGAAAAAATAAGTGAAAAAGAGGGTGACGAAAAAGGTGAAAAAATAAGTGAAAAAGCATGAAAAAAAATGATATAAAGGGTCAAATATGGCTGAAAATGAAGGCTAAAGTAGGAGAAGAATTGGTAAAAACAGATTGGAAAATGGGACAGATATTGATAGAAATTGAAAGCTGAAGTTGCAGAAATAAATGGTGAAGAACTAGATGTAAAAACTGTGAAAAAATACATGAAAAAATAGGCGAAAAAGAAGGTGAAGAAAATGGTGACAAAATAGGTGAAAAAAAAGATGAGAAAATAGGTGAAAAAAAGGTGAAGAAAAGGTGACAAAATTCGTGAAAAAACTGGTGAAAAATAGGTGAAAAAAGAAGCGAAAAAGCATGAAAAAAAAAAGAAATAAAGTGGCAAATATGGCTGAAATTGAAGGCTAAAGTAGGAGAAGAATTTGTAAAAACAGATTGAAAAATGGGACACAAACAAATAGAAATTAAAAGCTGAAGTTGCAGAAATAAATGGAGAAGAAATAAATGAAAAAACTGTGAAAAAATAGTTGAAAAAATAGGTGAAAAAGAGGGTGAAGAAAAAGGTAAAAAAATAGGTGAAAAAACCAGTGAAAAAATAAGTGAAAAAGAAGGTGACGAAAAAGGTGAAAAAATAAGTGAAAAACCATGTGAAAAAAAGTAAAAAATAAGCGAAAAAGCATGAGAAAAAATTGAAATAAAGGGTCAAATATGGCTGAAAATGAAGGCTAAAGTAAGAGAAGAATTGGTAAAAAAAGATTGAAGAATGGGATTCAAATTGATATAAATTAAGAGCTGAATTTGCAGAAATAAATGGTGAAGAAATAGATGTAAAAACTGTGAAAAAATAGTTGAAAAAATAGGTGAAAAAGAGGGTGAAGAAAAAGGTCAAAAAATACATGAAAAAAAAGATGAAAAAATAAGTGAAAAAGAAGGTGAAGAAAAAGGTGAAAAAATAAGTGAAAAACCATGTGAAAAAATAGGTGAAAAACAAGCGAAAAGGCGTGAAAAAAAATAATAAATAAAAGGTTAAATATGGCTGAAAATGAAGGCTAAAGTAGGAGAAGAATTGGTAAAACAGATTGAAAAATGGGACACAAACAAATAGAAATTAAAAGCCGAAGTTACAGAAATAAATGGAGAAGAAATAAATGAAAAAACGGTGAGAAAAAACATGAAAAAATAGGTGAAAAAAAGGTGAAGAAAAGGTGAAAAAATAAGTGAAAAATCAGGTGAAAAAATAGGTGAAAAAACATACGAAAAAGCGTGAAAAAAAAATTAGATTGAAAAATGGGATTCAAATTGATATAAATTAAAAGCTGAATTTGCAGAAATAAATGGTGAAGAAATAGATGTAAAAACTGTGAAAAAATAGTTGAAAAAATAGGCGAAAAAGAAGGTGAAGAAAATGGTGACAAAATAGGTGAAAAAAAAGATGAGAAAATAGGTGAAAAAGAAGGTGAAGAAAAAGGTGAAAAAAAAGTGAAAAACCGGGTGAAAAAATAGGTGAAAAACAAGCGAAAAAGCATGAAAAAAAATAATAAATAAAGGGTCAAATATGGCTGAAAATGAAGGCTAAAGTAGGAGAAGAATTGGTAAAACAGATTGAAAAATGGGACACAAACAAATAGAAATTAAAAGCTGAAGTTGCAGAAATAAATGGTGAAGAAATAAATGAAAAAACTATGAAAAAATAGTTGAAAAAATAGGTGAAAAAGAGGGTGAAGAAAAAGGTGAAAAAATAGGTGAAAAAAAAGATGAAAAAATAAGTGAAAAAGAAGGTGACGAAAAAGGTGAAAAAATAAGTGAAAAAGCATGAAAAAAAATTGAAATAAAGGGTCAAATATGGCTGAAAATGAAGGCTAAAGTAGGAGAAGAATTGGTAAAAACAGATTGGAAAATGGGACAGATATTGATAGAAATTGAAAGCTGAAGTTGCAGAAATAAATGGTGAAGAACTAGATGTAAAAACTGTGAAAAAATACATGAAAAAATAGGCGAAAAAGAAGGTGAAGAAAATGGTGACAAAATAGGTGAAAAAAAAGATGAGAAAATAGGTGAAAAAAAGGTGAAGAAAAGGTGACAAAATTCGTGAAAAAACTGGTGAAAAATAGGTGAAAAAAGAAGCGAAAAAGCATGAAAAAAAAAAGAAATAAAGTGTCAAATATGGCTGAAATTGAAGGCTAAAGTAGGAGAAGAATTTGTAAAAACAGATTGAAAAATGGGACACAAACAAATAGAAATTAAAAGCTGAAGTTGCAGAAATAAATGGAGAAGAAATAAATGAAAAAACTGTGAAAAAATAGTTGAAAAAATAGGTGAAAAAGAGGGTGAAGAAAAAGGTGAAAAATAGGTGAAAAAACCAGTGAAAAAATAAGTGAAAAAGAAGGTGACGAAAAAGGTGAAAAATAAGTGAAAAACCATGTGAAAAAAAGTAAAAAATAAGCGAAAAAGCATGAGAAAAAATTGAAATAAAGGGTCAAATATGGCTGAAAATGAAGGCTAAAGTAAGAGAAGAATTGGTAAAAAAAGATTGAAGAATGGGATTCAAATTGATATAAATTAAGAGCTGAATTTGCAGAAATAAATGGTGAAGAAATAGATGTAAAAACTGTGAAAAAATAGTTGAAAAAATAGGTGAAAAAGAGGGTGAAGAAAAAGGTGAAAAAATAGATGAAAAAAAAGATGAAAAAATAAGTGAAAAAGAAGGTGAAGAAAAAGGTGAAAAAATAAGTGAAAAACCATGTGAAAAAATAGGTGAAAAACAAGCGAAAAGGCGTGAAAAAAAATAATAAATAAAAGGTTAAATATGGCTGAAAATGAAGGCTAAAGTAGGAGAAGAATTGGTAAAACAGATTGAAAAATGGGACACAAACAAATAGAAATTAAAAGCCGAAGTTACAGAAATAAATGGAGAAGAAATAAATGAAAAAACGGTGAGAAAAAACATGAAAAAATAGGTGAAAAAAAGGTGAAGAAAAGGTGAAAAAATAAGTGAAAAATCAGGTGAAAAAATAGGTGAAAAAACATACGAAAAAGCGTGAAAAAAAAATTAGATTGAAAAATGGGATTCAAATTGATATAAATTAAAAGCTGAATTTGCAGAAATAAATGGTGAAGAAATAGATGTAAAAACTGTGAAAAAATAGTTGAAAAAATAGGCGAAAAAGAAGGTGAAGAAAATGGTGACAAAATTGGTGAAAAAAAAGATGAGAAAATAGGTGAAAAAGAAGGTGAAGAAAAAGGTGAAAAAAAAGTGAAAAACCGGGTGAAAAAATAGGTGAAAAACAAGCGAAAAAGCATGAAAAAAAAAAGAAATAAAGTGTCAAATATGGCTGAAATTGAAGGCTGAAGTAGGAGAAGAATTTGTAAAAACAGATTGAAAAATGGGACACAAACAAATAGAAATTAAAAGCTGAAGTTGCAGAAATAAATGGAGAAGAAATAAATGAAAAAACTGTGAAAAAATAGTTGAAAAAATAGGTGAAAAAGAGGGTGAAGAAAAAGGTGAAAAAATAGGTGAAAAAACCAGTGAAAAAATAAGTGAAAAAGAAGGTGACGAAAAAGGTGAAAAAATAAGTGAAAAACCATGTGAAAAAAAGTAAAAAATAAGCGAAAAAGCATGAAAAAAAATGATATAAAGGGTCAAATATGGCTGAAAATGAAGGCTAAAGTAGGAGAAGAATTGGTAAAAACAGATTGGAAAATGGGACAGATATTGATAGAAATTGAAAGCTGAAGTTGCAGAAATAAATGGTGAAGAACTAGATGTAAAAACTGTGAAAAAATACATGAAAAAATAGGCGAAAAAGAAGGTGAAGAAAATGGTGACAAAATAGGTGAAAAAAAAGATGAGAAAATAGGTGAAAAAAAGGTGAAGAAAAGGTGACAAAATTCGTGAAAAAACTGGTGAAAAATAGGTGAAAAAAGAAGCGAAAAAGCATGAAAAAAAAAAGAAATAAAGTGTCAAATATGGCTGAAATTGAAGGCTAAAGTAGGAGAAGAATTTGTAAAAACAGATTGAAAAATGGGACACAAACAAATAGAAATTAAAAGCTGAAGTTGCAGAAATAAATGGAGAAGAAATAAATGAAAAAACTGTGAAAAAATAGTTGAAAAAATAGGTGAAAAAGAGGGTGAAGAAAAAGGTGAAAAAATAGGTGAAAAAACCAGTGAAAAAATAAGTGAAAAAGAAGGTGACGAAAAAGGTGAAAAAATAAGTGAAAAACCATGTGAAAAAAAGTAAAAAATAAGCGAAAAAGCATGAGAAAAAATTGAAATAAAGGGTCAAATATGGCTGAAAATGAAGGCTAAAGTAAGAGAAGAATTGGTAAAAAAAGATTGAAGAATGGGATTCAAATTGATATAAATTAAGAGCTGAATTTGCAGAAATAAATGGTGAAGAAATAGATGTAAAAACTGTGAAAAAATAGTTGAAAAAATAGGTGAAAAAGAGGGTGAAGAAAAAGGTGAAAAAATAGATGAAAAAAAAGATGAAAAAATAAGTGAAAAAGAAGGTGAAGAAAAAGGTGAAAAAATAAGTGAAAAACCATGTGAAAAAATAGGTGAAAAACAAGCGAAAAGGCGTGAAAAAAAATAATAAATAAAAGGTTAAATATGGCTGAAAATGAAGGCTAAAGTAGGAGAAGAATTGGTAAAACAGATTGAAAAATGGGACACAAACAAATAGAAATTAAAAGCCGAAGTTACAGAAATAAATGGAGAAGAAATAAATGAAAAAACGGTGAGAAAAAACATGAAAAAATAGGTGAAAAAAAGGTGAAGAAAAGGTGAAAAAATAAGTGAAAAATCAGGTGAAAAAATAGGTGAAAAAACATACGAAAAAGCGTGAAAAAAAAATTAGATTGAAAAATGGGATTCAAATTGATATAAATTAAAAGCTGAATTTGCAGAAATAAATGGTGAAGAAATAGATGTAAAAACTGTGAAAAAATAGTTGAAAAAATAGGCGAAGAAGAAGGTGAAGAAAATGGTGACAAAATAGGTGAAAAAAAAGATGAGAAAATAGGTGAAAAAGAAGGTGAAGAAAAAGGTGAAAAAAAAGTGAAAAACCGGGTGAAAAAATAGGTGAAAAACAAGCGAAAAAGCATGAAAAAAAATAATAAATAATGGGTCAAATATGGCTGAAAATGAAGGCTAAAGTAGGAGAAGAATTGGTAAAACAGATTGAAAAATGGGACACAAACAAATAGAAATTAAAAGCTGAAGTTGCAGAAATAAATGGTGAAGAAATAAATGAAAAAACGGTGAGAAAAAACATGAAAAAATAGGTGAAAAAAAGGTGAAGAAAAGGTGAAAAAATAAGTGAAAAATCAGGTGAAAAAATAGGTGAAAAAACATACGAAAAAGCGTGAAAAAAAAATTAGATTGAAAAATGGGATTCAAATTGATATAAATTAAAAGCTGAATTTGCAGAAATAAATGGTGAAGAAATAGATGTAAAAACTGTGAAAAAATAGTTGAAAAAATAGGCGAAAAAGAAGGTGAAGAAAATGGTGACAAAATAGGTGAAAAAAAGATGAGAAAATAGGTGAAAAAGAAGGTGAAGAAAAAGGTGAAAAAAAAGTGAAAAACCGGGTGAAAAAATAGGTGAAAAACAAGCGAAAAAGCATGAAAAAAAATAATAAATAAAGGGTCAAATATGGCTGAAAATGAAGGCTAAAGTAGGAGAAGAATTGGTAAAACAGATTGAAAAATGGGACACAAACAAATAGAAATTAAAAGCTGAAGTTGCAGAAATAAATGGTGAAGAAATAAATGAAAAAACTGTGAAAAAATAGTTGAAAAAATAGGTGAAAAAGAGGGTGAAGAAAAAGGTGAAAAAATAGGTGAAAAAAAAGATGAAAAAATAAGTGAAAAAGAAGGTGACGAAAAAGGTGAAAAAATAAGTGAAAAACCATGTGAAAAAAAGTAAAAAATAAGCGAAAAAGCATGAGAAAAAATTGAAATAAAGGGTCAAATATGGCTGAAAATGAAGGCTAAAGTAGGAGAAGAATTGGTAAAAACAGATTGGAAAATGGGACAGATATTGATAGAAATTGAAAGCTGAAGTTGCAGAAATAAATGGTGAAGAACTAGATGTAAAAACTGTGAAAAAATACATGAAAAAATAGGCGAAAAAGAAGGTGAAGAAAATGGTGACAAAATAGGTGAAAAAAAAGATGAGAAAATAGGTGAAAAAAAGGTGAAGAAAAGGTGACAAAATTCGTGAAAAAACTGGTGAAAAATAGGTGAAAAAAGAAGCGAAAAAGCATGAAAAAAAAAAGAAATAAAGTGTCAAATATGGCTGAAATTGAAGGCTAAAGTAGGAGAAGAATTTGTAAAAACAGATTGAAAAATGGGACACAAACAAATAGAAATTAAAAGCTGAAGTTGCAGAAATAAATGGAGAAGAAATAAATGAAAAAACTGTGAAAAAATAGTTGAAAAAATAGGTGAAAAAGAGGGTGAAGAAAAAGGTGAAAAAATAGGTGAAAAAACCAGTGAAAAAATAAGTGAAAAAGAAGGTGACGAAAAAGGTGAAAAAATAAGTGAAAAACCATGTGAAAAAAAGTAAAAAATAAGCGAAAAAGCATGAGAAAAAATTGAAATAAAGGGTCAAATATGGCTGAAAATGAAGGCTAAAGTAAGAGAAGAATTGGTAAAAAAAGATTGAAGAATGGGATTCAAATTGATATAAATTAAGAGCTGAATCTGCAGAAATAAATGGTGAAGAAATAGATGTAAAAACTGTGAAAAAATAGTTGAAAAAATAGGTGAAAAAGAGGGTGAAGAAAAAGGTGAAAAAATAGATGAAAAAAAAGATGAAAAAATAAGTGAAAAAGAAGGTGAAGAAAAAGGTGAAAAAATAAGTGAAAAACCATGTGAAAAAATAGGTGAAAAACAAGCGAAAAGGCGTGAAAAAAAATAATAAATAAAAGGTTAAATATGGCTGAAAATGAAGGCTAAAGTAGGAGAAGAATTGGTAAAACAGATTGAAAAATGGGACACAAACAAATAGAAATTAAAAGCCGAAGTTACAGAAATAAATGGAGAAGAAATAAATGAAAAAACGGTGAGAAAAAACATGAAAAAATAGGTGAAAAAAAGGTGAAGAAAAGGTGAAAAAATAAGTGAAAAATCAGGTGAAAAAATAGGTGAAAAAACATACGAAAAAGCGTGAAAAAAAAATTAGATTGAAAAATGGGATTCAAATTGATATAAATTAAAAGCTGAATTTGCAGAAATAAATGGTGAAGAAATAGATGTAAAAACTGTGAAAAAATAGTTGAAAAAATAGGCGAAGAAGAAGGTGAAGAAAATGGTGACAAAATAGGTGAAAAAAAAGATGAGAAAATAGGTGAAAAAGAAGGTGAAGAAAAAGGTGAAAAAAAAGTGAAAAACCGGGTGAAAAAATAGGTGAAAAACAAGCGAAAAAGCATGAAAAAAAATAATAAATAATGGGTCAAATATGGCTGAAAATGAAGGCTAAAGTAGGAGAAGAATTGGTAAAACAGATTGAAAAATGGGACACAAACAAATAGAAATTAAAAGCTGAAGTTGCAGAAATAAATGGTGAAGAAATAAATGAAAAAACGGTGAGAAAAAACATGAAAAAATAGGTGAAAAAGAGGGTGAAGAAAAAGGTGAAAAAATAGGTGAAAAAAAAGATGAAAAAATAAGTGAAAAAGAGGGTGACGAAAAAGGTGAAAAAATAAGTGAAAAAGCATGAAAAAAAATGATATAAAGGGTCAAATATGGCTGAAAATGAAGGCTAAAGTAGGAGAAGAATTGGTAAAAACAGATTGGAAAATGGGACAGATATTGATAGAAATTGAAAGCTGAAGTTGCAGAAATAAATGGTGAAGAACTAGATGTAAAAACTGTGAAAAAATACATGAAAAAATAGGCGAAAAAGAAGGTGAAGAAAATGGTGACAAAATAGGTGAAAAAAAAGATGAGAAAATAGGTGAAAAAAAGGTGAAGAAAAGGTGACAAAATTCGTGAAAAAACTGGTGAAAAATAGGTGAAAAAAGAAGCGAAAAAGCATGAAAAAAAAAAGAAATAAAGTGTCAAATATGGCTGAAATTGAAGGCTAAAGTAGGAGAAGAATTTGTAAAAACAGATTGAAAAATGGGACACAAACAAATAGAAATTAAAAGCTGAAGTTGCAGAAATAAATGGAGAAGAAATAAATGAAAAAACTGTGAAAAAATAGTTGAAAAAATAGGTGAAAAAGAGGGTGAAGAAAAAGGTGAAAAAATAGGTGAAAAAACCAGTGAAAAAATAAGTGAAAAAGAAGGTGACGAAAAAGGTGAAAAAATAAGTGAAAAACCATGTGAAAAAAAGTAAAAAATAAGCGAAAAAGCATGAGAAAAAATTGAAATAAAGGGTCAAATATGGCTGAAAATGAAGGCTAAAGTAAGAGAAGAATTGGTAAAAAAAGATTGAAGAATGGGATTCAAATTGATATAAATTAAGAGCTGAATTTGCAGAAATAAATGGTGAAGAAATAGATGTAAAAACTGTGAAAAAATAGTTGAAAAAATAGGTGAAAAAGAGGGTGAAGAAAAAGGTGAAAAAATAGATGAAAAAAAAGATGAAAAAATAAGTGAAAAAGAAGGTGAAGAAAAAGGTGAAAAAATAAGTGAAAAACCATGTGAAAAAATAGGTGAAAAACAAGCGAAAAGGCGTGAAAAAAAATAATAAATAAAAGGTTAAATATGGCTGAAAATGAAGGCTAAAGTAGGAGAAGAATTGGTAAAACAGATTGAAAAATGGGACACAAACAAATAGAAATTAAAAGCCGAAGTTACAGAAATAAATGGAGAAGAAATAAATGAAAAAACGGTGAGAAAAAACATGAAAAAATAGGTGAAAAAAAGGTGAAGAAAAGGTGAAAAAATAAGTGAAAAATCAGGTGAAAAAATAGGTGAAAAAACATACGAAAAAGCGTGAAAAAAAAATTAGATTGAAAAATGGGATTCAAATTGATATAAATTAAAAGCTGAATTTGCAGAAATAAATGGTGAAGAAATAGATGTAAAAACTGTGAAAAAATAGTTGAAAAAATAGGCGAAAAAGAAGGTGAAGAAAATGGTGACAAAATAGGTGAAAAAAAGATGAGAAAATAGGTGAAAAAGAAGGTGAAGAAAAAGGTGAAAAAAAAGTGAAAAACCGGGTGAAAAAATAGGTGAAAAACAAGCGAAAAAGCATGAAAAAAAATAATAAATAAAGGGTCAAATATGGCTGAAAATGAAGGCTAAAGTAGGAGAAGAATTGGTAAAACAGATTGAAAAATGGGACACAAACAAATAGAAATTAAAAGCTGAAGTTGCAGAAATAAATGGTGAAGAAATAAATGAAAAAACTGTGAAAAAATAGTTGAAAAAATAGGTGAAAAAGAGGGTGAAGAAAAAGGTGAAAAAATAGGTGAAAAAAAAGATGAAAAAATAAGTGAAAAAGAGGGTGACGAAAAAGGTGAAAAAATAAGTGAAAAAGCATGAAAAAAAATGATATAAAGGGTCAAATATGGCTGAAAATGAAGGCTAAAGTAGGAGAAGAATTGGTAAAAACAGATTGGAAAATGGGACAGATATTGATAGAAATTGAAAGCTGAAGTTGCAGAAATAAATGGTGAAGAACTAGATGTAAAAACTGTGAAAAAATACATGAAAAAATAGGCGAAAAAGAAGGTGAAGAAAATGGTGACAAAATAGGTGAAAAAAAAGATGAGAAAATAGGTGAAAAAAAGGTGAAGAAAAGGTGACAAAATTCGTGAAAAAACTGGTGAAAAATAGGTGAAAAAAGAAGCGAAAAAGCATGAAAAAAAAAAGAAATAAAGTGTCAAATATGGCTGAAATTGAAGGCTAAAGTAGGAGAAGAATTTGTAAAAACAGATTGAAAAATGGGACACAAACAAATAGAAATTAAAAGCTGAAGTTGCAGAAATAAATGGAGAAGAAATAAATGAAAAAACTGTGAAAAAATAGTTGAAAAAATAGGTGAAAAAGAGGGTGAAGAAAAAGGTGAAAAAATAGGTGAAAAAACCAGTGAAAAAATAAGTGAAAAAGAAGGTGACGAAAAAGGTGAAAAAATAAGTGAAAAACCATGTGAAAAAAAGTAAAAAATAAGCGAAAAAGCATGAGAAAAAATTGAAATAAAGGGTCAAATATGGCTGAAAATGAAGGCTAAAGTAAGAGAAGAATTGGTAAAAAAAGATTGAAGAATGGGATTCAAATTGATATAAATTAAGAGCTGAATTTGCAGAAATAAATGGTGAAGAAATAGATGTAAAAACTGTGAAAAAATAGTTGAAAAAATAGGTGAAAAAGAGGGTGAAGAAAAAGGTGAAAAAATAGATGAAAAAAAAGATGAAAAAATAAGTGAAAAAGAAGGTGAAGAAAAAGGTGAAAAAATAAGTGAAAAACCATGTGAAAAAATAGGTGAAAAACAAGCGAAAAGGCGTGAAAAAAAATAATAAATAAAAGGTTAAATATGGCTGAAAATGAAGGCTAAAGTAGGAGAAGAATTGGTAAAACAGATTGAAAAATGGGACACAAACAAATAGAAATTAAAAGCCGAAGTTACAGAAATAAATGGAGAAGAAATAAATGAAAAAACGGTGAGAAAAAACATGAAAAAATAGGTGAAAAAAAGGTGAAGAAAAGGTGAAAAAATAAGTGAAAAATCAGGTGAAAAAATAGGTGAAAAAACATACGAAAAAGCGTGAAAAAAAAATTAGATTGAAAAATGGGATTCAAATTGATATAAATTAAAAGCTGAATTTGCAGAAATAAATGGTGAAGAAATAGATGTAAAAACTGTGAAAAAATAGTTGAAAAAATAGGCGAAAAAGAAGGTGAAGAAAATGGTGACAAAATAGGTGAAAAAAAGATGAGAAAATAGGTGAAAAAGAAGGTGAAGAAAAAGGTGAAAAAAAAGTGAAAAACCGGGTGAAAAAATAGGTGAAAAACAAGCGAAAAAGCATGAAAAAAAATAATAAATAAAGGGTCAAATATGGCTGAAAATGAAGGCTAAAGTAGGAGAAGAATTGGTAAAACAGATTGAAAAATGGGACACAAACAAATAGAAATTAAAAGCTGAAGTTGCAGAAATAAATGGTGAAGAAATAAATGAAAAAACTGTGAAAAAATAGTTGAAAAAATAGGTGAAAAAGAGGGTGAAGAAAAAGGTGAAAAAATAGGTGAAAAAAAAGATGAAAAAATAAGTGAAAAAGAGGGTGACGAAAAAGGTGAAAAAATAAGTGAAAAAGCATGAAAAAAAATGATATAAAGGGTCAAATATGGCTGAAAATGAAGGCTAAAGTAGGAGAAGAATTGGTAAAAACAGATTGGAAAATGGGACAGATATTGATAGAAATTGAAAGCTGAAGTTGCAGAAATAAATGGTGAAGAACTAGATGTAAAAACTGTGAAAAAATACATGAAAAAATAGGCGAAAAAGAAGGTGAAGAAAATGGTGACAAAATAGGTGAAAAAAAAGATGAGAAAATAGGTGAAAAAAAGGTGAAGAAAAGGTGACAAAATTCGTGAAAAAACTGGTGAAAAATAGGTGAAAAAAGAAGCGAAAAAGCATGAAAAAAAAAAGAAATAAAGTGTCAAATATGGCTGAAATTGAAGGCTAAAGTAGGAGAAGAATTTGTAAAAACAGATTGAAAAATGGGACACAAACAAATAGAAATTAAAAGCTGAAGTTGCAGAAATAAATGGAGAAGAAATAAATGAAAAAACTGTGAAAAAATAGTTGAAAAAATAGGTGAAAAAGAGGGTGAAGAAAAAGGTGAAAAAATAGGTGAAAAAACCAGTGAAAAAATAAGTGAAAAAGAAGGTGACGAAAAAGGTGAAAAAATAAGTGAAAAACCATGTGAAAAAAAGTAAAAAATAAGCGAAAAAGCATGAGAAAAAATTGAAATAAAGGGTCAAATATGGCTGAAAATGAAGGCTAAAGTAAGAGAAGAATTGGTAAAAAAAGATTGAAGAATGGGATTCAAATTGATATAAATTAAGAGCTGAATTTGCAGAAATAAATGGTGAAGAAATAGATGTAAAAACTGTGAAAAAATAGTTGAAAAAATAGGTGAAAAAGAGGGTGAAGAAAAAGGTGAAAAAATAGATGAAAAAAAAGATGAAAAAATAAGTGAAAAAGAAGGTGAAGAAAAAGGTGAAAAAATAAGTGAAAAACCATGTGAAAAAATAGGTGAAAAACAAGCGAAAAGGCGTGAAAAAAAATAATAAATAAAAGGTTAAATATGGCTGAAAATGAAGGCTAAAGTAGGAGAAGAATTGGTAAAACAGATTGAAAAATGGGACACAAACAAATAGAAATTAAAAGCCGAAGTTACAGAAATAAATGGAGAAGAAATAAATGAAAAAACGGTGAGAAAAAACATGAAAAAATAGGTGAAAAAAAGGTGAAGAAAAGGTGAAAAAATAAGTGAAAAATCAGGTGAAAAAATAGGTGAAAAAACATACGAAAAAGCGTGAAAAAAAAATTAGATTGAAAAATGGGATTCAAATTGATATAAATTAAAAGCTGAATTTGCAGAAATAAATGGTGAAGAAATAGATGTAAAAACTGTGAAAAAATAGTTGAAAAAATAGGCGAAAAAGAAGGTGAAGAAAATGGTGACAAAATAGGTGAAAAAAAGATGAGAAAATAGGTGAAAAAGAAGGTGAAGAAAAAGGTGAAAAAAAAGTGAAAAACCGGGTGAAAAAATAGGTGAAAAACAAGCGAAAAAGCATGAAAAAAAATAATAAATAAAGGGTCAAATATGGCTGAAAATGAAGGCTAAAGTAGGAGAAGAATTGGTAAAACAGATTGAAAAATGGGACACAAACAAATAGAAATTAAAAGCTGAAGTTGCAGAAATAAATGGTGAAGAAATAAATGAAAAAACTGTGAAAAAATAGTTGAAAAAATAGGTGAAAAAGAGGGTGAAGAAAAAGGTGAAAAAATAGGTGAAAAAAAAGATGAAAAAATAAGTGAAAAAGAGGGTGACGAAAAAGGTGAAAAAATAAGTGAAAAAGCATGAAAAAAAATGATATAAAGGGTCAAATATGGCTGAAAATGAAGGCTAAAGTAGGAGAAGAATTGGTAAAAACAGATTGGAAAATGGGACAGATATTGATAGAAATTGAAAGCTGAAGTTGCAGAAATAAATGGTGAAGAACTAGATGTAAAAACTGTGAAAAAATACATGAAAAAATAGGCGAAAAAGAAGGTGAAGAAAATGGTGACAAAATAGGTGAAAAAAAAGATGAGAAAATAGGTGAAAAAAAGGTGAAGAAAAGGTGACAAAATTCGTGAAAAAACTGGTGAAAAATAGGTGAAAAAAGAAGCGAAAAAGCATGAAAAAAAAAAGAAATAAAGTGTCAAATATGGCTGAAATTGAAGGCTAAAGTAGGAGAAGAATTTGTAAAAACAGATTGAAAAATGGGACACAAACAAATAGAAATTAAAAGCTGAAGTTGCAGAAATAAATGGAGAAGAAATAAATGAAAAAACTGTGAAAAAATAGTTGAAAAAATAGGTGAAAAAGAGGGTGAAGAAAAAGGTGAAAAAATAGGTGAAAAAACCAGTGAAAAAATAAGTGAAAAAGAAGGTGACGAAAAAGGTGAAAAAATAAGTGAAAAACCATGTGAAAAAAAGTAAAAAATAAGCGAAAAAGCATGAGAAAAAATTGAAATAAAGGGTCAAATATGGCTGAAAATGAAGGCTAAAGTAAGAGAAGAATTGGTAAAAAAAGATTGAAGAATGGGATTCAAATTGATATAAATTAAGAGCTGAATTTGCAGAAATAAATGGTGAAGAAATAGATGTAAAACTGTGAAAAAATAGTTGAAAAAATAGGTGAAAAAGAGGGTGAAGAAAAAGGTGAAAAAATAGATGAAAAAAAAGATGAAAAAATAAGTGAAAAAGAAGGTGAAGAAAAAGGTGAAAAAATAAGTGAAAAACCATGTGAAAAAATAGGTGAAAAACAAGCGAAAAGGCGTGAAAAAAAATAATAAATAAAAGGTTAAATATGGCTGAAAATGAAGGCTAAAGTAGGAGAAGAATTGGAAAAACAGATTAAAAATTGGACACAAATAGATAGATATTCAAAGCTGAAGTTGCAGAAATGAATGGTGAAGAAATAGATGTATAAACGGTGAAAACATAGATGAAAAAATAGTTGAAAAAAAGGTGAAGAAAAGGTAACAAAATTCGTGAAAAAACTGGTGAAAAATAGGTGAAAAAACAAGCGAAAAGGCGTGAAAAAAAATAATAAATAAAAGGTTAAATATGGCTGAAAATGAAGGCTAAAGTAGGAGAAGAATTGGTAAAAACAGATTGGAAAATGGGACAGATATTGATAGAAATTAAAAGCTGAAGTTGCAGAAATAAATGGTGAAGAAATAGATGAAAAAACGGTGAAAAAATAGATGAAAAAATAGGTGAAAAAGAAGGTGAAGAAAAAGGTGTAAAAATAAGTGAAAAACCAGGTGAAAAATAGGTGAAAAAACAAGCGAAAAAGCATGAAAAAAAAAATAAGAAATAAAGGGTCAAATATGGCTGAAAATGAAGGCTAAAGTAGGAGAAGAATTGGTAAAAATAATTTTTGGAAATGTGTGAAAAGACGTGAAAAATGGAGGTTGAAATCATAGAAGTATGGATAGGTTAATGGTTCATAAGTGAACTAAAAATGAAAGCTGAAACGGATGGGAAATCAAGGCTGAATTGGTGGTGAAAATGTAAAAATGAATTAGTGAAAATTTGATAGATAAGTCAGGAAGACTTGTCTGCAAAGGGAGTGAAAAATGTGTGACAAATAAAAGCTCAAATGACAGTTTAAACGATCAAACAATGAGTGAAAAGGGAATTAAAAATGAAAGCTGAAATGGATGAAATATGAAGGTTGAATTGAAGGATGAATTGACTAAAAATTGGTGAAAAATGGATGAGTAATACAGGACGAATTGACTGAAAGGAAAGTAAAAGAGGGTGAAAGAAAGAGACAAAATGAGAGCTGAATTCGAAGATAATTTGGTTAAAAAAATTGGGAGAAAAAATAAAGAGACAAAGTGGATGAAAATTGTTGAAAAATGGAGGCTGAAATTGCATGACAAATGGCAGGAAAAGGGGCGAAAAAGTGTGAAAAATGGATAGATAGGGAAGGCATATTGGACAAATAAAAGGTTGCCAAAAATGGTTGCAAAAAACTTGTTTTCAGTTGGCGGACAGGGAGGGTCTGTGAAGCGACTCGCACCCTTTTTCCATGAGCCTCCTTTCGCGAAGCCTTCAATTTTGATAAAGTTTAGCGCTGGAAATTTACAATTCACGAATTCATAAATTGGTTAAGATTCTGGCATAAACAGTTTTTAAATCATATATTAAAAGAGAACAAAGTTAACGAAATGATGAAAGCCCTGTTTTTGGGACAAAAGAGGGAAAAATTTTAAGAAGAAAGGTGAAGATTGGGGACAAAATTATGGTCTCTTGCTGTATCAGACCGAAGTACCTCTTATGATTTGAAACTTAATAATGCTTGTCGAAGTAATAACTACGAGGCAGAGACGTAGAAAGCATTTACAACTTGGGAGGAGGGGGAACGACGTTTCGAAGGGGATGTTTTATCTTCACCGCTAATAGTGCGAGATTGCTGCTAGAAGAGTCACTGCAGCGTATGTTGAAGTTTGGGGGTTAGTAGGAGTTGGGTATGTCGGTGGAGGGACCAGGGGCAGAGCTGGAAAATTTTTGTAATGGCATGCTTTTTATTAAAATGGGCACTCCTCTTCGCTGAAAGGGCACTTGTCACAAAGTTAGGGGGCACTGCGTCTCTGCAATTAGAACCATGCTTATTACATGACAAAATTACTAGAAGTGTATTTAGGGAAGCTGTTTCTATTTTTTAGAAAGTTCGGTGTTTCCTGGGTTATCATTTGCACTTGATAGTAAGAGGTGAACTTTGCGAAGATATTAGGGTACTGACAACCTTTAGTAATTACAAACATCTCTCCGTCATTCTTGATAGCTAACTAATTATTACTTGCTAAATGATCAAAATCTATTTATTCGGTAAATTCACAATAAAACTTTCTGTTTTCTGTTCTTAACGCTTCATCAGATCCTTGGCAAATTCAACAAAACAAAGTTAGTTACATTGAGAGCAAATAATAAACTTTTTTCTATCGATTTACCAGTAACCAATGTTGAAACAACATTTTAAAAAACTAACAGGTCTCAATGCTGATTGGTGAAAAGAACGAGTTTTAATTGTTCCTAGTCTTCCTCATATTTATCTCATGGTAAGAAATGTTTTTTTAATGTAATTTAACATGTAACGGAAAATTCAAAATCATTTTACTGCAACCCCTTTCAATCCCTTTTACTTTTCAGATACAAAATATCATAAATGATTCCTTACATATCAAAAACAAGAAAACTGCAATAAATGCTACAAATGTTGATATAAAAGCTGCTTCACAGAATCGGTCAGAAATAAGAGTAAATTGCATTTGTTAAGTAGAGTTAATCACTGTAGGCGCGATTTGTGTTTGCTCCAACTGATGGGCGTGTTCGTCCCAAGGTAAACTGTACATTTTTCTTGTCTCCATCATGATCAACGCTATAATCATCAATGAACTGGAGAATGAAAATAAAAATGGGGTATAATTTATCAATAATAAATAATATGGTATTTCTATAAAAAGTTGGAAAGAAGGGCTAGTCCTACATTACTAAGAGCAATGTAGACTAATTCATTCCAACTATTTACAATTTCAATAAAAAGGAAACCTATCGTACAATGAATGGCTCTTTCAATTTCACAGAACTGCACAGATCCAATTACAGATAATTTACCTGGAGGTACAAAGCATAGAATTGCCAATATATTAGGTCAATCTCAAGCTTGCTTGGGCAAGGTTCGTGGAGTATTTTTCAAAAACTGCTGCTTTTCAGATTTGCTAAAGAACCAATAATTGCCAATAGTTTTGTTTGATTATGATTTGCTTGGTGTATTTTGTGATCTCAAGTATCATTTTGTGAACTTATGGCGAAGATGCTCGGACATATGTCCTGCAACATCTTGTGTGTCAATGAGACGTACCGACTCTACATTAAAACTCCAACCGTCCTTTAAACCTAACGTTCTCTGTTATTCTCTATTAGTTTCTTTGTCCTTCCCTATGATCTCCGAAGAAGGGACACTTTGATGTTGGACAGAGCACTCCGAACTACTTGATGAAGACAAAGATGGCTCTTAAAGGAAGTTCTGTGACTTAATAAAAACTTCTTTGTTGGAGGATGTTTTCTTATCTTTTTAAGGAGCAAACCCCCCCCCCCCTCCTGTAAGCTTCTTTTTGAACTTTTTGTACTATTGGTTCTTGTTAGGTATTGCAGAAAAGCTGCCATGCATTTCTGACTTTATGCTTTTCATTGAAGCCTAGCCTGCGTGCAGCACCATGTTGGAACAACTTTTCAAGCTTGAAATATCTTAATAACTAAAACAGTCAAAGTATTCTACAAGTGTCATAACGTTGCGGCCATGTTTTCTTCATTGCCGTGAACAATTGCTCTAATAACCGAGCAAAGCCTAGAGAAAGCGCCAGTAATACCTTTATTCAATTAAAATTCAAAATTCCTACTACAAAGGTGCAAACAATAAGTGACTTACTCTCCATGGACCACAGCAGATTGACATGAAACCAAGGAAGACTCCAGCGATATTCAGAATGAGCCCAAGAGACGAAAGAACGATTTGACCAATAAAGAAATCAGCAGCCATTTTCATATCATCGCACTTTTTCACTGCAGAAGGACAAAACAATATCAATGACAAACAAAGGTATAAAAACTGATTAGATTGTTTGTTTGAAAAGGTGAATTTTTTAACGGTGCAACATAACAGCAAACAGTTGCCAGTTATTGTATATAAATAGTTAAGAAGGAATTACAATCACTCTTTGTAGTGTTAGTTTAATACAGAATGTAAAAAACAAGCATGGAATCAAACAAGTAAGCAAGCAGAAAAGTGAACAAGGAAAAAACAGAAAAAACACACAAAAAGCAACCAGCAAAAACAACAGAGCAAGGAAGAAATCAAACAAAAAGACAAAAAAACTGCAAAGCAAGCATAGAAAGCAAGGCAAGCCTTAAATACACAGCCTTGAAGCAGAAAGTAAAAAATAGAAAGTATGCAAATCAAGGACAATATTAAGGTCATAAAAGGAAGCAAAACAACAGGAAAATCTAAGAGAAAGTTGCCAAGCAAGCAAGCAAAGCACAGCAAAGAACGCACAGCTAAGGAATGTGGCAATAAAAAGGCTGGTAAGTGAAACAAGGGAAGCCAACAAATAAGCCAGCGAGCAAGTAAGTAAGCATAAAGGTTAGCAAGCAAATCAGCGAAATAGCAAATAAGAATCAAGCAAACAAAGAGGGAACAAAGTCAACAAAGCACGGAAGAATAGCAAAACAAAAAGTCAAAAAACTGTCCTAAGTACAAAGAAAAGAGAAGAAATCAAAGCACTGAAAAAAAAAACATAAAGACTTTAGACAGGAAAATAATGAAATCAAAACTTAGGACAGAAGCAAAAAGATGCAAGCGATAAAGTTAGAAATGTGCAAAATACTGGCAAAAAACAAGCAAAACAAGAAAGAAACAAGCAAATAGAAAAAAAAACAATATGAATTGAACAAGTAGCAAATTGAACTAGAAATGTGTCATAAGAGAGTTTCAATGTTTAGTATTAAAGTAACTTTGCAAATGTACTTCAGTATGCTTAACTAAAAAGATGTCTTACAGGATACTGAGTTTAGCTTCCAGTTTTTCGTATTGAACATCGAGTTGGATTTTTGCATAAAAAACAGTTCTTCGAGTAATTATTCTTTAATTATTAGTTCTATAAATTGCATTGAACTATATTAATTTACATTGAAACTGTCTTCTTCAGTTTAGTGTTCATCGTGTTTAACAAGATTTACAGAACAATGCCCTTCTGAAAATTAGTTTCTCTTTAACTTAGGTACTACAATGCCTAAATTTCTCATTTATGGGTATTGAAATCTGTCTATAAAAACCAGAAATGCTGTTTTGTTTAGAGATAAGATCATAAAGAAGATTACGTTCTCCTCAACATATTCACTTGTACTATGCAAGAAGGAGAGGGGAGAGTGGACACTGATTGGTCAGAACAAGGAGCCAATCGAACCCAAAAGAATCGGACCCTCCTCTAATTAATTGAGAACAGTTTTTGTTTTGATTTTCCCATGATACTGTTTTAGTGGTTTTAGTATTTTGCAGCACAGTATTTAACTTTAAGAAGTGAAATAATCAATGTGTTTTGTAAGCGTCTTATTGAATGTAAAATAAAGGCGGTAAAACAGGGGCGCAGTAAGCTTCGAAGGAGAAGAAATGATTCAAAAGTAGACAAACGTACAGCTAAGAGGCAATTTTGTGATTCCATTGCATGCACAAACATTGTTTTGCACAGAGCACTGTCCACCAGCATCAAGTTTCTCTCTTGTGGAAAACCAACCATCAAGCCAGTACCTCATGCCAGTCATGAGAGAAGCAGCGGCGCAAAGGACAGTGACGAATAAGGAGCAAATGAGGAAAAAGATCACCTGAAAGGAGAAAAACATGGATAGTTTGAAATGTCGTTAAATAACTAGGAAACGGCAGGGATGCCTGATGCACTCCAGGGCCCGAGGGGACACGAGAGTGACGGAAAAACCATAGTAAAATAGAAGACTTAAATTCGTTTTCTGAGGAAAGGAGGGACATTTCCCCCGCTGCCCCTTTGCTTTAGGCGGCCCTTTATACCAGTTATAGTACCATTAAGACATTAATAACCAGTTTTACCAAAATAGCTGCCACACATGTAACATTATGCAACGTTTAGCTGTAGATCCTTGATAGCTGGCCTTATACTGTTTCAACAGCCCTCCCCCCTTTCAATCAACCTTTGCAAAGTATTGCACGTGAAATGACTGTAAATTGTGAAACAAGTCATCCGCATCATAGACCATACAAACTTATAACAGACTAGGGAAACTCATCGTAGACCATATAAACTCATCACAAACCATACAAGCTCATCATAGACGCTATAAACTCATCAAAGACTATATTAACTCATCACAGACCAAACAAGCTCATCATAGACGATGTAAATTCATTTTAGACTATATTAACTCATAGCAGACCATGCAAGCTTCTAATAGACGATATAAAATTATTATAGATTATATAAACTCATTACAGACCTTATAAGCTCTTCAACAACGATATAAACTCATTATATTCATTATAGACTCTATTAACTCATTACAGACCAAACAAGCTCGTCATAGATGATATAAGCTTATCATAGACTATATAAACTCATTACAGACCACACAAACACATCATAGACCATACAGTTTCATCACAGACCATAAAAATTCATCATACACCATACAAACTCACCATAGACCACAGAAACCCACCAAACCAATCCTTCATTCAACTTGTCTTGAGAGCTGGTTTTTGTGTACTTCGTAAAATTTCAGTGAAGATCTTTGTTCCCATATCGTGGCTTATTTCAAAATTTCCCCTTCGAAAAACTTGTTAGATTGGGTTTGTCTGCAGGTCGTACTGGGCAAATGTAGTTTCAGGAAATATCTGAGACGTACTTACTCTTGTAGAACTTTAGAAATAAATCTCCTGATTTTTAGAATTCTCACAACTCATTTAGACGCCTATTAGTTATTTGTTTGCAAGTTTCCATTTCAAGATAATCTTAAATATTTCCCACTGAATTACGCATCATGAAAATTTTTCCTTAATACGCTTCAATTTGATAGTTAGTCTTACAGCAGCCTTGTCGATCTTCTTTCATGTAGAGTGTTAGAAAAGCGGTTACCTATACTCTTGTATAAAAGTTACAAATTGTTTTCCCCTTAATAAACAAGATTTTCTTGGTGTTTTACTGCAGTTTTATTCTTCTGAGTTTAAGGAGCTTGGGAAATGTCACCATACCAATTATTAAGACATCCTTTCTTGCAGAGCAATTGTATCTTGGCATGTATTGCAGCCATCCTCCTAACACACAGCATGACGTGACACTCGGTCCATGGAATCATTTGAGAGAATTCATGGGTCTTTAGAAAACACACTTAACATGAAATCTTCAAGAAATGGTAATTCCACTGCTCTGTAAGATTTGAAATAGAGGGTACGTGTTCCTTGGGCACCATCACCTCGGTAGTTCAGCAAATATCTGATCCAGGCGTGGCTGTGTTTTATAGGATCAGAGGTTCTACCTGTGCCCCAAATGTTGGTTTTTCGCATCACAAACTACACTAGCTTTGTCCTCAAAGCAGACCGGTTTATTGATTTTGTTATTTTCGAATGTATGTCCCTAATAGCGGCTTTCCATAAGCTTAGGAGAAGTTTGATCTAGAACTTGGTCCAAAAATCTTGGCCTGTTTTCACATTTATCCTTAGAATATCTGTTTAGATCAGGTTGCTCTGCTTGTTCCTGCTAAACAGAGGTAGGTCCAGGAAAAAACTTGGACTTGACCGTCCCCTGCCAATCCCCCATTATTAAAATGTTCTCGATCAGCCAATCACCCTCTCTTCAGTCAGGGGTAACACTAGCGGCAGAAAGGGACGAAGCATGTATTGTAAATAAAAAGAGAGCATTGCTTATGGACAGAGAAATTGCATGTACCTACAGAGACCCCTTTTTATCCTGACAGTGTCCCTCTTTTTCGTGGTGAGAGCCCCAATTTGGATGCCCTTATAGTACAAGACAATGTCCCTTTTCGCTGTGCCCCCACCAGTTACAACGTTCCTATGCCCCTCAGTAACTGAATATCTAAAGACGTACCAATCTTCTTGATTTTGTAATAAAGACACCAATCCCGACAACGGCTGGCAGCAAAATCTTCAAAAATTAAAATGGAAAAAGAAATTAGTGATATAGATATTGCTTGCACAAGATACTTCAGTACTTAGATGTTTATTTTAAACTTTCCGTAATAATTTGGTTATCCCAGTATTAGTAATATGGGTTTTCCATATGTCACAGAAGGTGAAATGGGCCCTCTTTGCCTGACAATAGAGCCCCTCCAGAATTGTCTCTGACTTTTGTATCCTCATTGTATTCTACTGTGACAAAAAGTGCTTTAAGTATGCTAAACTGTCTTTCCGCAATTTTATGTAAGCTAAAGAGTTTTATTTCATTCGTCTTGTGTCAAGATTTCAACAAATCTCTCTCATTCCCTGACTCCTTGTTTCTGAAAGTTAAATAAGAAACTCAATGGCTGAGAAATGCAGCTGGGTGGGAACAGTGATACAAAATTCAACCGCTCCTACATATTTTGGAGCAGTATGCTAAAATTTAGTTAACTGAACCTTTATTAATAGTTAATACTCACAGGAATGGCAACCCATATGTGAAAAAGCTGATCTTTCAAATTTGAGTCATAGTCTTTCAAAATAGACGCACATACAACCAAGCCAATGCAAACACCTATGCTCAAGACAGCCAGGAAAATGAAGTATGGGCGGTATGTCGAGCTTAATGGCTTCTTCAATGTTGGCGTCATACGGTACTGCAAAATTAAAAATCACAATTAAAAACGTGTCCCGATCCTTGAAATTTAAAATTTCTTCTATCGCTCATGAGCTTATTTGGGGCAACTATTTACATGATAATTATAAGTTTAAGTAGGTAAATAAACTCTTGCTTTTAATAGCAAAAAGACAATGGTTAGCGCCCCAGCAAATGTCCCTGAAAACAGTTCTTTAAGCTTGCTGTATTACTTGTCTTAGTGAGAATTAGAAGATTATCACAAAAAGGATCCTATGAAAAAAAATAATCAGTTTGGCCTGATGCTAACGAGAATACCTAACTAACAGAATTCAATTTGTCATTTTGAATACAGATTGTAAGAATTTATGTAAAATAAGACTAAGTTATCCATTTCAAGGTACCGCATCGGAGGAAAATTCTTCGTCAAGTTCAATTACAGCGATATACCACGAAGCGCGGAGCAATCTGAAAGTTTGGGGGGGGGGGAGGCTAAAAAATCGGGTGAAGGGAACAAGAATTGGTGTAAAAATTCTTTTAAAATCAGATCCCCTTTTAGAAGCAAGGCAATGGATATTTTGGGAGCCAGACTCTCGTGTGCATCAAATTTTAATAAGTAAAAATTCCCATTAAAGATATTAAAGAAAATAATTTAAGATTTTGAAAAAACACGAAGCTTGGCACTATTGATCAATAAAGGAAACATTTCATAACTCTTTTCCTACTTTTGAAGAAAGTGTTGGGGCTATAGCCCCCCCCCCTCTGCTCCACGGTGCCTGTTAACATAAGAATGGGCTATTTAGATGTTAAGCGCTTAGAAAATTTCAGATATTAAATTTTCCACAAAGATAGCAAAAATAAGAAAGCGAAATCAACCATACTGTCAATTGCGTGAGAAGACATCAAAAAGGCCATTGTATACAGAAAGCCAGGTGAATGCTATTACTTCGGGGCAAAGGGGGTCAAAGCTATCAAAAGTTAGGGCAAAACAGTAGTATCTATTTTCTTAGGTAAGAAGAGGGCAGTTCCCCGCTGCCCCAAAGCAAAAGGTGTCCCTGTCTGCTGCTGAAAAATCTATCATATATTTGTGATTCTTCAAGGGAAATTGTGGCAGACTAGAAGCTTCTTGTACAGTTCCTTTACCTAACTTTTATAGAGGTTATAAGAAGAGTTTTGCTTCCAAAGCAGTCCACTGCCTTTTTCGCATATATCAATAGATTCAACAATACCAATTTATCGCATTTTGCTAATATCAGTACCCGTATTTATACCAAGTTTGTTTCATATAAGGTACCTGTATTCTGCTACTCAGAAAGTTAAGAAGGGTCACTACTGAGTTTTGTCAATCTAAAGAAGTACCCATGTTTTGTTTCTGAAATCAGTTTCTTTTTTTTAAGATGAAACAAGGAGTTGAAGGTTCAATTTTAGTCCAAGAAACCATACTTCAAAGGCATTCATTACGTAAATGCTTGAGGAAATTAGGGTAAAAATTTTTGTCAAGAAAGTTCCAAGGAAATTTCAATTCTGAAATCCTGCGATTCCTAATGAAGTGTGAGTACTGGATCATTCCAAATATCCTATTTAAAAACATGCCATAGTTAGAATTTCATAGCACTCTAAATTATACGTCAAAGTCCTCTTGATTTGTAAGGCTTTAATGGTGTGCACAAGGCTGGCAGCGAAAACAAGTAACTGATTATAATATAAAGACTAACCTTCGGTTTTGTCTGATCGACTGTCATTCTGACTGATGTTTTGGACTCTTTCTTCGCTTTCTAAAATAAATTTCTACCCAGAGTAGCTCTACAGTATGACGCTCCCTTTGAAATTTTTGCTCTAATAAAAATCCCAAGCGTGAACACGAATCATCGGATAGAAATTCCAATGTTTTGAGAAACAATTGTTATGTCTTCATCCCTTTTTGAGGTTTTTCTAAAGCTTACAAAATGCTATGGAACTCAGCTTAGCGCCTTTTGTTGTCGTTTCTATGCAACACATAAATGTGGTTAATTGCATCGGATCTCCAGGGTGCAACCATGGATAAAACCAAAGAAACTTAGAATGTTTTCTGATTGTAATCAAGACAATTGGTCATCGTTTCCCTAACTATAATAACAACAAGATTGTCATTGGTGGTCCTCCGCAGAAGCAGAAAAAGTAACAAGCACATTTTTGATATAGGTAAAGAGTATAACCGATTGTTGAAGATAAAATATATTTTAAGGGGGGAGAAAATAATTTCAAAGTTTATCTGCCTTAAATCTCTAACCAGGTGTTCCCCAAGGATCCTACCTTAGTTCCCATTCTCTTTGCATCTTATATCATTCATATCTGCTTGCTTCTTTGGCTTGTGCCTTGATGCCAGCAAAAATTTTACATTTTACAATTAATTCCTATAAGATTATTTAAAATTTTCAGAGTGGGCGGTTTTTTAATTTATATCCTTGGTGATATAATCCTACTTTCTCAAAAAAAAACATTGGGCATCTCTATGATCTTTGCTACAAGAAAGGTCACTGAATCAGTTGTTATATATGCAGTCATGTATTTTCCCATTTTATCCAAAATGAAAACTTAGCATTGTAGCTGCAGAATTACGTCATCTATAGAACCACATGGGCCCCTCACAAAAACAAGTCAGTGTTTTTCACAATCTAAATTATATGCAATTGGCAAACGCTTGAAGACAAGGGTTGGCGCGTGAGGCGACAGTGGGGGTTTCGGTGCTAGTTTTCTATTGAACTACCTAAGAAACATCGGGACTTTGTAGAAAGAAAAGCCAGATAAAGTGACTGGAGTCCAAAAAATCCGAAATTCTAGGGGGAAATTATACTAAAAATCATTCCAAGTGGCAGGGGCCAACGGCCTTTCTAAGGTGCCACCACCGAGGGCTGATACAGCAATGTCAGGGGGTAATTGCCCATTCTGTGCTTAAAAACAGCGGCGAACTGGCCCACCGGTCCAGCGACCCATGGCTTTTTGACAAAAACGGACCGCTTGGAAATCTCTTTCCACATGTGGAGAAAATGAATAAAACTTAATTGCAAGGAAATGAAATTGAAAAGGTTGTCAAGGAATAGGTTTGGGGATAGACTAAGGTATGGGCAAAGTATACACATCTTAAATGCGAAATAACTGTAAGACTAGTTTGCCATTATGTTAACTATTATTGTATATTTCAAAGAAATTAAGAAGTTTAGTGACTCTCACGGCCACACCCTAACTTCAAGCTACACCTAAAAGAGCCAGACCAAATTCTCTACGGCCGGGAGAGCGATGCTAAGCCTGTCCGCAACGGCTTAGAGAGACTTGAATTCTGTCCTTGTTTTCACGGTTTTCCCCCGTAGCCTGGAGCGCAGAATGCGCCCTGTTGCAAATTGGCAGGGGCAAATGATAAAAGAGTTCAGTTAAATGTTAATGATATGGGATGCTCAGTATATGCTTTTACTTTTATGCGTTAAAGTTGAAGTAGACTCCATTATTCCATCACTAACATGATTACATAAAATGATACTCAATTAGTTTATGCGATACACCATTCAAAAGCATTTCACTTTTACTGAGTCCTTTTTCAATGAAGCCAAGCCTTTCTGGCACCTTTCTACTTTTCATGTTATCCGGAACAGATTTAATAACAAATTTAGAAAATGTTGATGATTCTTTTGCCTCCTCAATCAATGCTTTCACTGCCATTGTTATAATGCCATTGCCTTGCATATCCTTTGCCAACCAGTACCCTATCTCTGCAAATTCTTGTGACACAAGACTGACCAACCCCACGGCCCCTATCAAGGACAATTCCTTATCGCTGTCATTAGGCTTAAGGAAGATTCCATACTCAAATCTGTCTTTGTTCTCAAACCCTGTTATTCTCTCGTTAACAAACTGCACCGAATCCTCCACACTGTGAGTTGTTTGTACCCAAGGCAACCATTTCGCTAAATGATCTCTGTTTTTGTCGACTTCTTTGAAGATGGCTGGTGCATCTTCCTTGGTCCATCTTCTCAATTCCAGACAGTGGCCTGGGTGCTTTTTTAATGAGATTCCCTCTATTGCAATTACTGGCTTCATCGAATTAATCCCTCATGAAACTTTAACAAAAACCCTGTCTTCAATTTACCGCCAATGAACCTTGTCTATAAACGATCGACTTCTGTCTTCTATCATACCCACTATCCCACTATCGAACGTTTCAGTAAAAACAGAGTCCTCTCTGCCATGCTGAATTACCCTCGTTTCTAAGCATCAGGTGATGAAATATGATGCAATACGTGTAATATGAGAGGCATGAAAGGTGTCAAAACACACATTTCATATTAGAGAGTCAGGCTCAGGGGTGATATTAGCGGACTAAAATTGAACTCCGATTACTTGTTTCATCTATTAAAAAGACACTGAATTCAGAAACAAAACATGGGTACTTCTTTAGATTGATAAAACTCAGTAGTGACCCTTGTTAAATTTCTGAGGAGCAGAGTACTTGTACCCTCATGTGGTATTAGAGGTACAAGCTACGTTCCAAATGCTGGCTTTTCCTCTTGCAAGGGATCCTAGGGTTTCCAAAAAAAGGTGTCCTGCCTTTCATTATTGTTGGGCTTTTTGAACAGCTATATGTCTGCTTACTTTGTAAAACCTTTACAAACTGGTTCTTAATTCACTTTACAAACGAATGAGGTTTGTCCCACAATCTTGGCTTATTTTGAATTGCTCTTTCGAATACCTCTTGAAATTAGATCGGTCTGTTTCTATCTGCAGGAAAAATGTAACGCCGGGATATATCCAAGGCTTATAAACCACTTGAATGTCATGAATTAAATGTTTCTTCCACGAATGCGTCGCTTGTTACTACGCCAAATATTGACCCTATTTCATTGACCAGAACATTTGGTGTACTTGAATCTTCAGGTGATACAAACATATAACCTGAATTAAGTCGTGGCTTTGGGCTCATCTCCTCATTTAGAAGATTTTTCTTTTGGATAGATCATCCTTTAAATCCAGTTTAAGAATCTTAAATTAATCATAAAATGTTAGCACTGGGGTTGTTCTCCTCTTAATAGGTTCATCTTTTGAGAGAGCTCCTCCATACAAAACTTCTAAGTAAATTGCTCTTTCGTTAAGTATTTAGTTCGATTTATTCGTAGTTGTATGTTGTTTTACTCTAAGGTTGTATACTTCGCGCATTTTGGATGCTTTGGAATTTAAAATGAAAACTGAACTGAACTGACAGCTGAAATTTTTCTCATTGGCGCTTCCATTTATTAAAAAGATAGGCCAATACCTACTTGAGATAGGGGAGGGGGTTACTAGTAAATTATCAGAATATAAGACATTTTGAAATGGCATATCAAGAAGTAAATCGTGTAAAGTGACAAGGAAAACCAAGTCTAATTTTATTTTCTTTTATATTATATATCAATATTGCAAATTAAATTGTGTTGGTTAAATATTCTCGTCAGCAACGTACAAACTGTTCATTTTTTGTCATAGAATCCTTTTTGACTCCTAAACGGCGCAAGTAACACAGCTAGCTTAAATAACTGTCTAATGAGCAACAGTATGTCAGCTTACGAGAGGTTTGACAAAGGGCCTGCTTCAAGGAATAATAGCTAGACCCATACAGTTAGTGTCCTAAAAATGGCCCTGGTTTCGATAACCTAAAAAATTGGCAGTCATTTCTGCTATTAACCCTGGTGTCTTTATATTAGCAAGAAGTCTCAAGCAGTCGCTCATAAATTGTAATCATTTTCATCAATTCCATAAAAGAATCATATACATTTTGGTGGAGACCCTAAGCATCTACTTACGGCTGCCGTTATGAGTAGTAGAATTAAAAAATCGGGACTGCCAAAAACGACAATATATTTTGTGCCCAGTTGAAATTCGGAAAAGTACGAAATTGATGGAAACCCTTTTCTGGTGGGGCATTTTTACCCTGCAAGAAGCCAATCGTTAGTTTGGAGGGGGGAAGAACCACCCCTTATACCCTCAAAATGATGCCCCTAGCAGTTGCAACAGTTGCACAAGAAATAACAGCCGTCAAAAGTATTCTCTGGTAATAAAATTGACTCCAATTCTAATTTAAATAGCATATAATATTTTTAATTCGATAGTTCTTCAAAAATACATGCCTAAGGTGCAATAACCCTATAGCTTAGAACAACAAGAACGAAGAAATAAGGAATGTAGACAACAAATTCCAATCAAGAATAGTTTTAAGAAGTGTTTCATGGCCACCATGGATTTTTCATTGCAAAAGGCCTATGCATCAAATTGAGTAAACTTATTTTCTATAAGAAACTTTCGGTTGATATTTGACTTCCTATCATCTGCAATCTGTATTAAATAGACAAAACAGGAGCTGCAAAAGCATAGAATTACGAAAATTTGGCAAGTTGAAACTTCCTTGTATGCACTGATCATGGTGTTTTAGAGCAATGTCCAATATTATTAAAACTGTTCAGCAATGGTGTGCCAAAGGTAATGAATTCTCTAAAACTGTTTATGGATCAAAGCTATCAAAGCAGCTATGGATCAAGCTGAAAGTAATTGTTACAATCTGGCCCCTCATATACATGAATTTTTAGAGTCTGAGAGAAAATAAAGAAAACAGGACAAGATTGTATGTCACTTAATTTTCTTTCTTTTCATCCAAAATCCTCCATACCTTTACAAGTACATAATCTTTCCACCGATATATTATGTACACAATTATGACTTTGAATCCAATATAATGCTTTACTTTATTGGTTTTTAGTTGTCTTCCTGCAAAAAGTAATCTAGAATTAAGCAATAGTCAAATTAAATTAAAATCTTTCCTAAAATTGAGGAAGCTCTCTTCAATTAGCTCACCTATTCAGAGGGCTCTTTCTTAAGAAATTCCTGCATAAAAATCTATCACTTTACCTCTATGTCATTTTTATTTATTAGCACTTATATTTTTCACAATTAGTATATTTGCTGTAAAATTCTGAAGTTTGTATGCATTGGAAATCTAAATGAGAAACTGAAACAATGATGCTGATGCAATCATAAGATCTGGGCTTGAATCAAAGCTCAATAAGGACAGAAATTATACAAATTGATGTTTGATAGTTTTACAGTTAAACTACATTTTGTTAAAGTAAAGAGCCTGGAGAACTCCTGTACATATTTTGAAAAAGATTGATCATGCCTGGAAATTTTCTCAAGGTCCCAAAAAAGTATCTTTGCTGGATTTATCAACAATAGCACTTTGGCCAGTGGCGTAACCCACAGTGTGCACCTTTAAGTGCAAAACTAAGGGCCCCCACACAATAAGGCCCCTAGGGGGCCCCAAGAAATTTTGTGAAATTTTTTTGGATATAAGTGATTCTTACTTATCGTTATGTTGATGTTGGTTAATATTATTTTAAAATTGCATGTAAAACATTTATGCAATGAGGGTTAGTTTCGGGCTTAGCCTGTAAACTTGATTTGCAGAAAAATTGGGGCCCCAAACCTCTACTTTGACTAAAGGCCCCACACTGCTCTGTTACACCACTGACTTTGGCACAATTATTTTCAAGAATCACAATTGGATTCTAGGTGACAGTTTTAAATTTTCATATGAACAGATAAGAGAAATTCACCATACTATTGTTTATTTTGTCAAACAGATTTCAGCTCATCAGGTAATGGAGATTTAGGATGCTTGCTTTCAAAATGTTGTTTGTATGTTTTTGGGTCTGGCATCTTTGACTAAGAAAGAACAAAACATAAATTTGATTTGACGATAGAAAATGTGAGAAATATAGCACAAGGTTGCATCACAGTTCAGGTAAAGCAATCAATAATTTCAGAAATTTTATTATTGACTAAAAAACAGAAACATAGTTTTAAAATGAAAAACCGTTTTTAGCAAACAAATCTTGAAGTATGGAAACATTGATAACATTCTTCTTCTTTCTCCAAAATGCATTCTTCTTGTCTTTATTAAGCGAACTTTTATTAAGATAACAAAACATGGAAAACAGTGCCCAGTTGGGATTTTGAATTAAACTAACTTGGATTGCATTACTTGAAACAGGCAAAAGGGTACTTAATATATAAATACATTTAAATCAACAAATGCATCTAAAACTGCATGCTCAATTTGAGAGGCATCACATTTGAGAGTGAATGCTTATCGATAAGAAACATGACCAGCAAAGAAAATGCAACTGCAATATAGACCTTTGATATAGAAATGTCTATTTTTAAAATTATTTTAAATAGCTTTTATTTTAGATATATTTAGCAAAGTCAAAACTTCTCTGTGATCAATTTGAAGGGTAGTATGTGACTCAGAGCCAAAACTTAATAAAGGCCTACCCTGAAACTAATTTTTTATGCAACTACATAACCATTTTACGGAAAAGTGAGGATTGGGTGTAAATAATCTCCCCATACACCCCACAGCTCTGCCACTAAAACAATGGGACTGACTAGCAGTAAAGGCAAAAAATTTGCCACTTTTTGAATTGTTGCAATGAACTAATATCATTTACCAGACAAACAGAACAACTAAACACCAGAGCTTTTTCTGCAGCTTTGAGTTGGCTCCCTGACTTCTTTTGCTTTGCTTTTTTTTCTGCATTTTTTTGTTGTGATTGAACTTTTTGCTGTCCTCTGGCCATAGTGGATTCTATTAAAAGTGATAGGCATTTGTTCATTAAATCATTAGCACTGGTCAGTTTGCCCTCTTAAAGAATATTACAATTGAAAATACACATTGCTGTATTGATGATTAGTGTTACACAACTGTTATTTTAAAACAGTTATTTCTGCAGATGGAGAGTGTTTTCAAATCATGCAAAAAGGAGATGGGGATATGCCCCCCCCCCCTGCCCCCCTCATTAGATGCTCTGAATACAGTGATGAAGGGTTATTTAGGAAAGGCATTTTTGAAGCACCAGAACAGACATTAACAATACAAAATTATTGATGATGTCTAGTTTTTATATTTAACATTGAATACATGACATATTTTCTGCAATGATAGGGCAACTAAGGTAACCTCAGGGATGACGTGGCCAGAGGTTTAAAGGGGGGGGGGCAATTTTTGCAGCTTCAAGTAAAAGTTTTTAAAAACAATAAGAATGAAAATGTGGTGAAGACTGTTAATAAAAGAAAGAAGTGGTTTTGGGAACGGGACAGTGGCAGCGAAGCATATGTCGTAACTTTTTTGCTATTGTGATTGCTCAAAACTGTTGGTAAAAAACAAATATTCTTTTCGCTTTCAAAAGGGGGGAGCGATGGCTCCCTAGGTAAACTTCCAAGGGGGGGGAGAGTTAGAGGCTTATAAACAGGTCAAGTGTTTTAGTTTCTTGGTGGGGATGATTCAAAGGGTGATGGGGAATAGGAAATTGGGGTATTTTGTGGCATACTTAGCAATGACTCCTTATTGATTTGGTATGGCGTAACTTTGTCATGAATTGTTCACATTACACACTCTGTTCGACAGTTCAGTTCAGTTCCACTCCCAATTTTATTTTAAAAACTCCAACCAAATCAAGTTTGTTTATCGGGGCCTATTTTTTCTTCAAACGCAAAAAATATTGACAGCATATTTTACGTATTTGAGCTCATCACAAGCTGAGTAACATGCACATTATACCAAATCAAAAAATAAAAATTTCAGAGCTTAGCACGCAGACAATTATTACACGTAGGAATCCACCTCACCTAATTATTCGCCGGGACCAACTCAATTGCCACTCAGTTCGTATCCACCTAATTAAGAAAGGGCCTTCTTAGAATTTTTAGAATTACTTCATGTATCACCTCTCCTCCTCCTCAGCGTTGCTCTACATTCTCTACATTCATGGGGCATCTGCCGCACATTTCTTGTTTCCCCATTCCACCATTGTTAGCGTGGAAATTCCCACCATAAATTACTAGCTTTTAATGCAGCCCTATCAAAAACAGTATTTTTCAGCTCCCCTGACAGCCCTGGATGTTACAGGTTTCAATCACAGCCTCTAACTTAATGAGTGTGGGGGTTCTAATTACTTGCATGGCATCTGCCTTTTAACTACCATTTCACTCCCAAACAAATACCATCTATAAACATATTAAGTAATTTTTAAACGAGTCCCAGACTAAAAAAACGGCGGCTGGCGCTACCCTTCGACCCGGTTGAAGTGAGACAGACCGAGGGTGCATCCCGGTGGGTCAACTTTCATTGTCAAGTGTAAGCACCCGTATCTTTAAAATCTCTGCGAAAGGGCTCAATTTTATCCCAAACCAAGCACATAAAAATTGGAAAGGGGTGTTTTTTGAAAAAAGCAACAAATTTAAGAAAAGGGTTTTTTTACGTCCAACTCATCTTATTAAAAACAATATGTTCTTTTGTTTTATAGAAAAAGGGGGGTAAAATTTTGCGTATAAAATCAGAGAAAAGGGTCAATTTCTAGAACTTCTGACGTGGGCGCTTGCACTTGATAATGAAAGTTGACCCACCGGAGGCTGCATTCAGCTCATTGGAACACCTCCACTATCTACCTGACAAACGATGATGAAGTTTGAAGATATCATGCATGCCCCCTACCACTATCCTATCTTGGCCTGGCGAGAAAAACACAGGAAAAAGGGAGAACTCTTTTTAATTAAAGCAATATATAAGTAAACTTTTAAAAGACGTTTGCCTACGATCTGTATGCTAAGCCGTACGCATTTTCTTAGCAGCAATTTCTCTTTAAGTGCTATGACAAGTGAACATTCATGTATGTAATTAAAAGCAACTTTAGTGATATTAATTCAAGTCTTCCATAAAATACCTTTTATTGGAATAATTGCAATTAAAACAAGGTGTCATTCATGCTGAATCTTTTAACATTTAAAAAACGTTATTAAACGACTGATTTTCAGAAGCTAACATTACAGCCTTGAGCATTACTCTATCCAGAGGTGCACACTTTTGTCTCATTGCAACTACAGTGGGGTTGGGGCATGACTTGCACACACTCAATAACCTCCGGCCATGGCCAACACAAGATAAAAGGTACGCTTCATTGAGAAAATAATAAAGTTTCTGTTGTTAACTTTGAATTGAATTGAAATTGAATTGAAAAATAAATCGAAATTAAAAGAGATCAGTGTTTGGTAACTAAATCTGGAACGGCAAAAATTATTATCGTAAGCCTAACTCTAATAGAAATGTGAGCTGAGTTGTAAGAATGCTACCAATATTGATATTTATGTTAATACAAGAGCTTTTGGAATGAGGATATATGTGGAAAGGATGGCTTTGTAGAAGTTTAATTGATAGATACTCTTCTTAATAAATACTTAATCAAATAAAGTGGTATTCAAAAGCAAACTGTAAGGTAAAATAACCCCATCAATTAACAATAAAGGATGATAAACGTTCTCTTTTGTAAAAGATTACTTTGCAAAACTGGACTGTTTTTCATAAAGAGTCGCAAATGGTCTGTAGTGACAAGAAGAAACTCTAAGTTGAACTAGAACTCATATTTGCCTCCACAGTCTGCAAGGAAAAGTGGACTGAGATTCCCCACCTTATCAGACAAAAAGAAAAAGCTCCTTCGTCCCTTTAGTTAAAGAATAATCGATATTCAGGGAGGCTCAGAAATGAAAGAAGTATTGAGGGAAAGTTGAAAGCTATGATTTAAACACAAGTAGCTCCTCGGCCAAAAACAACTGCAATAAAGGATTAGCTATCATAATTTTCAGGATGTTTTCCGTTTGTTGCCCTCATCCTGATTCATTTCGAGAGGGCAAATTGAAATGTGTCATAGTGTAATAACAATCATTCACTGCTACTAGAATTGGATAGTTTGTAAAAGCTCAAGTCTTCGTGTAGATCAAGCTAAATATATATATATATATGTGATAGATCTTTTGGAATTTATCAGAAACAGTACAAATTCAAACTCAGCAGGGAACCTAAATGATGCCCTTTCAGAGTCAAAAAAAATCAAAATTTATCTAATGCTTTCCACAAGATTACTTAGGTATTTAAATCTTGACTTTCAAGAGAAATGCTAACACTAGCGCCATTCAAATAAAATTTTTAGTGTCTTTTAGTCTTTAAGTGTTTAAAAACTGTATGAAGTAGTATTAATAACCATAACAGCTCTTCCATCCTTCCAAGCTACAGCGCTAAACGAAAAGCGTCAAAACTCAACAGCGAAATCCAACTATACTAGGCCAAAAGTCTGAAATTCAAGTTGGCAGATCTCTCAGCACTCAAATTGTTGATGACGAAAAATATGCACATCGCAATTTACAATCAAACCTACATACACTAATCGAATATCATAATCATAGTACACGTGGGTGTGCACCGCTGGATAAGGACCTATACGTTAGAACGACATTACAATTAACATTAGCAAGCAGTCATAAACAATTGACCATAACATTTTAACATGATTAACGGGGGCATATGCATGAACAATAAATAACGACCACTGTACCACTTGATAGGCTCCTCCGCAATTCCCCACCTCCAAACAATCCGTAACTTCATTGCGCGTATTCAGAATAGGAATTTTGCAGGAGTTCTCGCTCTTCGTCTCATCATCACAAACTCCTGTCTTGAATACCAGTGGAAGTTGACTAAAATATAATGTTTTCATAAGCTTAAGTCCGTGCGTCAAACTTTACCAATTTTATTCTTATTTGGCAAACTGCTTCTTTCTAGCGATTGCTTTCTCGGCGGCATACGTTCGTTAGCTCGGTCCAGGCTTTTCGCTTCATCAAATCCAGCGATCTTGTGATTCGGAGCTAATTCGCTCAGAGCTGCAAAAATAAAAACTGTGATTAGAAAACAATTCAGATATTGCGCTCTTAGAAACCTGAGTAAAATTGGCTATTTCCTTCTTTTACAGTTTAAAGGATAAAAAATCCTTCAACACATCTTACGACGCTAGAGAGACAGGACCGCGCGGTATTAGCGTAGAATTAAAGTAAGTTATCATTTTTTATTATTACTATCAGTTTAAATTCTTTAGGTACGGTGGCAGTAGGCCGTGCATTCAAGTACAAAGCTAAAAAAGCATACATAGTTAAAAAGGAAACAATTTATTTACAAGATACATAGTCTTGAATGCAAATGTACGCATGCAGGAGAGAATCAGCATTTGATTCTGGCTTTTTTTAAATACGTTTTTTGAATATTTCATAAGATTTTGACGATTTGACTTCCATGGGAAGATCGTTCCATAATTTAGCACCCTTATATGAAAAGCATTTTTGACCGAAAGCCGTTTTGCGACGAGGAACGGCTAAATCTGTTTTCGTCTTTTTAGTCCTATTTAGTTTTAAAAACTGTCTTTAAAGTGGTTTTTCCCTTTCGAGAATCACTTGTTGCTCACATGAACGCTGTGTAAACAAAGTAACAAGAGATGACATCCAGCTAAGGATGCCTTGAAAATGACTGAATGCATTTTTACCGTAAAAAGTACCAAACAATCTTCAGCAATTTTATAAACTTCATTTAACTATGCTTAATAATCTTGGTTTTTGTTTTTCTGTACATCTTAAAGCTATTAAGATCACATTTACGTCATTCGAAAAATTGCACGCCATCACAAGATTCCTCAAACATTCCGCAACAGTAGTTGTTGACGACGCATCTTTTTAAATCTTTATTTTTGACGTCACATATCAGTTCAGAATTCAATGATGCGTTCAAGGCTTGGCTTAAACCGAGCATTATATTCAGATTACACCTCTTATCCATGTACAGGCCCTGCAATCTAACAAATCCTAATTGCTTATCAACAGACGACAAATTCCTCGGAAGCAAGACATCTCAGTCTACAGCTGTGAATAGTTTAACCGTCCAAACAGTCCTGAACAGTAAATCAAATCAAGTTTGAACTTATTTTCTGCTAAAACTCATATCGCAAAACATACCTGAATGCAGCGAATCTTTTCCGCCAGATAACAAGCCAACGGGCAACGCCCCAGAAGGTGTTAAGCCTTTAAGCTGCAATATACTCTCACTTTCTTCCCTACAATACAACAGGTATCAGTAGTACTGAATGAATTCACATAAGTCTACTAAAACAAACCGCAAGAATACCGAAATGCTTTACTGCTTGTTCTGCACGCGAAGGCGCGGGAGGCACGGGAGGCGCGGGGTTGAGCCCTTACAAAGTAATCACACCTATAACCATTCAAATGATAATCTAGACAGCCTTATGTACACCGTCATTAAGCCAAATGCATCGTTTGGCTGGCATTTCGACCTGCCAAATAACTGTTTGAATTTTGCGATAAGGATTCATTATTGATGGTAGCTAACTGATTAGAGGTGGGTGATCTGCAAGAATGGGTATCAAACTGGGAATCTTTGAAAAAAAAATACTTCACTGCCACAAACCTGTATCTTCTTGGGCATATTATACTACAAGGTGACGAAGGAGTGCTATAACTATGGCTGACAACGGAGCATTATTAACTATAGTTATAAGTTTTAGCAAACAATAAATAACCTGCGTCACAGACAGTGAAATCCGAAATCCACTGTGAATTTCAAGTTAAGGGCAAAATAAATGTTTGCAGCCAAAGAAAGCGGTCAGAGAACTAGAAAACTATAAGAAAAAGCCATCGAAAAGCAATTGCAGAAGCATCACACGGGGAAAACTAAAAAACGAACGATGTCCCTTCCATATTTGAAAGTCATAGAATGTGATCTTAGATAACAGCCAGAAGTAACAAAGGAATGACTAGACTATCCAATAAGAAATGCAAAAGCAGATACTTTAGACTTGATTACTTCCATCATCCTTCTACAATTTGCATTAGCATGATGGTTCAGCAACCCTTGGAAGCCTTTGTCGGAGTATACGAACGAGTTATTAGGATAATGCTCTTTCAACTTACCTAAGAACAGTAAATACCCTAGCCATTTTCCCAATGGCGCGTATTTTGTTCCTAATGATTTCTTTACGTTTAGCTGACGCCTGCTCGTCGACCTCTTCCTCATCAGAAGTCAGTTCTTCATCAGTGCAAATGTTCAACACATTTACCAACATCTCAGTAACTATGGACAAATAAAAACAAAGTTATATAGAAGTATTCTGCAAATTAAAGGTATCTGTTTTATTCACAGGGGACTTTTCTGCATGGTTCTTTTATCTGTTTAGGATCTCGTTCATTGCAGGGCTTCATACTGGCAAGATAACTACAAGAGTACTTTTTCTGCCAGACATCATCCAGATATGAACATGTCCCATAATTGCGAAAAATGCCCAAAAGATGGCAGGATATATACAGCCAGTTGGGGACTGAAAACAATGCGAAAATATAGAAGAAAAAAAGGTGAAAACATTACTCGCAGCATTTTTTTACGATACGCTTACTCTAAACGAAGAGCTATTTTCTCTCACTATGAATATTTTTTTCAATTCGTTGTATCTTATCTGTATCCTTGTATATCAACTTGTATTCTGTAGATTCAAATTCATCGAAATCAGTTAATTTATTTCTTCTATGTAGAAGAATTTGAGAACGAAGAACTGAACTGAATGCAAAGTGACACTCTGATGAGGACGTAGTTTGAAAGACTTCAGTAAGCCAAAATAATGTAGCTTAATATGCGTAAGTCTTCAAAGTACTCAATAACGATGAAGATAAATGCTATTCGCAGATGCCACAAGTCATTTCTTTAAACGTGAAGTAATCTTCTTATCTCAACTTCCATTAAAAAAATTGCAAAGGTACGCAAGACAATGCAGTCATTGCCATGAATGCTTGTTTATTGTGATGGTAACAGGCAAAACAGCCATCAAGTGCACAACATAGATAATTGTACCTAACAAAGATAAAACAAACCTTTTTCTCCAACAAATGGAATGGACCATGTGAAAACATCCATGAAATTCGGCAGCCAGTATGGATGTGGAGAACAGTTAAATTGTCGAATATTCATCACATTGTTTTCGTACTTCAAAACGGCGGCTAAATTAAAAAAGCATAAAATGTCATTAAAAGAAACAGCACAAAATTATCGTTGATCATTGAGCTACGTTTCAAGGAGACTTTACAACCTGTGAGACATGTTTCAGTTAAATCTAAAACAAAAAACAAAGCTTCAAAGAGCTTTTTAAATTCCTATTGTAGTGGAGTAGTTTCACAATCTATAATTTCATACCGTGTACTGTTTTGCTTTCATGAACCGTTTCCATGTAATAATACTTCTATCTACGTAAATTCATGTTGTATAAAAATTTTCTTGCATTAGAATTTAGTATTAGGTTTTTAGTGTACTTCATAAGTACTTCCATCAATACTTCTATCTTTTCATATGCGAACTTTGCATTACATTCGATACTTTATTATGAAAAGAGATTAGCCAATTACAGGCTACCATTAAGCAGTGAGATGTATTACCGGTATAAATAACAATTCAAACACTGCATTGAAGTTATACTTTGAACGTAATATTCTCACAGGTTTTGATAATGTAGCACTTAATGGAAGATGTATCGAAGTATAATAGTTAAAGGTATTGGCAGAATGGTTATCTGCCTGATGAATAATGCGGGATTGAATAACGCAAAGGCATGGTGATTCACTCAAAATGTGGAGAAATCATAATATTAATGATACCCAGGATGCAAACACTAAGTTTGCACACAGTGGCAGAAGACCGGGGTAGTCATAAAGGCCATACAAACGAATGAATAAATGCATTGATGTATGAAAAGAATGAATGAATGAATGAATGAATGAATGAATGAATGAATGAATGAATGAATGGATGAATGAATGAATGAATATATGCATGTATCAATGAATGAATGGATGGAAGAACGAATGAATGAATGAATGACTGAAGGACCACTGAAGAATGTACCTCCCTTGCCTACCCATCAATTCATTTGATCTATTTTTCACTTTTGCTGCCAAAAGGGAATCAAAACTTGCCATCAAATAATGTATAAAATGATTTGAAAAATGAAAAACATCATAACACAAAAAACATATTTACCTTTGTTATTGTACACATCCAAGTAATTTGGTGCTGAGAAAATTGTGATAAGTGACGGGAAACCGGTGGTTTGGCTTTTACGATACATTCGATATCTGTAAAAGAATATTTGAAAACAAATTGAGCCTATTTCAGTCTGCATCTGGATTACCTTGAGAACAGATGTCAAAAAAGGAATGGAATTCCCGTTAGGCGCATTTACCACCTTTTACAAATCCCTTATATCGCTGTCACTTGCTTCCCAGTATTGCTGGAAGGTCTAAAAAATGTTGATAAAATAGCCCGGCAAGATTTGAAAAGGATCGGTACAACTAGCGGTGGCGCGGTAAAGAAACTTTTGAGGTATTGCAGGTTGCAATTATATTGGTAGCTGAACTAAAATCAGCAGGAAATTTCTAAGCAATGAAGACAGCTTCACGCAGCTGAGATTTGTGTAGCATTGGATCTTCTGCGGGATTTACGCGTGTTTTCATTGTAGCAGTGACGTCACACGGTCGCTATACGTGATCACAGCAAGGTGCAGCCACAGAAGGTACTCAGAACTCCGGGCAGTGCCAATGTCACCGTCCCCTTGATTGGTTTAAGTAAAATACTGGCTATGAAACATATCATACCCTTCTTTTTATCCAGAATATTGCACCATATGCCAGGGTGCAACTAACAAATTATCATTATAATCTTGTATTTGCTTTGCATTCCTGCCATTTTGCGTTGCTCCTTATATCCATCATATTACATATTAAATTGTGCAACCAGAAATTTTTATTATTAAGTACTCTAAATATAAATCTTGACAGTCAACAAATAAATACAAATAAAGAATCAAAGAGTTGAAGAAATGAATACGGATGGCCTAAACATACCCTGCATCTTGGGCCTCATGGGCACGGATTATCGACAGCAAGTTGTTCTGTTGCAAAAATTCACAACATGCACTATAGCTAAAATGAAGAAACAATAAAGACACTCATCATATTAAAGATTACCACAGTAAATAAAGGTTTAATATCTAAACATATCCGACATTAAGTAACCGAAATTTCATTTGAGAATTGCATTATCTTCTTTGGAAACATATGTTTTGGAGAATTGATTTTTCATAGCAAGCAAAAGGAAAGGCACGAGATAATAAAAACCTGAAATTCAACCATTTAAAATTCGCTAAGAGCTAGTTTTGATGTCTGCAGAACCGCAAAGTGATTTCATTCTGGGACACTGGGAAATGAGGTGGAAAGTTCAGCATTAAAAAGTGCTCTTCATAACGGCTTCCTTTCAAAACACGATTAAAATTAAACAATGCAGATGTGCCCTGGGTGAAAAATTTTAATAAACATCTTGTGACATTGTCTCCAACAATGGTTTGAACGGTTTTACGAATTTTCCCCGACAGCTCATTTTTTAAGATTTCACAGAACCAACTAATTCAGAAAAAAGCCAAAGATATGAAAACTGTATGGGAAAATGGTCTGGTAAAAGGTGAAACTAAGAACAGATAATTTTACCCTTTGTTACTGTTCACATTATGAAGTGTTTCAGATTTTTGCCCTTGGAAAATGATATATTTTGGAAGCCAAAAATTTTTAATGAAAAAATAAAAAAGAGATGATGATTTCGATAAGAGGTGATAAAAAAGAGATGATGATTCCGATAAGAGGTGATAAAAAAAGGAAAAATATGATTAGTTTCTGCATAACGACGAATTCATGTAAGCAACACTTTAATACTGGGAGAACTTAAGTTCCATTCTTAGCGACTTTTTATCAGATCTAATAAGCACAAGGCACTGTAAACAAAGTAAAAGTGATGAATAGCATGGTAAAAGCTTAATTTCTCTTTGCTTGTGGTAGCTGGGCAGAACACACGAAAGAAAAAAATTTACTTGCATCTGAAATGAGAGCATATAGAATAGTCCATTGAAATAAAAACTGCGTTATCACCACAAGACTTGGTTATACTCCGAAGACAGTCGGGGACTGCATCAAACAAAGGAAACTTAAGTACTTTGGCCACACAATCCGAAACGGAGATCAAAGAAGAGAAAAAATGGAAGGGAGAATTGAAGAGAATAGACATAAAGATCATCAATGACGAGCTGGGATTGAAAACGGACTTTGAGTAGCACGTCAAACTTCAAACGGCCATTTGAAGAAAAGTGAAGGACACTCGGTCAGGCCTTTGCAAAAATATGAGTACAGCTTAAATGATGTTTACTTTAGTACCTGTAAAAATAAGAGCATCCTCGTACGCTGTTATGGGTGAAATGCTCGTTTGTTTTCTCACTACCATAATCTTCTAATGGATCTGACCATAATATATCACACATTGGTCCAAATGCTGGCGGCTCCTTGAATCGATCAATCTACAAGAAAATCAACAGTGTGCTCAAAACAGTTGCATCAATCATTTGCTCATAACACCATTCGATATTTTCAATGGCCCTCCTCGCTGTCTTCTCTGTGCAGCCCAACATCTTGCTTCCCTGGCACCGTTTGCGAGGGCGAAATACAGTTTATTTACTTACACATGGAAACAATGCAGTAAGCACAGAATTGAATTAGATGGAGGAATAGCAAAACGTTGGGATGAGGTGCAATAAAGCGCAATGAGCAGAGGAGATACTTAGAACTAGTGAGGGTATAAGAACCATTTAAAGAAACATAGGGAGTCTGCAACTTCTCACAAAAATTTTCAGAAAAACAATTGAATAAAATACATGCGTCGATTGATTTCAAATATATTAATAAATTGGAAGAATTAGGAAACAAGGGCTTTTTTCTAAGGTGTCGCAACATTTCTAGAGATTCTACCCGGCTCGACTTATTAGAGTTATAAAAGACTGCCTCTACAAAATGGAATTATACATGTATGCTTTTAAGATAGGATTTTGTAGCAATCGATACCTTTTTGATGTCGTCTAATGTGTGGATTTCAGGGGACAAGCCACCATGAAGGCAAATGAATTGTTGGTTAAGCAGAGCAGCCAATGGTAAGCAGTCGAATGCTTCCATGCAAGCGTCATACACACCTTCAGAATATTTGATTTTGCCTGGAAATGAGATACATCAAATACAGTAAATTTCACATGAAACTGGATACTTTCCCAGAAGTGTCACTTGAAGGGTTATAGCCCCTCCAGCTATGACAATAGTGCCTTCATGCAGGCAAAGATGGCCGTGAAAGAAATTAACCCAAGACACAGGAAGTTAAACTCAGTGTTTTCCCATAAAAAAACCAAATTTGACCCATGACGTTTTGGGATTCGTATTTTATTATTAATCTGCCATTAACTATTTGTCTATACACATATAAATCTCTTCAGCATTGCACAGTACATAACATATAATCCATTACAATATATTTATACTGCTATCATCTATTACAAGGTGTTGACATCAGATATATAACAAAGAGGAGTCGGTTCGATGCAGTTGCATAAATGGTGTACCGCACTATTGTAAAATCTTGTCGTGTTACAGAGCAGTAGTAAAAATACGATCAAAAAATATCTTACATGAAAATATTTAAAACTAAGAAGGTGAATTACAAAAATCAACATATAACTAGCTAGACATGTTTATCAACTATATATCTTTAAAACAAACCCACAATTAAATCATGAGTGAAATCAAGCAAATAAATAAATACAAAAAAATAAGTTAATAAAAAAAAATAAATAGATACGGAAATAAAGCAGAAATGTAATTCTGTATCAGGGAAGAAGGGAGGAAATCTTCAACAAAATAAACGTAGAAATACAGAAAAATAAAAAAAAATGTGCAAATATAATAAATAGGTCATAAAAATTGAACGAGTTGCCATAAAAAGGCTTGCCACTAATGAAAATGTTGAGCGGCGCAGAGCAACGTTCCATGACAAGGACTCCTGTTGTTCCAAGAATGAGCCATTGCTTTGAGCCGGAACTGATGCCAATTATAACAAAATAGACGATAAAATTTCACAAAAACTCTTTTATACAGCGTCAAAAAAAGCAATCTTCTACTTACATTCTGTTTTGAAAGTGAAATATTCAGTCAAATGTCTGCATTCATGATTTCCACGCAACATGAACAGGGTTTTTGGGTATAAGATTTTCAACGACCATAGGTATAGAACGCACTAAGACAGAGGTCAAAAACTACAAATTAAAACACATTTTGAACAACCTTAATAGTTTTTTTTATTGATACGTTACTTTGAAAGGTTGCTCTTCAAAAGCGAGCTCTGCACTTTCCGTTTTTTGGCATCCTACAGCTTACAGAACAGTATTAATAAACAATCCGGTGACGATTCTACAGTACAGTATTAATAAATAAGTTTTGTCAGAATTCACATTGGGAATTGAACGAAAGAAGTGCTCCACATGTTTGACTTGAGGTGCATTCAACTATTGAAGGCAGGAGCTATAACGGAAAAATTATCGCTTAATTTTTCTTGAGATTCGGCAATCATTAATCACAATCCTTTGGGTAGGTCTTTTGTGGCTTCGGTAGACTAGGTCCAATAACAGTTCAACTTCATGTTGGCACGATGTATTGGCATAAAATCGTCCCAATAAGTAAATTTCTAGTTGCCATAGAGATCACACTGTTTGCGTGATTATTATTATTATTATTATTATTATTATTATTATTATTATTATTATTATTATTATTATTATTATTATTATAGACCAATTCATACATTCATCGGCATAAAAACTGGCAAGAGTGGCGTTTTAGATCTTGTGTTGTGTTGGAATCGACTATCAGGGCCTAACGGAGGCTGACATCATACTAATCAAGCTACGAAAGCTCTTGATTTTGTCTCTACAGGATAATGCAGGCAATCAAAATTTTATTGACACAATTCACCCAATGTGTCCAATCAACGACTGTTCTGAGCACTACCTATGGCTGTGTCATTCTTTTGATGAACAAAGGCATGATTCCTCCCTAGTGTCCTTACGGTGCTGCACTCATTTGAATTTATTGGCGTTCCAAATCCTGTCCCTTTACAGATCCTCTTGTATAGCGATATGAAGTTGCCATTTGAAGTAAATAAATTCATCCTACATTAAACTTTTCTGCATATCTTAAGAGCGGAACGTTTCGTATGATATGATGCTCCTGTTCATTAAACATCCCTAATGCTTGGGCCTATCTTACTTGTCTGTTTGGTATTTGAGCGATCTTACCTTGGTACCTGTAATACATTATTTAAAGCATCCGTATCCATTGTCAAATTAGTTATATTATCTGTAGTATCATGTCAGTATAGTTGCAAGTTTTTATGTAATGGCCATGGGGCAGTCATTGTCTTTCGTGCCTCATGGTATCGTCTCAGTAGTGTTGCATAGTAATAAAAGTATGGCAGAGTGTAGCTTGTATTGTAATATTTGATATGCATAAACAAATGAAGGCAACGAATTTTGCTTACCTCTATAGAAAAGTATCCTCTATCGACGTAATCACCCAAAAAGAGGTATCTGGTTGAGGCGGGGTTTCCTCCAACTTCAAACAATTTGACTAGATCGTAAAACTGTCCATGTATATCACCGCAAACTAAAAAAGATAAGACAAGGTAAATGCTTTGATAATGAAAAACGAGAATGTAGAAAGGAACTAAAAATATGGGAGAAGCAGAACAATTTAGTCAATTAGTATAGATTTTAAATTGGCAATTTCTGCAATCGCAAACTAAAGGGGCTAGATAGAATAATTATTTTGATAAAGTAAAGCAATTGCGCAAGAAATCTATCAAGAATAAAGCGGAGAGAAGTCTCATTTAATCAAATTAACCTCATTCAGCATTTGAGGAACTTGTGGCCTTTTGATCCTGAGCAAGAATTGACTACTCCTTGGCAGAATTAGGAAAATAGTATGGTCACACCGTCACTAGCTAGATTGGCAGAATTAGGAAAATAGTATGGTCACACCGTCACTAGCTAGAAGAAGGTCCACGATAAACAATGATGACAGACACAAGCCATGCCTATTTTCTATTATCTTGTCGGGAAAGTTTTCCTTCTGGTGTGTTTATGCCCGCAGGAAGGTAAACAACTTTTATGGACTTTGCACTTTTGGAAAAGAGGCTAATGCTTCAATAGCTTGATCCATTTTTAGCTAACATTTATGAGGATTTTTTGCTACAACATCATCCATTATAGTACCCCCTTGCCATTTGGCCAAATCCATTAGCTGATACTTGACAACTGCGTTATCAACGGGAGTGAAAGGGCTGAACTTATATGAGTTAAAAGTAGCATGCCTAGTTCAGCACAAGCAATTCTTTGCTGAAGAGTTCGTTTTCTCACAACTGAAACGGGCGATGATTGGTTCAAACAAAAGCCAATCATGCACACTCTTGACACGTGACTCGTGATTCGCAACTATCTTTCGTTATATGGTCAAATAAACTACTATCATTTCGCGGCATCTGTTAATTATTGGTACTGACAGCATAAATAACAATATAGCAAACGCGCGTTGTGTCCACAAAAACAAAAACCTCCACCCGCGCAGACGCTCTTTCTTCTTCTAAAGGCGTACTTTTTGCCGCAGTCAACTAACTGCGCATAACACTGCGGTTTTTTTAATGATCAACACCATCATTTACACAAGAAAAGAAAAACTGTATTACTGTCAAAACTAGAGCTGACTTAGGTCATACATTCCCGCGCGCATTAGGGTAGCTTTTAACTACAATCATAAAGTAACATTGATTCTCTTTATTTTTGATATAGCTGAACATCCTTTACGTCGTTGGCCATAGGGTAATGTATGGGCAATGATATGATTAAAAGAAACATATTGAACATAGCAACAAGGACATAGTATCTTAACACGGAAGAATACGCTGTCATTAACTTAGTATAGTTTTTATAAAATCTTGATTTCGAAGTTTAATAGTTTAATAATGAAGAGGAATAAAAATCAACCTAAAAACGACAGAATTAGTGCCGTGAAGAGTCGCAAAAAAACAGCGTGTCGGGAGGGTCTTTAAACTCTGCTGTTTTCAACAGAAATCTTCAGGGTAGCTAGTCTTTGTACTGTAATAACTTCCTGGCTCCTACTCGAGCCGTTGAACGCATTGACAAAATTAAAAGCAGATGCGTGGCTGGTTGAATGAATGAACAAGACACGCGAGTAAAGATTTGCTCAGTGATCAGAGGTGATTGAATTTAAAACTAATTCAAATGAGCATTCATTTAGACACATAGAATGCTTTATTGAACCAGCTGCGGGGACCCATTCGCAAAGACGTGCATCATAGATCTACGATAAGTCAACGGTCAGCTATCGTTAATAACGCATTTCTTTTTACTGTATGCTTTGATTAGCCATGTTTACACTGAATTAGGCCGAGTAAAAGTTCTGTTCTAAAGAGACTTTATCGTTTAAAGCAAGCAGACAGGCAAGCAATCAATTTTAAATAATGAAATAGAAATGTCTGCAGTATTAACGATCTCTGTTGAATAAGAATCAAGCTTGCAGTGAAGATCTGTCATCAAAAGACGAACCATCAACGAAATACAAAAAGCGAGTGGATAAGAACTGTAACTGCGGATAAAGGGAAAATTCATCCATTTGCGTCCTTGATTTATCGGTGTTTTGTGGCAATTCTCCACTATATGTTTTGAAAATTACTTAATATTCAACGTAGAAAATAACTTGAGAATAAATATATAATCTCAATATAATTTTTACTTTATAAGTGCATTTGGGTCAGTGTAGCAATGAAATGATAATGGAATTTCGAAAATGTAAAGTGTTACGCGCTTTTTTGATGATTTTTATACACAACAGCTCTCGTTGATGTGTATGCGTACGAGTAGTGGCAAAACGGACGAAGACGTGTGGCTCGTTTAGAGACTTGAAACTGACTCATGAAAAGAATACAACAACAACACTATATACAATACAAACGGAAGTTATAAATGATATACTAGTGTCCAGTCCTATTACACGACGAGAGGGGGGGGTAGGCGCAATGGAATGAAATACCCCGGGACCGCACTGGCTCTCGACGGCCCTTATGTTCCTATGTTCATACTAACAATTAATAACGCGTCAATATCTGATTAAGTATAAAATGTACTTCGGCTTGATAATAATCATACAAACCTGATCTATAAGGCTTGTAAGGAAAATTAATACCGAATGGATGGGCTTTCAGTAGGTTGTACTTAACCTAGTTGCCTCAGTGGCTTGCAAAGATCTTTCATCTTTCTTTCAAGTGAGGTGTAACAGACTTTCCCTCACTGTGGTTGGGACAGTACTCCAGGTTTTTACAGCCAGTGTTAAAAACTTCTTTAAGCAAATGCATCTCTCATCCTAGGCTAGATTACTTCATTGTGGCTATGAAAGTTCGACACGTGTTCGTCCTCTTGGAAAGTGCAGAGAGGTTGGAGTGTAGATTTCGGCCATAAGCCTGAGTTTCGCTAAAAGGATGGTGAAGAGTACCTACCAGCTTAGGCCACAAACTTGGGTTTCGCTAAAAGAATGATAAAAGGGCATCTTTCGACTAGGCCAAGAGCCTCAGTTTCGCTGATGACCTCGCTTTGAGAACTCAACTCACTTGCAACATAAACGACTTTTTGGACAAGTCTATGTGTATTTTGATACAAATAATATCCAAGTCTCTTATTGACTGGTTTAAACAAAATCAAATTTCCATAACAATAGCGTGCCCACATCGTTCAACCAATCCTATTCAACCAATCAGATTTCAGATCACTGAAGCTGTAGGGTCTTGCAGAAGTTTTTACAAGGACTATTATGACTGGCTCAATTCGAATTATCTGATTAGCATTACAATAGGAAATATTTTGTTTCAAACCAAATTTTGTGCCAGAAAAGTGGTCTTTGTCTTTTAGACAATAGGGGAAATACCAACCCATGCCCTACTGACCAATAGTGTGCTTGCATTCCCTCAAAACATGAATAGACCAATCAACGGTGATCTTGTAAAACTTCTGCAATACTCAAGCTGTACTCCACTTCTAAAGTGGGCACCAGCCAAAAGAAAGATTATCACAGACAAAACAACTACCATCTTATACTTAATGAAGCGTCGTCAGAGATTAAAACATAACTGCTACATTTCCTGCATGAGATCGCCTTTCTAAAGCAGACATGGACAAAGAAGAATATCAGATGCGCAAGCCTAGCATTTGAATTATATAATGGAATCTGCGAGTTGTTTTTACTAAACATGAGTAGTTCTATTCTAAATGCATCGTGAAATCCACTGTTTTATTGATAACATTTAAATGGAGCTGTTTAATTATTCAAAATTTACCATAAACATGACAAAGCTACAATATTCCGAAAGTGTAATCGGCTTCTTCTACAGAATTCGCATCCAGTGATGTACGTTGATATGCGCCTTCAAAGCTCGAACCAAAAATCATGTCTTTTGGGGGAACCATAAGTTTAAGGATTGTAAGGACAACCCCCGTGCTTTGTAGCCAAGAGGCAAGGTATAGGGTATCTTAGATCTTATTTAAGGGGTGAAATAACGGTAAACAGAAATCCTATCCTTGATGTTCCAGTTGATATCTGCATTCTCGAGTTTGAAATTTGTTCGAAATAACGATCTTCGAAGTCTGGCCATTGTGTACTAAAGAGGTCAATTAAGAAAGAGTTGGAAAAGCGAAACGGTTCGAGGTAGCGAACATATTGAAGAAAGTTAACCAAAACTATAAAAAAAAACGGGAGAATTTAAAAGATTGAGGAAAGTTTATTTACGCTTCGTCCTTTGAGGTAGGGGAAATGCAAAGAAACCCTGTTTTCTTTGAGTCACAATGCAAACGATCCCATTTGTTAGGGTGATCCAGTGAAAACTGGGGCTGACAACCTGCTAAATTGACGGTTCTGCTCGGCTGATATTAAGAAATAATGATGATCTATTCTACTTATATGCTTTCAGTCTGATAAAACCACTTTTCATAACATTAGCAGCATGAGCCTAAAGCTTAATCGCCCTAACTTAATATTCCCTAAAACCCCCCACCTATCATAGCTTCTTGCACTGTGTGAAACCCCTACATATATCTGCCTACGCATTTGCAAATAAGCTTTCTTTTAAATCTTCTAGTAAGCTCTAGCTCATCACAGGTGGCCAAAATTTCCTGCATAACCAGATATGATGAAGCATGCATCGTAATTTCATTGTTTTGTTCAACTTCTAAGCACTGTTCTCTACCTTTGCACGGATTTGCAAGCTGCGACCTGAGCAGTTCGGCGGCGTTTGATTTCAAAAAGCCAAAAATGAGATCAGCCAGGTCGTGAATAAAAAACTTCAGAAACGAGTGGGAATTAAAAGAATTAACGTAAGAACATCACATTATTTCCCACCATAATCAAGACATCACTGAGCACCTGGCAAATCTAGCCACTATTTCTTAACGAATTTGATTCAACAATTTCACTTGGACAATAATTAGCAGGCCAGTCAAACGAGGCCGTTGCTCATACATATTATAAAAAGGAAAGTACTACAAAAGGGGGAACATTTTTTAAAAAGGGGGGGCATAAAATAGAAAGGGCAACATCCAACAAATAAGGATGAGCGTCGCCATGGAGAAGGATGAGAGAATGCAGAAGTTTATTCAAACCTCTTCAGTTTGGATTGACTTGGCAAATATGGACTATTGTCTGTATGACAGACAAGAGATTGTTGCCATCTCAATTTACTATGCCCCCCTCAAACTATTGCGGCCTGATGCATACAGGGCAAAGGGGGGAGACGATGAAAAATAAGGGCAAACCAACAGAAAAATCAACGAATTACATTTATTTTCACAGGGCAGGTGGGGCACGTGTCCCGCTACCCCATGGCTCTCTCCCAAAATCAGGAAGTTAATGCGCGAGAGAGACAAGTACAAAATTCTAGCAGAGAAAAATCAAATAATGTGGCCTAGGTACAGGGAACTTGGACTAGGCCATACTTCGCTACACTCCACAGGCGCTAAAATTCTTCCAAAATTTTTGAGCTGAATTTTTCTGAATTTCTCAAACTTTTGTTGCTATTAGGATGTAGGCAAGTTTGACGTTAGGCGATATAAAAGGCAATAGGTCTTTGCACTTTGCGCTGCTACAAAAATGCTCCTGTAAAATAATAATTTTGTAACCATGCCGGGCGCGCAATTAGAACCGAGTGTCATGCAAGAGAGGTCATTAGCGAAACTGAGGCTCTAGAACAAGCCGCTACACATCTGACTATAGCGGAAATGAATTGGATATTCCCATCACTAAGAGAAGATCGAGTTTCCTTTGACCACTGTCTAAATCCCATGGTCTAGTAATCCCAGCATCAAAATCTTTTGGAAAAACATCTCCTGGTACAAAAATTCTCACTAGGAATTCTTCTATTTCTAAACATTTTCAAGTGCCCTCCGCCTTCCAGGCAGGCGAAACTGAGGCAGATGACGTGTATCTAGGTGTGGCAAACAGAAAGGTCGATTCCCAACGATATCTAATAGTTTCAGCTCCTAGTACAGCATACATTATTCATCCATCTGGGTGTTATTTCGGCTTTTAAAAAGGAAAACGAAGAGAGTCTACGTAGGGGCTAACAGGTGGAATTACGGAATAAAAGCTGTTAGGTTCGAGTATGAAGCCGAATAGTTCAACAACGTGCACCATCACAAACACCTGTATATATCTGTATATATTACTAGAATGGACGGCCTAACCAGTATTTTCCAACGAAATTCTTTTACGCAAGCCAGGTTACCCAGCAGCAAACTATGGCCTGCTCTGTTTAGGGGATCAGTCAGCACAAGCGTTATCTCGTCATTTGCGCAGAAAGAATGACATCACTACCACCCAACATGTTATTGCCGCCCAATCATATTAGCAGGTCTTCACTACCAGTGATTTGATTGGCAATTATAATGGCCATATAAGGAGCAATGTAGTATTAAGTCTACTGAGATTTCTCTTTCCAAAGTTGACGAGTGGAACTAAGGTATCAAACTCTTTATTATTTTTGGTAGGTATGATGTATGTATAACTAGCGGATAAATCAGTGTAAATCCCTTAGCAAAATCGATCTTAGCTTGTTTTCAGTTTGTCAGCAGAGTATAGAAAAATTTCAAAATGTTTTTCGGGGGGGGGGGGGGGTTTCTTCTAGATTAGTTTTGTATGCAAGGCACTGAGGGAGCTCCTCATTTACGTAGTTCCTTGCACACGATTTATTAATCTAATTTCTTGTTATTTATCTGATTCAATTTGTATTTTACATCGTCATTGTATTTCCTTCCTTACTATTTCATTGTATTCAGTTTCTGTAACAACTAACTATGGTTTCGTATATAAAGTTGCCATTATGAGTAGAATGTTATAGAATTGTAATAATATAAATATTTTTGACAAAATTTGCAGGGATTTCCATACTAGAGATTCTAACCTTGCCAGTTACCTCGAGCTGCAAATGACTGACTCCTTATAAAGACCATAGAAATGAGGGGGGGGGAGGGGGGCTGGGCAGTAGCTAGATGTTCTGTTTCAGGGGAGTGTCTACGATGAATTTGCCGACATAATAGGCGTAACCCCCCTTCATTTGCCGACAAAATACTTATACATGGCAAAAAACGCCTTGTTTTTAACACAATATTTTCCCTTTGGGGCATAGCTCCCCCTTGACCCCACTATAGCTGCGGCCCTGGAGGGGGGGGGGTAAGATCTAGATTCTTGCTATCAAATTTTCGATGTGGGAGAGCAGAAGATTGTTCTGATGATGTGCAATATTATCTAAACATCAAAATAAGAATCGTCCTTGTTGTTACACATAGTAATAAACCACGAATGCTTCTGTTGCTACGCAAATTAGGTCATGTTAATCATCAATAAAAACAAGCCTCCAAAACTACGGACTAGTTTCCTCTCTGGCCAGAAAACAATGTTTTGAAACCTTCTTTACTGCAAACACATAGGCTAACTACCATTGCAAAAATTAATCAAACGGTAATTGTATAACTTCCGTAGACCTAAAAATTCCCACAAAACTCAATCATATCAGTTAAATATTTTCTTTACATATGTTCAACAGATTTGCTTGATTTTTCGATCCAGCTTAATTGCAAAAAGAATTCCTGTAAGTTTTAAGCAAAGCCTATTGCAATCGTGTAAAATGCCTAATTAGACCTGGCTGCGGAGAAAAAGGAGGCAAGAATTCAATTTCTTATGTATTGCAAAACAACCTTTGCACCACCTGCGTCAGTGTTCAATTTTAGTAGTATTTCAAAGGCCTACTCAGTTCGTTCACTCACAGAAGACATAACATCAATCACGGAAACACCCTGGGCTTACTATATCACGCAAGGAAATACAAGAGTTTTGAGAAAATTAACAGCAATCCATTTCTTTCAATATTAAGACGGTAACCAATTACATCTAGAAGTCTCTGCACTTGCCCACTTCCTGCATATATGCAAACATGCTCCCGTATTTAGAAGCCACTGATTGGTCAAAGCGTTTTTCACGTGACATCAATCAGTCGCTTCTACGAGACATTGTGTAACAGTAATTGCAGGTACTTAGCCGAATTTCCTTATAATAAAATGGAAGTAAAGAAGGTTTATTGCATTTTTGCAACTATTTCTAGGGCATTACATTTGAACAAAAGGCGCATGTTGAATGATTAAATTATCCAAGTTCCTTGGTAGCCACCAGTCGCTACTACTAGAAACTGTGCATGGAAAAATTTCATGTACTTAGCTGAATTTCCTTGTAAAAAATTCATGTAAAAAAGGTTTATTGCATTTTGTGCAAACATTTCTAAGGCATTACATTTGAACAAAACGTGTACGTTGAATGATTCAATTATATAGATTTCTTAGTATTCACCAGTCGAGAAGGTGAAATTGTGTAAGATAAAGTGGTTGTAATTGTGTTCTTACTTTCCATGACACACGACCCAATTATGTTAATCCAAGATGAAATTAAAAGAAAGCGGAATCTCAATGGTTCACCACAGTTTTGAAAACAGTTTTAATCATTTTTGTAGGATCCAACAGTTTCTCTAACAATTTCTTGGACTGCTTTTATTATTTCAAATGGTTTTAGATAACTGGGCATCATTTGGATGATTTCCACTTTAATTATTCATGACGGATGGCTAAAGACGAGAAACCTATGGATTCTGAAAGTAGACATCTCCAAAATATTTATGCAGAAGCAAAATATATTCACCATAGAAAAGGCAGCTAATTATAGTACTTTAAAAGAAGCTGCACCATGACAAGCATGCCTGACAGAAACTACATTAGAATGACTGCAGTACAGGACTAGGCATTTTGCATAAAAAGCATTTTACAAGAACACAAGCCTTAAAGTTGATCGCAAATTGAGAAGAATTTAAGAACAAGCTGAGGCTAAATCACTGTCGTAAAATGTAATTTTAAACAAATATGCAAGAGCTTTCCCATAACATATTGACATCTGCAAGAACTTTGTTGCAAAAGACTCGAATATCTTTCATCTTCTGCTACTGTTATCAAAAACTATCCTTGTTTCAAGAACATCTAAAAATGTCTTGCATGTTATCGTCTAATTTCCAAATTGCCTACACAAAACATTTCTGAAAAACTTAATAACAACCAGTCCGAACCAACTTGACAATTAAGTTTAAATCACTAAAGAGACTAAATGAATCTTACTTCAGTTTTCAGTTCAGTCTTATAAAAGAGAGTGGGATAAAAAAGCAATTAATACTATAGCAAAAATAACATGGCCGCTATACACCTCTCGGACTTTCTAAGCAATCGCAGAACTTCAGAACTGAAACTATCGCAGAACGTTCTCCAAAGTAGAGCATTTTTACACCTGAATACCATTAGCATTGTCAAGTACCATGAAATTGTCGATGTTGAGCCTTTAATGTTGAACTGCTTTAGAAGAAAAACGTTTAATTCAGCCGTTTTATACAGTTACAGAAAGTAACTAATGCAGAAAAACGCAGATACATGCTAAAACCTGGGTACGGATTTTGTTTAACTGCTTGAAGGCGAAGTACTATTTTCTTAAATCAACTGCCAAATAAATGATAAATTAACCTTAGAAATACAATACGATTTCTCTCTTGCTCTTCTCGCCCATCGCATTCGTACGTCCAAGAAAATTGACTCAAAGGAGACTGGAAACAATCAAAAGTCATTGTTCTTTTAACCAATCAACATCAAGACAGATATCTCCATATAATCTACTTCCTTATCAGGTTTGCTTCTGCGATTTCAAATGAGAATGTTCTAGTCTTAAGGTGTTATTGAAAATGATAAATAATCAGATAAATAAACGACTATTTTACTAATGTTGTTACATAGAGAGTGATAACCAAAGCAGATAAAAATAGTGGAAAACCAAGCGTGCTCACAAAGCCTATTTGACGTGTTCAGAGCCTGGATGAAAGCATTGCGTTCTTAAAAGGAAGTCCTAGAACATCTTGTATTTCATAAATCAATGAACCCACTGTTTACGAAACAATAAATATACTATTTACAATAAAATTGGTATTGAACGAAACGTTAAAAACTTCAGTAAAGCAAGAGACTTACATAATAATAAGGTGAATTTAACTTCCTCGGAACTTCATATTGAAGAAGTGTTTACAAGAATTCATTAAGAATAGGGCATGACGGAAAAGCCTTACCTAGAGCTCTAATCTAAATAGGCTATATGTGCAAGGGGGCTTAAAAAGAAAATTTAGCTTTACGGGTGGTTAAAGCTTAAGTTCCTTGGGCTGCAACTCCATGCCCCCTTAAAAACGTTGAATATTAAATGCCCTCTGCGTGAATAGAAGTCTCTTTCAAACCTCACTTGAGTTATATGATCAGAGAATAAAACGTTAGCGTTATGCCGCAAACATTTTTACGTCTATGGCCATATTAACTTGCCATTGTTAGCAAAAGAACTTGAGAACTGAAATCCGATTCAACAGAGCGTGTTGGTCAATCAACATAAGTAACAGCGGTGAAACCATCAAAGTTTATTAATCACATTACACTGCTGACCGAGTCACAAAAGGCTAAGAAATTTTAAAGAATTCAAAAAATAAGAAAGCTTCTTGACTGATCAAAATAATTTACCACAAATCAAGGTACTGACACTGGGTAGACTGCAAAGCATTAAATGGAATACTCAGGAGGGGGCGCTTACTTAGAGGAGGTTTATTAAATAGGGGCTGGATAGACAGGGTGCTAATTAGAGGAACTGCTTATTACAGAGGGACTTATTAGAGAGGCGGCTTATTCGAAAAGGGGGCTTATGAAAGAATGAATTATAAGAAAAGAGGCTTAATACAATGTGAATATTTAAAGAGGGGTTTAATTAGAGGGGGCTTATAAAACAGGAGGCTCAATTGAGATTCGCCCTGCACAGAACACAATACTTTAGTAGTTTAAATGTCCACATACCCCTGGGCCCCACTTAGGCCCCGCAATCTTAGATGATATCCCGGCAAAGCTGTTTTGTAGAAATTACTCCCCCAGTCCTTCGGGGTGCAATATCTCCCAGAACCGCTCAGACGTTTTACCTCTGCAATGTCACAATTTGTAAATTTGTGTAGCTCTGATATAGACTGAATTGTGTAATAATAGAAGTGATGTTATTCTGCTATACCATGAAATAACCCGTAATAGCATATGATGGCAGATTGCCCCTCCCCCTAAAAATCGTCACTGGCAATGAGTTAATAAAGTAGTTTATTCATCAACTTTTACAAATAGAAATCAAACCGCAGAAACTGAGTGTGTAAATTGCAACGAAGAGGTCCTTGACCTTGGATTCACCAAAATGGCATTACAATAGCCTTATATATCTGATAAAATTCCAGCTCATTTCAGACCAAACGCAACTACTAACAGAAAACCAAAACATTGTACTGGCCATTATTATCAAAGAGTAGAGAAGCAGATAAAATCTTTTAAGACAATAAGAGGTTCTCAAGAACATATAAGAAACCACGCATCTGATGTCAAGTCGTCTTTCGTTATATGCTAAGCCTAATCTTATAGCAACACAAATAGCCCTTCTTAGCAATTGTAGGTTTCTGGTGCCCTGTGTTTCTTAGAATTTTCTTAACATCAACCTTACTTATTCAATCATTACTACCTTTAGCATTTCAAAGCATTGCATGTTATACCTTGAGTAACAATATTTTGGACGAAATTGAGCCTTAAATTTAAGTTATCAATTAAGGTGACAATCTAAACAAAGGCAGCAATATTTGAAAGAAACCGGGAGTGACACACTGTCTTAGCTTAGAGAAACTCCGTACTGAACATGCTTATATTTTTTGGTAGGAGCCAAGCACTGTTTTCTTATAAAAACCTTTCTCGTATAATAAAACATGCGTACTCTACAGTAGTGACATGAATGTTTGGCTAACCCTGGTGCACTTTTACAGGGAAAGACCCGCCCGATATCTAAAGACCAATTAATCCCCTTTGATTGTACATCACATAGCCCAGTGCTTTATTGGTGATTGGAATTAAGTGTTCTTCTTAAGTGGTGCCTGTCTTGTTTATAGTTGTGACCCTGTAATGGCACATCATTGTAAATCAGAGGCTTTCAATTAAACATGACAAAGGAAAAATTCTCTCCACAAGCTTGTCAGCCAGCCCAGCTGTCCTTTCTCCCAAGTTTGGGAAAATCACAGCCTGGACACAGGCCTTTGAGGAATGGTTGTCTCAAGGCTAGGGGAATGGTTATTCAGGGGAGATCTGTGAACACCAGTCACAGTATTCCAGACCAACACCAGGTTGAAGGCTACCAAGGAGTCCTAAGCCAGCAGGTAAAACAGTTCAATATTTATTTTGATATCTAATTGCTTGGACAGGCATAGTAGCTTATCTTCAAAACAATTTCTCTTAACCACATTACTATGCAATTGGATATTTGCCTCTATTTGGTATCTAGCAGACTACAATGTGAGGGGATGAACAAATTCTCTTGGTGTGCTACATTCCCCCGTTCCAACAGGGCCTCTGGTGGCAGGGATCTCGCCCCCAATTTTCAAACAGCATTTTTGAAAACACTGTCTGCAACTTTTAAACTGATTCTAATAACTGTGAAGACCAACCTGGAGCAAATTTGATTGAAACAGAGATTTTGCTACATTAGTTCTGTAAGCTAACTCATCATGTTACGCTTTGGTAAACTTTTGTATCTAAGTCTCCCACCCCAGTTTTCTGGTCTCCCCAAAGGCTTTGTGTAAGCAATTTGAAAACAAAATTAGTCAAACCATGAAGATAAATGCAAATTTAAATTGAAGACTCTCAGTTTAAGGATCCTATTCTTAAAAATTCCAATTATCCCTTTCAAACTAGGATGCCACAAGCATTATTTAAATATCATGCTACTCTCATTCAAGTCTCTTTGCTTGATATAAAAATCAAAACCGTCTACGACCAAACTTGCACCTAAATTGCCCTGTGAAATAGTATTTGCATTTGGTGGTTGTAATAATGGCAACTTGTGGTTTCTGCTTCTGATTTAATTACAGTTGAGAAGAAGAAAACCTGGCCGCCTGTTTTTAAAGGTCTTAATCCAACTTCTCATTACAAAATATTTTGAATGAAAGAAGACATTATTTACTGTTTGATTGCTGTTCTTAGTGAATAAACTTTAACATTTTATTACAAGCTAATTAGTGATGATAACAATAACTCTCCTGAGTTAAAAATCAAACACTGTTTTAGTGCAGTGTGATCACAGTTTGTAGAAAGCATTCTTTAGGAAGCATAAAATATAATGCCAATCTTACACAATAAGATATAATTGATTCTTATGGCAAAGTACAGCTGAAAGGCAGCACTGATAAATTGTCAAATACCATTGTGCCCTATTCAATGATTTGATGTTTCAGTTTTTGAAGGTCATGCAAAATTGTAAAACTAATAGTGAAATCTGCAGGTAAATGACATGGCAGTGTTTCAATGAAAATGTAGCTATTGACGAATTAAAAGCTTGATTAAAAATCCTTCTTTTAATTGTCAAAGCTTAATAATTCTCTATTCTCATAACTGCAATGCTTGAAAAGCAACAGAAGCTTTTAACAATTCTGAAAAATTTGCTTTTGATCCTAGAAATAGGTAAATTGTTTGAAAATGGGCCTTTTTCTGTTTACAATGTAGGATTGATGAAGAAATAATGCATTGTGCTAATTGTGAAATATTTTATATGTTGATTCACAAACAATGGAATTCAGCTTATCAGTTGGATTATTTTAAGATTCATTTTCATAATCACATTTATTGATGTATGCACATACATTCCATTGCAATTCATTTCATGTTAGTTTGTTCCATTTTCAGTGAAGTTTTTGTCTGTCAGAAGTTTTTATACCCTGCCTGCAACCTAGACAGACAATTGCAAAATAAAGAAAGAATCTTCTCAACATCCAGGGGCAAAACAAAAGATCTGCAAGCACAACTTTAGCATTATGTTACCTGTCTGATATAAATAATTCACAGTTCATAGGCCCTGTACCACCCACCCACCTACCAAGTTTGGTTGTTTATAAAAATGCAGAGGTTGAAGAGAAAATGGGAGAAACAAAACAAGAGGAGTAGGCATGCATGAAGCAGTAGCAACGCAAAATCAAATTCTTGCTATTTGAAAGAAGGTACAATTCCTTTAGAGCATGGAAATTACAGCCAATTCAATACTGCATTATGGATGTCATTTCAGGCTGGCTCATAGTAGTTTGAATTTCCAGCAGGTATTGTAGACATTGTGCAGATGATTTATACATTGCGTAGATGCAGATACCTTTGGGGAAAAGGTTGAACTTTGGGAAAACGCTTTGAATGGACTATGATACTTATCCAAATGCTATATTAATGCCACTACTTAAACTTGAGCCATGAATTCAAATAACAGTGTCTCTAATTGCTTAATAGTTTTGGAAACTCATTTATTAATATACAAAATCTCCAGTGGCATTTGTTACACACCTAAATGTTTTGTCAAACTTTAGATTAAGGATGATAAAGTCACCAAAATGAAATCTTCACAAAGTCAACACCTTCCAAATTTTATGTTAAGTAAAGACAGTCCATCTTCTTCAAAAGAAACTTTTCATTATACTCAACAATTTTGTGGGGGTGTACATGAGGCATTCATAAAGTATAATCTAATTTGAATAATTAGACCTTAACTGGACTGAACTGAAAGCAAAGCTTCTGTGTTTTTTATTCAATTTTCCATAGACCCTGCACAGGGAGTGTAGCTAAAAGAGGATGGGATAATGAGACGCAGAACTTCACTAAAGCAAAATTAAAAATATTAACAAAAGAGACACATATTGTGGATTTGCGAATCAGTGCTATGCTTATATCCTATGTTCTTCATTCATCCTAAGAAATGTTCTTGTGGTTTGAGGAGGGTTGTTATCACCAAACCTCAAGGGAACACCATTGCTAAACATATAAGCATTTAGTTACCATTTGCAAAATCAAAACCATTTTACAGGATGTACATTTAAATGTTCAGGCATAACTATCAATATGTTTCCTTTCAAAATAAAATGATTACAAACTTGGAGTAAAGACTGGTACAGTTAATTAATTGTTAACTTTTTAAAGAGTTCTTTAAATATTTAGAGGCTATTAGTTTGACCAATTTGAATTGGTAAGTCATAACAGATTTGTACACCCATTGAACAGTAACTTGTAATTTTTACTTTTGAGATTTCAAGTATAACCCTTTTTCTTGTATTTTGAATAACTTGATAAGACATCTGCTACTGAAAAAGGCCTTAAATTTCTGCCTGTTATGGACCATTCCTTTTATCATACTTAATCTGCATTATATGATACAATTTTTAATTTATTTGATATGATGCTATTTATAAGCAATACATTGTTACATTGTTTTCCTTAAATTTTCAATATAGTTCCTTGGGCTGATTTAGTTAATCATATTGAACAGACATGTACAGAGTATTTAACCTAAATTGTTGCATTCAAAAATATGTCATCTGCAAAGTTTCCAACATAGCCACCGTTCTTAACTAATGCAGGTCTTGTTACCTCAACTAATATTGGCAATCTCTTGAAACATTTTTTTTAAATAACTGCAATTTAAAGTCAGCTTGATTGCTGCTTGAATTTACTGTTTGCTTTAATAAAGAAAACATCTTTGTATCAAAGACAAAACTAGCTGAAATTATTTCATTTTTTATTGTTAAAATTACATGCAAAATTTGATTAAGGAAAATATGATATCGGAGTTTGAAATTTCTTCTCATATAATAAAGACTCAGCTTTGATCTTAAAACTAATTCAGACAATGTTTTGAGTTATTTCAGGTCAGCTATCCCAATTTTATGAAACACTGCTTAAAACTATTGCAACTATAATCATAGAATATGTTTTGATCAAAGAAATGACATGATACACCAAATCAAAACAACAAATAAATAAAAGTTAACTGAAACAAAACAGATAAAAGGCACAGAAATGTCTATTTATGTTTTCACTTGCCGCAAATTAACCTGCCAATCATAATGTACAATGAACCAATCCCATATGGCTTAATGACATTTTTCAGTTAACCTGCTAAACCACGTAGCTGAGAGCTAGGGCACGTTACACCCCTAACTGACTTGTCACCTGCTTTACTAGGGAACTGTACTACAGAATCTTTCAACCTGAACACAAAGAAAAACTGCAAGAAATACCACTAAGGATATATTTACCTACACTACAGGTGCATCGTTGTTCATTACAAGTTTAACTGCCGAAAGCAAATCACACTGTCGACGTCAATCAATTTTATCCTAACAACTCAGGGACAAACAGGCATCAATTAAAAAATATACCAAATAAGCGATTAATCCTTAGTCAGACCAGAAGACAATTTGATGCAAGAAATTTGCAGCGCATAAGAATCTATTCAAAATTTTGTATCAAGCGTGCTTAATTCTTTCAACCAAATCTTGAGTGCGGTATTCAGTTGTTTGATATAAAATCGGATATTCTCGGGCCTAGCCAAAATGTAAGTAGCCCAACCCACAAGATTTTTGACCGTTTTCGTACTTAATGAGCAGCTAAGTTATGAAACAGGCTTTGCAAAACTAATCTAAATAACCATACCAGTTATCGGCGCTTCCACGTCCAGCATAGTTTTTTCTTGGCGTAGGATATTCGCCCCTTCGTTTATGATGTGAAGGGCAGCTTCATCGTCAAGTCGGCCTTCAAGGATAAAATGCGCCTTTATAACATCAGCTCTCGGTTTGCCATTCGTGTCCAAGATCTCCTTTATCGTCAGTCGATGTGTTGGGGGCATCGGAACATCTTAAGGAAAGAAATAAACTCATCAATTATACGAGAAGATTTTTTCGCGGCATAGTACCACTTCGCAAAGAGAAGACCGAGCACGTCCGTACATTAAAATCAAAAGCATTAAACGCCTTTTCATCAAGTAAATATCATGACTCCTCGGCAATCAATAGCTGCGTTTAATTATCAATTTGCGTACGTAAAAGATTCGATTGCAAAAGGATTCAGCCATATAAAAGACCAGCTTCGCTTTTTTTCCATTGAACTCTCAGTATTTTTGTGCAGCAAGGGCGCAAGAATAACAGGAATGTACGGCAAAGAATACTAACGTTTGAGAATACGTTCTTTCGTGGGCAGCTTTCCTTCCTGTGTCGCCATATTGCAGAGCTATTTATCTACGAAAAAGAGTATCGTTTGCAGTGTATCCTTTGGAGAAACTGCGATAAAATTAGCTTAAATTCAACACATCTTCCCAATAATGACGATCAATATGGCAGCCAACAACAACCTTCGACAATCATCTTTTGTTGGACTGGTACTGCCCTCTATCGAGCATGCGCAAATTGCGCCACTGTTCCTAAGTTACAGTCCACTATTTCAAGAATGAGATGCCAAGCAGAATGCAATTTTTTATAAAACAGCATCCATTATATAAGAAAATTGCAGCTCGAAATTCTTTGCAAGTAAGAATATTTTAATAATAATTTGATGATCTGGCTTTGCCTGGGCTTTAGTTATTTTATATTTGGGTTGTTCATCAATATAATAAGTGTGCTCTGAAGTATGTGTCCAATTTGACATATGAGATTCTGCAGGCATCTTCCCCACATGCTTTCAAAACCAAAACAAAGTTGAAATTTTTTACTTTATCCTTTTTTATACCTGTAATTTCATTCGTAACATTTTTAACTTTTATATCGTAAATTAGATAGAGGGCTCCGTGCAAAGCACCACAGGCAGAAGGGTCATCCCTTATAAAAAATGAAAATATATGTCAGTGCGTTGCTATTTTCTTTGCGCTTATATGAAAAAATTTACGGACAAAACACTCTTTTTGTGGCCAAAAACAGATTACTTGTAGAGAAAAACTTCCCAAGGGGTGTCACACCCTCACGTCTGCCCATTGCCATAATCTGCCCTCAGCACCTTTCCCTGCGAGCTGCAACCCAATTTCAATCCTTTGATTGCTAATGCATATTTAATCAAGCATGCCTTGTGCATACTCGAAGCTCAAATACTTTGTGACCATTCCCTGATGCGCACAAATCCATAAATGTAAACAATAACATAATAACTTTTTTCATTAATTGGCTGAATAGTATTTTCCTGGAAAACCAATGAGGGCTGCAACCCAATAGGCTCTTTTTTAGATGGCTTAGTCGATATGCCTACCTTGCAAGCGGATAATAAACGTTTTACCGCAGTTTCTTGACGCCGTCAATTGCCTTGGTGTTTATTAAGGCAAGTAATACGCATAGAACTGGATGGATTAACTATGCAAACAAGAAGCAATGAGAAATTTAGGCAAAGCAAGCAGAGTTTGATTATACCAAACGTAGCGTCAACTATTTATTTCCAACACAATAGAATGACCTTAGGGAACCAATGGACAGGCACTTGGGACAATTATGACGCCCCCATCCTGCTCCTACAATAGTACTTTCTTCTGAATTCAGTAAACAAAATTTGCATATCTAAGGCGTACCATGCTGTGAGTCAGTGCACTTTCGTATGCTGTGCTTTCGTAAAGCAAAGCTTAAGTAGATTTCCATCCTTACAAAAAGCCAGCAGTAGGGACGCCAACAGTAGAGCGGGGGGAGTGTAGTCAACTACAGAGGAGGAGGCAGAGGCCTTTAATGAGGGATATTAATTGAAGTAGGAGTTACCAATTGGTGTGGTTATTTGAAAATTTTCCAGACACTCCCATTTCATAGCATTCCAGTGAACTTGAATATGCAGTAACGTAGACTGGGAGTAAAGGGGAGGGGTGGGGGGAGCAAAATGGTAAGGAATTAAGTTTTTGAGATACTCAAATTGTTTCGCTGGAAAATCACAGGGCTTTTGTTTCATTAGCTCTTTGCCTCCTCCTTCGAAAAAATTATCCTGGCGTACTGTGAATACAGAAATACGCTCCTTAGGTCGTTATCATGAATTGTGCAATTCTACAGCTGATATGATCAACATTTCTCAACATTTCCTTTTCTCTGGAGGCAAGAGCTCCTCTCAGTGGTTACGGGCTTGGAGAATGTCAAGCAAACATTAACAGGAGGGTAATCGAGACCGTAAGTGAAAGATGATGAAGTTGGGGTTATGGAGAAATCGATCTCAAGCATTGTTGTGGCTGCATCAATTGAAACACATGATAGAAACGGTTTAATTTCAATAGCAATTGCTATTTGACTTTGGGCATGCCTTGCCAACACTTAATCTGTCTTAACAATCGCAAAATTTAAGTCTATAACCTTTTTGGCATTTACTTGACAAGAATGAACTGTTTTTAACCAGAATAAAGCTACGTGAAAAGTGAAATTTTTGACAAAATTGAACCTTGAATGACTTGTTTTGCCAGCTAAAAAATAAAAGATTATAATAAACTTTTTTCACTTAAAAACCTGAGAATGCATCAACCTAGAAAATGATTCGATTGAAGTTTTAAGAACTTCGAAGAACCAAATTTTGTGCTCTTTTTCCCACTTTGGGCACCATTTCAACATTTGATATAATGCCATGCAGTTTATATCCTAAATCAAATCTTTTTGAGTCAAATACATTGTGGCGTTATCTTATGCGTTAATTGTGTTCTATTTTGCACTTGTGCTGTAGTGCAATAAGTTCTGGAAAGCACGAAAGCATATTACGGAGATACCTCCGTTGAATTTGCTGAGTATTACAGAGATAAAAACATAGCTGATTATTCCATGCTATTTCATGTTATAATTTTACCCTTGTGAAAGTGTGTAGAAAAATTGGACTTGTTTATCCATATAGGGGAGTTCCCCACATAAAGTGCGCACCTAGGCTACTTTAAGAGCAGGGCAGTACTGTAGAGCTAAAAAGATAACAGCTGGGGCCCCAGGAGGGCTCTGTCGACAGTTTCAATAAACAGCAATATAATAATTAAGTCATCTACTCTTTTGTCTTCAAAGCCAGTGACTCAGCCCCCCGATACCCCTAGCTTGACTCCTCTGGGATAGGGGCTTTGTTGCTGTAAGGGGACTTTAAAACATAAGTTTTCACTTTATACACGCCTTTTTTTTATATAAAAACTGACCCCCTAGGATGGCAAAAAATTATAAAAACAAGATTACTAATCACACTCAAACGTAAGAATCTGTTCGAAAAGTAGAAATTTCTTTGATTGCCATTGATGGGGTTATTTTTCCAAAAAAATTGTGAAATCCATGTTTATCTATTGCAACCTGAGTTGGATATGTAATACACACCATTATTGAAATACTAGATGCTTGAAATTGAAAAACCCCGTTTTTCTATAAAAAGATACTTTCTGGACTTTGGCATTTAAGAAACTTTTGAGAAACTTCTAGTACTAAAACTAACCAAAATATTTAGAAATTGAGCACTAAGTCCGAGCTTAGTTTCTTTTAGAAATGCGTGTACTTAAGTTCATTATACGAATGCTTCGTTAAAAACTTTCAAAGAAGCCAAAAAATAACCTCAGGTTAACTACAGATACTGATAACTAGAATAAAAGAGAGAGCAGGGATTGCAACCCCCTTTTGCGCATCATTATCCACCATCTTGAATCCGCCATTTTGTGCCATCAATGTTTATGAAAATGAACACATGTGTGAATTAGAGGCAAATGCAATGTTTTTACAGAGATTACATGGAGTTGATAACTTACAAGAAAATACAGTATAACAAAGGTGGTGCTTGATAGTGATTAGATCATGGCTTGGAACAATAAGGATTGATTTCCTCAGCCTTCAGAATCATCTCATTTTCCAGATATATACGTCGTTTCAATCAAGATTAAGCATAAGCACGTTAAAGCAAACTGATAAAGGCTCAGTTGGATATGAGAAAAATGCAATGGGCAGGTGCCATAATTCCTTGTCTTGACAGAACCTTTTGGAAAAAGAGATTTATCAGAAAGTGCTCAGCGTATTGGGGAGGGTTCGGGCATGGTGAAGCTCCCTTAGAATCAATTTCTTGAGAGGAACAGCAAGCCAGGAAAATCTTTTTCTACAAAACATGTTTAATCTCCAGTCATGGCAGGACACAAAGACGTATTTTATAGCGCACAGGTTACCCCTCCTCCCCACCCCGAGACATGAATTGGCACTCCTGAATACCCAGGAGGAGTTAATTTTTGTAGAAACGGTTGCGATTTCCCATAACAATGCAGCAACAGGGGCTGCTCCCCTCCTGCCCTTAAAAAATAGGCTTATTTCTTTTACTTTGCTGTTATGGTTTCTTTTTTTATATGCTTCTGCCTCTCTAGGGCTGAAATATTCCAGGCGTCTCTGGACTTGTGTGAATGTCATCAATGGATACATAAGCAATGAAAGAACGTTGACTCCCGGTGATAATGCAGTTACAGTGGCAGACTGGCCCACCGGTTCACTAGCCAATGGCCGATGGGCCCCTTGAACATTCTTCTAAAAGGGCCAATCTTTGACGAAAACGGGCCCCTGGGAAATCGCTTTCCATGTTCGGATAAAATCAATAAAACATTCTTGTAAGGAAATTAAACTGGGAAGGCAAGGTTATCGAGAAACAGGTTTGAACAAAATCGTTACATCTTAGATGCGAAGTACATGTAAGATTAGTTAGTCATTGCGTTAACTGTTATGATAAATGAAAAGAAATCAAGCAGCTCAATGACTTTCATGACCACGCCCTAACTTCTAGCCCCACCAAAAAGAGCCCAACTAAGTTCTCCATGGCCATTCAGCAATTCTATGCCAGTCAGCTGTTGCAGTATTTGCTCCTCCTTACGAGAAGCAAGCAATTCTCGCTGAAGATCAAAGGACAGTATGGACCCTCCAAGAATGAAAGTGTTTAAACCGCAAAACACGGTATTGACTGATTATAACGATTACAAATGGTATATTTCTCATTTGATAGCCAAAAAGGTCTGTCTATGTTTCAGCAAATTTAGTTTGTCATGTCTTTTGTACACAGTTTTTTGGATTTAGTCTTGCACGGCAAATGGGCGTCGGCTATATCATATCTACTGGAGTACCTGCTATAACAGACCACGCAAAGCCACGTATCTGAATAGGATTATCCGGTGTTTACTTGCTACCAGTAAATGGTAGTATTGATTAAGTAACGCAAATGAAAGCGTCTTATAATAAGAAACTTGTGAGGCATATCTACACCAGTCTGATATTCAATGCTTGGAAAAACTTCATAAATGATAGAACAGTGGCGCTGGTAAAGATATGAAAGCGTCCCAAAACAATCGAGAGAAAAGCCTTGGGACAATCAACTAGCACTATGAAACTATCTTCTTGAAATACGAGTCCAGAAGTAACGCCTAAGCTTACCACTAATAAAACTACAATTTTATCATTGTCTGATAATAGCATTAAGCGTTAAATTCTCTGTAAAAAACTTAGAGTCGTGTTCCACTGGTAAGATCTAGACAACACTTGTATATAGTTACCGGTCCTACTCAAGAAAACTTTTATATAGTAACCCATTTTACATATACCTTCTTTAATAAAAAGGTTTCCATTATCTAAGCAGCTTTGTCATCTATACATCTATTCAGATAAGCATCTACTATCTAGTTTATGTAAGTGAAAATTTAATGAAAATTACTGTCTTCCCGTCTGTTTTACAGTGCTAAATGTCATGTAGACAGAGCTGCAGTACCGTCGAGAAGAGGTGGGAGAAGAGGGGCAACCCCCCTGGGGCGTCACTTCGTGCTCTGTGTTTAGACTTTTACCCTGCAATAATCACTCTTTGCCATCTCAAAAATATAAAAAAAATTGCCCATTTTGTTTGTAGCTAAAACCTGCCCTGCAGCGCTTATTTTTGCCCTGGAAGAAGATGACATTTCGAGCCACTCCCCAAACCCCCCCCCCCCCTAAAGTGACGCCTCTTGTAACTACCCCGGGGCCCATGCCAGAAATGTCAAAGGCTAAATAACGTTTATCGGCCTCTTAGGAGCCTGAAATTTTTAGCGTTGCAGTCACTTCTCACATAACCGTTATGCAATAAAATGGGGGTACTTTTCAATTGGGAGAGTTATAGTGTAATGGCAACATGACACTATAAGTCCAACCACTGAGGGGTCCGTCGCTGTTTTCACCCCGGGGCTCTTGCTGGCCCTCGATAGCCTTGGGCGTCCGAGTGCCAATTTAACTTACATAATATTATCATAGCTTTATTCCGTACCATAAATGTAACTGCGTACACACATATACTGTTTGCGTTAGAATAGGTGATGATGAATTGTCAATTAGCTAGAAAAAAGGAATCAAGATTTCGTGAAAAGAAAAAAAGGCTTCGTATTTCCAGCCCGGGGCAGTTGCTGGCTCTCAACGGCCCTGCAGAGCCGCCTTAGAATATCCAAGCACACATTTAAATAAGTAACGCTACAAAAAGTTTGCCCTAGACAAAATGCTACCTTTAAGTGAGTGCACTCGGATATGTAATTCTTCTAGTCACGCAACTTCTTCCCACAACTTTAAATATTGGCCCGTTTTATGCTGGCACACTCAAATGTAAGGACATTTTTACAAAAAAAGGCCTTGCACCTAAGCATTCATTTAATATAACGGGACTCAACGTATATGTTTTTCTTTCTTTATGAATATCTTCTTTAGGGAAAAGCAAGGGGGCAAAATGATGGGCAAAGTGGCAAATGAAATAAAAAGAGAGTTTAATACTGCTAGAAAAGAGGAGCGACTTCAAGTTTTTCTTGATTGTTTAAAACGTACCTCACGTGCGTCAAGAAGAAACAGGGGCGTCGTATCACGCTTGCAGATTAGGGGGACCAAGCTGCAAGATTTTCTGACAAAGCCTAGATTGGCTCTTATGGCTAATGAAATATCATGTATGTTTGCCGCATGACTTCATGTCATCCTTTGATAAACCCAAAATGAATGGGCCGAAAATTTTAAGTAAATTTAAACATGCCTGGGAATTTGTGAGCGTCAATGAACAAAAACGAGGCTGACCTTAAGATGATCGTAATCTGTTCCTAAAAATTGTTTTGCTTTTAGAGTGAACGTTGGCATTTCGTTGATCCAAGTGGTAAAGTTACGACTATTTTTCAGGGACCTTTAAGATTTGATATGCTGTTTGAAAGTAACATTTCTAAATTAACTGTAAATTAACTAGAGGTCCATGGTCCACGCAGTAACGATGTTGAAAAGGCGGAAGTCAAATATTGGCTTGGCTTTCGATTGAATTTGAGATGTAAATAAAAGTTCATAAAAAGATATCAATATAGCCTGCACCTTAGGCCCTTTTGCCCCAAGTCTGGGGCGAGCATGATCCACAATAATAACACACCAGCTTTTTAAAACAGGGTGGGCCAGGAAAGAAATTTTGTCTTTCATCAAATGAATGTTTTTGTGCATTTCATTTTCCAATGAGGACAATGTCCATGTAAACTCTCAGATTGGTGTCATACATACATATATCTTTGTAACTTCCCCGTTCAGTAAGACCCCAGTTTATAAGGGCCCTGAGGGTATCACCTTCACATATATTAAAAGGAGTTTTAGGGCTCAGAATATTCAATCCAAGATTTGATTAAAAATAAAAGACTGGCTCGAATTTTATTGAGTTATGCACTGCTTAATTGCACTGCTTAGTTTTTGAGCAATTAAGACAGGTTTGACTTTCCAAGGTAAATGTTTGAGGTGTTCTTATCAAGTCTGCAGTAAGCTTTTGTCATAAACTCTAAATGTATTCGAAGGCTTTTTCAAGAAAAACATCTTGTACTTAATATCTGAGCTTTGTTTCTGGATTTTTGTATAAATTTAAATGTAGTGTGGTCAGTGGCGTCGCTTCAGGGGGATTGGGGGCTGGCTCACCCTCCCAACTATGGAAATATCATCTTCTTGCAGGGCAAAAATAGGCGCTGCAGGGCAGGTTTTAGCAACAAAATTAGCCATTTTTACAACTCTGCGATGACAATGGGTGATTTTTGCAGGGCAACAAATGCCATCACCCTCAAAGCACGGGCCCTTTGTGTGGTTATTGGATGATTTAAAAGTAAAGGGCTCGAACGAAGTTTTTTGAAATACTGGGACACGTCAAAACTGTTGGTATTCTAATGAGGGGAAGTCTTAACAGATTCACCCCTAAAAGATACCATTGCCGTGTTCACAGCGAGGATCGTCCTTTATAAATTGCAATGCAAATACCATAGTAGCTTACCTGGACATCTTTATATTTAAGTTGAGATTATCATAGTTAAAGGCAAAGCACGATATTTTATATCCCAGCTGTCTGCAAAGAGAATGGTGGGTTTGTAGTACGACCAGGTGCAAGACTAGGGCCATAGCAACAGGGTTGAGGGGCGCGTGAAGCGTGTCACCATCATATTATAATGTTTCCAAAATTAAGTAGTTTTTGGGCTTTCTGCACTTTCAAACATGAAAAAATGCGAGTATATCCACAAAAAAATCAAGTAATTCCTTGGATACAGTGCATTCTCTTCGCTGCCCTGTAGGGCTGGATTCCTGGGCCATTTCTCTTTATTAGATCATTTTAAGTGCTTGGATACACCAGGCTTATTAGCACACCAGTATTCAGTTTGAAACGCCATCCTGTGTGGCCTTTGCCCGATTGTAGATTCTGAACAGAGAGCTGTTCAGAGTGAGAGATAACTGACCAAAAATCCACGAAAATCTATGCAAATAATGCATTATTTATCAATTACTATGATCTGCGATTTCTACTCGTATATATTCACGTAGCGTCTATACGGTAAGAATCTACACAGAAAAGGTTTTTGGTTTTACACGTTAAGCGTACACTTGTGAAATTTATAAGTGCGACATAGCCCAACGGCGAACGCTATGGTTGCTTGCCAGGGTTAGATGCTCCTTCATCTCATTAAATCTAAGTTAAATCAAAAGGTTATTCAGAAATTTAATGTCTAAGTTCGAAAGCTTCTCTTTAAAGGGCAGTGCAGCAGCCCAGGGCGAGTTTGGGGCTGCCTATAGTTACCATTGTACACATTGAGGCTAGCGAGGATGCCTGCAACATTAACTTCTCACGCGTGGTTTAATATAACATTAATCAGAATAAGCTACGAGTTTCAATCTGCCATATGAAAACAAGGGAGGAACTACAAAAAGTTTCTTGGGGGGCAAAGTTGCGATTGGCTGACATTAAGGCGTGGCCTGTGTTTCTCATCCGTTATGAGCAGTGAATTTCCTTAGCATTCAAACATATATTACTTTTATGATTAACTTCTTTGCTATAATCTTTTACGCGTTTTATTGAAAAAACGCCGAATTCAAAACAAAGGCCGCTAAATGTCGTTATTTTCCAAGGAAATATTCGACATGTCGACAGACATAAGATTTGGGGTACAGCACCCATCGGCACCCAGTAACTGCATGAATCCTTGGTAGACTAGAGCTGATAGTCTCTTACTAGGCAGAAATAGCCTTGATTACGCATACAATAGTATATGTTTATATATTCAATATTTACTTAAATCCTTAGCTTCAAATGTCTTGAAATGAATATGACACTCGCAAAAACGCCATCGTTTATACAGCAATAATTCAATGAGTAATAACGCTACGAAGGGGAAACGTTATCTGTAGCCAAGATTCACTGTTTTAAAACAATGCTGCATCGGTCCAGTTCTTGGTAGGATTCCCGATGTCGGTGACAGTGGTATACTTTGGCAGGGTAGATGAATGTTAGTATAGTTTGCATGCATAGGTATTCCATTGCATGCAACGATGTAGGTTGGCGGGGAAGGCGATACGTGAACACTGGGCATCACAGTCTGCAATAATAATAATAATAATAATAATAATAATAATAATAATAATAATAATAATAATAATAATATTGACAATGATATTTCATATTTTGGCAGGTTGATTCGCTTAATAAATACATTACTGCTGTTAGTCAAAATACATTGCAAATGATGCATCGATGTTTACAAGAATACAATATACAAAAGAATGATAATGTCCCACAATGCACTTTGACAAGTGTAAGGGCGTAGCAAATTTTAGGCCCATTTGTAACTCGTGTCGTCCCGCGAGAACAGAGAACATACAGAGTGTAATCATACAGAGAACAGATATACAACATCCCATTTTGTTGGGTACCTAATCATGGATCAAGAGATACATCAAAAGGTATCTACAACATAAGCGCCAAGTTGACCACAGTATGAGGCCAACGATTGATAAAAATTGCAGATTATGCGACGCTTATGTAGAAGTTGTAGTCCACGTGATCAGCGGCTGTCCCAGCATGTCAGTATGATATTACTTACCGTCAAGACATGATGCTTGGGCAAAGTACGCACTGAAAGCGATAAAAACCCACAAAATAGCTACAATGACTCTAGAGTGCCTGAATTTGTCATAAAAATCGACGAAATAGAATATCGGTGGAACCTTCAAATTCAGGCAATCATCAAAGTCCCTTATAACAAGCCGGAATGGGATATGACAAAGAAAATATGCACTGTAGAAGAGTTTAGCTGTCTATCGGATGTTAACTTCACTAGCAAAGTCCAGGAGAAATGAACAATTATCAAGCGCCGTTATCAAGAAACATGCAAGTCTTCCACAAAGATTATCGCCTCGTCATTACACCAATTGGAGCACTTTGATACGTATCCACATGCCTAATGAAACACATGGTTGATGTTGGTTTTGATAAGAAATAGGCTAAGAAACATATAATCAAGATGCAAGGAATCGTATCTGGAGGAACAGTAAAGAGATGCAAAACATTCTTAAACTTTTAGACCAACTACATAGATAGCCTGCGCACAGATTGTGAGGACAGGTGATTGACAGAATGCCCTCTCCTTCGCAGCACTCTGTAAAGTCTGCGCGCAGGTTACTGCATAGACTGCTGTATTGTTTAAGTATTGTACAATTAATATTGTCAAGGGCTTGAGACCGATTAACTTATTCTATTGGAAGGAAATGCTCGTTTAAAGTGAACAACACTTACGGACTAACTCACATATAAGCTACTTATTGTACTTACGTAATCACTTCTAAAGGTACGGCACGCATTACAGGGTTTGGTCCACTCACTCAATTCCGTTAAGTAACTATCTAACTGTTTCTAACATAACAAGTCACAAATTAAAAGCAGCGGGATCCTTTTACAGAGGGAATGCCAATTGATGAAAATAAAAAATCAGTACCTTTGGAGAAAACTGTCCCATATTTATAAAGACGCTCTGTCCACTAACCGGTGAGACGGGGGAGACAGGTGGAGTTAATGGCTCAGCGATGTGCTTCATGTTACAAATCTAGAACGAAATGACAAAATTAAGTTGAAATGATTGCATTGATTTTTAAGAATAACAATAGAATGAAGAATTAAACCACTTTCACTAAAGAGAAGGTCTATTGCACCTGTTACATGGTTTTAATATATAAGGACGTCCTGGACTCAGCGACAATGGGGAAACACCGTGATAATTAAAGGAACAACAATGTCTCAACGAAAAGTTCAGCTTGTATTGCTCCCTCTGCCTCCCCCATCCTACTTGAGACTGAAAACACAAGTATACAAACCATACGAAAAGTATACGAAACTATGACGGGTACGTGCCCTCTCACTTCAAAAACTATTGGAAAAAGTGCCCTTTGCTGCTCACAGAAGTGCCCCTCGTCAGCCCACTGTAAGACTATGAAATTCCCTTGGAAATTAAAGCAATGAGTGGCCCTATTTATGGCATTACCTAGTATTCCATCAACAGTGTTTTGCTCATAGACGCAGTTGAATCCTATACCAGTGGCGTTGCTACGATTTTTTGGTGAGGTGACAAAGCTCTAAAATATTCCTCAATAACCATACAGACTTTAGAAAATTTGACAAACTTTCCGACAAACGACTTTTTGGAAGCTTGGTTGGGGGGGGGGGGGGGCTCTCCGCTTCACCTCTAGCCGCGCCACATTCCTATACTATTCAACTCTTTTCTCCTGATGGTAAGGGATGGATCGCAACTTTATCATGTTTACAGACACTCGCTGAACAAAGTATGATACTTTGTTTCTAATATTTAAATAGTTCATTGGCGTATCTTCATAGATCATTATTCATCTTTAAGCTCCTTTAGATCCATCTACAAATGTCTGAAACAGCTCTATCTGGAATTCAAAAACTTTAGAAAATAAAAGAGGGTGCCCCTAAAAAATGTGCCCCTCATTTTTAAATTGCTCTCTACGTCTTTGGTAAAAAGTTATCGTAGTTTTAAAAAGTACCGAAATTTTAAGGTGATTTGGAGTTAAACTGCCTGTCAACTGGAAGCCCAAGCGGTAGCCCCCCACGTGCTGCTACTTTTAAGTACTCCTGAAAAAACAAGCGACACGTTTTTGATGAGATATAGCCATTATCACGCTGAGTCGATCCACACACTGGCCTAGTTAAGACGTCTTGTAACCATGAATTGAGCAAATGCAACAAATCTCTCCAATCGTTTTTCTCACGAGAAGGTTAATACGTGTCAGACCAGACGTGCCTATGAGGACGTAAAAGAGATTTACCTGCTAAACAAAACAGAAAATCCTTTCACGGGGGAGGGGGTGGGTGAATAAATGGGTCCTGGTAAACATACAGTGCTGTTGGGTAACAGCAGGAACCAACATGAAATGCAACGCGAAACAAAACGGGTGGGTCGAACTCCTCGGAGAAAGCTGGAGATTTCTGGGAGGTTTTCATGGGAACATCTGCCGATCTCATAAATGACAGTGAAAATGACTACTACTTCTTTATTTAAGAAGGGATTTTATATAGTTGGTGTGCTAATTCACGTCAACTAAATTAAATATCTTAACTTTACTCTTAAAACAATTAACTCAACTTTATTATTATATCCATGACAAATTTTGAAGATGACATCAATGAATCGAATTATGAAACTAAATAAATAACATATGTTCTCTGCTGTCATGCACGGTTGTATTCTTTGGCCATTTCTCTTTATTCAACGTAACCATTGTATCCTGTTATATTTTATCATTATTTCTAATTATTTCTTTGTATCTTATTTAAAACACGGGGTAATTGGTCCAACAGTGGCAATTTAACCCACCAGTTTTACGTTTTAAGACAGGCCTGCGTTGAGTTAAGAAGCAAACCCCCTGAAAACAGAAATAGGACTAATCTACCTAATAAGCGCCGGTTTCACTGAAGCTTCAATAAAAAAAATTCACAGTTTGCAATATTTGTTAAACTATAATTGTATAATATAGCGGCCTGTTTACTGAATCATTCGCTTCGTAAAATTGATTTGCTGAAAAGGGATCAATCTTTTAAGTCACAGTTAAGGTGGGCATTGATTCACCGCATATAACTAGAAATAGTTGATTCAAGCAACAAAATTGAATTTAACGTATTTATGTCTTTAATAGCAACCTCTAAGCATAAAAGAAACCGCTAGACAGGCTGAAATGACTTAAGAATGTTGAAAGAATGATCGTGTTGGTACAGTGGGTAGGTAAAAACGTGAAGAATTTCCAGTACTGCCCAACTGTTACTGTTTTATAAGAAACATTTTATTGGTATCAGTACCAAATCACAAGAAACTTTGGTCAGGTCTGTTCTTCTGTGGTCAAAATTTGTACTGGCTAAGGTTTAGGATCAGCGATCTAAACATCGCCGGTTCGAGTCCTCGTCCTTACCATTTACGACAATAGCACCTTTAGGGGGAGGGGGCGTAAGCACCCAATTTTCCTTTCTCTTCTGAGGATTATAAATGTCTGATTACACGAGAAAAGTTGGCCTTCCTACCCGAGGTAGATAGATTTGCCGAGACCTCGGAATTAAACTTGATAAGAACATATTAAGATAAGAAAAATATTACGCTTTTAGAACGATAGAACCCAATTATGAACTTTCACATTAGCAATTTTGCAGTAGCAAGCGGATATTTATGTCAATATTTCAGCCATTTGTAGTACCAATAGTAGAGTTATCTTTCAATGTTACATTGAATTACATTGGATTAAATTACATTCATTACAGTACATTTCATTACAGTACATTACATTTAAATAGAATACAATACAATACAATACAATACATCACATAACGTAACCTTACATTACATTTCATTACAATACAATACATTACATTACATAAAATTATATTACATTACATAAAATTATATTACATTATATGACATTATATTAAATTGCATTACCTAACATTAAATTATCTTACGTTTCAATCTATCATAATATCATGTTAAACTAAAAAATTAGTAAATACATTTATATATGCATAGACCATCAGAGCATGCACATATAAACCATAAGAGCACAAGGGTAAATGAAAACACGATGCTCTAAAAAATATTATTTCTTATTTGGTGCAGTTTCTTGCAAGGAAATTCTGATTGGCACCATGAGCAACTATCCTCTTCCTTAAGAGCGACAATTTAAGGCTCAATTTTATCTTAAATTAAATCCAGTTAAGCAGTATAATTGACTTTTGAGTAACCCAATGCAGACTTATCTTAACGTCTGGAAGACCCTCGTGCAATTTTCTTGTGAATTTCTTTCTAATTAAAACGTGCATTCTAGTGAGGTTAGAGCAGTCGCTGAACTTCACCAAGTAGGCATAGCTAAATCGACGTCACGCATTGTTTAAATTGCCCTAACTTGAGATATTGTTCTGATAGGCACTCGTAAGCACTCTTCCTTTAACAAACCCCGTTTATTTCCTTTTCCACTTTTTAGTTGGCCCCGCATATGTTAACTTAGCAGTCTATTCTGGGCCTAAAAGTAGAGAAAGCTTTTGAACTCACCGGGGGTGCATTGCGCTGCAAAGGGCTTGCAACAGAAACCTTTGAAGGAGCAAACATTGCACCAGGATGACTTTCTGGCATCTACAATCATAAGAAATATTTTAATAAATAAATAATGAGGATAACTGTTTGCAATATTTTTTTATAATGATCAATTTATGGATGTCATATGGACAAAGCTATATTTACCAGTGTAGGTAGAAACAGGTTTTGAAGCTTTTCATAAAATTTCACTCTAGAATTGATAGAGGATGTCACTTGAGGGGAGGCTAGGAAAGGGGCAGCCTACCATCCAAATTATGCCTACTGAACAACGGTAAGGTCAGGATGTATCTAAGGCCTGACCGCCCCTGCCTTCCTTGCCACAAAAATGGTTCAGCCACGGTTACCAGGGAGCGTAAGCTCAAAGATGATTGATATTCCCATTAATATGAAACGAAATGAAGTGAAACAAAATGAAATAAAATAAAGTTAAGCAAAATACAATGAAATGATTTGAAGTTGGATGAAAAGAAATGAAAAATATGAAAGAAATAAATTGAAACGAAAGGACATAAAATAAGGTTGAAACGAAATGTAACAAAATAGAATGAAATAGAATGACATGAAACTAGATGAAATGAAATGAAACGAAACGAAAGGAAATAAGGCTAAATGGAACAAAATAAATGAAAACAAAAGGCTTGTGGCCAGTGCTAATTTTCACGACGGGAACTTTAAAGTCCACGGCACTTGATTGTTGAAAAGCTCAAAACTAGAAAACAATGTTGAATTTACCAATCTCTTTACTGCAGGGCCAACATTTACTTGCTTTCCTCTAAAGAAAATCACCCCCTGGCTTAAAACTCTCTTCACATCTTCGTTAGTTGCGAATGTAACGAAACCAAACCTTAAGGTATTAAGAATGTAAATCATTAATGTTGAGAGTAAAACTACATGGCCTCCAACGACAGGAGGGGGGGCATGGCCCCAATCTTGATTCAACTTTAACTGCAGCACCTCCAATTGACAAGAGCATTATTTACGCAAGGCAAGCTGCATTTTATCGACTGAGGAAATTTATGGTTAGAGTTATGCACTAGAAAATATAGCAGACTCGATGATGTCATTATAGTCAACACTTGAAAATTTCGGCTCTTCTCAAAAGCATTTTGAAGCAAGCAGTGAAAAATGCGAAAAACTCTCCAGACTCCTCTATCTCACCATACAAAAGATTGTGGCATGGCGTTATAGCACGATAAAAGTGATATCGTACAAATGCTCACAGAATTTTATAATCAGCTGCAGATCAAAATAGCATCATCAGAGAATTAGAGAAAGCGTATGATGTATATAGGAATGTCCTCGGAAACAAGGGGCATCGCGACCAAATGTCACTAGGAGGGGTGTAAAATGAGGAATTTGCCGAAAAGGTGGGCGTGGCATACTCTATAGATTGAGGCCCTAGACCAACCCAAGGTTTTGTTCACAGATGGCAATTTTTCTTCAATTTGGCCAAGGCAAACCTAAGTAATATTAAATGAGCAGGATAAAAGAACAATAAAATTTACCGACAATAACAGTTTACAGCCTAAGATTTGCCAACAGAGCCTTTTTTAGGTGGCGTGACACACCAAGGCCCCTATGACGACGGCCCTGCCGCTAATGTGCTCTACGCCGAACCCAAGTACTCCAAGCCTCTTGCAACGAGTGCAAAGATTCCTGCTGCACTCAAAGGCAAGGTTGAGGGGGGCAGCAAAAAAAATGGCAAAATAAGAGCAGAGTTAAAGAATGCGACTTATTTTGTGAAAGGAGGAGATCGCTTATTCTGTTACAAACTATATTTGTTATCAATCCAAAGAAGCTTCTATGAGGGGCAGGGGCGTCACTTCATGCTCCGGGTAAGGAGGGCGATGGCCCTGCAAGAATCTCTCTTTGCCATCTCAAAATCGTAAAAATTGCCCATTATAAAGCTATTACCTAACCTGCAGCGCCTATTTTTTGCCCTGCAAGTAGACGATATTTTCATAGTTGAGAGGGCGAGCCATTCCCCAACCCCCCCCGAAAATGACGCCTCTGATGAGGGGGCAAGATAGTGGTATATTTGCTTCAATATTCAAAAATTTTTTTATCATTTTCGACCCCGCATTGTCCACCATTTTGCGTTCTTCCTGTATTTGTATCTATAAAATGTATAACTGGCTTGTCACATTGATCAAATGGCGCCTTTGGAGTTTCATTACCCTACGTTTCATTTTGAGGAAGGCTGAGCAAACAATTGAGGTAAAACCGACTGATGATCCATTCGCCTCCATTCTAGCTACAACGGCCGTATGCAGAAGTAATGGTCAACTTACCTTCGTGAATTGCCGTTAATATCAAGAACAACTTTGCCTTCAAGAACAGTACCAAATTCTTTGAAAAATTCTGCTAGATCGCTGGCATTGGCCTAAAACATGAAATGAAAAAAACAGTCACGCGGCCTGCATCCCCTGCCACAAGTGTTGAAACACTAACCAAAATTGCTGTCTTCTATCTGCAGCTTGCATTAACCCCCTCATTTCAATGTTGCTTAAACAACGTTTCATGGCTACCCCTTGAAATAAATTGTCAACAAAAGGTAAGGTATTACCCTTTAAAACTATTACCCCCATACCAGCATACTTAGGCTGGAAACCGAGAAGTTATCATTAATGCATGACTTTTTACAGCTGTCACAAAAAATTTGGAAGGGTTGTGCTCAATACTAAGAACCAATACATAATTATGAGATAAAGAAGATGACAGTAGTTAAGATGCACATTATGGAAAAATAGTATGCTCTGTATTTGACGGCTGACGGCACTTTGCCCTGCAAAAATCACCCTTAACCATTTCAAAATTGTTAAAATATCTACTTTTTTAGCTAATACCTGCCCTGCAAGAAGAAGATATTTTCTAGTTGGGAGGATGAGCCACCCCCCTAAGCCCCACATAAAGTGACGCCTCTAGGCGTGGCCCCCGAAACACCTGAAAACACGGACGTGCCCAAACGTCGTGCATTGATCGTCATTGTAGAAAAAGCTGTTAGCAATTAACTTCTCAGAAAAGCAGTTTGGATTACAATAGGCCCTTTTTGGACAAAATTTCTTCCCTTTGTTTTTACCACGCCACTTCTTGGCTTTTGTCAAGGTTTAAAATGTTTAAAAAGTTTCCCCTACCTTAAACAATCCATTCTGCCTTCTCCTTCCATGCTTAAACACAGCTCTCTTGTTTAGAAATTTTGAGCAATATTAACTGGAAAATTGATACATAAATCGAATAATTGGCAAGAATAACAACTTACACTGCCAGGTAAGGAACCAACAAATATTCTATTAGGATAATGCGTCCCAATTTCCAGCGTCGGTAAAGTGTTGTTCTAGAAAAAAAAGGAAAGAAAGGAATTTTAATTGTTTAATAATCTTATCATTAATCATTGACTCACAAGATCCAAAAGCGTACAGACCGTAGATTAGAAACAAGATCATTCCGGCTGTTTGAAGCGGGACACCTCACAAGGGAGCAGCGGGGAAAATTGTCCCTCTTGATTTCAGAAAATAACCCTAATTCTTTTAGTTGGTATGGTTTTGATTTTACTTTCACTGTCTTGCCCCTTTGCCCTGAAGTTCAGCAGGCGTTCCTGTTTAGAGGAGTCCATAATAACAAAAAAGCTCACGAAACAGGGGTTGTTGTTTTGGCGTTAAGAATGTTAGAGGGAGCACAGGGGCTTGACCTTCCAGATTTTCACGCCTGCATGCGAATGTCTCGCTCAGTCCGTTAATATTGTAAAGTAGCAGCAGATAGCAGCAGATAGCAGCAGTTTTTCTCGCTTAAAAGGGAGCCATTAACCAGTATATTTTAAAAGGGAGCCATTAACCAATATATTTAGAGGAACATGTCGCCATGTCTCTCCCCGGAAAGGGCTTCCCTGCTATTGAGAACGAGGACCTGTTTATTCTCTCAAAGAGCTTCTTGTGGGAAGAGCCGGGCTCGATTAGCATCAAAATGAAGCCTCTAAGAAGATTTACTTTTATTCGTTGACTTGTTCTCGAACCACTAATTATCATGCTTTTTAGAGCGCCTTATCTACCATGCATTCAAAATAATGTCACATGGGCATTAAGATAAATTTTCTTTCAGAGAAAAAGAATTGATGCGATAGATGGACTTATCGAATATTTACGGCCCATTGACATAAAGAGATATTTCGAACATTCATTAATCTTCGTGGAGATGGCTGGCCATGATAGAAAGATTTTTGGATCTTTCCCAACCAATGAGAAAAACAACTTTGCCGGGCAATTAATATTCACATGACTGTGTCCCAAATGACATCAGAAGACATACGGTAAGGGTGTGATCCTGAAATAGCGGCAATAATATTGCTACGAACTATACCCTTAAAGCATTTCAACGAATTGGGAGCATCACGTCTTAGAATAAGGGCATCATTCTTAAGAGTAGGGGTGATGCTGTGACTATGCAGCATGGGGGTGAGCATGATTGGAAGGCAATCGCAACAGAAAATTTTTGAAATACACCAGATCTTTCTATGAGAAAAAGGCTTTTAAGAAAGCAGCGCTCGCCAAATGAAAAAGGCTGGAAAGTTCTGTACAGCCGTTTTACAACCCATGACAGTATGCAACAGTGTTTTGTTTCAAAGATTATTTTTCATTCCCCAGAAGACAGCTGCATTAAAGTTGAATTACTGAATGCTTAATTTTCCGCGCTGAATGGCAGCTTCACTTAAAAAATTCATTACATAAATGTTTTAAATGTATTTAAAAAAACGTATAGCTGCTTGCAGTCCCCTTTAGTGAATCCCAATTGCTGCGTGAAATATTTGACGTTCAAGCCCCGAAAATGGCTTTGAAAATGGCTCAACAGTGGCTTAATTTTCGCACGCTGGCGTCACGTCTAAATTTGTAAAAAATTCAAAAATACATGATTCACGTCTGCTGCGGTTTCGTTTAAAAGGCCTGACTCAAAATGAAGGTTACAGATAAACAAATTAAGCAAAATGTTGTTTACAGTTCCTTGCTTTAGCCCTCAAGCCTCTAAATGTTAAATATTTTTGCTCTAGTAGCATGCTGCTCATTAAAAAACCTTCAGTCAAAAGAACTGACGCAAAATCAAGGTTACAGGGCACCAAATTAAGCAATACAGATCTAAGTTGCTTACAATTCCTTCCTTGAGACTTCACGTTGCTTAATGCTAAGCGACTCCAGTCCTAGCTGTATATAAGCCAGCTATAAAATGCAATATATGAAGGTATTTTAAAATCTAAATCTTGTCTTGGCATAGGTCCTCTCCCTCACAATCACTCCAGAGTTTGTGGGCTTCGGAGTTTAACTTATTTTCAAAATGTTGTTCAGGGTAGAGAAAAGTATTTGCAATGGAAGTAGAAGAAATTTCTTTAATAAGACAGTCAACTCACCACCATTTCTGTATGTTATTTTTCTCCAGATTATCAAATAAGTCTTGTCTGCAAAACCACGGCCAAATTCTACTCCATTCTTCCCTCTGCTTAGTTCACTTTCTCTCGATCTATGGACTTCTTCACTTGTGTTTGGCTCGCCGAACAAAAACCCTTTTATCTGGACCAATGAAAGGGGTCTGTTGTTCTGTCCCCACTTCACAAAAGATTTGCTAACGGAAAATGCCCGTAACTAATAGCAAGTCAATTTAAATGCAAGATGAGGCGTCAAGAGTGCGTAATCCGTCATTTAGCCAAAGCCCTTTTGATACGATGCAAACGATAGGTGCCAAGTTTTTGATTTTGAAGGTTAGCCGGCTGATTCATGGTCGTGCAATGGTATAATGGATGGAGCGCAAATTCCGGACAGATAAAAATGGAATGGCGGAATAAGGTTGGCTGAATAGGGCAGTTAACTGAAACGAAATCTTCTTGTGATTGGCTGTTAATTATGTTAATTAGGCATGCCATAACTTTATACCTTTCTCCTACATCAACAAAACAATTTGGTAGCCTAATACAGTCTCTGAATGTTTCTGCAAAGTTGTTATCATTGTTCTGTTTCTCGATTTTATTTACAATAACTTTTAGCATCAATATGAGGCTCCTTCATTAGCCATGGAGGAATGCAAAAATAACAAGGGGGCTCTAGGGAGATCTACGGACAAAGTCAGTGATTAAATAACAAAACAATATTGCAGAAATCTATCTTTTGTCTCAATAACAAGGGGGCTCAAACCCCTCGAGATCCCCAGCTTAACACCTCTGGATATGCTCAAACTCAAAAATGTACGGAACTTGAAGGAGGTATATCCATATTTCTTGCGTTTAAAGGCATATCCAAAACAGTTGATCGCTTGGATGATAAAACGCGACATTTTGGAGTTAACATCTTTGTGTAATTGAAGTGTTTAAATCACCTTGCTTTGAGTTCTCAATTTCCAAAACTTCTTACATCTACTTCATACCGATTCTTACATCGACATTGCTATGAAGAATAATCATTATCAATATCATAATTGTTAAATTGAAGCTCTAATGTCAGCATACTTTACTAAGTTATTCAGATGTATCAAGCTTAAGGCAAATAATTAGAACTCAGATGAAATATCGAGTTATTAGCCCTAGTATACGATACATTTGTATGCTCCTTATCATTTCATGAGATCTGACAAGAGCGCCAATGGCCAAGAACTAGTTAGAGGCTATTGAATACAGGAAAACAAGCAGTAACTAAGGATATGGGCTGAATTAATCCCAAATTTCCTAAAAAAACATGCAAGTTTCACCAAAGCTGTAGCTATAGTGAGGTAAGCATGGTGTCACCCCTAGAGAAAAAATTTGGGTCTCAAAAACAAGGCGTTTTTGGCCACGGCGGAGCATTTCGTTGGCAAATTTTGCTAACTTGTCGGCAAATAAATAACAGCACGCCCATTTTTTCATCCAATTAATCGTAAACACCAACATAAACAGGACATCTAGCGACGCCCCTGAAATTCACTATGGGGTTACAAAACATGTGCTGGCTGCTAACAATACTAGTTTTGATATTAAAAAAAAGTATCTGGAATGACCATAGTACTCAACGTTTCTTAACAATCACAGGATTTCAGCACTAAACTTTCTTAGAATTTTCTTAACATCATCCAATAATCTTTATCCTTGCCACCTTTACCATTTTAAAGTAGTACTCAGACGTTTTTGATAGATGACATTTTTGACAAAATTGGACCTTCAACGCACTCATTCATCAGTATGTTTTAATTTCAATGTTTTAATTTCAAGAACTTAATTACCTTAATTTAATGCTTTACGATCTTCTAGCACTAAAAGTATACTAGTTTTCATACAACATAGAATTCCTAGTTGAATTAAAGAATCGAAAAACTATTCATTAAAAATTTTAATTCAATTCAAATCGTTTTGCTTTTCATCTCTTAAGTTCTTAGCTATGTCGCTAGACATAATAAAATACTTGAATTTGCTGAGTATCAATAATCTCAGAAATTGTCGATTTTGACCCTCGAATTATTCTACATCATTAATCAGCCGACATTCAATACTATCCTAGAATGCTGGATACAACGTAGAATAAAGCATTTCAATCTACCACACAGATCGTAAAATGCCACTTTTTAATTCCATAAAAACCCAAATAAAAGGCAAACATAAAAATCTTGCCATCGCTCAAGACACTCAAGCATTACTGAATTACTCTTAAGCATATTAAGCAATTTCGAGGGTCGATATTCCAAACAATTATTTCTTTTATAGAAACAATTTTATAAAGCGCAAGCCTCAATATACGTTTTTCATTTTAAAAGAAACTTGGATCAGCCCTTACTACTTAAAGTTTCTTAATTTGCTATTAAAATTTTGGCGCTTCAAGTGCTTTAAGTTTCTTAGCTGGTTTCTTATTTTCAGGACCAACAATTGCCAATAAACACACAAATTCTACAGGGACATGATGTCTATAAAGTCACTATCACTAGGTGTTCCTACGTAAGCTGCGGATCTGTTGATTTATTGTAACCAAAAATTTTGTAAAAATGTGAAAAAATGAAATTATCTAGTTCTTCAAACTAGTACTAGAGTTTCTTGAACTTTTAACCAACGTAGTACTAGTTTCTTATAAAACAGTTTCTTATAAGAATAAAGGTGTTCTTAATAGAAATTAAGAACAAATTAAGAAAAAGTCGAGGCCGAAGCACTGTCTTGAAATGTTGGTCTTTAAAGATCTGTATCTGTAACAACATTGTTATTAAGGATACGTACACCGTATATTTTAATCTTCTATTAAATCTATCAAACAATACATGTTTTATAAAAGTCCAATGGTATTTTGCATACTGCCTAAATTGCCTACATCCTAAAAGTATAGGATCAAATCAAGAACAATTCAGCATGAAAGTTTTTCGAAAAATTAAGAACAATCAATGTGAGCATTACTGGTATTTATAAGCAGGGCCGTCGCTAGATATTGCAGGGGGGGGGGTGTCTACGATGAATCTGCCGACGAATTGGCGTACAATCCTTTATTAGCCGATGAAACTCTCCTCTATGGCCAAACTCACATTTTCTTCGAACACAACTTTTTCCCAGGGGCGGGTGTCACATCCCCTTCACCCCACTGCAGCTACGGGCCTGTTTTTTTGGAAGAAAAGAGTGAAAATATATTCTTATATATGAAACTTCGGTTTTTTTCGTAGATTAGTTGTAAGTAATGATTCTATATTATTTCATTGTATCTAGACAAATGCGTACATCATAACCTGTAACTTTTTTAAATTGCTTAAAAGGTTTCGATTTTGAGGTTGCATTTTGGACTGCCACTATTCCGCATTCCGTGTTTTCCCCACCTACCATTCTTGTTGTAATTGCGCAATGGCCACTAACTCATTACTGAATCATTACCAAAAAATAGGCTAATTTTTTTTCCGCTTGTAGAACCAGTGACTCGCTTAGCCAGGTGACATACAGAGGGTTCCGCAAAGGCTGATGTCATGGATTCCGATGTCCCCTAATAAGGGCAAATGACTGGCGCAGACAGAAGAATGCACCAATCTAACTATAACGTAACGCGCCTGGTAAAACGCAAGAGACGTGACAGAGTGAAAAACGTCTTGAAAGATACTTGAAAAGTCTACTAATGGTGAGCAGATGAAGTCTAAACACTGCCACTTATCAAGATAGTCTGACAGCCAGCACATCCAGGCTTACAGTGAGTTTTTGGGCTGAGATGTGATTCCCTCGTCTGGGGGTGTTAACAACAGGAGGCAGTTGCGCTCCTGCTCTCAGAAAATATCCAAATCCTCTTTTTTCTTTTGCTTTGAAATTTTCCATGGTATCCCCCTCCCCCACCATGGAGTACAGTAGATGTCTTTGCCCGGTAGATGACATGCTTGGCAAATATTTAGATTTTTGCAGTTATAACAAGAGCTACACGTAGATAATAAAGTGCTGCTTTATTAGATTCACCAGCAGATAATTAAAAAAAAATGCATATAGCTACAGTTTTCAGTGCACACCTCGACAATCAAGTTCGGAACAACACCACGATCTCAATAATTGATGTTGAAGTAAAGATGCATTTAAAATGTTGAACTACAGACAAGTCAATCTATAGAAGCATTAGCCCCACCACCCTACGATGTAACCAATTCTCGCTGATAATTTTTGGGCCATATGGTCCCTTAACGGAACGAATGGGAAAAAGCGTAAACACCACCACCACGAATCTGTTAGAAAAAAGTTAGCAGGAGGAAGAGATTAACAAACGAAAGCGTAAAAATCAGCAGAGTTTAAATAATTGTTGCTCTTTTGTGCCAATCATCGGAAATAGCTCATCTTCTGTGACACCAAACTGCGAAATCGGTCAATACAAAGCTCTCTAAGGTGCGATTTGCGTAAAGAGGAAACCATATTGTGTGTAAAGATGAGAGAACAAGGGGTAAAGTTTAACAGGAATATGGCAGCATTTACAGCATAATTGTCAGGAAAAAGATACGAATAACAGGCGTTTGCATCGAGGTGTCTCATTGGAAATTCAAAACAACTGGTATTGCTGCTATTGTTGATAGTAAAAGCCTATTTGACGAAGGGCGGCATCCAAAAAGATACATAACAGACAAATACCCTGTTTTCTTTATCATTCAAATGAATACATATACTATTAATCAAATCTTGATGCAGGAGCAGGGGCATCGCTAAATCGGGGTTCAAGGGTACTATGCAGGGGTGCCGCGAGGTTTTCGAGGTCCAGGGGCAAAACGAAATGAGGCCCCTTGTGCCAGTGATCGAAGTGAGCAGATGGGGCAGAAAGCAAGGGAATCTGGCGGAACTGAATCTAGAGGCACTCTTAGAACCTTGTTGCGCTCTTACCCCTCACTTTTCTGAAAATATAGTGGTATAGATTCGTCAGATTTTGGGGTTTAGGTAGGCCCTTATTAAATTTCGTTTCTTGGTCACAAACTGTCTTCCAAATTGATTGCAAAAAAGATTAGACCTTACAAACCTTTTCCAAACAGTGGCATTGTGCTCAAAAAGGCGTTTCCAAAATCTGAAGGGCGTGGCCGGAACCCTATCCTCATCTTACCCCCTCCCCACTATGAGGAAGCTGGCGCCGCCGCCAACCAATTTTCTGTAATAAAGCCCTTTGGGTTGCGTCGTAGTACATCACAAATGGGTAACTAAAAGATTTACAAAAAAGAGGTAATGATCTTGATTGGATATCTATGTAAAATAGTCTTAATAATACATTATTCTTGAACAATAATTAACCAATTACATACATCACAAAATGGGTAGCCTGCATCAATGACGGTAAAAATATGAAAACACAGAACTTATTGATACTTTCATATTTTTAAAGTCACCGTAGAAACTAATCAGATATATTCCAGGTGTTGTGGACATTGGCAAGACATTGTCTAAAACGAACAATTTCGAATTCCCACAGAAAGTGTTTCCAATCATAAACCGTCCTCGAGGCAGGCTACAAATCGGGAGCCCACGTCAGAACCAATAAAAACTCTACCCCAGACACCCAGTGAAAGTTTAATAGCGAGACGTTGTATCTTTTTAAGTTGTCCATTGGAAGTTGTATATTGTTCTTTGTCTATTTGTAAGTTTGTCTATCTGTTGATTCCGTCTTGTCGTGTCTGACCTGTCCAGTCCGATTTTTCAAATTCTCTAAGCTAAATTATTATTACGGCCTCATGGGCGAATTTCACTGCCTCAGGCAAGTTTGATAAGCATTTCTTTTTGAATCAATTTTTTTCAAATTTCGCGCGGTATATCCCTTGGCTGAGGTCATTTTGAATAATTCAAAGTTATAATTCAAGTCCTACTTTATAAGTCCTATTTCTTTCGGGTTCCACGTCTTATAAAACTGGAAAAACTGTCCAATCTTTTTCTTGCAGTGCGTTTCTTAAGAGTACTTTTTTCGTCAAGGAACCTTCATAAATAGAGAATTAGAGTCTCTTAGACCAGACAAGCAAGCTTAAAATGTAAGTGGCTGTCACGAACAACAGAATGGTGTACAATTTTTGCGTAAATGGGTGTGTAAGGTCTTACATACAGATACTTATTAATGGTCAGGCGTGGGTGCCTTCAACATTATTTTCTTCAAAATCAATTAAGTTTATTGCAAATAAATTATCCCAAGACACCTAAAGGTTGATATGATATTGAAGAATATTACATACGGAAAATACATACACACTAAAAATATACATATAAAAGGCCAGTGGCTTGTGGAATGCTAATAATCGCGTATAATGTATGACGTTTACGATTTTAGTCTTACGAGTCCATCATTATTAACCCTTTCACCCCCGATGATAATACAGCTGTACAGTAACACCAAAGGCGTCTGCTCAGATTGCACGGGGTACAAGAACTAATAATATTAGAGCAAAGTATCTTTACCAATGTTTAAAAGCAGGTATATATCATATATTACGAACTAGCCTCACATTCTAAGAATATCCCAATCTCGCTGAAGGTAGTTTGACCAAATGGTCTTTTCGTGGATGAAAGGGGACAGATATCTATTGAATATTCCTAAAAGAAACTTAAATATCCGAAGACAGTGTAGCCAAGTGGCTTCAGATATAAGCTAGGGTTCCAGGCGTCAGTCTTTAACTATGGTAAAGTTGAGCTTCAAAACTTGGATAAAACACTGAGCACTATAGGCGGTGATGTTGTGCCTGTGTTAAAATTGTGGTCCGTATTAGAGCAAATTCCTTTGGGCGTGCTTACATAAATCATGTCAGAGTGGCCAATTTCACATTAACTGTGGTATTTTCCAGTACGTATTTTGTTCATGCTTTGAAAAGGCGACTTAACAAACACATAACAGCGTAAATGCATATAACGCAGCAATAACATACACATGAAAAAATCTGCAGCCTTTAAGAGCATTACGTGTTATTATGACAAATCGCACTTTCTCAAACCTCAGGATCGACTGCGGCTTATTCCAGGATTTTGAAGATTGGTGGACAATCTTTCCACAGCTAACAAAAAAAATTGCAAATTCTTGGTCGTTTTTCAACCTTTCCTATTTCTTCGTGTCACAATGCCAGACGGCATTTTTTGGTATTCCGCATGGATTGCTCGCAAATTCTGCGCTTAATTGCAATAAAAAAGCGCGCACCTGGAAGCGAAAAATTGAAAAATGCAATTTCGTGTGCAACAACGCGTCAGAAAATTATGCTGCAACTTCAATTCATCTGATTCCTTCGTTTACTTTTACGAAATTATGAAGGCCATATTTGCTAAGATAAATATGGGAAAAATATTTAAAAAATCTGGGACAAATATCCTTTTATCAATTAATGAAAAAAACTTGACACGTGCAAAAAAACGCAGGTACACGCGCAATAGGAGCAGATAGGTCCGTGTATTCCCACTTTACATTTAATTCGAGGAATCATTTGCCAATTTTTGCAATAAAAGCCACTGACGAGGGCAACACACTTTTTCAATAGGAAAAAAACGATTGTATAAATATATGTATGAATTATTTTGCATATTACTTTCACCATCGATTGTTGTATAAAATTAGCTTCTGTGTATGCATATAGAGCTGAAAAAGTCTGTTACTAGGTTTTCAATAAAATATTCTAAATAATTATAAAATAATGATAATTCAATGTATACGTGAAATGAAAGTCCATGTCCTATTGGAAGACTGCCCCAAAGTTTTGACTTTTGCAAATACTGAAATGGATAGAACACGGAGAGTTGTATTAGTTTTGCAAAAATAAAACACAAATAGATGATAAATTTTTTCGACGGATGATATTGGATGATATTGGAAGATCTGGAATATTAGTGCACCTGGATCTTCTGCTAAGCACTTTTTATAGTGCTCCATATATGGAAACTGCACCACAAAGATTTCGACGTTCGATCAAATGGACAGGCAAAGCAACAAGAAGTTTGCGCCACATTGCGCCACATTGCGACACATTGCGACGCGTTGTATTCGACACATTGCGACAAAAGGGAATCTATTTGGAAGAGTAATGCAACGATGTGTACTTGATGAATAGTAAAGGTTGCACCATTCCTGCATGAGGTATGTCACAAAGATGTGGTTACAAAACAGTATTCTTCAACATCTCCTCTCCACATCGAGGCTTGCAATGCCTAGAACAGCTTGTAATCTTAAAACTGGTAATGTAGCTAATGTACCAATAATGGCTTTCTAAACTTTTTCTTCAAAGAAATAAATGAAACGAAGTACCCTCGATGCTATCATGCCCTATCCCATCAAGTTTCTAGAGAAATGCCCGAGCGATGACAATGCCAGTGATGCAGTCTAGCAGGCCCTGAAATACCGTCGCTTATGGCTAGACCACGTCCATAAGAACCTCAGGACTATAGATAGGCCAATGCTGTTTATCTGGGAGGGGAGTATCAAATCAAAACAGTTGCTAAGTCGCACAAGGATGCATAATAACAAGATTGAAAGAGTAATTACCTTGCATAGTGGCATGCTTCCTTAGATCTGCGCTCTATTACATGATTGCAACGATTGCAGCGTAAACACCTGCTGAAATTAGGCCTATAATTGAAAAGTGAGTGATCCTATTAAGATGATTGCCAAGGTAATGATTACAATGATAAATATTGAGAATTAATCCATCAAAACAATCGATTAAGAAAACTGGCTTTGCAATATGATTACAACTTCAGTAATGGATTTACGTAAAAAAGGTCCTTGCAAAATTAGACTTTATATGAGGCAAAGTGTCGAAGATTTCTGTCCCCTGAAAAACAGTTCTCTTGACTGATAGGGTAATCGTGCTTTAAGAACTTTAAAATGAAATAAAATGAAAAATAAGGAAAAAGTTCGCCCCGCAGTAAGCCTACTGGAAATTCTGTTTTAACCATAATTTCTTACCGACATTTGCCAGTAAACTTTTATTATCTGAGGATTCAGCAAGGCTCGACAATTTATTTTCATTCTTTATTCAAGCTACTGATTATATCGAATATCAAATACCCTAATTGGAAAAGAAGTAATATTTTCCTACAAGAAATAAACAAATGCTAAAAATATTTGCCCATTTTGCAGGTGCAAAAGTCCATTTTTGATTCTCATTCTGTAATTCAAAAGTTTTCCTTAATATTTGATACTCTTATCGAGGTTTTCTTAGGCTATCTCTACAAGACAATGACATTTTTTCCTACAAGAAGTAAAAAATGCTTAAAATATATAAAATAAATATTTTCATAAATAATTCAATTGGCTAGTAAAACGTTACACACAATGCCAATGCGAGTTATAGGCTGTCATTAATCACAAAGTACTCTTCACCCTTTCATCCAAGGAAGGACCATTTGACCAAACCACTTTTAGGTAGAGTTGGTTATATCTTAGATGGGGAGTCTTATCCCTTCAATATCCGGATACACTTGCTTCCAAGTGCAAGTAAGGATTGTGGCTCCAACATGATAAATTCTTGCACCCCCCTTGCAATTTAGGAAGACACTTTCAATGCTACTGTACAGATGTATAAACTCCGGGGGTGAAAGGGTTAAACTGCACCTAAAAGTGTGCAATATAATCTCTGTATAGCAGACAGTAAGTAAAATTTAGATTTTCCTACTCACCAGTTACTGGCATCGTCACCACCCATGAAACAACTATATTTACAAATAAGGACCAATCGACGACGTCACGTGACCGGACGCGACCAGTTAAAACAACAGAGCCTACTTTACAATGGGTCGTTGATACAGGAATACCAAGATTAGATGCTAGCAGGACTGTGAATGCAGCCCCAATTTCAATTGAAAAACCACTAGAAAGAGAAAAACATATCATATTAGCATTAAATGAACGGCATAAATCGCACACACAAATACCTAAGAAAAAAAAAGTGGGGCCAATTTCTAGACAACGTATTGAAATGCCTTAGAAGGGTATCTTTAAATTATCATTTTCATGGCTTTCTTTATGGTTGTACATAGCACTCAGCTCATTTATGTAAAACCATTAATGAATATTTTAGATAACAAAATAAACCTGAAAGTAATCTGTAATAACAATACAATTTTAACACAACCTACAGTTGCATGTAAAATTCTAAAACGTAATCTCCTTTTTAAAATACTGTATAGATCGGTACACTTTTAAATGCAATGGTAAATCCGTCTGCAGGGCAGGATTATATGCTAGATGCCTAGATAAGCTAATGTGGTAAGTTGTAGCAATTAAAAATAGGGTGTAGGAGTGCTATACGTTCAAAGCTATGACATTCCCTTCTTATGTTCTTTGACACAAGCTTGCAGAAACGACATGTCAGACTCTGTAAGCTGACAAGATCAAGGATGTTTTTGCATGCCGCCATTAAAAATTATATGATCGCTGCTCTAAAATCCATCGTTTCCTTGAGTTCAATCAAAAGAACAAACCTTCCATAGTTTAATCATATTTCATTAGTGTTTAAAATGAAATTATCACGATTACTCTACACCAGAAGAGCCTGAATAATTTGCTATTTCAGAGATAGAACTAAGTTTTGACATTTTACTGTATAAACAAATGTCATTATTATGTTTCTTATGTTATGAGTGATGTTTTGGGTTAATAACACACGTGAAAAAGAGTTAGTGTCCATACTTTAAGCAACTTATAAATGTTTTCAACGACGATAAACAAAACTATACAATTGCTAATAATAAATGAACATTTCTGACATTTCTAGAGCTCATAACATCAATGGGTTTTAAATCTGTAGAAATCATAGGCCAATTTAGTTCTGAAACTTTCTGATATATCTAGAGTAATAACAATAATACGTTTTATTTATCACCGTAAAAATCCTGTTAAAATGTCATCAACAAACTCTCTGTGACTCGTACTTTGGAGCCTCTTGAGCTTCCTTAGCAATGGTAAATAATCTGTACAAGTTGGCCGTCGACGCTTTCGAATATAATTCTTCATTATCCACTATACAGACATTTTGGCAGAGACAGTCTAGCGCTCATAAAATCAGACGTATACATAGCTATCTTCATAAATAACTGAAATATTTCTGCAATTTTAACTATTTTAGGAAAGAGTTCTAAAGATAACTTGTGACCTAGTTCCTAAGTTGTTACTCCAAGTTTTATAGAAACTGCGATTTTATGACTTCTTGAGCTTACTTAGTTGCTTAGTTACTTAGTTACTTAGTTTCTTATATATGTAGTATTGTGATGGCTACCTAGGAGCACTACTAAGGCGTTGAGAGTTGCCTGAAGGTGGAACCCAGCAAACAAGTCGAAGTAGCAACTTCAACCAGCATGTTTGACATTCAATAAAGAATGCAGCAAAGGCATCGAGCGTAGCAATACAGAACTGCAAACCGTTATATCAATGAATGAATGTGTAAACATGCCACATACCTAGTTGGTGTTACAGGAGTAAGGTTTTCTCCTATTGTTTCTATAACTCTTCTACCCCATACACATAAGCCAATGACAATGCCAAGACCACCATAAAGCAAAATCCAAATGGGAGTAGAAGCTTTACTGTGTAATTCACCGGTGTTGTATATGATCCATATTGAAATAACAGGTCCAATTGCATTGCTGCAAAAGAAAGATAGCAGTCAGAGTTTGGTTATTATAGAAATAGCATTGGAGCCGTCCATGAGCCTAAAACTCGTCGAGTGTTCTTACCCCCAAAGTTTTTCTCCGACCTGTTCAATAAAACTACTAAGAATGTCAGAAAACATAGAAAAATCAAAACCGATCTCTTGCCACTCTTACGGAAAACCAAAGATAGGAAAAAGGTTATGTCTTTTCACAGATCTAAGCTTTTATATTCTTTAGGACTTGTGGCTAAACAGGCGCCCTTCACTGGCCACCCTAAAGCACAGAATCCAGAATGGCCTAAGGGTTTTCTTTTCTCCTAAGAATTTTTAATTTGTCACGGCTTCCTGAAAAGCAGTTCTAAGGAACTGACAAGAGCTAGGGTGCTTAAATAATTCAAAATCACCAGACTGTATCAATCAGACCTAGATTAATAAATCATACTTTAATTATCGATGCTACTTAAAAAAAACAGATCATAACGACAATATTACATCATATTTCTTCAAAAACTTCTCAGCTCACACTTTTTAAGATCAAAAGTGTTTGATGTGTATCTAAAGGTTAAAGGATTTCGAAAAATCAGAGTCTTCATTTTCTTTCACATTTTGTCCGGCTATGCTTCTGAGACCATTCGTTGTTCAACTCAGGGTATTGCAGCAGATTACATTACATTACATTACATTACATAACATTACATTACATTACATTTCATTACATTAAAGTACATTACATTTCAAAGATGCTACAACGACAAACGGTGTTTTCAATCCAAAGTTATACATTAACATTGCTGCTATAATGTTTTACATTTCAAAATGTTCATATTCGTTTTTGTAGCGATGAAAGGCTTCTGCTATTAAATAGTCGGGATAAATATTTCCTACTATGAGTATTTTAGACTGATATGTCATATGTTGTAGCAAGCATTCCTCGAGATTCTGGTATACAGCCTGCTATTTTGTTCTCTACCCTACTTGTTTAATATCTGTATAAGTCGCAGTAGATCTTTTTTAAACATGAAAAATATCACAGTAGAAAACTTCACATACCTTACATCATTACCTCCATGCGCAAAAGCACCAAAAGATGCTGTCATTACTTGTAAAAACTTGAACAATTTCGCCGTCTTTGGATCATCAGCGACTAAGCTCCTTGCAAGTGCTCTGGCTTGCTCTTTCTCAGTCAGCGGCCTCGATCTTGTGTCTGATTGTTCACATTCCGAGGTGCGCCTAGGGCCGTCTATAAGGTTCAATTCGTCTGTGCGTCGTCCAAGAGCTGGTGTCGTCGGGACGGTTGAATGATGACTCAGCTCATTGTCAATAGAAATATGATCTGTGTCTATTGTAACATGGAACCTGCCTTGTTGGCTCTCTACGCCAGGAGATGCTGGCTCATCACCACAGATGGTGGAGATATCCGTTGATATCTCGGTGGATACATTCGAAGTTATGTCGATAACAGTATGGTCATCTGCAGCACAAATCTTAACTTCTTCCGGCACGTTCACTTCTTCCTGGCTTCGATTGGGAACGTGAAGGGACGCTGCTAGTTGGGCACCTGTCTTACTAGTAACAGTATCCTCATTATCTTCAGATGGCAAAGACGACGTAACAGTTATTTCGTCGGGGTCTAAAACCTTTCTGAGTAAATAGCTCATTTTTGGCACTCGCAGGTCGCTAATGTCATTCTGGCCTACGTCTCCCATGCAAATTTCACCATTCAGTTCTATAATAAGAATGAAAAAACAGTTCTTCACGTTAGCCATGAATTACTTAAGTCATTACTTAATAATCAACTTTGAAGGTAAATTGAAACCTTCAAGCAACACGTTTAGTAAAGGAGAGGTTAATAAGCAACTAGGACCAGAGATTCTTTTTGCTATTATTTTTCTTTATAGTTAAAATATCAACTGAAATGCTTCATTCAGTTTTGCTTTTAGATAACAATCGTCAGTTACAGTGTACAAATATCTAATTTGCTCACAGAGTAATGCACGCAGTGAAAAGAGCTTAACATGTATAAAACATTTCTACTCAGTACTATAAAAGTTTTCGTAAGCCTTCTGCCTAAAGCTAAATTTTTTAGTCCAACTGATTGTACAGTTACCCTTGTCTATCGTAAGCTAGATATGAAAGATTGAACGAATGAATGAATGAATCTATTAATTATTTAAAAAGCGGATGAATGATCTAATGAAATGGTAAATTAACTTAACTTAATTCAATAGTGAATGAATAAAAGAACGAGCAAATGATCTTTTAGATGTCAATGAAAAATAAATAGAAGACAGGATAAAAGAATACAAAATGAATACATAAATTGAGGAACAACGGAACAATAAAAGATAAGAGGGGAAGAATTAAAAATCGAGTCCAAAAAGACAGAAATCAGTGATATGCAAATGCACCCACAATCTTACCTGCTGTTTCTTCAGTGACCATCAAATCAGGAACATCAAAGTCATTTTCATCATCGTCATTAGCAGCCATTGAATTGTGAACTGAACTCTGAATAGCTGTTTGTTCACTGGCAAGAATTCGCTTCTTAAGCCACGGAGCAACAATGAAATGGACCAATAGAAATATTACAACACCAGCACCCAAACTCATTCCGAGTACTATATAGGCCGGTAAATGACCAGTGCCAATTACTGAAATAGTCAAACAAATTTGGGTGAATGAAAATCATTAAAATTGTGAGATAAAATTGGTTTAAAAATTGTGGCTTAGATTTCAATGATCGCAAAGAAGGCCCATATATTTCATAAGAACAGCACCCCAGGACAATGCTTTATCACAAAATTATGCCTCTTTTTACTTTTGAATACAAATGGTTACCTGGTCTGCATTTATCCGTGATCTGTGGCTACTTCTTGCATGCTATTGTAAATAGCGACCGTGGAAAGTGTAGGGTGGAAGGAGTAGGCTATTACAATAGCAGGCTACAAGCTGCTATCATTTTATGATTAATTAAATACCAACAAAGGGATTTCTAGCAAAAGGGCGTAATGGAGTGTAACGGGACTTAATAGACCTTAGCCTTAAAGAAAGAGGTGACATAGGCAGTAGGCATGTAAAATGGGCCTTTAAACAGCAGGGACTCAAAAGAGAATCGGTTTAATAGAGAGAGAAGAGGTGTAAAAGACAGCGTGGCTTATTCAATTCACAAAGAACATAATAAAAAGTTGAAGCTAAAAAAAGACAGGCTTACTTTCACAAGAAAAATTAGAACAAAACCATATTGTTAGATACAGATCATGCCCTTAAAGGTACTTAGATTTAAGTTAATTTTAACTAGGTATGTATTTGACGATCCTAATCTATTGCAGAGGGGGTCCTGTTAAATATTTCCGATTTTACCCTGGATGCTTACAAAAGCTGGGGGCTCACTTATAGATAGAAGAAAATGCCTTCCTAGCCATACTAAATACATCAAATAAAAATAGGATCGCGAAAAAATAATAAAATTTTTTAGTCCACAAATTTGCATTTCTGGAGAGCAAGAATTTTATTACTATCCTGCGCGATTTATAATTTACCATAGAGTCGAAAATAAGTGTACTTACTTTCAGATGAATCGTAAAAAACAGAGAATAGATTAATTGCAAATGTTACTCCATAGAATAATGGAATGGAGCGTAGGCCATGCTTGAATGGGTTACTCTACGAAAGAAGATTTTAAAACATAGATTTAAGAAAATAAAATATATTATCTAAGTGTGTCGGGTACCAATAGAAAATGCATCAAAAAGAAAATCTTTATAATTACGAAAATGTACCGTGAAAGTCAATCATTTCAATATATCTTATAAATAATTATAGATATCTTTTTTTCAACTTTTCGAGCTTTGTTCTTTACCTTATGATCTTTAACCTTTATATTTTTACAAAAATTTTAAATAAGAACTTTTTAATATATAGCGACATGTTATATGCTAAACAAACATTTTTATCTATCATTTGACAATAAAAACTTGATCATTTATCTGCGTATCTATCTGCTATTTTTCCTCTTTGGTTTGAGCTGAATTAGCAGCTTGCATCGTAATTCAAACCCCTTCATACGCAGAGGAACCACTTGGCACAATGCCCTTCAGCGGCAATTGGCTATGTCTGAGAAGGGGGAGACTAATCCCTTCAATATCTGGATACACCTGCTTCTAGGCATTCATCCAGGTTCCTAGGCCTAACATTATCCATTCTTATACCCCTTTGCAATCTGAGCAGACGCATTTGCTGGTATTGTAAAACTGTATAAACACCGGGGTGAAAGAGCTGTCAGCATCATAAATTGTATTTAGCTCCTTGTATTTTGCAAGTTATTTCGTCAGGGCTTTGACTGTCTCTTCCACAATATGATTTTCCATATATAGCTGGCATACAGATAGAAACTTCTTGTTTTTTTATAAAACCAGTAAAATTGAGGATCAGAATATTTCTTTAAATATTTCAAAAAACAAAGAGACTTCAGTTGTTCTTAAAATGTTCTATTAGGGTTTATCATAATGTTTTTTCATGGCAGAAGTTTATAAAAAATCCTAAATAGTATAAAAATGTTAACACAGTTGCCAGTTTTGCTAACGAAAACAATGGAGGAAGAGGAGGAGCGAAAATAGAATCATTTCTTTTCAGGCTAGCAAGAGAATGTCAGATTTAGTCATTATGGTATTGGAAAGTAGAATGCGTATGCAGCTTTGTCCAAAATTACATTTTACGATAGTGCTCCAGCCTCAGCTTGAACTTAATTCGCTCATAACCCTTTCGCATCCGGATTTATTTTCAGTTAACTGTTAGAACCCATAAAGTTCTACGCTTTTCAGGGGGTAGCATAGTCAAATAACTTTGGTGAATGCGTAAACTATCATAGAAAAGTGCCATCAGAACATCTACAATATTATTCACTTAACCCCCTGAAAAAAGCATCTTTTCCGGTGTTTGTCATTGGGCCATATGTCCCGTCAAGGGGTGAAAGGGTTAATTTCCGATCATTTTCGACCCTTGTGTACTTAGAGAACTGTTCTTACACAAAAATAGTACAAGCAAAATTGATCAAAAGTGATTTTGACGAGAATCATGCAACATTGTCAACTAGACTACATCTTTCATGTCTGCCGAAAAGACTCGAAACATTACGAAGTCTTAACATTTTAATTATTTAGTGTAATCGAGTAGACAATGGTTTAAAACCAATAATATGAGTTTTAAAGTTTATACGTAGGCAGAAAATATGTATTTAATCATGCAGAATAAAAATCAAAATTCCATTGTTATTATCTATCTATTTACGGTAGAGCATGGGAGAAAAGCTGGCTCCCAGCTGATTAAAAACTACAAGTTTAATTTTTGTGACGAAAATGTGTTTTTTTATGCAATGTTCGCCGAACACATGCGCCTTCTAGGAATTAAAAGAGCCTAATAGAGTGCACTAATGATGGAGAGTAGACCCTCCCTTTGAACGTAAACACGGTGAGCAGTGTAGATTTAAATGAATCCAGATCAACTCAACGTTCCACATGGCAATACAACTTTTTTACATTCTTTCAGACCTGAGACAAGCATAGAAACACATTCAATACGAACCACAACAGAGCAAGCTTATCGAGTTTTGATCGTTAATGGCTAAACGTGGAGTGTATAAAGCTGGAAAAGTGTAAACCGTATATAATGTAGCTCATGATCATAGTTCAGAAAAGTTGTCAACCTTTCTCCGGACAAAAACATAACGGAAGGCAAACCTTCCTCACAAGGCAATAGAAAATAGGCATGGCTTGGGTGTGTCATAGCAGTTTCTATTGTTTTTCGTGGACCTTCCTCCAGCTGGTGACCGTTTGACCGTAATGTTTTCCTAACTCTGCTATATTAAAACTATATCAAACATGGGATAAATGTAAAGAAATGGTAAGGAGAAGTTAGGATAAACATTTAGAGATTGCAACGAAGACAGATGTTTTTTTATAAATGAGGTAGATGGATCAAATGCACCCCGAGCTGACTGAGTAATTTGGCGATGTCGCAGAAGCCCTGTAAATTCTTCCGTCGGAAGCAAACCATCAAAACCTTTCACTCCCGGTGAAAATGCAGTTGTAAAGTAGCAACTGATGCGCTTGATCAGATTGCACGGGGGTACTGTAACTGTTGATGTTGAAGCAAAGAAGCCCTTCAAATATTGAACTACAGTTGAATTTTTTAGGAAGCGCCGTTTTACAATCATAAGAATTTGATACCTGCGTTACTTAATACGTTCGCTGCGTAAGAAATGGTCATGACATATAGAGGTATATTTGTTTAAAAAAAGCTACAACTAGTTTATAGTTCTGTGAAGCATTATTCGCTGCTAAAACTAGGTTACTTTTCATTTGGAGACATTAAACATGCTATGCAAAATGATGCTTTGGATTCGCTGATAGTAAAATTAACATACAAATAACAACACAAAATTTTGTTTCTGTTTATCTCAAAAAAAGGCATACAGTCTCCAGGTAAAGGCAATATTTGTTTGTTTTTATGTAGTAAAACTAAACATGCAATGGACAGTGTCATTATTTGATTCCTCAATGACAAGTTCATTGTGTGACATACAGCACACAAATCTGTTTCATTCTTTTCATAAACATTGCGTATAATCTAAGATAATTAAGGCATTTTCTAAACGAATCTATTGTACAGAAAATGATCATGTACCTTCTTGAGAATGAATCTCCTTATAAGAATGAATATCACACTTGAGATAATCCCAGATAGAAGAGGTGAAATCACCCATGAAGCAGCTATAAGAGAAAAATTAAAGGTGATATGATTGGTTGTACCTTGAACAGAATGAGGATGGCAAATTCTTATTATTAATCCTGTGGGCTGCCACATCGTGCTAGTTTGTCTTTAAACTTTTCTGAATTACCACATATTCTTGCCAGTTTAAAATAGGAAATCTGTGTAACCTCCAGGTGACTGTCATACAATCATGTGACCTGTTTAGCTTTCATTTTGATTTAATTTTTCCTTGTTGTCTCCCCACTCCTGGCAATTTTCATACATAGATAGGAGATAGTAACTTAGAAATTAAGGAAATTAAACCGTTTCCATGTGCTTGAATTTCCTGACAAAAATTATGATTTGGGGGGTGGGGTTATGATTCAAGCCTATACTTTTTGTCATTAATGAACCATTCTTTTACCACTGATGTTAGTGATTTTATTGTGGGAACAGATGTACTGAAGTTGAAAAGGGAAAATCAAGCTGTTTTGCAGGAGGCAGTCAACAATCTCGCAATGGAGCATCGTGTTAAACCTTGTAAACCTTCTATCAAACTCAAAAGTCATACCTATCATTCCAAATTTTGACCAATTGACTCCCTTTGCACCAGTAGCAACTAGAGCATAGCCTATTGTGGCACCAACAACACTGTGTGTACCAGAGACAGGGAGCTTGAAGAATGTGGCAACTATGAGCCATATACTTGTCCCTAAGAGGGCACTGAATGCACCCACCATAGCATGCTTCTCCATGTTATTGAAAATTGATATGTCTATTATCCCTTTTCTAACAGTATCTGTAATATTAAATGCAAATGGTTAGAAAAGAAATGAGTTCATAGTTAAAAGTAAAGCCCAGACTAGGGGCTACATTGCACTGATGCTGGATCTGGCAATCAAAGTTTCTAATGTGGGTAAATTTTGACCAAAGCAACAAGTTATGTTGTCATTGTTATGACAATCTTGATGATCAGTTAAGAGGGTGTGTGTTTGGCTACTCTTGGTGGTATACTACTCTCTATTTATGGGCATATCAGTCCAAATTATCATATCAATGGTGCCCTTGCAAAAATTATATCGGGTTTGTGGGAAATTTTTCAGGTTTGACTCTTCTAGTCCAGTAATCTCTTGCACTTGGCGTTACTAATTTAAAATCTTTCTGTTACTAGAACAAAATTGAGTGGGTAAAATTTTGTCGCAAATTTTTTGTACTTGGCCCCCCTGAACCAATTGTTTGTACTTGGCCCCCCTGACCATCCTGCCCGGCTGTTATCCCATTGTTTTAAGTTATTTGCTCTTAGGCTCTAGCACTCTGCACCGATTCTGCCTACAACAATATTGGGATCTACCAGAACTATACACAATTGTACTGTCGTGAAATGGTTGTGAAACTTGTTGCAGCAAATGGGACTTTCTGCAGGAAACTATAAAGGTTGTGTTGACATGATGGCTTTTATGAAAGCTACAAATGTATGATTTAGATATGATAGCATGCATAATTCATAATTTGTTTGTTAGGGATCATGTTAGGGATCAAATATGGAGACAGCCCATTTACAACTAACATTATATAAACGACGTTTACATGTCATACAAAAAGTCAACAAATGGCCTTGAATTGCAGTGTTTGCAGCTGGACCTCATTTGTTTTCAGTGTAGGTACACTGTTCTCATTTGATTGGCCAATAGAGGGGGCCTGAAAGAATTACACTCTAGATTTCAGGCAGCTTTGCAAACTGGGCATCAGGTAGAATTGCATATGAAGAATTCTTGTTCACATCAGACTTCAGGTATTTTACCTATTACAATCAAATGAGTTGGGCTTGCAACATTATCCAAGTCATTGAAACCCTGACCTGACATCTGGTGTGGAACAGAATCCTAGTACATTACCCAATAATTTTAGTCGTTTGTAGCAAAGTTGTAGTTATTTTAATGTTACATGATTGTCTCTTTCCATAGGCCATGGGGTAGACATTGTCTTCCACTCCCCATGGTATTGTACCTGTAGTGTTGTAGAGTAAATAGAGTAAACGTACATTGTAAATGTTTATATATGAAGAAAAGAAAAGGTAAATTTAATGTCACCGATATAGACCAGGCCAAAATGTAAAGCAAGAAAATAATAACTCAGTGTATTACAGTATACCCTCTCTATTTATCATGATTCAATGCATTTAAATCCGAGGGGCATTTCACTTCTTCAAAAAAGCGTACGAGATTTTTTGAGAACAAAAGGATTTTTGAGGATTTTGTTGGATTTTTTTGTCGGAAACAAAATGATTTTTGCCTAAGGTGTACGAGATTTTTTGGGGTTAAATGCCCCTTATGTAAATCAAACTAACTGATAAGCAACCATCACTTATTCCTTGTTGTAGGGGGCAACAAAGGAACCAAAACATGCTAACACGATGAATGGAAAGTATTTAGACTTCCAGTAGAAAAACATCAAATAAGTGTACTCAAAGGTTGTTAATCGATTTTCAAAAAACGCTTCAATTCCAATTCTTTTTTTAAAAAAGGTCGCCTTAACAACATTACGATACACAAAAATTGCTTGGGGTGTTTATTGATAGAAATTATTTGGCGTTCCATTTCATGCTTAGGGGTTGAACTTCCTATCTTAAACCTTCGTCAACAAAGCTGAAGATTTGGCTTTTCCGAGACGTGATGACAAGGCTTTGTAAGAATAAACAGACAAATTGGGAAAGAAAGGGGGTCAGTAACCCGTATTCAGCTTTGTTTAGGCCAGAATGGCTGTCACGTTCGTTGCTGTAGCTTGGACTCACGCAATGTAAACATATTAGAACCTAAGCGCATGGTGGAAGTTTACAAGGCTTTGTCGCTCACCAGAGACTTTAGTTCCAAGTAAAATAGCTCCAGCCATTTCAAATATGCCCGCCACAATACAAGCTTGTTTTAGGGTCAGGACCTTGGCACCCACTGAAGTTCCGAAAGAGTTTGCAACATCGTTTGCACCGATTCCAAAAGCCAAAACAAAGGCAATTATAAAACCAACAATAACTATCCATAAAACTGAGCTGCTTTCAGGCTCCATATCTTCTTTATCGCCTTGATATTTATAATGTTTTCCATGTGCGTTATGTTTGCTTAATTCCTAGAGATTTTGTAACAGATATCAAGTGTCATCTTCGTGACTTAGAGTTGTGCTCCTCCGCAATTGTGCTTTAGCGCAGCACCCGATGACGCGGAAAAGGAAACACAATAATCAATCACCGTCATATGATTACATCATGCTGATCACAACGTACAAAATTGATGACGTAATTAGTGTGCAGCTGAACGCCCACCCCAGTTACGTGCTCAAATACGGGGAAATTCCCGATGATCATTACGGGAAGTTTCCCGATGGCCCCCTGCAATGTTTGGACGATTTTTTTTTCCAAAGTGCTGCATAAGAAGTTAAGATAAGCGTTGGTTATATAATCAAACCCCAACAAGATAAGCATTACTTGACAATTTAACGGCCAACCCTGGCGTACACGTTAATGGAAAACCCGGTAGGTCAACTCCCATTGTCAAGTGTAAACACCCGTATCTTAAAATCTCTGAGAAAGGACCTCAATTTCATCCTAAACCAAGGGCAGAGAAATTTTAAAAAGTTTTAAAACAATTTAAGAAAGAGGATTTTTAGGTCCAACTCATCGTGTTGAAAACAATATGTTATTTGGTTTCAGAGAAAAAGGTGGGTCGAATTTGAGTAAAAAATCAGGGAAAAGGGTCAATTTTCTGGAACCTCAGACGTGGGTGCTTACACTTGACGATGAGAGTTGACTCATCGGGATAGAAACAGGCAAAGAAATGATGTATCTGGAATCATTGCAAAGTAAATTGAAACTATTTGGGACTTGTTTACAAAGACATCTACAAACACCAGCACAGAAAGCAAGAAAAAATTCATCTTCAAAGAAATTTTGCGGAAAGCTATTTATCACAATGGCAAATCGGTAAACGAGGACATTATGCTAAGAAAATATCAAATACATAGTTTAGAATTAAGTACAACGTAAATTAGTTTGCTGCTAAAGCAGAAAATAATATGCAATTTTTCAATCAAAATAGGTATTATCCCTATATAGTCTTTCATCTTCATCAGTTATCACCATATATATATATGTGGAGTAGATGATGATAAATTTAAATCGAAATGAAACGAATTGATAATAAAACCAACAAATATTCCAAATGGAGCAAGGAAGCAAGCTGAGGGTTTGAAAATAAACAAACAAGTAACACTGGTAATAAAATCTTTATAATAACTAAATTGCAATCCTGTCCCGTAATTTTTGGAATAACACTGATCTCGATTGATTATTTTTCCCGTGATATGATACCCTGGGTGCCAGTCCCACCATTGTGATATGGGTGAATCTGGTACCTAGGGCACTGATAGGATTGATTCAAGGTGGACACTAAATGCCATAACTTATTTGGTGATCGGGACAGGGGTAGGGTTAAGATTAGGGTTAGGGTTAAGATTAGGGTTAGAGTTAGGGTTATGGTTAGGGGTAGGGTTAGGAATACGGTTAAGGTTAAGATTAGGATTGGTATTAGGGCCTCTCACCCTATCTCTAACCCTAATCTTAACCCTAACCCTAACCCGATCGCCTAATAGATTATGGCATTTAGTGTCCACCTTGATTCAATGATCCTAAACAATAATAATGATCGAAACGAGGTTTACCGGGTAGGAGAAAGATCATGTATGGGAGCTAAAATGGCGGACATGATCTCTACGTTCTCCTAGAAGATGTCAGGGTTTTGACCGATTTTGGCAGTGAAATGTGTACGATGATGGATGGATATAGCATAGCGTAAGCATTTGTTCTACCACAGATTATAGTGTAGATAAAACAGAGTTAAATGAGGACAAAATTCCAAGACATGTTGGATAGGCCTTTGAACCCGCCGGCTGCGACAACCACTCCTAATAATGAGCCTAAGAATAAATTAGTGTTTGAACCTGACGAATCAGATTGGCAGGACTTTGTATGTGGTGCTGCATCAGCTTCTGTGAACATTTTCATGACGTATCCAATGTTTAAGTTGATGATTAGGCAACAAATTGACGGTGTTCGGACGTTCAATGCCTTAGGCCAATTAAGACGAGAGGGTATTGCGAACCTTTACAGAGGTTTGCTTCCACCTCTTTTGCAAAAAGCATCATCAGCTGCAATTATGTTTGGATGTTATCACAAATTTCAAAGGATTCTGTTGTCAAAATATCCTTCCACCAACCACGTATACCTACAAATTTGCTCTGGAACAATGGCTGGCACACTAGAAGCTTGCCTTACTCCATTCGAAAGAGTGCAAACCTTATTATCTGATCATAAACATCATGAAAAAATTGCAAATACGGTCCATGCATTTCGTAAAATCTGGAAGCATTACACAATCAAGGAGTACTTTAGAGGTTTTAGTGCAATTGTTTTAAGAAATGGACCCAGTAGTGCATTGTTCTTCTCTTTACGTGGCCCAATTAAGGATTCTATGCCGGTCGCAAGCAACAGTGAGATTTTGTCATTCATTGAGGATTTTGTTGGAGGTGCTTTACTGGGTGCAGCATTAAGTACATTATTCTATCCACTAAATGTGATTAAAAGCAACATGCAGAGACAGCTCGGTGGTCCATTTGATAGCATGCTGCATACATTCAAGCGAATCTATAAACAAAGAGGGAACTCTTTGCAAAGGTTGTACTTTGGTGTGGGTGTGAATTTCTCAAGAGCTCTTGTATCATGGGGAATAATTAATGCTACATATGAAATGTGTAGAAAGCTAATGCTTCATAGAGAATCTTATGAACACATCATTTGATGATTGAATAGAAAGGTATAAAAGTTTCCACTTTCTGTTTGGTGTCCAGTTTCCAAATATTGTCTTGCAACTTCACTATGAAAATACAACTTGGTACTTTGATTATCCTACAAACTCTGTCAGAGATTTGATACAGGTTTAGAAGAGGCATGGTATTAAAAGAACCCTCAAAAGGCATAGCCAAGAACTGATAATAGAAATCTTGATGTCATATCTCATTACTTAGACTTAATAATGTTCCTGCATGAATTATCTGATTTGATGAATGTCAGTTCAATGCAGCTTTCCTTGTCTCTTGGAAATTCTTTGATTTTGTTTGACCAAGACTATAAATGTATTTTTTAGAATTAGAAAATTTCTTGTAATGAACAATTGTTATGGTTTTACATAAATGATTGATTGACATCTTTCTCAAATTATGGTAACAATATTTTTGTAGTTTTAGAAGTATTTAATACATTGATTATATATCTGCACATAGCACACAATGCTGTGACAACATTCCCCACCCTAAAGTAGTCCTGTATCATATCATGCCATATCAGCAAATTTTTTGCTTGGAAGTTATTAGTTAGGATAAAATTTGCTAATCAATGCATAGCATTTAAAGGCAATCATTAAGGCAGAAATTACTAAAATTTTCTGGTGGCCATGCCCACTTTAGGTGAGGCCAAATTGCCCCCTAGCAAAAAGGTCTATGAATGGCCTTGTATGACAATAAACAATAATATTCCTAATATCAATTGTAGTTTATTATTGGCTTACCTGCACCAAAATCCATAAAAGTAAAAGCTGCCAGTCTGGGGGATGGGTAAGATGACAATGATGTATGACCATGCCCTCTAGATTTTGGAAAATGGCCTTTTGCACACAACGATAGTGTTTTAGAAAAGTTTAGAAAGAACAGATCTCCTTTTCTTATCACTTTGCAAGACACTATCAGTAAAAATATTCTAATTAAATTAAATATCTAATTGTTAGGGCTCCCCCATAAATTTATAGTTTCCAGAGAGCAAAGCGGAGACGCCGCTGCGGGGGCCATGTAGTGATGACGTATCTTTTCTATTGAACGTTGCGAAGGAGAATATTGATAAACATTCGAGAAAATTCTGCACGTCCTTATGATCTTTGAAGATTTTTCTGGAATAATTTTGAAAGTCCTAGAAACGTGGTTTACTGATATATAAAAGCTGCGTAAATGTGAAGACAAAATAACAGACATTTACTCAGATTCTTATGTGAATAGTACAAAAAGACAGCACAAAACAGGAGAAGATGGGAAAGGATTATTACAAGATACTCGGTGTAAATCGAAATGCAAATGGAGATGAAATAAAAAAGGCCTATCGGAAACTGGCACTTAAGTTTCATCCTGACAAAAACAATGCACCAGATGCTGAAGACAAGTTTAAAGAAATAAGTGAAGCTTATGAAGTACTAAGTGATCAGAACAAACGTGAGATATTTGACAGATACGGAGAAGAGGGCCTAAAAGGCCAGCCTAACGGTGGAGGAGGCGGTTTCGATTTCGGCGGTAACAATGGGCATACGTTTCGGACATTCACATTTACAAGCAACGATGCCAGAGATACCTTCTCAAGGGTGTTTGGAGATGAAAGCCCCTTTGCAGACTTGTTTGGCAGTGGGGGATTTCCGTTTGGGGGACAAGGCGGACAGTTTGGGTTTTCAAATTTTGGTGGTGGAGGTGGTTTTGGGGGAAGTACTAACTTCCATAACCACATTCACAGGTCAGAAACCCCGATGGACACAGACTATCCTGGTATGAATTTCAAGAAAAAAGCCAAACTGCAAGATCCTCCAATAGAAAGGGACTTATACCTGAGCCTTGAGGAGATTTTTCACGGCTGTGTAAAGCGGATAAAAATCACGAGGAAGGTTTTAAATCTAGATGGAATGTCACAAAGGAATGAAGAGAAAATATTAACAGTCAATGTGAAGAAAGGATGGAAGCAAGGAACAAAGATAACATTTGGAAAAGAAGGGGATCAATATCCAGGTAGAATACCAGCAGATGTAGTATTTACGATAAAGGACAAAAAAGATGACAAATTTTCAAGAGACACCAGTAATAATGTGATATATACTGCTAAAATCAGTCTTCGTGATGCATTGTGTGGTGGTGTTTTGACAGTACCAACACTGAATGGAAAGAGAGTTAGAGTAGAACTAGATGAAGTGGTAAAACCTGATACTATTAAAAGGTTAAATGGACATGGACTTCCACTTCCAAAATCACCTGATCAATATGGTGATTTACTTGTAAAATTTAACATTGTCTTTCCAGGTAGCCTGCCAGGCCATGTAAAAGAGACACTAAAAGCTGCTTTGCCTAGATGATAGAATTACATGTATATAGAGAGCTTGAAATTTGTTTAGAGTTAAAAGAGTTTGCAAAAGGATTGAAAGTTTGTGTCTACAACAGGCAAAAATATTGAGGAATAAATAAAAGCGTTATTCTATGCTGTTGTAATTCATAGGTAAGTCAGGGGCAGGGTGTTGTTTAGAGAAACATAGTTCAAAGAAATAGGGTCCCTAATTGATGCTCTTAGAGTATCATCCAAATCTTTAATAACCGTTATCTTTTTGGTTTAAGTTTTTTCAAACATCAAATAAACCATTACAAATGGATTAAAGTTTGTTATAGAAACTTGTACCTTTGGGTAACTTTTGAAGTTAATTCATACTGTGTCTGCCTAATTTCCTATCAATTTTCCCAGGAGAAAGTCTTTCAAATAGATGTGCCTTCGGGGATGCTATCTTTAGGCATTCTTAAATCAATTCGATACCCTTCTTCTCATCATACCTAGGTAATATCTTTAGTTTAAATAATATATTACAAAACAGGGATCTGTATACTCTGGGTAGACCCCAAGTAATTAAAATTTGTCTGGTCACCCACCCTTTGCTTATTCAAGTATCTCAGTATTATGAGGACCAAGCAGTATGCTATAATTGTTGCTTGTATGGTTAAGTATCGCTCAATGTAGTTAATTGTTTACAAGTAACTTGAAATTAGTTTAAAAAAGTGATCATAATTCTATATATATTTGGAAATCTATGTCAAATTGTGCATAGGCTTATAAAGTTATTTTTTGAAATTTTCAGCTATAGCTCAGTCCCTCCTATTCAAACATTTTGTCTTTATTACCTGCCTCCATGTTCAAATTTTGTAATCAATCATGGATAGGACACTATTTAAAACCTGGCTCAAAATATTATTCACAGACTGCTCTACAAAACTGTAAAACAGGAAATGTCACAAAAATGGAGAAAATTTGAAATTAAACCTATAGAGAAGATTTTTATTCTATTTCAGCAGGTATAAAATTCACAGTACACGTTTACATTCAAGAGTCAGAGACAGAGACAATATCATTGTTTATCAGTAGTAAGCTGTAGACACAGTAAATGTATTCAAGTAAAATCTTCTCCAAAAGCCTTAAAATCTAGCACACACGTAGACCTTGCTCGCGTCAAGATCAAGTCGTTCAGCTCCTTCAGAAAAATTGTTCTGACATGCAGTCCTAGCCTTAGAAGAAACTCAGAACTCACGTAGCCTGTGTCTCACAATTCAAATTGAGGTTCAAAGTCGAATTTCGTGTTTCACTGTCTGTGACGAAGGGGAGACTTTTTTGCAAGTCAAGAGAAAAACTTAAACGAAGTACTATGGAAAATAGTGTTATGTGCACCTTTTGAAATTGCCAAAAAATCAAACTGCAAAGGCTAAGAACTGCCAGCCATAAGTGGCGTCGCAAGACAAATAATTCTATCAAATTTGCACGTAACATTTGGACAAAAAAAAGAATATTTTACATAGCAAACAATACTTTTAATGAAATTCAAATTCGCAATTTTGTACAAACATTATTTCTACCAAAGCAGCATCGCTTAATAATTCGAGTTACAATGAGGCAACCAGATACAAACAAATTAAATTATCGTTTACTATACTACTAAAATAAAATTCAAAACACCAATAAGAGTTGAAAACGAGAGAGTACAAATGATTAATCTAAAACTTAAAGCAGTAATGGTGCTATAATTAGTTAATCTGTATAAAAATTAATTCAGATTGAAATTGAAATTACTCAAAAACGTGGCACAAACCAGACTATTAAACAATGAAAACCTTTCAATTTTTTAAATTTAATTTTTTAATTTTAATTTTATTAGTCAGCAAAACCTGTAAGCTGACTAATAATAGTTTAGAGACAAAAATGTGGAATTAGAGACCCAATTAAGAAGTCAGTCTACTCGCTCTGTGAATTTTAACAAAACTCATCGCTTCACACGGAAAAATCGAAAGAATCAGATAATATTCAGCAAGAGATTGTAAGGATACAAGCAAATGCTCAGCATTTTCCGTGAAAAATACAACACATTTATTTTTAAGTATTTTGTTTAAACGGTAAATGAGAAGCAGCCAATATCATCATAGTCATTGAAGAATGTCGCAGAGTACTGCAGAAATATAGTTGTAGCATTACACCATTGTAAGAAATTAAGAAAACCGATTCAACATGTTGCAAGGAGTTGCGAAATCATCTTCTGCGACACTCTTAAGGCCCTATTGAGCCGAAGGCTTCGATGAACCATTTTGCTGATTGGTGTATATACATATATAAATGTGGATTCTACCATATATGTATTGGTACTCGCAATAACTAACAACGCCAAATTTCATCAATGCATTTGACATACAAAATGGCATCATCGAGGTTATCACAATTCACTGCTAGCGTTGACACTATTAACTGCTTGATTAAATCATGCCTTTCAAAGAATTGCCACTTTATTTGTAAAATTTCAATCATGTTCATGGCTTTTACAATCTTTTGGTTATGAGATTGTCAAATTATTTGGATAAATCTATATGTTGAATTAATTATAAAGTAGAATGTTTGTAAGAATTGCTTCAATAAAAATGCAAAATCCAACAAAGAAAACAAACCAAAGCTTTTCCTTCGGTAAATCATCTTTTTTTGCAAGATAAATCTTTGATAAAAAAATAGAAAGATGACATTAAAAAAAATATTTACATCCATGATAATTGTTAAATAGAACACTAAAGAGCTGAGCTGGTGCAAAATTGTATTTACTTCATGATTGGTGATAAATGCAATGGGTCAAATACATCCTTGAACTTTAATTAAAAAGTATACGGCGTCATTTCTATTGCATTAATTATATGGCGTCGTTCATACGGCGTCAAGTATACGGCGTCAAATCACTACCAAATAAAGGAGTACAAAATTGTAAGATTCAAAAGTGTAAAAGAAATGTGAATTTTGCAACGCTGAAAATGTAATCATTCCTTAAAAAGTAATTGTTTAGTAATTATCAAACAGATAAATATCAGATTGAATATGGCTCTGCTTCGATGTTTCCATTGCAACATGCATAATTTGTGCCAAACAAAGTAGTACAAAATTGAAATATTGCAGGTGCAAAACAGCAGAACAACCATAGTTTATAGAAATAATCAAACTATTTATGTGGACTATCTTGCTCCTGTCTTGAACTATTTTGTTCTTGAAGTATATACTGACACATTGTCGCACAATTAATGCTAAATAGAGTACAGTTACAAAGTAAAATAACTGGTTGCGTAATTGAGAAAGAAGCAACGCTAAAATAACAATTATGTTCTTCTAGATGTATGTTTAACAAATTTACGTTTAAGCTTGAGACATACTTGATGAAATTAAATGTGTCTAATTGAAATTAGGCCATATTCATATGAGGATTGGTCAAAATAAGAACCAACCAATTTGACTTATTCTTGAAGATAAGAGAAATTCATCAGGTGACATCGATTAAAGTTGAAACAGATTCAAAAGTCTTTATTTAACAGTGAGCCATATCAATTAGTCAATTTACATTTAATTCTTATTCAAAAGAAGTCGCAATTTTTAAGGTAAAAAAATGATAAATAAAAGAGTAGAGATTCAACAATTAGAAAAAAATGGGAGAGAAATAAGATAAAACAAACAATAATCATCTGTCAAAAAAGCCTAAGATAAACGAATTTACGTAGAATCTTTGTGTTATATTGAGTCATGTTTTAAGTAATTTTTGAGGTAAAAAAGGGCAAATTAATGGTTATATATAGAATTATGAATTACATAAAAGTTTAGAGAAAACAGATAAAATCAAAGAAGAATTATTTATCAATTTTGCCTAAGATAAACTCATTTAGCTCAAATGATTGTGTAGTGATATTTGAAAAAATTCTTGAGGTAAAAAACGGAAAGTAAAGAGTAGAAAAAGAAGTATAAAATGAATATAGGTGGATCGAAATAAGATTAAATGAAAGAATAATAATTGATCATAAATGTCTAAGATAAACGAATTTATATCGAATGTTTGTGTTATAGTGTCTGATGTTTAAAAATATTTTTAAAGTAAAAAAGGATAAATTCAAGATTAGAGAATGAATTATGAAATACATAAATGTAAAAAGATATGAGATAAAATCAAAGAATTATTATTTATCACTAATGTCTAAGATAAACTTACTCTTCTTTAGTATTGTCTGAGGTTTAAAGTAATGTTTGAAGGTAAAAAGAATATGTTAATGGGTAGAGATAGAATTCTAAATTATAAAAAAGTGGAGAGAAAAACATGAAATCGAAGAATTTTTTTTTAATCATTAATGTCTACGATAAACGAATTTAATTAAAAAGTTTGAAGTAATTTGTAAGGTAATGAGGGCAAATAAAAGAGTAGAGAAAGAATCATAAATTACAGTGGAGTGGAGGAAAAGCAGTACAAATCAAAGATCTATTATTCATTTTAAATTTCTAAGATAAACGAACTTTCATAAATTATGTGTTCTTATTGTCTGATGTTTGAAGTAATTTTTAGGATATCATTGGGTAAATTAAGGGGTAAAAATGAATTATGAAATACATATTGGTGGGGAGAAATAAAATAAAACAAAAGAATGAATATTTATCATCAATTTCTAAAATAAACGAATTTAGGTCGAAAGTTTGTGTTCGTATTGTCTGATGTGGTAAAAAGGGGTAAATTAAATGGTGGTGAAAAAAATATGAAATAGAGAAAATGAAAAGAAACGAAATCAAATCACAGAACAATATTTATCATAAATGTTCAAGAAAAACGAATCTACGCAGCATCTTTTGTTTTAATTGTCTGATACTTGAAGTAATTTTTAAGGCAAAAAGAGGTAAGCCAAAGAGCAAAGATAGAGCTATAAGAAAAATAAATTTGAGAGAAGTAAGATAAAATCAAAGAGAAATTATTTATCATAAATTTCTAAGATAATCGAATTTACGTCAAATGTTTGTGTTTTGATTGTCTGATGGGTCAAATATCTAAGGTTATAAATTAAACCTAAGAGTCAGGATAGACTTATAAAGTAAATAAAAATGGACGGAAATAAAGTAAAATAAAAGAAGGATAATTTATGATAAATGTATAAGATAGAGGAATTTGCGTCAAATTTTTTTGTTTTATGGTGGCAAGTCTGAAGTGATTTTTAATTTAAAAAAAAGTAAAAAAAAGGGGGGGAGAGGTATAAAAAACGGAATTATAAAATACATAAATGTCGGGAGAAATAAGATATAATAAAAGAATAGTTATTTATCATAAATTACTTAGATAAACGAATTCATGTCGAATATTTGTGTTTTATTGTCTAATGTTTGGTATTATTTTTCAGGTAAAAAATGACAAATTCAGGGTTTCTAAGTAATTTTTAAGGAAAAAATTAAACCAAAGAGTAGGAATAGAATTATTATATAAACAAAATCTGTAAGAAATTTGATAAAATGAAAGAATAATTATGTATGATCAATGTCAAATAAAAAATTAGGTAGGTCGAATTTTTGTCTTATATCGTCTGATGTTTCAAGTAATTTTTAAGGTGACTCAAGGATATTAAAGAGTAGAGGAAGAACAATACAATACAAAAATGTGGAGAGAAAAGATCAAATCAAAGAATAATTATTTTTCATAAATGTCCACAATAAATGAAGTTATGTCAAATACTTTTGTTTTTATGGTCTGATAGTTGAAGTAATTCTCATGGTTATAGGGGTACATTAAAGAGTAGAGGTGAAATTATAAAATACATAAAAGTGGAAAGAAATAAGATAAACTCAAAGACTAATTATTTATCAATAATGTCTAAGCTAAATAGGTTTGCGTTGAATGTTTTTATTTTAGTTTGGCATGTCTGAAGTGTTCTTTTAAGTAAAAGGGAGTAAATAAAAGGGTAGAAAGGGAATTACAAAATACATCAAAGTCAATAGAAATGAGATAAAATCAAGAAATAATTAAGTATGAAAAATAATAAGATAAACAAATTTGTGTTGAATGTTTGTGTTTTATTGCGTTATGATTCAAGTAATTTGTAAGGTAAAAAGGAGTAAATTAAGGGGTAGACAAAGAATTGTAACACAAATAAGAGTGGAGCGAAATAGGATAAAATCAAAGAATAAATAAACGAATTTACGCAGAATGTTAATATTAATAATAATTTGATATAGCATCTCGTCACAGTTAGTCTTGCATTGACATAATAAGTGCTGTTTGTACAGTAGCCAGTTCTTGTTTTTATTGTATTTCAACAACCCTTAGAGTCGAATACACCAGGGTTGAATAAATATATAGAATCATCTAAAAGTAATAGATTGAACTTGAAAACTTACCAGCACCAATTCAACTATTGCAATACCTAGAGAAAGAGAAGATTGATGTTTTGGATTAAAACAAAAAATAAAAGAAATTAAATCTTAAGCTGAATAAAGTTTTGCCATGCAAAGGACTTAAGTAGCGTAAAAAAGCATAAATTACCATAGGATAAGATAGGGTTTTATGCTTTCAAACAGGCAGATTCTTGCAAACCCAAATGAAAGGAAACCTTTTGCAAATGGTTGATCATTCCAGGCACATTTTGGCCATTTGTAACATTTCATACTACTTTTATACTCTGGAAAGATTCACTCTGATTCAACACAAAAACTTTCATCTGAAAATGATTGAATTTGAAAACTTATGTACTCACAGATAATGCTTATACCAAGCAAAAGGTATGATGAACCATATTTCACTCCTTGGATAATTGACAGGACACATGTGATCTAGTAAACATCAAAAATTATTTGCAACAATTGTCTGACTACATTTTACATTTATAAATTAAAAAATTACAAGGCTTCCTAGTATGACTTCCTAGCCAACAAGCATATTGTGCAGTCCTGGATATGGCATAACTAAAGGAATTAATTCCTGAATATTGCACTTGTAGATTAGAGCTATACCTTGAAGATCTTAATGACTGCATAATAAAATGGCTTCTGTAAAAGGTGTGAAAGGAAGAGCTGATGTAAACTTGAAACGATTTGGGCTATTTCAATACAGCAACTGGAATATATTACATGTTATAGTAACCTTTCATGTACCTTTCAAGTTATAGTAACCATGAATATATTTCCTGTTGTCACACAATGACAGAAAAAGAAATCAACCCCTTATCCATGCATAAAGATAGCAAAGAAGGCAACAATTAATGTTCAACTTTTTACCTAAGAAGACAAACATGCAAGCAGTTCTTTAAAAAATTGGTTGCATATGCATTACAGAAGTGTTAAATTATGATTCAGAAGAGCTGTCAATCTATGGAACACAATCAAGCCCGCATGCCAAAAGGTTTCTTGAATATTTCTCAATTGACTTGTAATTGAATGTACTCTTATATTTTTAGCTCACATTGTGCATGGCAAGGCAGGATTTACTATGAAATGACAGTGGTTTTTGTTAAGCTCTTCTTAAGTTCCAAAGGCAACATTGCTTACTGAAGAGGTCACTCCCAGCTAATCACCAAAATTCAAAGGGCTGAGCAAATTTAAAGTGCAAATCAAGAATGATCATTACATGATTTAAGCATAATGTCTTTCAAACTAAAGAAACAATTATTTCATTTGCAGATGCAGGCTTCATAAAGCAGCTTACCAGTACCACAACGGATACAGCGAAGACAAATAGCAGGATTGTGTATTTCTGTGAAAATAAAGTAAAGCTATAATCACAAAAAAGTATACATCAAATGTTTGATTAACTTTTCAATGTTGTGATTCATTAGGACTCTTCAGGCACCAGATTATTTCTTGTTACAAGTATTTTTCCAGATTACCATTAAAAATTATGTTCTGATTACTGTTAACAAGCAAAATGAATTTTCTTTCTACATTATCTCATCCAATCAGCCACTGGGACTCTTATAATGTCAGTTGCTTTATGGGCCCAATCAAAAATGGGTGTTAAAATCACATGACAGATGTCTACAAATATTAGAGCAAGGATGAGAATAAAATACTGCTAACTTCGTGTGCTGACGGAGACAGAGGGGGGGGGGGGTATTCTAGAAATTCTAAAAATTTTATTATACCGTTCTGGGATCCCTCAGCATCTGAGAGTCTGTAAATGGCTCAATCGTTTCACTAATGCTAGACTTAGCACCGGGCATTCTTTCATATTGACTGCTAAATGGCTCATCATCTTTAACAAATGGTCTCTTCTCGTCCTCTGTCGCATAATGCTTGTCTATTGTGGTCGCCATGTTTATTTTCTTCTTCCGTCTACTTCCCCCTTATGGCCTCGTTGTCGATTGGGTCAAAGTTCAGGTTGACCGTTTCTGCGGGGGAGCATTAATCAAAATTCGGGTCATGTCTTATGATCAAGGGATGGTTCCCGAAATTAGATTTGAAAAAGACAAATATTGAGTGGATCAAGCAAGAAGAAAGCTGCAATGTCAGACGATTTTGATCCGCTTTATCATGAGGTCTCTAGAAAGAAGGTAAAAGATGTATTGTAAAAGGTTCACGTGTTTCACTCGGTCGATCTTGCCCTCCCTAAATAAAGGTGTCCCCTTAAGGGATAATGTAAGGCCTTTTGTACCTTTGTCCCAAATGTCAGCTCTTCCACTCAGACGCTGAACTGAATTTGAAGAATGAAATTGAATCTGAAACTGGAACATCCAACAATATTTATTCTGCGTTTCATTAATTTAAGTTTGGTTGACTAGGCCTAAGACCTATTTACTATCCTGAAACCGGTTTTCTGTTTCGCCGACTTGGCAATACTTTTTTGAAGAGGCTTCCCGTAAGTCTTTGGCTCATTTGCGATTCGCTCCTCCAAATACCAGTTGAAGTCTTGTTTCTTGTATTTGGAAAGCAAAAGGCACAGTTGCCATGCGAGGGTGCTAACCATCGCTTGTGCCTGGAGATCTTTAGTTTGCACTGTCACTTTTTCAGCATTTGGCATGGAATCTAAACAAAAAATTCTGTTTGTGCATTTTGCAGGCCAAATTCTATTTTACTGCACCAACATGAAAATTTGCAGCAAATCCAAGTGCACCCCAAAAAATAAGGCCTTGTAGGTGTGCATTGTATGCTGTGCACCCCTCCCCCATTGTTTATCTTGCACAAGCAGTGCAAGATCTATTCGAGTTCCACCATGCCCTGCAGATTGTTCTGCAGAGTTGCTTTAGAAACTTATATTTTTAGAACACCAGGCCAATTCCAGCAAACAGTATACAAATTGCATAGAATGCAACCTGGGATACATTTAAGAAACTTTTGAATTTGCAAAATTATAATTACTGCTGCACCTTTTAAATTGTTTCATTGATGCCAAAATCTCATCAAATCTGCATTTTTCTCACACTTCTTGCTCAACATCTCAAAGCCATCTTACTTGACATTACTTATCTCGTTACAAAAATGAATACCTAAATGAACTTTCCAATATTTTTGTCTATTTGAGCTTTATAAAAGTTCTTTGACCATTAAAAATGTGCTTTTTACCTTGCTGCATAGTCCTTGGAACTGAAAGTTAAGACACACAATAGAAAGGTATAAAATTGACAGCTTGGGTTGCAGATTATGAATGAATTTTACATTTTGATTAACTTTGCTTGAATCAACTAATTTAACACCCTATTACCACTTTAAACAGGTAATTTTTGCAAGAATATTCACAGTGATAACTGCTATTATTGTGATTGTAAGTATTATATTTTTTGTTTTGTATTGTTACATAACAACAATCATATATGCCCGTTTGCAGAGTATAGCTGATCTTGACAATATCTTGGGTGCTCCAACCATCCCACACCACAGGTCCAAGTGTGCAAAAATTGGCAAAATTCTTAAAGTGCACCACTACACTGTGGGTACCACTGCACAAACATAAAAACTTGAAAATCTAAGGGGCACCCAAGTGCGATATCTTAGGCATTTAAGAATTATCTTGGGTGCACCATTGCCATACTCTGCATTATCCCATATATGTAGCTCATTGGAGCTCAAATCAAATAATAGAAATTTTGCATTAATATATTACTAAAAGAAGCAGAATATTAAGTTGATTGGCAGTAGCATAGCAAGGGGGAGCAATGAGAGCAGTCATCCTCAATTGGTTAAACGTTTAGTTTCTGTTGTAGCAATTGTGTTATGTTAATAAAGTTATATTTCTGTCATACTTACATGTATGTTCGTGTTTTGTCGGACCTCTGTTGGACCCAGATATGCTACACTGCTAAGCACAAATTTTCCATAAGGTGGAATTGTTTGCATGAAATCTCTCTATACTATGAATTAGAATTTTTGTTCACTAGCGGAATCAATTGCCATGGCTCTTTGCTAGAAATGATTTTGGTAGTTTGTACTTGCACTTCAAATTGTACTTTTTTCTGTAATTGCATTCGCAAACTGGTAAGATTGCAAACAAAGATCATATGATTTTGCTCTGGTGAGGGGCGTGTGAGATGGAAATTGTCTGTTTGCTCATAAAAAAGTTTGAAAAATTGTTTCAATTTGCAAGTGAAATTATAATAATATTTAATAATGATAAAATTTAAACAGGTAACATCACACCAGTTGATTTAACTGCTCTCCATGTAAAACCTGCATTAAGTAATAGGGCACTTTATGTTTTAAATACGATACAAATACCTGAAGACCAATATCTAAAATAACAAAAATTAAGAAGCAATAAAAAATATCTGTGTTCTTGAAAATATTTGTTAACCTAGAAGAAGGTCCAATTTCTTACAAAATAAGTCATAGTTTTGGTTCTTAACTGCAATGGGAAGGTATTGCAAAACTAATGAGAAACTATCAGAAACTATCATGTCATAAGATCGTGTTCCCATGATAGACAATGTAGTTCCGTCCAATTCATATACAGACAATGTTTCAGATCCTAATCTTTGAAAAGGAAGCTTTGCAAAAAAGACAAATAGAGACATATTACAGGTTGTTAAGTGTATTCTGATATTGCAATATGCTCTCTTTTCAGCTTGCCATTATATTTTGCCTTGTCAAAGGTAACAAGAAGAGTACACTCTACCTTTGTGTTGTGAACATAATTTGTGAGTAGTACCATTTTATAACTTTGTATTGCTAAATTCATAACATCTTAGAAAGTTAAAAGGCCACAAAGTCCCAAGACAACCTGGATGCAAATAATATGTCAAGATCTGAAAAGAATCAGTTGTTAACTGAATTTTCCAAATAAATCGAAGATCAGAATAAATTATCAAAGTGAAATATGATAAAAACTCAGGCATTGTAGAAATACGCATCCTGTGGTACTATTTGGTTGTGACGTCATAGATAGATTGATAAATGTATGATGAATCAGCATCATGCATCAACATGATAATGACATACTCAGTAATTTACTAACTGCTTCTTACATTGCTCATGGTGGGATTTTACAAATATGTTAACTTATAGTTTAGCTTAACTAACAAATAGTTTCTCTAAAAACATATGACTTACTCTTCAACAATTGAAGATAAAGACAGGACACTATCAGTAAAATGATTGATTCCTTTAGTAAACGGCATTCCCTTGACCTCTGACATTAGTTAGAAACCTTTTTTGATTTTGATCTTAAATTTGACCGTCTGTATCTTAGATATTGATCAAAGCCAAATGGTTGATGATCTTTTAATTTCTTAAATGAATGGCTTTTGATATAGTGCATTGTCTATGTTTGCCTTCCTTTTGAGTATTTTCCTCTTATGGCTGTACCCTTTCTTTCTCTTCCAATAGTGAGCAGTATTGTTGCTGCATTTTTGGTAAGTTGATTAGTTTTTAAGATAATTGATTAAAATCATGAAATATACTAGCTTTAAATATCATGCTAATATGATGATGATGATGACGATGAGGATGATGATGATGTCGATATTGATGACGATGACGATGATTAAGATGACGCAGAAAATGACGCTGAATATGGCGATGACGATGACGGTAATATAGTGATGACGGTGATGATTAGAACTGTGATGGTAATGATAAACAAAAAAGCTAGTATATAGATTTGTAACTTTATTCCAGGCTTGGTGGTATCACAAAGGTGTTTTGCAAGCAAGTACCTATTACTTCATGTTATTCGTTGGTATGTGTTTGATTTTTCAAGCAATAGTCATTGATATTTACGTCTGGCATTGGAAACCAATGGCATCAGAGTCAAACTCGATCGTCAACCCATACACAGTGTCACCCGCGAATCATACAACAACTGCAAAACCTCACTTTATCCACTGATCGCCCTGAAGAGTTTGCAATTATTCGAGATGGAATCATTCAAAATTTATGTAAGGCCTCAAAGAGGGAAAGATGAAGGGCTGGTTTATAACATAAAGCCTCACTTGCAAAACTGAACAACTGTCACTATGTGAATCAGAAAAAGGTCAACTTCCGGAATCATTGTATTTGACATGCTCTGCATCCAAGCAACTGATGATTGTAATTGCTGGCATATGCAGCATCAACGTTTTTTTGTCCTCTTCTTCTTTTATTACCGTTTTTCTTATCGTTACAAATAAGTTTTAATGTGACTTAATGGTCTCGCTTTTAGTGTATGAACGTTTGATTTGCGTGGTTTTCTTTAGTGTATTTGTAACTCCAGCAAAAGGAATGCATTCCATAGCCCTGTCCGGCAGAAATTATCTTCTCTCTCTTTCATATTTCCTTACAAGTAAATCCAGCGTGGTGTCTTAAATTGTAGTCTCGAAATATCCCGCGTCACAGACGGTCAAAATTTAAGGACTTTGGGCACCTGACAGCTGTCTTGCCCTAACACGCAAGTTTTAATTGATTAACGACTCTAGTCTTCTTTCATATTCATTGTTTCACTTATTTCATAGTCAGTTTCATAGTCGCCTAAGAGGTCCTGGTAATTATATTTCGCATGTCTGATGTGCTTAAAAATGTAGAGCCCTTATTTTTACTTGCAAGTATCATCTCATTAAATAGATGTATGTTGGAATTATTTTGTCTTCGCTCAATTTTTTATTGTTTGATCAATGCAAATCGTTTTGGTAAAATATCAATGTTATTAAAGTATTGGTTATAGTACCGTATTTCTTCTCAAGAGCCATTGGGTCCAAACAAACGCCGCTCTGATTAAATGCTGCCTAAAATAAATCGCCGCAGCTTTTAAGCTAAAAGTTTAATGCCTATTTTTGATATTGCTGTTTTTACTTTTAACTTGAAATTTCGGTGATGCAGAAAACCGGTAATATACCTTCGATGCTTTTTCACTAGACGCTACCTATGCATTTTCGCTTGCCATTTGGGTCTTAACCGACATTTTATGATGTGAACAGTGTCAGACGCAAACAAATGAAATTCAAGCATGTTTGGTGAAATTTCCGCATTTTGATGGGATTATTAGAGAGTTTGAACGTAAACTAACGTTTATTTCTACTACAGGATCTTAGGGAACTTGAACTCTGACACAATGTTTGAAATGAAATTAAATGACCCAGGAATCTTAAAAACTCCGATATGGATTTTGTAAGAGGAAGGATGCTAAAAATATAATTAATAATTGAAAATCAGTTGAATTTTTTAACAAAAAAGTAAATAATAAAGATTTTAATTTCCTGTCTTCATGAATTGAATGTAAATGCAGTGCTGTTTTCATTTCTTCGCTATTCATAATAAAGATCATTTTTAAGAAAAATCTTTCGTTGTATGGGACCAATTATAGAAAACTCTAAGCAGATAATTAAGATGCTGCTCCAAAAACTTAGAGTCTTTTGACAACTCGTCGCCACACGATTTTTTGGTTTACTTGAAGCACCAACAGATTTCCTTTTCGCTGTCTCTTTGCTTTTTTGAAAAATACTCTTTGTTAGCAGCTAGGTTTTATATTCTCGAAATTTACATTTAAGAACCGCAAGAGAAAAACACGTTGTTTTTGGTTGCGCATCAAAACATAACACAACATCAATACAACTATAGCAACAGTACTCTTAGCTGCACTGGCAGTCCAAATCCAGTTCAGTTCATTACTTGATACTAACTATGCTACACTAAGTACCCGTTTATGACCCTAAGTCTAGGTCGTACTCTTTCTCTTGTTTATTGGCCCTCTCTTACCCTCGATATTTAAATCGTTTTTTATGCTGCAAATGCTTGACGCGAAGATACAGGAGCTTCAGTCACTGCTTGATAAATCTAGACGTGCCATTTTCAGATTAAAATCAAAGCATAATGCAAATGTATGCCTTCTGCATGTATTGCTTCTCCGCAAGCTACGATAGTGACGTCACGGTTACGGTAGCGGCCAGCCCCAAAAATGCACGGCTGTGAATTGAAACCCTTTTTGAAGAAGGACCAAACAAATCAAGTGTATTTTTTAAAACCACTGGTTATGTTTGATTTATTACAATCGTCAATAAAGAAAGCGTAACTCCCCTTCAAACGAATTACGAAATTATAAAAGAAATTATAGAAAAAAACCAATTGGTGGCGCTCGACCTTTGCAACAAGATTTGATTTGGGGACACAAGTCTCCACTGGGCTAGCATTACCCACATTTACAAACAACCGCCCTGTCAACAATATACCATGTTCCTTAAGAGGTACCTAATCGTGTGATACAACATGGAGCTTAATTTTAGCGCCATACAATATAAGTCTGCGAAAAAGAGCTTTCTAAGTAATGCTTTTCAGTCATTCATAATGCTGAACAGGTATAGAGACACTAGATCCGTAAGTTTTCGAATTCTGAGTCCTTTTCGTTGCGTCTTTTGCGAACAATAAGTGCGAAAGCAAAAACCTTTTGATGGTGCGTAGCAATCTGTTTGGTCCCAGTTTTATGAAGTTTCGTCGTCGGATGATTTACTGCAGTAAATACATCTTTGAGTATTTCTCAGTACCAATTTTGCTCGAACTAAAGGTTGCAAGAGTTGCTCCTCCGCATATGTTCATCGCCTCCAAATCAGCTGAATCAAGACAGGCTAGCGCTCTGTTCTTAGTCCACTTAAAATGCAGTTTATCAGCAGTCGCATTTACTGCGGGGCTTTGGTCTTTGGCACTGCTTTGTCTACTAGGTTCGTCCACGCGATCCTGGCAAGTTCTGACAAAACATTTACATCGAATATAGTGCGAGCTATCGAAGGCACTTTCGTTGTCATAGTGTTTTTAGCATCCTTTCGTTCCATTTCTCGCTTTTGTCGTTACATCGTAAGGAAGCTCTACTCCTTTCCTGAGACTATCAGTTATTGAACGACAAGAGTCGCAACAGGCGCTAACTGGTGATAACAGCACGTAAATGAATGCGCAGAGAAATCCGATGATGAGAGAGGGAAGCAACAAAATTATCCATACTAACGTCCAGAACAGTGTGCAAATGGCATCACCAACGCCCATTTTTTTATGATGTTTGCTCTCAAAATTTTTTTCCTTGGGATCGTCTTTTGCTAGAAAGGAATTTGAGAATTGGCCATTAATTTAAGAGTAGTTTAATTGGAAAATCAAAGTCCAAAAATGCAGTTTACCTTCCTCTGGAGAAAAGCAAACCTGCATGGCTTGGACGTGTCATAGGATTTCCTTTTTTTTGTGGACCTTCCTCCAGGTTACTCATTATTGACCCTTTACCAATGACAAACTTTCGCGTTTTCTGGCCATGCGCAGTTTTCGCAAAGGGATGTTTCTTTACACTGGTGCCCAAAACATGGAATGAGATTCCAAGAAACATCAAAATGAGCCCCAGAAACTTGAAAGGATTCCTGCAAAGCCAATAAATTTCGAAAACACGATCCCTAGGTAGAAAAACAACATCTTTGTTTTACTTATATTGAAAATATATTTGTAGTGAAAGTAGTTTACTTATATCATAGCTGATAGGGAACTCTTTTTTAAAGATTGGAAAATGAACAAAGTGAAATGAAATGGGGTAGATGGGGGCCGATCAGTCAAGACAAGAAGCAAATCAAATGCACTAATTCCCTTTCACCCCGCACCTGGCTGTTTACTTCTCTTTAGCTGTCAGGTCAATATCAAATGCTTTTTAATACTCTAAACAGTAAAAAGTTATTTCTGTAAACTTAATTTGTTTTTATTCACAAGGGACTGCTTGCGCATTTTTCTTATAGTACCCACTGGGGTAATGCAAGTATGCATATTGTCACGATTTCTTTTTCAACTGAATAACACAAACAAAAACAAGCTTGAAACTGCTGCACCTTTTAGCATTCGATGCCTCAGCGATCAATATAAAACGTTGGCAAGATGTGATGGTTGAAGTATCTAGGAGGTATGAACATTAATCATCTTTATTTTATGTTCTATAGAATCCAAAGGATGACATGTTAATCAGACAAGGTATTGTAATTCTATACATCATTTTCTAGGTTGATTTATGATAACAATGTCTCATTTTGCGATGCTTATTGATTTAAATGTTCATACCTTGCAGATCGAATTCAAGAAGGTTCTGCAATTTCAAGAAATAAATACAAATCTAGAATGAAAAGAAATGAAAGAGCATCTAGTCGAGTCGATCTCGTCAGTCATACCGCAGAACGAAGGAGTTCGATGAATAGAATTTAACTGAATAAGATAAAGAAACCTAAGAGTGAATGAAACATATTTAAGATATGGCAGGCGCTGCAACGCAAGGCAAGTTGGAAATGTGAGGTAAGTTGATTTTTTAATTCTTAGAGAATGCAACTTTAAGGCTTGGTTTGTGTTGCTAGCATTTTATCAAACTTAGAATGCTCCTTCATGTTGAATAGATTTGTGATGCTGAGATATAGACATGGATTTCTCAGAACAGATGGTTCATTTTTCCGCTCTAATAGGTCCTTGTTTCCTTTCGTTGTGTTATAGTCCCGTGTATTAGCTACAACAGCCATCGGAAATGCGATATCGCAGGCAACATGGAATTTCATACCAACAGCAATGGAATGCTATACAAGAAACAGAAGGGCTTTGTTCGGTCCTACCCCTACCGAACCTTTCCCCCCCCCCAACACGCAGGAAGATTTGTGCAGCGAGTTTTTTTTTCAGTTGGTTTGTTGAATCACTGGCCATGTAGATGTCTTTTTCGCAGCCCCCAGGGGACGCCAATGAGACATTAATGGGGGCTCAGAGGAATTATTTGCATTGTGTTCGTGACGGTTTGTTTCTTTGGGTACCAAAAGATTTTGAATAGAGGCTGAGAGTTGGTTTCGATGCTTTATCATCTACGTCTACTACTTAGGTTGAAGCAAAGATAGAAGTTTCTTACAGGAGAAAGCATATTTGAGTTATGACAACATTCATTGAAATCTAAGGAACAATTCAATATTTACGAAAGCACAATGGTTTAGAAGAGATATTTTTTTCTACATGCTGCTGAATAGAGTTCTGTTAAACGAATACGAAAGAATAGGGGGCTCTAACCATATCCTTGTCCAAGAACCCCGCTCTAACGCAACGGGTTGTCAGTTTCTATCGGCCTAAACAAATTTTTGCCCTATGCAAAGTGTCAAGTTCTGAAACACTTTCCTCACATTTTCTCGTCTGATCAATATAACAAGTCACAGACCATTTATATTCTTTTTGCGATTCCACATTACTTTTCATCTTCACCATGTGAGCTATACTTTTCTCGTATAATAAAAAACTGAATATATTTAAGTCCTTATTATCAACTTATTCTTTGCAATTGAAAAAACCTCCAGCAATGTTTCGATCAAATTATCTCAACATCATCTGCTATTTCTAGATTTATCTGTAAATAGAACACGGTTAACGGCCAATAGGACACGGTCTGCCCTAAAATAAATCCATCGCAAGCACGACTAATACTGCCCCTGGACTTTCCAAACTTTGTGCGAAAACCAGATGTGCTAAATTCAATCAAGAAAATTCTTTCGTTTTTCAGTAATTCTTGGATTAGCAGAGTTGATTTACCTGTTTATGTTTCTTGAGGCTCTCTCTGTAATGCAGCAGTTTTGATTTTCACTGTATGTTGAGTTTCCGTAGAGCTGGTTTTGATAGGTAGCGGTTGATCACTGACCTCTGCTCCAATGTTTTGTTCACTCAGACCATTACGGGTCACCTGCTATTGGAATAAACTTGATACCAGCGTTGTGTAGTAATGTTTGCATAGCAATCGCCAAGGAATCCTTATTAGTCGCAACCAATGATTTTTGTTAATCGTGGTTTGGGGATAGTTATCCATCCGTTATCAGTACTCAGGGGCGGATCCAGAATTCTGGGAAAGGGGGCGCTGTCCGCCAAAGTTCACTCGAGGGTTTACAAACCCAAAAGTCAGCGGGGGTTTGAGGTCCCATTTTCATTTCATTTATCTACTGGGAGGGTGGCCCTTCCACAAAGCATTGGTGCAAGGGGCCAAAGCCAAAAAAGCGCCCGAAACAATCGTTGTTCTGCGGTGAAAAATGGAGGCTCGCGCTAATTGCGCCCCTTGAACCACCTGGATCCGCCACTGTTAATGAACCATTTAATTTCTTACTCACATATTTTGTAACTTCTAAGTTAAGGAATTGCCATTCTTGAAACTGCGGAGGAACAAGTAGGAATTTTCGCGAAAGCTTTTTTGCAGGCTTGGCATTAAAAAAATTGTGCAAATAACAGGCCTGAATGAATCACCCACGTAGCTACAGGGGGCACGGGGGCTGTGCCCCCAAAACGAAATTTGTGGCAACAGTTTGCCCCCTCTACCAGTGGCTCTCGTTAAATGATGATATCATGAAAATTTCTACTCTGCCCCCAAGGCATATTTCACTGTATGATTCTGCTCCTCCACCCTGGAATCTACAGCTACGTGGTTGGCATGAATGTATATTTTTTCTTAAACACAATCTAAAAATTTACAATTTAACAAAACATATTTACATCAACGATACTATTGAGAGCATGATAGGCATGGCTAACCTAATTGGTCTGTATCATAAAAACAACACAGATAATAAAGGCTATACCAAAGTTCTGGTCCCCTCATAGGGATAAACAGATCACAGAGATTGGATATCACTTTTGCCGGATCGGAATTTCAAAGTTGACAGGCTTTGGAATGGTCTTATGTAACATAGTTTTGCTAAAATGACGCTCTGATGAGTGAATGAATTTTAGCGTTGATTCCAAAATTTGTCTGCTTTGGTCATGGGTAAAACTTTTATCACCATACAAAATTATTTGAACAAGGGTTTCATTTGGCAGGTTTGAGATGTTGTGTATTTGGAATACTTCGTTAATGGTGCCAAGAAGATCACGCCTCTGATCTTTATATGCATGGCATTGCAGCAAGAAGTGTTCCGTATCCTCAATTCCATCATTTATTAGACACCTTGGGTCAACTGTGTCTCGAAGTTATGGTTGAATTTGTAAGAGTTTAGCTTAGTGAGGCCTGTGTGTAGCTGGGTGAGGATGGTAACACCTTTTGGATCATAAATTCCATAAATAGGTTTTTGGGTCGGGCGGATGAGAGAGGAAAGTCTGTTTTTAAATGAGCTTAATGTATGAATATATTCTGTTTGTAGCAAGAGAGGTTATCCAGGGAAGCAACAGCAGAGGGCAGCAGAGTCATTTGCCCCCATTGCCTCGGAAAATAAGCTTCATTCTTTTATTTTGTTGTTATTTTGCCCTTATTTTCCACTGTTCCGCCCCCCTTGCTCACTAGTGCAGCAATCGACCTTGAAGCCATCTGGCTAAGCATCTCTTTTTCCCTTTTAAGAACCAGGGTAGAGATTGGAAATGGTCAATAAGCCCTGAGGCTTAACAGAGGATCTTATTGTGGTAAATTCTGATTTTGTACAATTTTCTGGACTCAAACACTCCATTATTTTGTAGATTCATTATCTTTAAATTTTCGGGAGCATTTATGATAAAGAAAACTGCATAGACGGGGTGCAAGCAAGGCTTTTTTCGATACAGGGTCAATTGGAAAACAGTGCCCTTTAATGAAAAATGACAATCGTAAGACAATAATGAGAACAATTTGATGTGAAGCGAGGCCTTTTTTAAACAGTGCCGGTTACTTAAGAAAAATCAAGGGGAATCACCGGTAGTTAGCAAATTACTTCAAAAGTACAGACAAAACTGGTTGTTTTGAATTTTTACTGCAACTCGATATAAATTCGATTGCATCAGAATGGCTTTCCAGGTCCAACTTTGCCTTGCTTCTGGTGAAACGAAAATTGCAAAGTTTACAGCGAAATCATGGACTAGATGGCACCTTAGGGGCGCTTTGCAATAAGTCCCTCTTGGCAATCGTTTATTCCAATGCTAAAGGATCAATGCATTTTCACGGTGCATTTTCCAAGGGTAATATCACTTAAATCCCTTGTAATATAACCTCCATAAACCTCGTTGTCTGCTTTCGCTTTCAGTTCTTACCCCCCCCCCCTCCTGTTCTTGCTCGCCCCATTTCTGATCTGGCATTACTCCTGACAGAATCCTAAAAACATTGACTTGAATGGTGAAATACTGACCATAATTTTAGGGTTCAATAACCTCCTTACAACTGGGTTATTTTAAATTAATTCCCGCACCGTTAGTTATCAATTAAGCCATCGGAGGCTTCTTTGCTTTGGGCAATTTTAGGTAGGGGCTAGAGTTGATATCCAATGCTTGTGTGGGGTGTACTGGACCGACCTTCACTACATCTTTTATTTGGGACCGACTGGGTGTAGCAAATTAAAAAAGCAAGTACATGAGTTTCTTTATCTTGTATTTTCTAAATGGTGAGGTTTTATTGCAGGCTGAGACCAACCTTTTCTATATATACAAATTATTTTTGGACGGACCCAGAAATATTGTGTGACACCCCCAGACCCCCAGACCATCCTTATAGTTTGGGGCTTATTCCAAGGGACGTACAGGCGGTTTCTGAAAATCATTTGAAAGTAAACGCCATTTCAAATCTGCCAAAGCATACTTCCTTCAATATTTGGTTAACTGGAACAACTGTTTCTCACGGAAATGAACACAAAACAAACTTGTTGGGGGACGGGAGGCCAATTTGAAACTTTTTAGATCCAGAGTTGGCGTTATACAGTAGGGGGGGGGGGCTTAAACAGGGTTAATTAGATTTATAGCTGAAGCAGTTGGACAGAAAACCACAATTATAGTTATGCACAGATTATTTGAATTCATATTCATCCATGTTTTTGCTTCTCTACTAAATGTGTATCTTAAATCTTCAAATCAAAATATTACCAGAAAACCTGGCTGTGATAATTATATCATAGGACATATCCTCATTGTTTAGACAATTAAGTTTGGTAATTAAAAATTTTTATCAAATAGGCAAGGGCCTTAAGTTAAGGTGCAACTTTAAGTTTAGGTTGAAAACCATATTAACCTTTCTTTGCAAAATTCATGACCTCTTCCTCCAAGACCCCCAAAGGAACAGCACCTAATGAGAGAACTATCTCATGAAATTCTCTCACATCAAAACTCTCTCCAAGCATTGATTTAGCTTTCTCTCGCAATTCTTTAATCTTCAGTTCTCCAATCTTATATGCACATGCTTGCCCAGGCCATGTTATGTACCTGTCAACTTCAGCAATAATATCCGTCTCTGCCATTGCTGTCTTCTCAGACATAAACTTGATGCTGTCCTCTCTGCTCCAACCAAATGCATGAATCCCAGTGTCAACTACAAGACGGCAGGCTCTTAGCATCTCATGAGACAGTCTTCCATAAAAATCGTAAGGATTCTCGTATAAATGGAGCTCTTCCCCAAGGTATTCACAGTATAGGCCCCAACCTTCTAAGTAGCCTGTATTCAATGCAAATCTCCCAGGTGACTGGTAGTATACCCGATCTTCTATATATCTTCTAAAACTTGGAAGATCTTTCTGCTCCATGGCAAAAGAGCACTGCAAATGATGACCTGGTTCCGCTTCATGAAGTGACAGTGAGACACATTCAATGTTTGATCTTTCTTCGACTTTGTAGGTGTTGAGATAAAATGTGCCTGGCCTTGTGCCATCCACAGATGGGTTCAGGTAATATGCTCCAGGAAATCCTGGTGCTATTTCCTTTGGTACTGGCTCAATAACATACTGCTGACTAGGGATTGTTTTGATAACTTTAGAAAGCAGACTTTTGATTTTTGTTGCAATATTGTTATATATAGAAAACATATCTTCTTCATTCTTGAAATGAAACTTTGGGTCAGATTTAAGGTAATCTTGGAAATTTTGCAGACTGCCTTGGAAATCAACTTTTTTCATCACTTCTTTCATTTTCAGTGAAATTTGCTCGACCTCATTTTTGCCGATATTGTGAATCTTTTCTGGGGTCAGCTCAGTGCTTGTGTGGAATCTAAGGCACTCCTGATAATACTCCAAACCATTTTCTAAGAAGCAAATGCCAGGCTTAGGCCGCACATGTTGGATGTATTCTGTTCTGAGAAAGTTTGCAAGTTGAAGATAAGCTGGGAATACTTTATCTGCAAGGAGCTCTTTTGCCTTATCTGCCAGGGATTTCTGCTCAATCTCATCAATTGCTGTGGGAAAATTCAAGAATGGCTTGTACATCTTAGACTCTGATACAGTGCCTTTTCCAATCAATTCAAGCTGTCCGGAAACAACGCTTATAGACTCTATAGCCATTGTATAACCTTCACTGACACCATAATTTAGTAATTCAATCATGTGGGAAATTTGAAAAGGAAAATGTTCAAATCTCGAGAGAATTTTCTTATACTGGGTGGCAGTGTCTGTTTTCATCCATGAAATCAGACGAGGAAAATCCATTTGTGGGCCTTCCAGTTGATTCAAAGGAAACAGAAATGATTTGAACTTCATACCACTTAGATACTGCTTGATTTCCATTTCCAAAAGCGTATAATTTAATCTCATTGATGCGCTGGGGTCGTCCTTTTTGGCTTCCTCCAGCTCGTTCAACAATTCCTCAGCTGCCTTTTCTCGCCTCCTGAAAGACTCAAGGCTTAGGTCATCTAACTTATCATCAAAATCATGAATGCCAATAGCAGTAGCGAATTCAGGGCTTTCCTTGAGCCTCCACTCCCAAAATCTCTCTAAAATACTTTCTTTTGAAGTCATGGTTGCGCGATCAGCCTGATGATTGCAAGAGCCCACTTCCCCTTTTCTCAACAACGTTCGAAAGAAAAACGTGTCACGTGTGTGAGGCGTTCTGGGAAACCTCTCCTTCGCAGAAGCAACTTATTTCAAGCCCCATCTTAGAGCCTCCACCGCCGGAGGTGGTCCATGTCCCCAAATTTTCAGCTCTGCGAGGTATCTCATCATGTTGCACCGTAGAAAATTTTTACCATCAAATTTTGCCCCCCCTCCCATTTGTCAATTGTCATTGAGGCCCTGGTTACAGTATGTCATGTTGCGATCCTCCCAAGAAGCCCTTGGATTTTGCACTATAGTCTGCCTTTGTCTTGAATCCCTCATAATGAATTTTATTCATAGCGTCAAAGCTTAGTCCTTAAACAGAAAACATGAGGACTGTTCACATATTTTGGAATCAAAGATGATTGAAGGGGTGTTAACACAAATATTTTTAGTCATTGCTGTGGCCTGTAACTAAATCAACTGATTGCAGGGCTTTTAAAACTGCTAACACCATGATCAATTTGTAGCAGTTATGCAGTGAACTTGATTGTGTCAGTAATGATTCACCTTGTACCAAAAGAAATTGTTTGTTTATTTGATTTAAGTGGCATGTCTTAGATTAGTGCTTTAGGAGGAAGTTTATTAGAAACTGAAAAAATAGACCTATCTCTAGCGCTCACACTTGCTGAAAAGATCTTTAATAAGGGAAGAGGGTACAAGCCATCAATAATACCTCTTTTTAATCACGTCCGTCGCTACATAGTGGTATAGGGGTATTGTATGGAGGGAAGCAATTATTTTCATAGTTTGAGGTGCCAGTCCCACCTTGGTATAGACCCTATAATGTCACGCCTATTTCACTTGAATGCAGAACACATTTTGTAAATCAGGACTCTTCATTTCAAATAAGTGATATTGTTGACACTAGAATCTCGACTCATTTATTTTATGCATGACATTATCACTCTCTGCATTATTCATTATTGAATTGCTATTATCTCGATGATAGATGGCCTAGACATATTCAATCTATCTTCGACAACCAGATTATACATGTCGTCGGGACACGAAGTTTTCAAAGATAGAAACAACATTAGGACATGCCTAGGCACAGATGAGAAGTTAGAAAAGACACAATGCTTTTTTATCATCACAGCAAACATCATTTTTCATGTGCTAACTAAAGTGACATGCTAAGCTATTGGTTTAAGAAACAATCTATTGCGTGGAACTGTTAGAATTAAGTTATAAGTAAGAAAAGTATGAAGATTATTCTACCCTTAGATTGAGAAGGGCGCATCAAGTCATTTGGTTGGGCGGGGGACGTGTCTACTCAAGCAAGACGTGTTACATTCTATTCTTTTTTAGGACCGACTGGTTGTAACAAAATAAAGTAGAAAGCACGTTCTTCGTCTATCTTTCAATGCATTTTAATCACCAGTTCGATTGCGCCCCCCTTATATAATCCTGAATAGGTCTTTGTCTATAACTAGGCACATCTTAATCAGGCGACGACCTCCTCGATCCGATGCTGATGTATTCCCCATGGGGTATCAATTCACAAAAAAATTCACTCTATTTGTTCTTCTTCTTCTTGAAAGCCACGATCTTCTTGACTAATACTTTTATGAATCGTGCTAAAAGGAGGACGACCAGAAAAGAATTCATGACAATCAGAAAAATGCCAAGCCACCTTGATTCTGAGTGGCCAACCGTTGTACCGGGATCGTTGTTTACATCCGATTGGATCACTGCTCCGATGCAGAGATTAATGGAAACAATAAACAGCGACAACAACTGCACGAAATTTTCAAATTTATCTTTAATTGGCTTCGCTCTTGCGTGAAGAACGGCGAAAGACATTGCCAGCACGATAGCACTGGAAAGTCCAACTTTTGTATGTTGCAAGAACAGAACCGTACCAACAGTCAACAAAAGCTTCCTGATCATCTCGATTATTTCCCAAAACCACCAATCGTCCTCATAATTTTCATACGTAAATCTGAGCGCAGATATAACCACGGGGGCGTCATCTTCTTGCAAGCTTCCAAAGACCGCACGATCACAACCTCCAGGCATTTCAGCTACTCCAGTTGCATCTTGGCTGGTAGTATCTGCTTCAATGATGCTGACAGTATCCGAGGCTGGTACAATACATTCACTTTTTCCAATGCCTTTTTGATTGCGAGCTCGATGTACATAGCGTAACAATATAACCCACAGAGCAATAGGCAATCCAAAAGGAATAACAAGCGAGCAATATGCTGCTATCAGTGTATATCTATGCGTTGTGATCGTAGGGCAAGGTATACTAAGATCAGAACGAAGATAAAATAGAGTATGCAAGCATTTCCCCCCACGCTCTGCAGTACATAAAGACGTACAGCTGATTGGCAACACTTGAATGATTCTTGTGGATGTGAATGGGTATGTGACAAACAAGAACAGTGCCACAAATTTGATGCATTTTTTTCCGCAACGATTCCGCTTCGTTTTGAATTTCACGCTGTCCGTCTCCAGAAGATATAAACAGCATATTTTCATGACAAAATATGCAAAGCTGAGCATAAGGATGCTGACTGTTATGATTAAAGCCAGCCAGAATTCTTTGATTGAATCTATGTTCCAGTTTTGGTTAATGCAACGCAGTGAAGGAATCCTGATGATTTCAAATTGGATGTAATCTAACACTGAGACTGTTTTAAGCAAAGTCTTTGGCCAATGAATGTTGCTGAAGGTATGCAGTACGCTTAGCAAGACTTGATAGAAACCGATCAATATTTTAAAACTTGCGATGATAATGTCAGCAAATGTACGCCTGGAGTTGGCATCACCTTTCCTATCATCGCTACTTTGTCCAACCGAAATCTTATCAGTCAAGGAAATTACCACGCATAAGAGAATGAATAATACCAAATACCCAATAAACTCAAGTATGACTATATAAACCTGTGGACACTTGATACATCGGTTGAATTGTCTGCTATAGCCTTTGCTGCATAGTGCGCATAGAACACCAGCATAACCTGGTGAACAAGAAGCGTTGATGCCACCATTGCATGCATGTAAAATAGGACATTTGATTGGCAGTGGCAACCGGCAGTTGAATTTCATCGTATTTCGATCATAATCGTTACCATGTGTTTCTAGGTTGCTTATAAAAGCTTTAAAATCCTCCATACAATTTCTATTGCTGGATTCAGTTCCGTTCCATGTCATCCAATACCCCTTTTTTAATTGTGGATAATCTCTTGAGCACTCATATCCATTCTGTCCACATTTCTCACAAGCGCCGAAACGATACTTCCGATAAAATCCGTCCAGACAATTGCAGGCTCTCGTTCCTGCCAAACTGTTTGTATCGGTTCCCTTCGGACATGTACGGCAGTCAGAGACGTCTTTGCCGGGACTTCGTTCCGGTGGAACATACTGGCCTACCGGACAACTTTTGCAATTAGTGCTTGCTAGGTCATCTTGGTAAAACGAGCCGGGTGGACATGCCCTGCACTTCCCCCTTGACTCTTCTCGAGCATCACTATCGCAATAGTAGCCAGCTGAACAAGCTCGGCAAACGAACTCCATGTATTCCCCGTGCCATTTGCACTCATAACCCATAAATGCAAAAAATCTCATTGGTGATCTAAAAACAAGATCAGTATCTGGGCAGCATTTTATAGAGGCTTTTAGCTTCGAAGAGCTGATGATACGTTTCAGATCCTTACATGAGATGTAAATCTCCGAATCTTTGGTCATCCTGTCGAAGTTAGACATGTTGAGTTGTTGCAGTTGCACATTGGAAAACAAAGTAATAATATTTGGTGGCTTTTTCATCCCATAGATGAAGCCTTCCACGTTAGAAAGTTTATTTTTATGCAGAAACATTTTATTAATTTCCGTGTTGTTAAAAGCATGTGCAGGGACGCTTTCCAGTTTGTTGTCGTGCAGAAGTAACTCAGCCACAAACCTAACTTTTTCAAATGCTTTTGCTGATATAGAGCTGATCATGTTGCCCTGTAGACCAAGTTGGTGTATATAATAACTGCGTTCAAAAATATCTGCACCAATTTTCTTGATTTTGTTGCCCTCAAGGCCTATGTCCAAAATTGTAGCGAACCGTAAATCAATTTCTTCTATTTTGTTATATCCAAGTTCCAGTGTCAATAACCGCCTAACATGAACTTTACTAGCATTAAAATTCTTTAAGCTGTTTCCCCTCAACTTAAGCTTTTGGAGTTTTGTGCAAAGCTTGAAGACATCATCTGGCAAATCAGTCAAATTATTGAAAGATAGGCCGATTTCATGAATATCGTTGGTGTACTCAAAAGCATTGGGCTGGATTCGCTGCAGCGAACATTTTTCACAAACAAACATCCTTAATCCTGTGAAGCATTCCAAGTTATCACGTTTAAGGGTTGCAAGATGATTTTCACTAACTGATAATTCTTTGATTCCCTTTGGTAAAATCGGAAAAACCTCATTCAAATTCAATTGATTTGAGTTAAGGTAAAGTGTATCAAGGGAGAGCAATTGATTGTTAAACATTGTTTTCAACGCCTCCAAGTTGACCAAGTTATTCTTCAATTCTAGACGTCCCAAGGAGCGAGGGAAGGCAAATGGATCCTTTAGGGAACAGTTGTTCAGTTTCAGAGTATTCAACTGTGAAAAGTGCACGAAAGCGTCTTTTCTTACATGCATAAATGGGTTATAAGAAAGATCGATGCTCACCACTTTTAAAGGAATGTCTTTGGGTACCTCTTTTAGACCTGCATGTTGACATTTATATTTGTACCTGGAACACTTGCATTTAGGAGGACATCCAGAAATCATTGATGACGTAATTAGCAGCAGTAGTATGATCGCTCTGTTAAGACTCTGAGAATCTCTGAGAATTTCCATCCTTAGTAAACGCAGTTGGACTTGCGTTTTTGTAGTTATGTAACTGCCTAGAATTTGAAAGAACAAAGATCAAAAAGGATAAAGAACTATGTAAGAAGTAGAGTATAGACCAAAATAGTAGGATGCCTACTGGATTTACCTGATGCTGTGAAAATTAAATTAGTGATATAAGTCATAGAATAAGTTAATCTATAACAATAATGATCAACTGTATTATACTATGATGAAAAAGAGGCCCCTGAGAAAGTATCTCCTTCTGTATCCTGGATTTCCATCATCATCACTCCCGTCATCACCAGGGGCGCAATGGGAAATGGATTTTTAGGGGGGGCTCATAATTTTTCCGATGAGTTGTAATTTTTCGACTACAACGATGAGTTGTAGTTTTTCCAAAAATTTCCGACAGCGTAGCATAATGTTAAGAATTTCCAACAGACTTGGTGCTAGGGGGGCTGGAGCCCCCCTGCCCCAAGCCACTGCGCCCCTGACTCCATCACATATTAAATCCAATATTTCTCTTTAGAATGTTATCCCCTTAGCTAGTTACATGGGGCGACTTTAACTCAAATGACCTTATTGATTCATGCAATGTTTCAATTTTCAGTTTGCATTTCATTTTACAAATTTTAGTTCATTGTAGATCTTCTCTCTTGCACTACGCTTTCTCTGAGGCAAATGCAGCAAGCGTATTTTCACTTCATTTTCATTTCAATTGTTGTTCATTTTCATTGCTAGCCTCGTCAGTCGAGACGAATGCTTGAAAAAATTAAAAAGGGCAGCTGCTTCCCTGGCTCTTTTCCAAGAGAGCAGAGGGGGCAAGAATCAAATAAATATATGATAGCTATTTTCCATTAAAGATCTTGAAGTTCTTTCTGATTTAGCAGCAGCAACATAAATGTCATTCACCGAGTCATCCAGCTCAATTTGTTGAATTATCTACAATTTTACAGGGTATTCAATTTTACAAAGAATGTCTGCCCCCCCCTACGCCCCCCAATGCTTCTGGCATCCCCGTACCTCAGTATCACCCAAATTTTTCCTTAAAATGGAGTATTCGAATATAGGTTTCTAAATACACTCTTTTTTTTAATAAGAATGCTTTTTTGCTGAGCCTCAATATTCTTAAATTATTCTTAGCGTGGCAGAAAATGCGGATATGGCAATAAACTGTTATTATTATCATCAATGCCAAAAACGCACACCTATTACAAATATGTTGGGCTAACATGTCATCAAAATAGAGTCTAGAAAATAGAAGAATGAGTAATTAAATGTGATAACAAATTTCGAAGTAAAAAACACCCGCTAAAAATAATTGTTTCATTAGATCCTCATTATTCTTATAAAATTCATGCTGCGATTATTAGCAATTCTGCGAGGGAGAATGCAAAAAGTTAAATAGTTTCATATTACCATTCAATCATTTGAACCGATGGGGTAAAAGCGAAAGTCCAGAAAATAGTACAGTCTATGTTTGGTGATATCGCTTTTAAAAGACTTAAAACATTGTATTAACAATACCATCTTGTAGCAGATGGTCCAGATTCCTATGGGTGAATGTATAGCTGGTCAAATATTACATCGCAGGTCCACTTTAGGCCTAGTTTTTCTCCGTCTTAGAAGGCTATAGAAATCTGTCTGCAAAGAAGCATATAAACAGGACCTATTTAAGCGTGCAGAACTACGCACTTTCTGACGTAGTAATTTAAAAAAGGCCGTATTGATTTCGAAAATGTATAGTATTGAATTTTTGGATTTGTGAAAATGTCTATTTGCGGCTATCCCAGATTCCTGCTTTGTTCACAAAATGTAAATTTTTCTCGTCAGTTCGATTGTTTTGAAGCGATTTCTGCGTCATGGCCTATAAACGAGTTCAAAATTCGGGGCACTTCCTTTCGCTACGCCTGCATGGCTAGGACACCTAGGTTCGCTGAGGTTGGCACTGATGGGTTTTTGTGATTAAATATGATATGATATGATATTTTCCGATAAAATTTCCGATAAAACAATATAATAATGTATCTTTAGTATCAAAAATCTCTTTAAATAGGCCCTGCATATATATTTGCTAAGCAGTGCAAATTTCTCGAAAGATTTATATTTATATGCATTATATGCAAATCCAATCAATATACAAATAAAGAAAGCACATAATAAATATCAAGGAAAAAACTTTTAATTTACCTTCTCTATAATTTTCCCAACATTGATCGTCGTCATCAAATCTCTAGATTTCGTACCGTTCTAAACTTGGCTTCGGTTCTTTAAATTCAAAACAAAACATCTAGCAATAGCATTGCAGATTTGTCATTTGTACAAAGCTCCGATCAGCTGCTTCTTTGTTAGAACGAAAATGAAACCAAAATGATTATGAACCGGGGGTTAGCACTTTAAATCAGAGGCGGAAATAGAGCTCCTTGATTGAAATCGAGCAGTGAATTAATCGAGAAGTTAAGGGAATAAGGGGCGTGGTCTTCCCTAGATTTTTCTGATCACCCCTCTCACAGTCACTCTTTTTCGTGGCCACGTCCATTTGGTAACCAGGTCCCTTAGCCTACAGCATACGAGTCTGCGAGCAGGCCGTAAAATCGGAAACCTTAAAAATTTGCACGACCACGCTCTTTAAGCACTCAGAAAGGGCAGAAAACGCCCTTTTAGCTAAATTTAGAATAGATCTTTGTTACGAACATTCAGACAGACGGACAGAGAAGAAATTCTTTATAAGGAGATGCGAAAAACTCCCTCAATGCGAAGTCCCTTACATTTTTGCAGATATGAGGATTACGTTTTTTATAGTCTCCTGAATTATTGTATTTTCATCAGTACGAGACAAGATTTTCTACCATTCCCCCAAACAGCATGCTTACCACATAATATGAAAGCTTAGGTTACCTATTTGGAACTAGACCTTGCCTGCTAGCACCAAGTTACTTAAAATCAACCACCGTCTAAAGGGAAACGTATAAGTACAACAGTATTCTTGATGAATACCAAACATCAGCTACAATCAGTGGCGTAACGGAGCAGTGTGGGGCTCTTAGTCAAAGAAGTGTTTTGGGGCCCCTACTTTTTTTTTAAATAAAGTTTACAGGCTGAGCCCTAAATTACCCTTAACTGCATAAATTTTTTACATGGAATTTTTAAACAACATTAACTAACATCAATATAGCAATTATTTAGAAACGCATATATATAAAAAAAATTTCACATAATTTCGCGGGGGCCCCCTAAGGGGCCCTATTGTGTGGGGGCCCTTTGTTTTGTGTTTAAGGTGCACACCGTGCGCTACGCCACTGGCTGCAATGAAATTGAACGACACGCTGATATTGAGTCACTAGCCATAACTGTTAAGGTTATCCTAGAGGGCACACTCAGCAACACAAATTCCAAGTTTAATGATTGATTTTAAAAGTGCAGTTAAATTTTCTAATTATTAGGGGCCCTGAGCCCATTGTGAACTGCGTGAGGCTCATCTTGGCAGGCAAAGAAGCGTGCAGTTCACGCACGCAATGCACCATGGTTTTTGGCAGCTATTTGGCCATTGTAACTTGAAAAAGGCCTTCCCTTGTTATCATGATATGCATTCTTTCCAATCCGTCTTGTCGAGCCTCCTTTTCACTAGTGTCGGCCTCCAACCTCCTTTTCATTTTGACAAGCCCGAATCGGCCCGGGCTTGCCTCAAGGAAGTGTGCGGATTTGTTTTGTTGTTCTGAGCAAAGTTGAAATACCAGAGTTTAAACTGATCCCTCAGAACATTATTGTAGCAGGTACCTCGTGCTTTTATTTTCTCAAAATTTTAACTGATTGAAGTTGTGGTTAGACTCAGAATGAATCAAGGCCCGCGGAAAACCTGAGACATAGCCTCGGTGGGGATAACCAATCACTGCGTTATCCCCAATTTTTGCCTATAAAATGGAGGGCTGAAGCTACCAATGCTCTTTGAAGGTTTGCAGCGGATCAAGCAAGATGTCTCTCTGCTGTCCAGTTATTTTTATCGCGTTTGTAGCATCAGTTGGGGAGACGGTGGTAAGTTACAAAATAATGAACAGCTATTTATTTCTAATACGTTTTAATGCAATTCCTTGCGATATTTTTAATATTCAAGATGAAGGATTTTGTTGTATTATTTAGATTATACAGTTAAACGGGACTTTAAATACGCCTTTAAGATAGACGCCATATCAATATTTTCATAACGGGAGAAGGTAGATTGTTCTGAGGTATGCTATGTACAAAGGATTTGAGGTAAAAAGCACTATTTAGAATACAGTAAATCAGTTCACGTGGCCACAATAGTAAACTTCCCGCTAGGCCAGTCTGCGTATGGCAAGTATGGGAAAGGGCGTCATCATTATTTTTGTAGGATGTACTTGTAGAATTAATGTTAACCCTTTCGAGCTGCATATGCGTTAATATGCGAGCAATATTTTGTCGCCTTCATCTCCATAGCTCCATAGTCATGATCTTTAGATAAGATCCTAGCAACGGCTGAGAAGCGTCCTGACCTTTAATCCTTCGAAGCCTGCTGCTATCTTTTTCAACTTTGACTTAAATAAACTATCCTTTTATCAACATTATTATTTAATGATAAAATTCCTTTATTGCGCTTTTGAGCAGCATTCCTTAAACCTGATTGTTTCGCGCCAGCTGTCGCTCTATTTGCTAATTCTTTGCTAATATAACCAATATGTTTAGTGCTCGCTAAATATTTTGGAAGACAGTTTTATGGTTCCTAATCAATAAATCAACGACAAAGCTCAGGAACGGTGAACAGTTTCTATTTCTGAACAAAATCCGTACAGGAGATTCCAATTTTTTGGCGGTAGTGCTTGAAAGTTTGGTATGATATAAATATGTTCCTAAAGAGAGTTATTCTAGGGCTCAAAAGTCTCAGCAGGGTGCAGAAATGTAACGGCTTTTAATCTATTTTTAAAACCTATCGCTTTTCTTAAAGTAGTTGCTCTCCATTTGGTTTTTAACTTAGATTTCCCGCTAAATTTTGTGGTAAACATGGCGAATTTAGTTATATGTTATGGCCACGTGCTGCTTTATTACCTAGGCCAAAGAGAATTACAATTTTCAGAAAATGGAAAAGGAAAAGCAATAATTTTGAAAAAAATTTATCTAAAATATAGAATAAGATCATTAATTATGTTTCAATAGGATATAGGTCTTTAACATTAATTTACTTTTATATTTTGGGCGCGGCAGTCAAGACAGTCAGTCCATCCTGCGCACAGACATCCAAAATTTGTAGCCCCAAACGTAGCCCAAATACATCAAATTAACAGTTTAAAAATATAAGCTCTGTTATTTTTACATAAAAGATGTTTATGAAAGTAATTTTATGGAATGTATAACTATCGCCATTCACAAGCAAACCAATAGCACGTGGCAAACGCATTTGCCGTTTTTTTGCAAAGGGGAAGTACCTGCGCGTAGGCGCCACCGTTTGCTGCAAAAACAAACAAAATTGATCAGAAATGTGCGTAAAACAGTAAAAACTAGTGATAGAAATGAGAATCAGCGAAGAAAACAAGTTTTTTTTGCGAAATAGGAGAGAAATTTGAGTGGAGGTATCTGTGTCGCTTGCATTAACTGGTGATGGGATGGAAACTAAGGAACATGGCGGATTAAAGGAGCGAAACGGTATGATAATTTCAAAAACATGCTCTTTGCTCATGAATGTAAAAAGTAGCGAGTCTCTAAAGTAAGTTAAAAAGAACCTTCATTGACATGACACTACCCTAAAAGGTCTATGAAGTATAGACATGAGCGTTTTCTTATAATCAAAGCATAATAAATTAGCAAGAAATTATTAACTGAATTTCTTTTAACTCGTCTGAACAGCCGGTAGACTCAATTACTTACAAAGTTTTATGGAGCTATCAGTAGGTTTTTAAAAGCCTGCCCGAACTAGAATAAAAAAATTGGTCATAACTTTTAAATGATAAAGGAAAAACAGGAGGTTGCCAGGTTGTAACTCTCTTTTCTTTAATTGAAATCTAGGTTATAACGGGGAAATGTTTTTCAATTTTATTTCCATTGATTTAGTAACAAAGTTATCATAACAATCAGCCTAACATTGAAACATCCAGCCTAAATTTTATAAGAAAGTGATCAGGGAAGGTGAAAGTTTGGAAATCTGCTCTTGACTGGATTTCATATCAATATTGCTTTCAACTATTAATATTTTGTAAAAGAAAAAAGACTTGGAATTTCTATACCAGCAACTTCTTATGTTCACCCTTTTTTTTAAAACTACTTATTGCGTTATATATAATACTATATCCAGTTATATGGCATCAATAACTTCTATTTCACCTATCAGTGACATGAAAATGAGATCAACTAACCAAGAACCAAGGAATGAGATCTTGAAAGCTGTAGGATTGATAGGGCTGTGGCAAGTTTCCTTGCTTTTGAAAAATATGTCATCTGATAAATGTAAAATTAAGCTTTCATGATTGTGATATATTCCGTTGCATATACCAAAAAAACGAAGAAAATTTTTCACAGCAAGCTACTTAGTTTACCTGATTAATTCTTGGTGAAAATAGATTTATGATTGTATTCAAACATAAAAATCAGTTTATATATTCTAAAGATACAAAAATTAAACAATATTTGCCTTCCTTAAATTTTTGGTTAACTCGTAGTTTTGTCATACACATTTATCATTGAGGATATGTTTCCAGTATAACAAGAATTGTGAGCTTTTCAGACCCTAAGTTTCAATGTTAAGTTATTATTTTAATGATTTACCATCAATCTCATTAATAAACAAGTAATTATGAAGAAATTTTATTTTCCTATTAGATAAAAATTACTATTCATGATGATATTTAATCCGAGATTTTCCTGAATGAAAACCAACAATTTTGTTAAGCAAAGGGGGAATCGGAATGCGAGTAGAACACGCGTCAATGTGGGTTACTGACTCAGCTATTGTTATATATCGCAATAGAACAATTACAGCACCGGTATGCCAGCGTTGCTTTAATATAAATATTAATAACAAGCAAAACGAATATCTTATTACTTTTTTTTAAATAGCATTGTGTAGCGGAATCTTGTAAACCTGAATATTTCAGTTTGATTTGTCAATGAACTTCTTTTGGCAAAGGGGAATTACTGATAACCGTTTTCAACTTATCCATTAAATTGACCATTGATCAAATGAAATACATGGATAAACAAAGTTAAATGGTTACACAGAGCTAATCTAGTGGTAACTTAACTCTTACAAATAAGCAGATGGCGAAAATTATGTATCAATTTCTAGCCCATTCTAAGCCGGAACAATTCCTTTGCCTTACTTTAGTCATGTCTATACGGAAAATCTAGGGAAAGAGTTTGATATTTCCAAAATGTTAAGAATAGAAACTTAAAGAACGGCTTCTCTATAAAACATCTCCTAGATTTTCTTCAATTCCATTACATAAAAAGTATCAGCAGAAAGTAGGAAGCAAGAAATTGTCATGGCAAGAACAAAAAATAGATTATGCTTTTTAAAATAGGGGGAGCATTGTGAGGTGGAATCTTTTAAATCTTAGTATTTCAGTCTGATTTGGTCAATGATTTCTATTGGCAAAGGGGCATTACTAATGATCGTTTTCAAATTCTGTGAGAAAAATTGAATAAAAAGGTGCTCTCTGATAGCAAAAATCGGAGAAAGGGGCTTTTTCTAAAAGACCTTGACAGTCCTGGTAACAAATCTGACATAGGATTGAATTTGTTCGTTGCTTGATTAATAAGTAGCAAATCTAAGTCTTGATTTTTGTAAAAAAAAACATAAAGAAGTTTTAAGTGCCCCCTAAATGGTCAAATGAATGTGGAACGTTATAATGTAAGCTTGAAATTCCATATTTCAAAGTAACAGTTGTTTAAAATAAATTTTGTCATTCCTCAGTCCTTGTAAATCTTGGACAATTTGAGATCCAATCTTACAAAGTCGTTGAATTAAATCCACCTCTAAGATTTATTGGCAGATGATAATGAAATCTTACCCTAGAATCTCAACTAACATCATATTTCATACAAAAAAGCAAAGAAGCTTTGAACGTATGTTGTCAATGGATTTTGCTTGGCAAGGTTGAATCACTCATAACCTTTTTATTGAATTGATTCGAATGATAAACCTATGCCTTAGCCACATTCCTTTACTCAGTAATGAGCAGAAAAAACATCGAATTCCCCTGCAATTTTGGCAATTTTCAATTTTCCACATCCCTACGTACTTTTTGAAAATCATTTTTTTGAACTGAATTTTCTGGAGTTCTTTTTTGAGTACCTGTGAATTTATTTAAATCATGTATTTGAATGCAGGGTAGATCCATCCGCCTCCTGCAGGTATTAACTTTTTGGGCCCTTTTTGCGAATTTTCTCCATTAGCGAAGGTTTCTTAAAAATGCCCTGCCGATTGAGGATGTAACAACATAGCATGATATATTAAGCAAAACAAGGTGAAGAGGATTTACTTAAATTCTAGAAGCAAAAATAGCAATAAATGCAGAGCTGAAAATAAATGGAACATTTATGAATTATGTTAATATCTCAGCCATTGGAAGTGGTTCATTGCAGTAAAATTATAAGACACGTTAAACCATAATTTTTGTGACAGGGAAAGACAAGTGGCAGATCGAAATGCACAACCAATTTTCTGTGCTTTTTCATTACCCATAAATTACTGCTGATTTGAAGAATTAAAAAAGCAATCTTTGATAATTATTATTCAATTAAAAGTATACTTATTTTTTATACTAACCAATATTAGATCAAATTTTTCAAACTTAAGGGTGTTATGCCTGGAAATTGTTAAGCATCCTTTAAGCATCCTAGGGGGAACTTTATATTGTTAATATTCTTTGCTGTATGGTATGCAGATAACGCTTATGATTGGCTTATTTGCAATAAATTGTAACTTAGTTTTTGAATATAAAATGATTTTGAATTTAAAGTTGTAGGCTTTCTCTACAAAATACTCTTGATATTTCTGTGTAAGCCTTTTATTTAAATATCCCTTCCTTTTATTTAAAGCTAACATGTATTTTCATATGCATAACAGTCTCATTGAGTAATTTTTACCAGTACGAGGACAGGAATCATTAATTCATCATGGATATCAAACTTGCAAGACATCTTAATTAATGATTAGTTAATAATTCAGGTTTATTTATCTATCTATATTTGCATAAATCATGATTTCATGTTCTTTTCATGGAATGTCAATGCAAGCGATGGGTTAAAATGATTTATGGGCCTTTAGATTTCTGTCAACAATTTCTGCATATTTATGACATCAATGTTAAAGCTAGAACTTTGCTGGATCTATATACCAAAGGAAAATCGCATTTTTTATACAGTCAACATGAACCACTTCCATTTCCCCTTAATTGATACCCCTATTGTTGGTGCGCTGAGGGGAAACCCAGCTATTACACACACGTAATAGATGTTTAGTCAATGAAGATATCTGAATACATTATTATGCTGTAATATTTTGAAAACACCTGCATCTTGAGCATTTTTTCATGATCGACAAGGACACACAACTCCCATCGATTGTGGTAAATAATTGCGATTTTTCAACAGTAATTTGGGTTACTTTTAGTTTGATGGTGCCGCTGCCGAGGAAACTTTTGTTGGCAAGGGGGAATTACAGATAAACGTTTTCAATAAATCTGGTGTTAATAAAAATTAGACACATTTTTCAATAGATGGTCATTTTTTTTAAGAACATTACCGTCAAAATTGAAGCTGAAGCAATGTCGAATGATGCAAATTTTTACAAAGATGCATACGCTTCCCAATAAAACCTTGACATGAACTGTCATTGATAACATGTTAATGATGTTTATGAATGTTTATAAATTTTCAAGAAAAAACATTTAATTGAGATTTATCTTAATGATTTAAGAGCAAATTTAGAACAATTCAGTGTTCGCGTATTAAAAAAATGAACCAAAACCAACATAAGCCTCAATTGAACTGATTTTTCAGCGAAGAAAACAAACTTAACAGAACAGAATAAAAAAGATTTCACTGATTTAGTTATTATTAAACTAGATATAAACACAAAGTTAGGATGAACAAGCAGGGATTGTTTTGTTCTTTAGGAGGGTTGAAGGTACTGGCCCCCTTGTCGAGAGGATGGTTCCAATACGTTTGTTTATCTGAAAATTTCTCTTTCAAATAAATGCTAAGACCATGCTACGATCAGTTGCAGAAATTTTGGACCCCAAGCAAAAAACAGCAATAAAATAGGCTTAAATAACCCCCCCCCCCTCATCCCCATCGTCAATGTTGTTTATACATAAATTGATTCAACCAGAGAGACATGTGAAAAATGTGCAGCTCTTTCAAGTCAATATTGACAGAGTGGAGGGGGGGGGTGGGTTGAAAAACTCTTTGCTTTATTAGAGGACGCAACAATGCTGGAACTGATTGTAGTCTGCCAGTGTCTACTGGACAGAACTAAGTAGAGTGTCTTGTACTAAATATCTTGTACATGACAGTGAGATTGACTGATAAAGAGCTATGGCAATTTCATTCTAAAACACTTGGACTATAGATTGGGAGCTCTGAAATTGTGATGTATGATTTTAGGCAGGAGCAACTGATTGAGGTAATAACATAGCATAATCTTTAAATAGCACTTATGAAGAACAGATAAAAATGCTGCCAGTCTTTCTTTTGGATCTAGGAAATCTTTCATGGCTTAAATCATACTCTGAAGAAAACTTGCATGCCGGGGCAGCCTGTTTGTTTTATTATGTATCATTTAATTATCATTTGGTCATATTTTCTCTGTTCAACTACCGCTTTGCGTTGTTTCTTATCTACGTCATTTAGAATACTGCGTTTAAAATAAGCCTTGTTTTGCATCCAGATAAAACACAAATTTCCAGTTGCCACATTCCATATTTTGGTGCTTTTGTTGTTCCACAGTACTTTAACATGTGTTGAGCAGAAGATACAGACTTTTTTGGCGTTATAAAAGCTTACTTTCGACCCTAACCAGGCAGCATTTTCAACGGATTTAAATCAAAATCCGCACGAAGAACCAACTTCATAATCAGTTAAACTAACGCTTTATTAAAAGATTTGCCACATACAAAATTAAGACCTCATCCGAAAGCTTGTCAATAATAGCGTATCAATTTTAACTGGCAAATATTATTTTGAGTGGGCAAGGTAGAGAGTTTTGTATGAAAACGTTTTGGTCTCATCTCCATATGCCTATTTACTTCAGCATCATGCAAGGTTTTGTCCAATGATTAGTGTTAACACTGAATAAATTAGGTTTTCTAGCAAAGGTTTGAATAAAGCAAGAGCCTCTTAAGAAATGGCTATAGAGAGCTGGGTTGTACACAAATATACGAACTTACTCCAGTGGTCCCAACTCTTTTTGAATATTTATCAGGGACATCGAAGTAAGAAGAGGAGGAGGAGGAGGAGGAGGGCATGCATCCATCTTTGTAGAGTGCAAGGGGGCAATAAATCTCATTTTTCTAACAACTTCCTTCCTTGTAATATTCGCATTTTTATCAAACTTTATTTAAACTTGCTTTACTCTCAACTAGATAGAATCAAATTTTCGTTATCTCATTTCCTATAATTTGCTTCATGGCAATGAATTAAGTAATAATGTTTACAATGGTTTAACGGTAATCATGGTTTCATGGGCATGTCCCTAACCCCAGCATGCTTATTCTCTTCTTGTCTTATGTGTACTTTTGTTTATATTTGCTTTCAAATTTGTGTTTTCAGGAAGGATTCACCTGCCAGAAAGGAGACTTCTTCCATCTAAGGAAGCAAGTATGCCTCCCTTGCAAAAAATGCAATTATGGGGAGGCAATCCAGACACTATGCGAGGGCACGCAAAACACTGTATGCCAAAAATGCCCAAAGGTGAGCGAAGCGCAGTAATGAAATCTCAAACATAAATCTAATTCTCCCCTCTGTCTTAACTTCTTTTCTTCATTCTCTGCAAATGCTTATTTATTTAAAAACCGGTATAAAACACATTTGAAGAACTCTATGAATGCGGTTGAATAATCTCAGGACCTTGAACCTGCAAATGCTTGAAATTTACTTCATAGTCAATATAGGGTAACAGTTTCAAGAGGGAGGAAGGAGGGTCGCATCATCTCCAACATGATAATTAGAATGTAAATTCTTCTTATTTCATTCATGTAATGCTGCAGTTAGCAATAATAACTTGGTATGACTGCGAATACTTACGAAATTTATGCAGAATTAAGGAATGGCCGTATACTGTTCTTTTAAGCTTTTGTCACAGCTCTTGTATTTCTAATTTTGAGTTGAAGTAAGTTTGAAGGTTTATAGGTAGTGTTAGCTGCAGTTTATCTTAGATAGAGGTTAATGTTTTGAGTGACATATTTCTTACATCCTCTGGCCTCAGTAATACCCATGATACCATAAACTGGAATGTAACTGTGAATGATATTTCTTAGTTGATATTCCTTGATATTTTTATTAACCTTGAGTTGAGTTGAGATTATTTTGAATTAAAGGTGGTTAGCACAATTATTGATACTCAGGATAATGTATGATAATTTATGGTAATGTGTGCTGATGTATGATGGAGTGGTATTTGAAGTGCAGGGCGCAATTTGTCTGGAAATGAGGGGAACCTAACCTATTGATTCTTCTTTTGGACCCTCTGCATTGCAGAGACCTGTAGATACACTTTTCAAAAACCATGATATATACCAATAACCATGAGTTTGCTTGTTAAGCTGGTAATTGCTATAGGCCCTTTACTAAATGAAGTTTCATGCATAATTTTTCCTAGGGCTCATATCTCAAAGAAAACAAATGTACAAATTGTACATTTTGCTTGGGGAGGACCATCCATCAATGCAATGCCACAGCAGATGCCATCTGCAAGGAAACAATTCCAGGTAAATATTATCCTAGGTAAATTTTAAACCTTTGACACAAGGGAAATTCACTTACGTCATCCGGTATCGTTTTTATGGGTAAAATGTACCGTTGGTGCAGTCTTGAGTGAATTTTTTATTTTCTTGACAGGTGCCAATGGACCAAAAATTGGAATAATCGTTGGTGCAACTGTTGGTGCCGTCATTTTGCTCCTTGCTGTTGCTGGCATTAACATCTGTATACGCCGTAGGGTTACAGGAACTGGTGGAGATGATAAAGAAAGTAAAAATACCTTTTTTGTTTCAATACACGCACAGTTCTTCTATTGGTTTGAATCATGATTGGAGGCGGTGGTAGACCGAACCACATATCATATGTATTTTTCTTTATATCATCATGACAAAGAAGTATTAAGACAGAGCATCAATAGTGAATCCTACTATGACATCTGAAGAGAGATACAAGGTCATCCGGCCCCAGTTTGAACCATGATTTGGATAAAACTTTAATATTATGATTTTGATATTTCATCAGAAAAGAAATATTCAAGCAAGAGACGTAAAAATAATACACAGGAATAATGATAACTGTCAATTAAAAGATGTTGAATAGAACTAGATATTATACCAATTTTTTTTATCACTTTGCTTCTTTAAAATGTGAGTGTGAATTTTGTCTTTATCACAAAAGGTAATGCCAGTGAAGAAGAACACGAAATGATGAATGGAAACAGTAAGAACCTCAATGGCAAGGCAAATGAATAGGTAAGTTTTTGTCAAGTGAAAATTTTCTTCTCTTATAAGTATTCAGTTCTGCACCCCTATCATAGGCACCCCTATCATAGGCACATTACCATCAAGCTTAAGACGACATTCTTGCTTGAATGGTAAAATTATTCACTTTTTGGTTAGCATTAGCTTGTGTAGTTGTATCGTATATTGACATGCATCTATAAAAGATCTTATATCTGGTTACTAAGGGTTTTCGTGTAAAAAACCAGGGATAGGCAGTATTTTATCCTTTTAACTCCCCCCAACCTCTGGAGCATACATTTGCAAGCTATGCAAGCAAAAGCAAGTTCCAATAACATGCCATTTTTCATCAAAAAGGTGCAAATGCTGAAAACAATGAATGGAGTCCAATGATGGCAATGATGAAGTGCACCCAAATATATATGCAGTGACAACATTTACAGTTTATAATTAAACGTTTAGTTACATCTTTAGGGTCGTTCCTACACATTTTGATTCGAGGGCTGTTAAAAATGAATTTGTCTAGAAACAGAAAAATCATAAGAAGTTCCAATTGTAGATCGGCAAGTGATTCAAATCAACTGCTCGCCCGAGAGAGTGCCGATAGAGCCTGAAGTCAATTCTAGCAAAGCACCTAGCCCTTTAATGTCTCTAAATGTTTTTCTGACAAAACTCCGAGATCAGGTTACTTTTCAATAAAGAAGGCACATGAATATGTCCTACCTACCCTGTATGAACGGCCCTCATATTCAAACTCATTTTACATTTCACTAGCAGTTAATAATTTTGCATGTGTTATCAACATTAAGTATAGGTAAAAAAAGTAAGTTATAAAAGTTGTTATGTTGACCGAATGGTCTTTAATATAATGTTTCAGTTGAATGTAATTGTAAATAGTGGTTGGTTAATAAGTAAATAAGTATTTTTGCGAATATTTTCTTTGATATTTTGGAGGCCTCAGTAACTCCTTTGAACGAGATAATCATTACATACACCCCTTACACAAATCGTCCTTTGCATCGAATGCAGACTTCTTGTCACCTTCTAAGCCCAAAAAGTGAAGCTAGGAAATAGGGAATGGGAGTACCTGCCTGGAATTGAAAGCGGAGTAAAGCCCAGGGCCGCCGAGAGGGAGGGGCAGATAGGGCAGTTAGCCCTACGGCCTCAGGGTCCAGGGGGCCTCATCAACTAATGTCAAAATCTTTATTTTTAGCCTCTTTAGAGTATGCAAGGAACCTCCCAGTAGGAGCAGCCTACAAGGTACTAAGAGTGCTTCCATTTTCAGTCCTCCCAGATTCCCTTGCTTTCTGCCCCTTCTGCTCGCTTCGATCACAGGCACAAGGGGCCTCATTTTGCCGTTTTGACCTTGGGGCTCGAAAATCTTTCGGTGACCCTGGTAAAGCCCATCACAAAGGCTCTTAGTCCATCACAAAAAGGCAACAAATGGCAAGCCCTCAGCACGCCACTGTTTGAATAAGGTGAATGTAGAGAATCACCATTGAAAGGGTAGAAGGCTGGAATGACTTTGCCACCCCAAGTTTCGCCCCTTCGAGGCCCATTCAAATTTGCCAGGTTTCTTAATAATCCTTGTGTAATTAAGCATTTAAAAGTACCATATCACGCCACGCTTATGCTGGGTAATAATGAATTTTCTTAAAATTAATGCTTGAAATTACGCAAGAATATATTTATACGAGTTGTTTACATAGGTAATATTGACTATTTCTGAATTGGATGTTATGAAATTTCGCAACATTGGCTCTTTTGACGTGTGTTTTTTTTTAAATTCAAGTGAAGGCGGAGGGGACAAACATGTTCCCTATACTTGGAGGAGCAACAGGGGGAGTGCCCTTTTGACAAAACAGACAAAGTTTGAGTATCAATAGGCGAAAATTTTCACAGTTTTTCTGAAAATTTGTAAAACTAGGATTTATCTGCTCTACAGTTGTTGAAAGAAGAGACTAGTTGAAATGGGATAAGGATATTAAGATATAAAGAAGAGATAATTTTCTCCTCTGCTCTTTGCTCTTGGCGCCTCTGGGTTCAGTAACTGCTTCTGAACGAATAAAACTTGCTCAAAGTCAAAAATTAAAATTCCCTTTTATCACTACTTGCAAGTCATTTTTTCCTCAAAGTAACAGTTGCCATGCGTTTAGTAAAACCACACAAGGTGAAGGTGACCTTCTAGCCACAATTCCGAAAACAGTGAGAACTGTAGCTTAGTACAAAGCCAAAGAGCAGCATAAATCTGCTGGAAGACACTTCTTGGTATAAAATTATCATGAATCATTACATTCATACTTTTCTCCATCCTGTTTGGTAACAAAACGCAAGTAGCTATGCTGTTTTATTTGGGTTAACATGAAATCAAGCAATCTGTACAGATGGCTTTGAAATTTCTAAACTCTGCATAATCACCGGGGGAAAGGGTCAATAAGCGGCCTAAATTGAGACAAAGGTTGCTGATCTCAAGGATGCTTAAAATCTGGAATTTCAGGCCTTTTGAATGCCTGAGTTTTTCCTGCAAAATAGGCATGCTACACTCTCTCTGGGGGATAGTCAAGGTTTAGATGACATTATGTAAAACGTATAACACCCAAAAGTGATTTCACATTTAATGATTCCATTTAAAGATTAGAAGTAAAATCAAGGCTTAAATTTTACAAAAGCAAAGTTATGTTTATGTCCAGTTTCATTTTTAAAATATTCTGCATACAATTCATTTACATCAATCAACACTTAAGTTCCTAGTGCTTATTTGTACAATATAAAACTCACAAACTTAATACATCAACACTTTAAATTAATACAATATATCAATACGAAACAAAGAACAGGATAATTTGTATGGGGCATTACTTAAAGAAAGCGCTCTCTCATTAGTAACACTTATCGAGGAGGGGATCTTTGTTTTGCACTGGCGGTGTGTTGAGGATAGCTTTGTTGCATTACGTAATGTCATGATAAGGCCATGCGCTCCCAGTACGTCTTGCAGATGATTTCTAAATTTACATGTGGTTTGAGCTGCAAGTCAAAGATCTCATTGAAAAGAAGGGACACCAAGAAATAGCTTACAAGTTTGTGGCTTTTCGAAATGTCGAATATTCAAAAACTGTATTCCATAAGCATTTCTTTGTTCACTTGAGTTAAGAACTATAATGAGATTAATCCTGTTTTGATATAAAAAAACCATATAACCCTTCAATCTGCTTTTATTAATGTGTGACCAAAACGCTTAATGCAACTAATTCAACAGTCTAACTTATTAAGCCTACTTTGTTTATAAACTTTGGTTCGAGCTTTTCAAGGTAGCGTTATACGCCCCCACTCTTAGAAACCGTCGCCAAAGCAGTATTCTAACAATTTCCACGTTTTTTTTGTAAGAACATCAAATTTCGATGAGGCCTTTTTATTTTCTTAGCTTTTTTGGTTTGAAATCGTAAAATGTTTTAACATGTTTTTAACTTCCTTGCTTTTAAAATGTGCACTGATTTTTCTAAAGAACGATAATTGGTCTGGAAAGGAAGCGCGGGTTAAATTTTATGTCTGTGAATTCACCTTGCGTCCAGTGAAAAATTTTTGGCTAGACAAAATTATAGGTATTTGAAATAATAATTCGAACATTTTTCAAACACTATTTTAACACTGTGTTTTACTCTTGTTAACTTATGTTTTTGAAAGAAAGCCTTATCATTTGTCATCTTGACATATCCTTACATTTTAGGCATTTGAAGCCTTATGTTCTTATATCGTTTGTTCTTACAAAAAAAACGTGTAATAACACTCATATCTTAGTAAGAATCAAGCTAAAGTCATGCAGTTTTTAGATGCCTCTGGAAGATAATGCTCGCTGTTTCCTCATCAGTTTCTTAAATTTCACAATTTATTGGTCCAGATTTGTTCATAATTTCAATATCATTAAATTAATGTTTGGAAGCTTTATCAATTTTCAGGGGAAAATTCATGGATTTCCTTGTCCCTGCCCTGTCCCACACGTAGAAACGAGCCAGCTTGATCGGAAGAATAAATTAAAACATGGTATCTTTGAATACTTGTTCTTAAAACTGGCTGTTCATTTACAACTTAAGGCCTGCATATATTTGCCCAAACATCTTGACTTATTTGCAAATTTCTTCTTTAAATTTCAGGTTGGTTTGTGTCTTCCTAAGGTCATGGAATGTATGATTATGAAAATTCCCCTACTGAAAAGGAACATGAGCATTCATTTCATAACAACTTGACCTTTGGAAATTTGTTATCTTTTTTGAGGTTTGTTTTCCAAGGAAATTACTTTGACTTGCTGTGGTATGTCACCCTCTAGCTGGAAAATCGTGATGCTTCAGGATAATTTTTCGTGCTGAATAACCTCATTATTTGGAAGGGGTTTCATGCCTGGCATTTAAATGCCAAAAGAAAGGGTTGTTTCACTTGAAAATTGTGGATTTTTTCAATCCCTGAACTATGAAAATATGCGTGTTTGGTAAAAAAGTTCATTTGCATTTTGTAAACGAAATATTTTTCAGGGTATGGAATGGCAAATCAACCCTTCAAACATGGAGGTCTGGTACCAAGTGGGAGAAGGGAATGCAGTGGGGGCAATTGCTCAAGAATAAGCTAAATTATCTTATTTTGCAGTTTTTTTTAGTTTTAGTTGTATATGGGTTTTGTCCCTTTACCCTCGTGTTGAGCAGATGTCCCTGACCCCAAAGTGACTGCAGTTGCGGCCAAATATTTTTAATAAGTTTCTTATCCGCCTCTATGTCTTTGAGGAAGTAGAAGACGAGAAAATAGTATCAACTGAATTATCTTTACGTCAAAGCTTTGCTTTATTGATCGCTTCTCAATGGGTCAAAGAAATAAATCAAGTGGACACGAGAGATATATCGAATCTTTTTTAGATTAAAAACAGCTTAAAACCGCAAGAGTTTTAGTTCTACGGCTCAAAACAAGCGACTTAAATATCGACCACAATTGTAATATACTCCATATGGTCACTTTGATTTATGCATAGGTTGTAAACGTTATTATAGTAAATGTCCTGTTTTTAAAGACGAGGTTATTCGTTCAAACCAAAACCTAATAAATCGTTAACGATGGTGGTCAATACCTGATTGTTCATGGCTCTGCATTACATACTACGTAACGTAACAGGCAGGCCAGTTGAGCCTATGTAGTTATTTGAAACATAGGAAAATCCATTTCTTTTAAGGTTATTGTGCGCCATCCTAAAATTCAATTTTTTCAAATTGTTAAGTGACGAGAAACACGATCTAATGTCTTTATCAGCTTAACGGTTGCCCTTTACAGATTTTTTCGAGAAAATTTAGGAACAAGCATTTGCAAATTATTCGGTTCCTTCGGGCCTGCTAAATACACAAGGCATAAATATCACACTTCTTAAAATAATAATATTTACGCTGCCGTAGGTTCAATATCATTCTTAATTTTTAGTCATGATATTCTTTCAAGATGTATTCTAACAGGAAAAAGTGTTATCTGCTGCATTATAGTAAATCCTCTCTGGACCGCTTTGAGAATCTACCATAAATTAACCTCTATGTCTGAATTTTCAGAATTTTATTTGAATAAACAAAACAAATATCTAATTTACAAAGTACCGTTCGTAGTTCAGTTTTTCTTCTCTCTCCCTTCCCATGTCCTTCCAAAAAGTCCCGGATGCGCCCCCGTAGCGTCCAATATTTCCTATAGCATCACCCGCCCCACCTACGAAACATTTTCTTCGTGGTGTCTTCCCCTGTCATTTCTTGGGAGCAGGCTGCGCCTAATATTTGTGTTTTGCAGCTAAATTCATTTCGCCAATTTATCCTTAAATGGTTCTATCGGTTTGATGGAAATTTAATAAATAGCAATCTACTGCTCCACTTCATGTTCATAATCATTTTTTCATTTATACAAAACTATCCTTCGCTCTGTTTAAATGTCTAACATGAGATTCCTTGGGGGATGTCCAGAGCAGTCTCGTTTTCATGCTCTTGTCTGGCCAATCAGATCATCACAAAATAGCCTGTCCTGGCCTGCCAAGAGAATATGATATTGGGGCTTTAGTTTTGAAAAGGTGAAATATGCGTACAAAATCTCATACTAACAGTGTTGAATATTATCGCTATAGTACCAGCTTCAATGGCTTAACAAACTCAATGGCATTTTTCTCAATTTCTTGCCTTTCCCATCAGTTTTGACCTCTAAATGTTTGCAACACCGCTGTTCCTTGGCTACAGTCGGAATCATTGGAAAGGAATGCAAGGGAATCCCCTTGCGCATACTTTAAACAAATTCTAAAAAAAAGATTCATTTGTATTAAAATGTCTGCTGAGGAAAGACGTGAAATTTCAAGGTCTGTTACAATAAATATGCTACGAAGTGTAACAGGATTATTAACGATTCTCTCGATTGGCAATACCTGTTATGTGAGTACAAATTTTATCTAATATATTTGATCATATTTTGTCAGCATTCGTGGCAAGCTTTTTATGAGGCACGTTGAAGATTGCATCACGGTGACGCAATATTTTTTGAAATTCTCACGCTTTTCCCGATCTGTTAAACTTAAAGCATAATACTTAAAGATACTAGTTTTTGACTAAGTGTTGTTTCTGAAACTTCAACATTTAACATATTAAATTCGCTTTGCACTGAAAGGTCGATGAAATTTCAGTGCATGTTTATCATACGGAATGAATCAATGTTGTTTAAGAATTTTTGGTTGAAACTATACCTGTTAGTGAAGGAAAAAGCAAAGGACGAAACGCCTGCGAAAATGATTGGAGAAATTGTTTTGCTGGAAAAATCAAGGTGTTGTTGAAACTTATTAACTTCACAGATTTTTATTTGCAATCGACAGATTTTATCAAAAATCGTATCCTTAAAAGACGCAGAAATTTCAAATGCGATCGACTTAGCATTGTCAACATCACCTCTTCACAAAACAATTTTCTGCCATGTAAAGCTCAGAAAATGCTGGATAAAAAGAAAGATAACATATTTTCTCTTTATTTCTTTGTTCACCTGCTGGTCTTATCATTAAATCAGGTCTATCTAAAGAAGTTTCCTGCTGTTTAGTTTGTAAAACCTCATCCTTTTTCTCATCTGAAAACATTTGTATAAGGCACGTAATTTTGCAGAGAGCCTGTGTTTATAACCACACCGTTGCTTCAGTTACTCTGTAGGTAACGATTCTCGTCGATCTTGTAAATTTATTTGTTTTTGCTTGCGGGAAATGGGTATCTTCGTAATTTTCTTGATAACTTTGTCGATGACAACAGTGTGTTATTGGTGAGATTTCCCGGGTAATCGGGTTGAATCTGATAAAAATTTAGCAGTATTAAGGGGTAACTGAGACGTTTTATAGGGCTAGTTATCGCCCTGCACGATTTAGATACTCTCAGGGGTCGAAGGGGGCATAACTGAAGATTTGCTGCCTTTAGGACTGCGATTGACCAAGCAGTGATTAAAAACAATGATAGCATAGCCTTGAAAATATATGTGTCTGAAATGAAAACTACCGTTTTGGCTGATAAGGCGGTATAGTTTCATTCATTCATAACAAACTTTACCCTCTGCCAGATATTTTGTGGGAGTGGCTTTTGTAAAACATGTCAACCATGTTTGTACACCAACGTGGGGAGGATTCGTTCAACGCATGCGTAAATCGCTTCAGCGAAGGGGAAATCCTTTCGACCAGCGCTGTTGTAGCCTGCGCAGCAGACTTTGCAAAGAAGGGATTTTCAAGACTGCTCCGTAGTCTCGGATTCCGTTGCTTGATGTGATAAGTTTGGCTGTTCTGTGGTTTCTTGCTTTTTTGGCCTGACGCTGCAAATTTTTAAATGAGTATTTCTTTAAGCCATCAATTAAAATAGGCCAGCTTTGCTTAAATACACATGTATTTTAATACATGTGCTTAATGGCAACTCCCCAGACAGTTGCGCAGTGGAGCAGTGTGGGGCTCTTAGTCTAAGTAGGGGTTTGGGGCCCCTATTTTTTTGCAAATCAAGTTTACAGGCTAAGCCCGAAATTAACCTTCATTGCATAATTTTTTTACATGCAATTTTTAAACAATATTAACTAACAGAAACATAACAATAATTAAGAACGCTTATATCCAAAAAAGATTTTACATAATTTCTTTCGGCCCCCTAGAGGCCTTATTGTGGGGGGACCCTTAGTTTTGCGCTTAAATGTGCACACCGTGCGCCATCCCACTGTGCCCAGACTTTACAGGCTATTTGTAAACCGTCAAAAGACTATCCTAGTCTATTTCGCCGACTTCCAGTGAAATGCATGCTGGTTCTTCCAATTTTCCTCCTCAGCTCCTAAATTCTCGCTCTCTCGTACAAAAGTTCATCTTCAAATGCTAATAGTTCAAGGGATACACTTGCACATGTCAACAAAAAGATTCAAGTTTTTTCAAGAAACCTTTTGTAAGAAACTCTTTTTTGAGGTCTCTGGTCAGTTACGAAACTCTCATTATAAGTATTTCTTCCTGAAGATAAAACTTGCAAGTTAAGTACTTTATTATCCTATAGGTACTCCAGATTTCCTAACTCATTGTTACTTTAAAATTTCTTAACCTAAATGTAAATGTTAACATTTGTATCACCCGTATTTTCTAAGGACCTAAGGTTTTCGATTGGTGGGCAGTTTCTTAAATTTCCGAGCCATTTCACTTCCAAAGTTTCTTCAAGTGTGAATCTTTTTAAATGTGCTTCCAATGTAAAGTAAATGGTTACATTTTAAAGCAAGTATTAGAAGAATTCATATCCAGAGATAAAATGATCTAATTTGGTTATTAGAACAATAATAAACTACAGTAAACAGCATCAGAACTAACATTTCGTGTTGCAGAACTAGCTTTAAGAAACAATCTTTTTAGATTTTCTGAGAATGAAAGGAACCTGCATATAATGTGCAGTGTTACAGTATACAGTGGTGTTAAATGTCAAAGATTTTAGTGGATGGGAAATTAAAAAGCAAACAAAAAGGTTCCTTAGCTCATTCAATCCAGGTAGGGTTGTTTCATAAATCTCGAAAAATTGCGCCAACCGTTTCTTGTTAGCAGTTTCTTATTTAAACAAAATACGTGCAAGCCATTTGACGGAGTGCACCATTTTTTCGATTTTCTCTGAATTTTCTGACTTCGAGCTTTTAAAGGAAATCAAAATTGACATTGAAACAGCACTTAACATTTCCCCATAGTTACTTTTCCGGAAACTATGATTTTCCTCAATGTCAAGAGATTGTTTCCTATTGAAAGATAGCTGTAAACAAAATTAAGTGTACTGATCTAACAGCTTGTGAGAAATTGTGTTGCAACTTCTAAAGAAAGTGTTGGAATGCAAATTTTTCAAATTCATCTAAACGAAACCAATTTTTATCGCAACTCTTTAGTCAATTTGAGAATTTATTTCATATAGCATATATTATATTTTAGTTTGAGAAACTTTGGAACCATAAGAGGAACCATAATGGAAATTTTTCAAAAATTGCTTTTCGGAAAATTTAAATATGCTTTTTAGAAGCTTTTAAGAAACTGCTCCAAAAAATTGAGAAACTTGAGCAAACTCTTCAGTATCTTTGAGTGCTCAATTCACAGAAAAATTATAATAATTTATTCATAAGAGATTGCTTAGTTTTTATGATCCTTGTCCTATTTAGAAAATTCTTCAACTGAGGAAGGCTTTGCCAATTGCATAGCACATAAGGGGGGGGGGAGGGTAATAGAATGATTTAGAACTCACATTGTCACAAAGTGGCAATAATTATTTACCTTGCTCCTATTCGGAACCTAATGATCTCAATTTTTCTCGTGTGAATTGAAAGTAGAAAAGACTAATCATTAATTTAGATTAATTGAACCCTTTGCTTGTTTTAGTGAGATTATCAAGGCCCTGATCTTGCAAAATAGCGCACCAACCCCCTTACCCCCCTTACGTGAAGCCCCATGTCATGGCCAAGGAATAGACATTCAGATTATTGCAACTACAAATGATATAAAGACACAGTTCGGTGGGTTTGTAAATATGTCAATTTGATTTAAGCTTTAGATAGTCAGCTTCTCTGACCCCCCCCCCCCCCCCCAATTAGAGTCACCCTCGCAGGTTGTCTTTGACATATGGTTTATCTAAGTACTGCAATCAATTCTTTCTAAAAGTCATGAATCGTTATGCTTTAATCAACCTTTTGCCATCAAGAGGGTAGCAAATTACAATATAACAAGGCCCTACTTTGGAACTGTTAGAAGCTGCAAATATTTCCGCCCCTGCATGAAAGGACCTTAAAAATCATTTAAAAAGCTTTATCAAAAGATCATTAGTCGATTGCCGGATTATCCAGAAGCGGTTCCATCGTAGAAATCCAGGCTTTTTCTTAAATTGTGGCTTTTCTTTCAAAAGCTGTTGCAGCCCCCTCAAAAAACATGCCCAAAAAATTAGTTTTCTATTAATTTGGTAAAGCCTTTATGACGAGGTTATGTCCAAAAATCGTTGAAATGCTGTTTACATCAGATAGTTGTACCTGCCGCGCAAAGGTAGAGTAAAAAAATATCCAGGCATTGACTGCCCCTGATCACCTGAGCATTGTCCAGATCATCTCCTTTTATCGATCTATCATAAATTAGAATAGTAGATATTCCATGCCCTAAAATAAACCTAGTCAGAGTTTTCCTTATGTTACACAAGAAAGATGAGAAACCCCAACATCCTAAAGTTTAAATTTGAATGCAAAAAGATTTTTCATTCATTTCTGTCGTTTAACCTTGGAATGAAATACCTTTTGAATCTAAGGAAATCCCTTCACATCATCAGCTAAAAAGAGAATCTCAAAACGCACTTCAAAAGCTGCAAAACCCCTAACTAAAAACACGTCTCTCAGAAAGAACAGACGTGGATCCAACTCTACATAGTACCTCATTTTTCCTTTTTTTTCTCTTTTTTAAAATTTTGCTTTAATTTTGAGTTTATAGCATACTTGTCACTTATTACTTTGTAAATTCTGGTAGGATACCCTGTATAGTTATTCAACTTTCTATTTCGCGTTAGGCCACTTTCTCCAAATAATGGCATTCTAAAAGATCCTCAACCATCCCTCATGGTTTTACACCTTCTGCAAATACTGCGTTTATAGTTTCCACTTTAAATCTTAGCTTTGAATCTTTTCCAATATAAACCAAAAAATTGGTCTTAAAATGGACAAGATTAGGTTTTATATTCACTCATAGTGCTTTCAGGAGAAGAAAAATTGGAAAAACATATTTTAGCCTCTTTAATGACAATTACAGTTCAAGGCATTTATTCATTTTACATTGCAAATCTCTAGCGTTCAGCAACGTGGTTCTAGGAGTTGATTGTTATACAAATACAGCAATATCTAATAAAACTGTGCATATATATAAGAAGAACATTAGCTAGAAAAGGGAAGGAAGTCAATTTAGAAGAACGGACACGTATAAATAAGAGAAGGTGGTAGGAGTAGAAAATGATAAGAAGAGAAGATGAAGAGAGATATTTTATCAATTATAACAGTCACATGATTTGATTAGGTTGCTTGCATGGCAGGGTAACTCACTGCCCCATAGATAAAATAGGGTAAAGACGATGAAACTGTTACTTTTAGGAGATAACAGGTATTTCCACAATGCGGTTTCATTCTCTTCTTTTATTTTATCATAAGATTACAACCCATTTAATCCTTTTGGCTTTCATCAAAGAGTATCTCATTCGTGCGCCAAGCCTCCTCTCCTTTGCCTATCGTTCAGCGTTACTTGTTGGGTACCCGAAAAAGGGAGTCAGATGCAGATTTTCTATATTATGGAAAGATGCCTCATTCATTGCACCCCTCCCTACCTGCACCCCGAAGCTCAAAATGCTCACAACGACATCGTTCTAGTAACAGTATTGAATTAGTCAAAACTAAGGAAATAAAATGAGGGATTGTGCAAAAATTACTTTACAAAATAGCCAGTGGAAAAATAAGATTTTCTAGAAAAATCTGCCGACTCTGTTTCAATCTTTTCCAAAAGAAACTTTCTTCCCTGCCTATCTTTCTATACCTGCCCTGTATATCTGCCCTCAATTATTTCTTGCATCAATTTTGGTCAATCTCAAAGAAACAGAACAGACTGCATTATTATTTTATTTTCTTAAACACATGCTCTACCTGTAATACTCCCTCAGCTTGGATGATTTGCAGTTTTGTTCAAAACTGAAAAACTAATTGGTTTTAAAATCATTCTGAGGTTATAAAAGTTATGGCCGCATTTACTTCCATAGTAAATGTGTCAACCCTGTTCTTGAAATAAATTTTGCACTGTCCCTAGATCCTAACGCAGATTTTACAAAAAGGATGATTCTGCGTAATATCTGCGCTCAAGGAGGATTAAAGGTGGAGGGGGGGGGGGGGTGTTTAAAAGTTTAAAATGATAGCAACACGAGAAAATAAGGTGAATTTTCGTGCTCACTAACACTGTAGCTTAACATTCAATAAAGATGAATCAATTAAGCTTATTTTTTCCATTACAGGCCACACTGAAATGCAACGAAGGAGAATTTCTCCACCCTTTGAAATATGTCTGCCAAAGGTGCACAATATGCACTCCTGGCTACTATGCCCAAAGCAGCTGCGGAGAAAGTGATGATACGGTTTGTTTGCCGTGTGCAAACGTGAGTATTTGTACCTATTTTCTTCGATTTTTTGGCCTTCCTTAACTCTTTCCCTCCCGGAAATAATAAAGTTGTATAATAGCAAATAATAGTTTGGTCAGATTTCAAAGGGGTACTATAATTGATGATGTAGAGGCAAAGAAAGCTTACAATGGTATCAAAGCATTCCTTCTGAGAGGTAAACAGTTCTCGCTGAAGATAAGAAGGTAACATGGTCCCTCCAGGGACAAATATGTTGTGTAATCCACCTGCAAGGCATTGACTGCATACGAAAGGTGTGGCAAGGAGCAACAATACGGCAGTACATGATTTTCGGTAATAACAGGAGAAACGGGTACATTTTCAGTATATGGCAGCTAAACTGGTCAATCCTTTTGCCAGAAACAACACAAATTTGTCTCATTTGCCGTACATTTTTAATATCTGCCCAAGGTGTTATGAAGAACTAAAGAGTATCATTGGCGAATAAATATTTTACCTATTTTTTCTTTTTTTGATAAGGGTATAGCTACGTCACTTGGATCTGCTCATATCTGTTTTTATTATCATGTCCAACAAATCGAAGGACGCCTGAAGCACACGCCTAGAATAAGGGGCATGAAATTTATACTAAATTTAGCTCATTTTCCTAATGCAACTGACCTGGGATATTTGCCTGTTCACTTCGGCTTGAGTCAGGCAAGTTTAAAACCCCAAACCCCCTTGTACTTCCACCCCCACTTTTATTGACATAAACGGCTCTCTTTTAATGCCATTAAGCTTTTCACTTTGTCTTTTCTCCTTGGTTCAGTATAGTCTGCTTTTTTGCAGAAAACCTACTCAAAAGAAAGCACATATAGTAGTAATACTTGCACAAATTGTACTTTGTGTGATGTATACAAGACACGGTGCAAAAGCTCCCAAGATGCTGTGTGCGAGAAGACAGAACGCATAGATCGAGGTAAACATTTTAGATCTTCAACATTATCATCTCCATCTTCATCATCATCATCATTACCATCATCACAAATCATCATCATCATCATCAGTATCATCATCATCATCATTATCATCATCATCATCATCATCATCACCATTATCATCATCATCATCATCATCATCATCATTATCATCATCATCATTTTCATCATTATCATCATTTTCATCATCATCATCATCATCATCATCATCATCATCGTCATCATCATCATCATCATCATCATCATCATCATCATCATCATCATCATCATTATTATTATCATCAACATCATCAGCATCATCATCACCATTATCATCACCATCATCATCATCATCATCATCATCATGATCATCATCATCATCATGATCATCATCATCATGATCATCATCATCATCATTATCATCATCATCATTATTATTATCATCAACATCATCAGCATCATCATCCCCATTATCATCATCATCATCATTATCATCATCATCATCATCATAATTATCATCATCATCATCATCATCATCATCATCATTATCATCATCATCATCATCACCATTATCATCATCATCATCAGCATCATAGTCATCATCATCATCAGCATCATAGTCATCATTATTAACCACATTAATATTAGCCTTCCCATTAACGATTTTGCTCCCCTTAAATGGTATTCACAGTTTGCAATTAATCACCAATTTGATTGCTTTGCAGGTTCAAGTAACAAAGGTTTGATCATTGCAACAGTGCTGTCGACAGTAGTATTTATCTGCTTGGTTCTCTGCTTGCTCATAGCACTGTATATAAGACGAAAGAGGGCAAGGGCCAGGCTGCCTGCTTCTGAACTAGAAGCTAGTAAGTACTGATTTTATTTGATTCGATTTGATTTCAATAATTTGACTGATTCGGTTATGCATATAAGATATATAAGAAAGGAGGGAGCTTCTTAGCAAATACAGATAAACAAAGACACCCCAACTGCAATACAATGATATTAATATAGTATGGAGAAAATGTCTAATTAGCCTAATTAATGAGCTTACTATTTAAATGTTTAATGCTTAAATCTAATATCCACAAGCTAGGATACAATGGTCTTTGGTGATTTACCATTGAATTGTTCTGGACCACGGCATTGAGTAGAATTCCCAGTTTAGTCTCCGTTGAAAGGATCCTTTACCAAGTATATGCAGTTCTTATGTCGCACGTGACGTAACCAGTGTTTTTTGGTGGAACCATTACACAATATTTAGGAGCATCGCCGTTAAATATTTAAGAAAAGTCAGCATTGATTGTCTAGTTAAACTAAAACTTTGATTGACTGTCAACCTAAACTTTGAATCATACGCTTACTTGTGGCAATACGATCTGCTCTGAATACTGGAATGCTAGGTTTTTACCTTTTCTATCCAAACAAGGTCAAAACCAAAAATGTTGGTCCTCTTTCACATGATTTTGGATCCTAACTGGACATGTCAACAAATCAACATGCCCCTTCTTAGTCCCTGTTGGTAGTTAGAAGTAAATATCCCTTAGGAAAGCTCCTGGATACCCCACCGCTTCACTCAGGCTGTATTTAAGGCAAATTTTCTTATATACAGAAACCTATACAATTTTGTTGCATTTTTGTGTATTTTCGTTTTATAGCATGACTCTTAATTCAATTTCAGTGCGACCAAATGGAGATGGAGGCGATAGCCGTGAAGGGTGCCAGGAATGATTTGGAATATCGAGGTGAAATATTTAAATAGCGATGAATAATTCGCGACATTTATATCGAAGCGGTGGAATCCAGTTTAGTTTATTTATTAGTACGCATTTTTTTCCCAAACCTTACCTTATCTTAAGGGCATCGCGGAGCTACACGATTACAAATGTAAACATTTAGGTACTCTAGCTACCTACAAGAAACTAATGCAACACCCTGTTCAAAATGGTCGCACAATTGCTTATAAGTTAGAATGGAACTTTTCTCAATGACAATTCAGTTGAAACCAGGGCCGCTGAGAGATTTTCGAGGCTCAAAGGCAAAACTTTAAAATGAGGACCCTTGTGTCTGTGATCAAAGCAAGCGGAAGGGGCAGAAAGTAAGGCAATCTGGGAGAACGGAATCTAGAGGCACTCTCAGAACCTTTTAGGCTGCTCGTATTGAGATGTTCCTTGAATACATCTAAAGAGGCTATAAATAAAAATTTTGATATCAGTTGATGAGGCCCCTGGATCCTGAGGCCGTGGGACAAACTGCCCCCTCTGCCCTTACCTCTCGGCGGCCCTGGTTCCAACATGTTTGCTCTTTTGATTTTTTAACATAGGAGCACTTTTGCGGCCATTTTGAATAGTACAGAGATGTGTTTTGCTTTTTCATTGTTTCCATTATCCATATGTAGCTTATTAAGGGATGCTATGCTTTCATTTGTCTGCAATCTCGACTACCCGTCTTTGTCCTTCGTCGTGGTGATTGGCAAAGAATTAGTAAAACTTTCAACCAATGTCTTTTGGATTTGCAATGCTTGCAGTTTACAGACCATCCCAACCCCTCAACAACGATTGTCAAAGCTTTTATTTTGCTCTTCTTGTGTAGGTTCAAAATGCTTTACCCAGTTTGTCTCCAGTTCTCATACACTCTGAATTTGGCAGAATTCCTACCACACCACAGTGTAGCTACTTTTTTCAACCACTGGTAGTTTTACCAATATTCAAATTTCCAAAATAAGACAGTAGTCGGGAGTACTAATACAAGAATTCTAATATGAAGATAGATGAGACTTTTCATGTTATTTATTTCTGAAAAAACCTACATAAAAACAATTATAGACGGATGTAAAGTAGGCACTTTTGTTACGGAAACCCCTTTTGTTGCTGTCTCCTCTTCGTGGTTCCCTCGGTTTCGGATTTGCCTCGTGTTCCAATTAAAAAACATTGACCACAGGCCTTGTAAAAACACAACACACGTCCTCTACATTACGCTACTGTGAAGACATAGTATTTGAATGCTGTATAAGAGCTTTTGGTCAGCTTTTAGCTTTTGGAATGCATAATATTCAACTCTTCAAATCTTGAAAATTGTAAAGCATTGCATCGCTATCATTAAGCAGCTCGCAGAGATTTGTTGCTTAGATTGCCATTTGAAAGGTTAGTTATTTCAGTGTCTTGTTGAATAATGTCGTGACTCGATACATATGCAGTCATTCGTTACATTTATTTAGGCATATCCATCCTGTCTATTCGTTCAGAGATAGCAAAGCTATTTCTTGTTCAACTTCCAGAGGAGATTTTGAATGCTGCCCATGACTTGGAGGTCTTTTTGAGCAATTGCATCGTGTACTGACCCGTTGTTTGCGAACACTAAGACAAAACATTCTTTCTCGTTACATTAATAACATATTTAATGCCTGGATTTATATTATTGTCAGTATTTAAGTTAAAATACCTTGTAAACGTTTATCACAATATTGTTTTCGCTTCCACCAGAAAATATTTTGTTAGAAATGTCCAACATTTTACCGCAACCTAACTTATTTTTTTTTAAAATTATAAGACGCGTTTTAACTAGTGCTGATCTTTTCCGAGCTACGGCATATGTTTCTGAGAGTTACAGAGCTGTTCAATTTTCAATGAAGTAGTTCCTGCACGCATGAGATCGGAAATTCCGTAGAACAAATGGACGTATCATTATTTTGCACACTCATAATGTTACTAAAAGTGCGAGATTATCCGCGCAGAAGGCACGTTTGGTTGACTACTATATTCATTATTGTACTGGAAACAAACCTGTACATTTCTTCTGCGGCATATTAGTCAATCTTGCACGCAATGAGGGAAAACTATTGTTAGAAATGTTTTCAGCGTGCGAGCTCATTTGCAGGTTACGCTTTTCAGTCTGGTATTTTATGACAGACACCTTTTCTGCAATACTCTGTAGCTTTCTCGGATAGACTGGAAATCTAGCTTTGTTAAGATTATAGTAATAACCCCTCAAGCTACAGCAACGCGAATTTTCAATATATGCCACAGGAGGTGCCAAACCCTCTTGGTGGAACTTATATGATCAATTTATTTGGGTCTGGAACTCACCTTAAGTTTTTTGTTTTACAATAACAACGCTTCACATAGTTTTTAAAGTTGATTTCCGTTAAAAAGAGATAAAAATAAAAATCTGTATACGGATGGTAATCCCACATTTAAGACACTGTGGATCTCGTACCAAGTTTAAACTGGTTAATAGTTTCACTTTTTAGTTAGATAGACACGTCACTTGGGCTATCCTACGTTTTCTGTGAATTTACGCTCATAACGAGAAAGGGACAAGCTTCACAGTGTCTTAAATATGGGATCCATCTGTATCAACAATCATAATTCATTTCTTTCGTAGATATTAGCTATTTATAAAGAATTTTGTATTGTATAGTTGTGTTTCCGTTGTTTTGTTATGAACTCAGTTTAAAATTAATACTAAAATACATTGAAATTGTCGAAATATGTTGAATCTGTATTTTTGTAGATATTAGTAGACTATAAACATTGTACTTGATCATTTTTATTTTCATACAAAAAAGAACGGAAAACTAGCAGTTTCATGTTGTGACTGCCTATACTTGAAAATCATAAAGGAGGAATGGGATCTTCCTTACATCATTCCAATAAAATATGGGGGTGAAAACGCGGAAATACAAGTGAGTCTGCTGGACACAGAATAGGATGTGCAATACACCCTCAGAGACTGGAGAAGCAGAGATCGTAAATAACTCTGGAAAACAGGGAGGGATTTTATCAGGTGAAGGGACAATTTCTCCTCCAGCGAGCAACGCAACTAGGGTCCGCGATAGCTTAAAATTCTGTGTTTTTGATATTATAGAAAATTTGCAAGGGACAATCATTTTACTGGATAGTACGAGCAATATGAAAAAAGATGCACAAAATACTTTTAGATGAAAGCAATTTTGCTGCAGTGCAATAAATTTCAATCAAAAGCAGTTGTTTTGTATAGAAATTTGGTCTGATTTACCGTGCCATTTTTATTACTAAGGGACGTTTCTTCTTACCCATAGTCTTCTGCATTTGTCAGTTGCATCTTACCAATAGACAGTACGTTTTTCATTGAATGGTTCTAGCAATATGAATAATGGTGCGCAAAAGTAATGTCAGATGACATAAATTTCTCGCATCTGCAGTTATGTATGGATTGTATGGGTACACATTGCGCCTTAAAGCTCTGTACTATAAACCATGAAAGCTGGCAAATAAATCCGAAAGGGAAATTAATTTTATAACGTTTCACCGAAAAAATTTAAACCTTAAAACTGGATAACTTTGGTTTTATCAGATCGTCTCTCCACCGAAGAATTTGTCGAAAGAGTGAGTGATGCATACACTTACTGTTTCGTTATAGATGCCCCTTTCTTATCAATTTTTCAAATATTTTCCACCCAGGACAATCTTATTCCAGCCCGCCGTTCATTAATTTTTGCAGAAAGCTCCAATCAAGGCAAAAGCTACAGAATGACTTTCTACAAGCGAGTATCGCAGCATATCTCAGATGGTCATTGCATATTTTAAAGAGAAATGACAAAACCGTGAACCAATAATGCGGACCTGCGAAGCCATTGCATTATCAATTTCCCACATAGGACATATTTCACGCCCCTCCCTCGGCAATTTATTTTCAAGATGTTCTCAAACCCCCTCATATTCAAACCCCTGGCTATTAGAGACCAGATAGTAAGCAGGTCCAGCAAATTAGTCGACTTTCTCAAAGTCCTCGTTTTGAATCAGGTGGAAATGAACCAGTAACATTTGGAACCAGGCTTCCGGTACTGGGGATGTCCTACCTAAGGCTAGGGGCTTCTGAAAGTTTTGCTGATGGATCTGATGAGTCAAATCTATATTTGCTATGGAAATGGCGTTTCTTCCGAATGTGTTATTCGGTCATTCCCTTTGTGCTATACGTTTTGGTCATTTACAAAAAAAACATAATACGACTAATGGAGCATAACATAAAATATAGGCAAGTTTTTAGGACACAAAATCTTTATGGGGGCCCCAGAGGCAGTAAATAATGCCTTTATTGTATGTGAAGCAAGCAAGAGGTTGCTATTTCACGGCCATTACATGTTTTTTTTATAAGAACACTTGGTTCGAGTTTCAGCCTGCCGTTTCTTATTTTTCTGTTTATTTTCAGCCTAAGGTTTTTCTTATTCTGTTTCTTATTGTCGTTTTCGAATTTCCTGAGTAGTTTTTTGAATCTCAACCTGCCTTGTTTCTAAAGTTGCTCTTATTTATTGGCCGAATCTCAGCCTGGTGTTTCTTATAAAGGTTGTTCTTATAAAAAAAACGTGTATCTATCTACCCATCTGCTTACCTATCTATTTACGTGTCCTATTCATCGACGTTGCCGATCATGCCCCAAATTGTAGCTCCTTCTTTATTGATGATTTCACACTTTTTGATCAAGATTGTCCCATTCTTCTCCTCATGCAACCATGACTACAAGGATCTTAAATTGACTCAAGGAAACAAGAATGCAAAAATGAAACTGACATTTTTTTGCAGTAAGCAAGATCGTCAATTATAATTCACAGCAAATTTTAGGATTATCTCATCTGGAATAATACATTCACATGAAAGCAAACAATTACAGTCTATTTTTTTTGCGATTCCATATATTTCTTAATGTTTGGCGACTCCCCTACTCTCTTGTAAAGTGCTTGCAACTTTGGATAGCCATCGAGAATGCCTTTTTGGAAATTTTCCAGCCGTAAAATGACGGCAAAAAATGTTATGTCACTTAATGATGCCTAAAAAGAAATAAATAGAAATTTAGATTCAGTTTTTATGGTGTCGCTCTCCTCTCCCCCCTCATTTTCAAGGCATACGCAATGGACAATATTGATTCATCTATCTCATCTATTCGTCAATATTTGGTCAGAGATTGCACGAGATGCACTGCTGAAGCATATTTGGCCAGAAAAGCCAATTGAAGGTTAGTGATGGAAGCCATGACATTCAAAGAAATGAGGATAACAAAGAAGTTCTTGTTTCTTTCAGATGAAACGCATAATGCCTCCTCAATCATGCAGCTGACATAGTCAGCGAGATTCTCAATTGTAATCATAACGAATAGCAGCTTTGATACCCCAAGCAGACCGCTCATAAAACAGCTTGGCTGGAAGACCATTGCGCAGCTTATTGACATCGAGTCAAAAACGATAGTCTTCAAGTCGCTTAATGAGCAAGCTCCGCAATACATGGAAAGCCTTTTCAAAAGGAATTCAGAATGTGCTACCCACAGCCTCAGAAGCACTGAGACAGACCTCAGGCTACCAAAGAAAACATCTGCAAATGGCCAAAAATTTTTCTCATATAGGGGCGCAAGGTTGTTGAATAGCCTATCAGCTGAGTCAAAAAAGGCATCCTCCCTTAATATGTTTAAGAGATCGGTTGAGGAATCGAATCTTTTTCAATAAATTAATTTTTTTTCTCTTATTATTGTAAATTTTCAGTTATACTTTTTATATATTCTAATTGTAATTAATTATTTCTTTTGTATTTTAATATTTCGTTATTTAGGGTTTTGACAGGGTTTTGAACAGTTTTTTTTAATGGGAGGTTTTATAGGGGTTTTCAAAGTATTGTAAGTTTCATTGTATTTAGATTAATTTAGTTGTTTATTTATTTATATATGATATTTATTTGTAAGTTTTGTAAATGGAGGGCCCCTTGTAAAACAGCTTCTGCTGAAGGGCAACCCTCCTTAAAGAAATGAAATAATAATAATAATAATAATGATAATAATAATTTTGTAATACTTACGGTACTTCCAAGAAAAAAACCATCTTGCGGGGCGAATCTTTCTTCATATATCTTCAACCCCTTTGGCAGCTGCTCTTCTAAGAATTTCTTTTTGAGTGCAGCCTGTTGATCAAAAAGTATAAAAGTTAGCCCGTTATGAAAGCTAAAATGCAGATAATAACTTAGCAGGGGTTCGGATCACCCCCTCCCCATAATTACCAAGAAAAATGCAATATAGATATGGTGGTAAATGGTGGATTGTTTGAAATTGGCAGTTAAAAATGGAGCTTCCTTCTTTGTATCAAAACTTAAAACGTCATTTTCACTATTCAACTTGAAAGAGAATAACAATTTCAGTTCTGCAAAATTTGCTTTAGAAAGTCAGATTACCTTCTTCTCTTCGTCAGGTTCCAGAAAAACGGCAGGAATGAGATGTCCAATAATATCCCGCAATCCCTCGACTAGCATATCGTTCTTTGCCTTTTCTAAGTTTGTCTTTCCATTTAAGCCTAGAAATTTCATTAAAAAGTGTCAGTGGCAAATCTGCTGCTCCAATGTTTGGAACCTACAGGAGCGGTTAAGTCCTAGTTAGTTTCTTCCAACGGGCACAAGCAGACGAAGATCCAAATAGTTTTTCACAAGGAAAAATTTACTAATAGGTCAAGATCTTGGAAGAGACCTCGGCATAAAGCAGGGCCTATTGTAAGAAATTTTTTTAACTGCATATTTATAATTGTATTTTTTCTTGGAAATTTTTTTTGTTGCAATCAGTGGAAACCTCTGCGAACACCAGGTGTCTTAGCAATGCAGGAGTAGCGGAAGGAAATGCCCCGAATTTTGAACACGTGTATAGACCATGACGCAGAAATCACAAACAGACAGACGCTTGTATACGCAATCGACAAAATCACTTCAAAACAATCGAGCTCGCATAAGGTTTCACCAAATATACAGAAATACAGTTTTTGGTACAGATATTAAAAGAAGGCACAATTAACGGCATGCAGAAAAACTTTTCTTTGGGCAAAGCTAGTACAGCTTTTGAGAGTGAGAGGGAATCTAGGATGTCTACCTCTATAAAACAAAACAAAACCCCTGACCGTTATAATGGTTATGCTACAAACACAGGCTATGCTAGAAAAAATTGGGGGATGCAACGTGGGTGATAGTGGTTCACCATCCCACAAAAATCACCGGGTAAAACTAAATGTCGCCTCTTAGCAGGGGGCAAATGCGTGAACGTCGTGCTTGCTTATTTTTTCTCAAGCAAGTTTCGAAAAATTGCTACAACGACGAGTCTCGTAATACTATTATTCAGTTTATTCTTCAAACAAAAAAGTGCAAAATGAGGGCCACTCGAGGACTCGGGAAACAGAAATATGTATCAGTGGGACAGAACATGGCAAAAATGTAAGTTAAGGGAACTCTTTAGTACCTCTTTTATAGGACTTGGGTGGGGGCTGTGTTGGACACTTTGCCAAATATTGGAGGGCAAGCCTATTGTTTTGGTAGGACGACATCACACAATATGGGGGGCCACCGCCTCCCCTCGCCCTCCCCAGTGTCCACCACTTGGTGGGAGGGGATTTATTTTCTAAGCCAAAAGAGCAATTGGTCTTTTGTTTAAATGTAAAAGCAATAGGACTAAGGAAAAGAGAAAGGGGGCAACTTTCCACCAAATTAGTATGTTAAAACAGGTCCTGAATTTCTTACGAAGAAACTCTTTCTCATCAGCATTCGCTGATTTCTTCACATAGAAAATTCATCGTTACTCCTCTTCATTAGCACCGGTTTTCACCTCCTCTCATGAATTGCTCATAGTTTAACAGGATGTTCCTCATTGGCGTTTCTCGGGGTCGTCCTCTTGATCTTCCTTCCAATAGAAGTTCTTGCATGTTTAAAGTCTGTAATAACTTTTTATCAATTGAGGTATTTAGAATTTGTTGCTTTTTGTCAGTTTTTGGACTTTCAGGTGTATTGAAATTGCTCCATTTGCCCTCATGCCAGGCAAAGTTTTGACTGCTTCGCCAACAAGCGAAAGTCAGTAGGGGTAAGGGAACTTATACCCCCATGTGAATTGTTTCATTTATACGTCCAAGAAATGCACCTCTTTGTGCTTGAGATGTGCACAAATATGTTTCTACTCTGCACCTCTGATATTGATAAATCAGGAATTGTTTTTACTTACCAAATTCGTTTGCAACGTATTTTGCGATTGCATGTGATTGTGCAATTACTTCATCATCTACCTCTAATATTGGAATTTGGCGAAATGGGCACAGTTTTTCTACAACGATAAAAATACTTGCAATTTTTTTCTAAAGTAACAGATTGAAAGGAAGCATGGGTAGGAGCGGCAGCACAGGGGGGCTGCAAGGGTGTTACACCCCCTAGAGTAATCAAACTGTATTTTACTCTGCACAATCAGCTTTTTATGCTTCTCGCTCTACACACTTAATATAAGAACCGTTTGAGCTCTCCACAAGGGCCTGGCGTTCAGACAGGGACGTTTGGCGTTCTTGGGCATCAATTACTCCTTTAAAATATTTTCTCATTTTCTGCTGTGAAAAATTCATTTTCTGGCATTTTCTTAGATACCATCATTGCTTTAGCAGCATGATCTTGTGACCAACGCACATCTTCATGAACTAAACATACCTAGACTAGCACAGCATAGACCCTTTGCACATTCGCATGACAAGGACTTGCCATTCTTGGGTGAAATTTAGAAACTTTAGTCCCATTTTCGGGTTTAAAGCTATGTGGCACCTCCTACTGTCCTATCATTCCCGCCCCCATTTTTGGGTGCTACCAGGCCCGGGGCTCTTCAGTGGTTTAAAAGGTGTAAAATTTCATTACAAAGCCCCATGAGCGTTGCAAAAGACAGCATAAACGATATTCAAAAAAATGAAACTAAACAAGGTTGGGGTCAGAACCGATTTTTGGGGGCTCGAGGTGAGTTAAGTTTACGGGGTTGGGCTCAAAAACCGTTTCGGTTCCTCCCAACTTTATTGTTGAAATCCTTTTGCCGATTTGTTAGTCAATTATCTTTGTAAACACTTTATTGAGACTTAATATTGGTACAAATTGCTGAATAGAAAATGAATTTGAATTTGAATCTGACTTCTCACCGTTGTCCTGCAATTTCCTGAACTCTTCGCCTCGAAATTCCATGCGCTTGTCTTCGAATTCAACGTTTGCATGATGGAACAAAAGTCTGATTAATTCAGCTCGTCCAGGCAAGTCAAAATAATGCAGTACGTATTTTGGCATATTTACTGGTAATCTTCGCAAAAAATTAACCTAGGTAGTCCAGAGGCAAAGGAAAGTGCAAAGGTTTTGTTGAGGTTGGAAAAACAACAGCAAGGCATGACGCAGCATTTCTATGTTTGTTTCCCAGTTGGCGGCCTTTGTTTTAGCATTTTGTTGAAAGATCAAGCCGGGAAAGGCAAGCCTTTGTGCCTGGATAATCCCTAATTCAATCTAAAACTCGAGTACAAATCCCGGGGGGTACTTTGCTGACGGGATGTGCACTCCTTTCCGGGTATCGATTTCACCTCTTTTTTCTAACACCGGGTATCGAATTAGAGCACTATTTCTAAAGCCGGTTGCCAAAAGGGAAATTTTGCAAGACTGGGTGTGTTTTTCACGCTTTGGAGTATACTTTTTGCCGCATTTTTCTAAAGCCGGGCACCATTGTTGGAGGAAATTCTAGAGTCGGGTCAAAAAACATTTTCTAGGAGTGCACACCCCCGTACAATTTTGGGTCAAGTACCCCCCCCCCCCGGGTACAAATACCAATTCACATTATCTAATTGCAATTGTTAGAACTGATTCCAAATCATTACTGGCCGGGGTCATTTTGGCTTTGTTAAAGAACAAAGTATCAGAGGTCAGTACATCCTCGATTATCCGAACAGGTTGAACTAAAGTTTTTGCTGTGCCGTTCGGATACGCCAAAAATTCGGATAATCTAGGACCAAAATTAACCTACTAATCTTGCTAGGAAGTGTATTGTTACTTATCAGTCAGAATAGTAACGGAGTGCTAAAATAGAATGGATATTGAAAAGCTTTGGCTGACCATTCGCAAAAGGAAACTTTGAATTTGGCCGCAGAATGAGTTTCTCTACCTGACCTCAACGACTGCGCATTGTGCTTCGCAGAGGGAATCACAGAGAACCAAGATAAAACTATGGTATATTCTCATATGAAATTTTTTGAATAACATGTTACAGCAAACATTATAGATATTCAGTTGAGTTAAGTTCTTTTACATGGAAGTAAATCATTACAGTTTACTTCTCTTGTGATTCCAGATACTTCTTAATGTTGGGTGCTTGCTCCACTCCCTTGTAAAGTGCCTTCAACTTTGGGAAGTCATCTACAAGGCATTTTTGATAAAATTCTCCCAACTGCTGCATGATGGTGAAAAACGCAATATCACTATAGCTTATCTAGGAAGAGAAAAATAATCCATTTTAAATGCAGGCATTGCTCTTATTCGTCGCAATTTATAATAAAAAAGCATAGTGACGTATTTCACTGAGGGGGTTAGCAGGGTAGGAACTTGAGGGGGTATGGAGGGATGCATAGCCCAACTATGAAAAAATCGATCTTTGCGAGAAAAGAATAGGCTTCTTCGTATTAGTTGTGGGACAATAATTTCGTTCATAATGGGCTGTATTTACGGTTTGAGTTGGGCAAAGAGAGACTTAAGCAGGGCTAAAATGCTTCTTTGTTTGCTTGTTTACTTGATTGCTTGCTTGCAGCAAGGAAACTTTGATCGTAATAAAGAGCCCATTGCAGGGAATAAGGTGGTAATGTGAACGTATCATATAGAAGAAGCGCAAAGAAAACAATCACCTGAAACATGCAAAATACGCATTTCCTTATTGCGATTCTAACACAGTAAACCTTAGTTCGACTTGGTCCCGAATACGCGGGTAGGATGAAATGATTTTACAGGTTAGGAAATCATTCCCTTTCGTTTGGGCCAAACAGAAAGGTGCTAATTCCAGCTCAGGGATTCTTGTGAAGTCAGCTGCGCAGGCTAGGCCAACACTTACTGTCGTGTTAATAGTGGGTATTCAGGGCAAATTTGACAATAAAGTTAGCCTTCCTTTTCACTAGTTGCAGGCAAATTATAAAAACGTGCTGCCCTTTTTAATAACTTTACATGACCAAAACCTCAATTTACTTTATAACCAAACTTTTACACGGAATTTCTCGCTCCCTATTGCTGTGGTTCTGAGTGGGTACTATTTCAAATTTGCATTAACCCTATTCTTATTAAGTTTCCATCATACTCAATATATCAGCAACCATATGCTCCATCTACCCTTCAAAGCAATAGTAAATGAGCTTCTTAAAAATACTTACAGTGCTTCCCAGGAAAAATCCGCCCTCTGAAACAAACTGCTCTTCGTATATCTTTAACCACTTTGGCAGATGCTCTTCAAGGAAGCTCTTTTTAAGTGCATTCTGTGGGTAAGCAGACAATATTCAGACAAAATGTCATCAATTTTAAAATGCAACAAAAGCAGAGATTTGTGAACAAAAGATGTAACAAATAAACCCCCTATATTCTACAAACTTCCGGGTAAGCAGACAATATTCAGACAAAATGTCATCAATTTTAAAATGCAACAAAAGCAGAGATTTGTGAACAAAAGATGTAACAAATAAACCCCCTATATTCTACAAACTTCCAATAACCCTAAATTACCGTAAATCCTCGAATTGTCCCCTCCCCCCTCGAATTAGCCGCCCTCGAATAAGCCCCCACCCTAGGACTTTAAATTCTCATTAAGCCCCCCCCTCGAATAAGCCCCCACCCCTAACATGCTGATATTTGCTCTCTGAAGTTCCTAATGGCGTTTTATCGAGTTAAACCAGAAAAAAATTCACGCCTTTGGACATATAAATATAATGCCCTTAAAACAATAATAAATTAAAATATACAAGGTCTTTTAACAATGTTTTCGTTGTGTACAGCGAGTTCATATATTCCTGACGACATTGACATTCAGAAAGATTTCACTAGGCCTTTACTTTTGCCATACCGACCCTTCCAATAAGACAACCAGGTAACTATAGAGAAACCAGGCATTAAGAAACCCACATCTGCTAATACTCTCAGCAGGCAGTCGAGAGGCGGGCCAGGCCCCAGAATCCTGGTAGACATGGGCCCACGGCGTCAAAGGTAGTGAAGATTTTTCCATAAATACCTTATTCTTTGCAGGCTCCATGGTATCTACCCTAGCTACCCCCCTTCTTGGCACTCCTCATGCTCAGACTCCAAACAAGTGCTGCAAAAATTGTTTCTAAAAAGTCGGTTTACCTTCTTCTCCTCATCAGGCTGTTGATAGACGGCGGGATAGAGGCGGCCAATGATATCACGGATTCCTTCAATCAGCATGTTGGTCTTTGCTCTTTCTAAGTTTGTTTTTCCGCTTAAACCTGGAAATGCCGTTCAAAAAGGTCAGAACGTCAAGCAACTGGGTGTCACTCCAAATCACAGTGACCGTGCACAAGGGCCTCATATAATTTGTTGGTAGTGGTATACTCTAGCTGGACCGACTGGTTCTGAGTGTATGCCTTGCACAAAAGTCAAAAATGCAGTTCCTTTTTATTTTAGACCTTGCATAAATTTTTGCAAAGGAAAATAGATTTTAACCCATAAAAATATTTCTTGAAAGTTCTTCACCCCCGTCAGATAGTAGTAAAGAGTTTTATACCCCTGTCGAGAACCCCCCGCTCCGGTACCCAGGATTCAAAATGACCACTGCGTAACTGAAATTAAATTCTTATTAAATCAAGCTAGAATCTCAGATGATTTAGGAGTCTTCTAGAGCGCCTGACCCACGTTCCGGGCTCCCGTGAGGGAGGGGCAGAGGGGGCAGTTTGCTTTAGGGCCTCAGGGCCTCAGGGCATCATCAATTAATATCAAAATTTTTATTTACTGCCTCTTTAGATGTATTCAGGAAACTTCTAATAGGAGCAGCCTACAAGGTTCTAAGAGTGCGTTCATATTCAGTTCTTCCAGATTCCCTTGCTTTCTGCCCCTTCTGCTCGCTCCGATCATTAGGGTGCGTCAGTGGGTCAGTGTTCTACAAACTTACCAAATTCGTCCGCAACAAATAGTGCAATTGCATGTGCCTGTGCAAATCTTTCACCGTCTACTTCTAGGATAGGTAGCTGACCGAATGGGCAAATTTTTCCTGCAAAGATATTGCATTTTTGTTAAGGCTGTTGCCAGGCCAAAAAGATTCTTGTGATGGTGAATAAACAAACATGAGAAAAAGTATAATGGCAAAAGCAAGACAATGTGTGGTCTAGGGGCATCGCTCAAGGGGATGCCCCCACTGTTTACCCCTGATTCTTTATTCTGTCGACATAACGAAGGTATCGTTGGAAAATAATGAAACGTTGCGACTGCCTTGTTTGTTCTGCTTTCGGCGTGATTTCAATAAAACGCAAAAAAGATTCTAGCATAGTGGCTTGTTATAAAGAAGGCAACACTCTGATGCTAAGGAAATAATCTGCTTATAACGAAAAATAGTTATGCCACGCCCTTTTGTTGACAACCCTTTAAGTGAGTTACACCCTTTAAACGGAAAACCTCAACTTTTAACCCACTTCCTGCTCTCTTTTTTGCTACTCTGCCCCAGGTGTTGTCCAAAGAAACGAATGAATATTTTTTAGTATTGAACTGGATATACTTTGAAAGATGTACCAACAAGATGTACCAACTAGATGTACAAACTTGGTAGTTGTCTGTGGCTATGAATCGCATTGACTTCAGAAAATTCGAACATCCATAGTATTTAAAAATTAGAATATAGAATATAGCTACTTTTGACTAAGGGTGTGACATCCTGCACCCTCCCTCCCAAAAATGTTCGCCCTTACCCGTGCAGAGTTCTTACGTAAAGGCAAATTTGAGAACTGCATGATTAACCAAAGAATGCCTCTCATCCTAGACAGGAGTGGCACTAGAACAATTCAGATTCAAAATACCACCCACTTTCATTGTTTTGCAAATTTTCCAAATCACTAAGTTTCCCGAGTTAGCAGCAAAATTTGCAGCCTGAAATGTTAAAATGTTAAAATGTTATGCCGATTAAAATTAAGCATCAATACTCCTTTGGGGGATCACACCCCGTGATACCTCCGTAGCGCCGCGCTCACAGTTCTGTGGCCGCGCTAGATATTACACCAAGGCCTTCTTACCATTGCTTTTAAATTTCGTGAACTCTTCGCCTCCAAGTTGCATACGATGATCCTCGAATTCAACGTTTGCCTGATGAAACATAAGCCTAATCACCAATGCGCGTCCATGGAAGTCAAAATAATGCAGAACGTATTTAGGCATGATTGCAATTTCCTTTAAACACACGAAACAAACTTCCTAGAGAGTAGTCGAACTCTCAGACAGAAGGGGCAGGGCAGCACGACGAAAAACATGACGCAGCATTTTCCATTTTATTACCAACAGGTTAGACTTTTGTGTCTAGAGTATTAAAAACAACAAAGGATTGCAGTGGAGGAGCAAAGCCACCGAATAGAAATCTTTTCAGGCTGTGATAAATGGTGGACAAGGGAACATCATTTATTAGAAAATCAAAACAATCCAACTCATTGTTACAACAAAGGCTGAAAGTCAATAACATCAAATTTACCTTTGTTACTAGCCGCTTTACTCCAAGGGCAGTGTTTTGACCGGTGGACATGAAAAAACCATAATCTATTTGGTGATAGGGTTAGAATAAGGGTTGGGGTTAGGGTTAGGATTAGGAACCCTAAAACTAAACCTAACCCCAGCCCTGTCCCTAACCCTATCCCTAACCCTATCCCTAACCCTATCTCTAACCCTAACCGCAACTCTAACCCTTACCCTAACCCTGATCATCAAATAGGTTATGGCGTTTAGTGTCCACCGTTTTGACCTAACCAAGGTCGCCTAAAGGCTTTCGAGCTCTAGGGGCAAAACTGCAAATTGAGGCCCCTTCTGTCTGTGATCGAAGCGAGCAGAAAGGACAGAAAGCAAGATATATTCAAATTTTTTTCATCATGACGTCATCAAATTCTGACCCCATTTTCCCAGAATGCCCAAAGGTGACAAGCTGTCATCCGGTTGATTATTAATAAGCAATATAATAAGAATGAGAATTGATCAAAAAAGTTTGTATGGAATTTTAGACAGGGTAATTTGTGCTGCCTGCCGGACTCAAAGGAATCTGGGGGAACCTGATATGGAAGCACTCTTAGGACCTGGTAGGCTGTTCCTATTAAGAAGTCCTTTTGATACGTCTAAAGAGGCTATAAATTACAAATTTGATTATAGTTTGTGAGGCCCTTTGGACCCTGAGGCCCTTGGGCAAACTGCACCCTCTGTCTTCCCTCTCGGCGGCAGGCACAAGCTGATAAAACCAACATTTAAAACAGCTACTCCAAGTAGAATATTGTAAAAAACCAAAGTTTTTTTGGGGAGAGGTTTGCACAAAGGCTTCGACGAGTAAATAGAAAGTTTTAAAAATGCACCCTGTTTTGAAATTTTTCTGTCCTGGACGTTGGGGAGTAATGGCCTCTAGCTTCTAGGTTTTCAAAACAGTCAAGAACGGAATGTAGAAACTCTGTTTTTAGCACAATGATTTTACAAAGTTTGTGAAAAACAGAAAAAAAATTTGGACAAAACTGGGAACTTTAATCATATGATTTAGATAGATACGCCCGTTTTTATCTAACAGAAGCACGTACACTGGGGCAAAATATTAGCACATTTACTTTTGTTGTTCAGTATTCCCATGTCGCTTTTTTTTCGCCGTTTTGCATTGTTCCTAAATTTGCTTTTTTATCTTTCTACATCGTGTGATAATTATTTTGGTGCCTGAAAATTATGGAGTTCCAGTGGCGGAGCTACAAATTTAGAGGGGCTTTCTAGATTTGTGAAAAGTTTGGGGAAACAGCTCAAATTGAGCACTCCTCCTTATCGACCAAATGAAGAAAATTAATGGGGCATGATCTAGGTGTGACATTGTAATTTCAATTGTCTTCTATAGCCTTCTTCAGGGCTACAAGCCGTGGAACCGTGATGTTTTTCATACTCTGGAAAAGAGCCTAGTGCTTATTTAAGAATGTCTACTTGATATCAGCAACAAAGTCAAGTGCTTTTAAAGTAAACACTTTCTGTTGTAAGGAAAAGAGGAAATACTAAAAAGAGGTTCCTCATCAAAAACTAAGTGCCATTTGTCTCATTATTATTATTGATATTCATATTCAAATTTTTAAGCAAATTATCAATACAATATTGCAGCAAATGTTATAGTAAAAGAATGCTAAGTGGATATAGTTGTAGCCATAAAAGAATACTAAATGGATATCGTTGTAGCCATAAAAGAATACTAAAGAAAATTTATCACCAGAAACTAAGTGCAATTTGCAGTGGCGAAGCTTGACCAAACTGAGTGGTCATGCTATTCGTTTTTTTGAAGAAATACTTCAATGGTGCCGAAATGGGGGTCAAGATGCAGCACATATAAAATTTCTAAAACCATTTTACATAGAACGTTGAAAAACGCTCATTTTAAAAAAGACTTGCTTCTTTATGTCTTTGTTTATGTACGGTTCGGTTGCCAGCTTAATAGGTAGTAAGTGTAACAGGCAATCTTTGGAATACATACATATCTTAATATCTACTATTTGCTGAGCCTTGTTATTTCCACTTTTTGAATTCTACTATGTTCTTGAATCCGAAATACTTAACTATGGAATCAGCAATATGGGTCTAAAATGCCCATAAAAAGTCCAAAACAACCCAAAATAACTCAAAAAACATTATCTTTCGTATCATATTCTGAGGAGTGCAAATTCATACTCTTAGTATAGAAAACAATAATTTCTCCTTTTTGTGCAGTTCTGAAGTTTTGCACAATCAAATAGCTTTTTACAAAATTCTCTTTTCTCACCAAAAAAATGACATGCATAAACTGGGAGTTCTCTTGGAATGTTCTTTTTGATCAGATACACAAGTATGATGTTAATGCATAAACAGGAAAGTTCCCTCTCAGCACAAAAAATATCAGAACCATAAACTGGGAGTTCTCTTGAAATGTTCTTTTTAATCAGATACACAAGTATGATGATAATGCATAAACAGGAAAGTTCCCTCTCAGCACAAAAAATATCAGAACCATAAACTGGGAGTTCTCTTGAAATGTTCTTTTTAATCAGATACACAAGTATGATGATAATGCATAAACAGGAAAGTTCCCTCTCAGCACAAAAAATATCAGAACCATAAACTGGGAGTTCTCTTGGAATTTTCTTTGTAATCAGATACACAAGTATGATGATAATGCATAGACAGGAAAGTTCCCTCTCAGCACAAAAAATATCAGAACCACAAACTGGGAGTTCTCTTGAAATGTTCTTTTTAATCAGATACACAAGTATGATGATAATGCATAAACAGGAAAGTTCCCTCTCAGCACAAAAAATATCAGAACCATAAACTGGGAGTTCTCTTGGAATTTTCTTTGTAATCAGATACACAAGTATGATGATAATGCATAAACAGGAAAGTTCCCTCTCAGCACAAAAAATATCAGAACCATAAACTGGGAGTTCTATTGGAATGTTCTTTTTAATCAGATACACAAGTATGATGATAATGCATAAACATGAAAGTTCCCTCTCAGCACAAAAAATATCAGAACCATAAACTGGGAGTTCTATTGGAATTTTCTTTGTAATCAGATACACAAGTATGATGATAATGCATAGACAGGAAAGTTCCCTCTCAGCACAAAAAATATCAGAACCATAAACTGGGAGTTCTCTTGAAATGTTCTTTTTAATCAGATACACAAGTATGATGATAATGCATAAACATGAAAGTTCCCTCTCAGCACAAAAAATATCAGAACCATAAACTGGGAGTTCTATTGGAATTTTCTTTGTAATCAGATACACAAGTATGATGATAATGCATAGACAGGAAAGTTCCCTCTCAGCACAAAAAATATCAGAACCATAAACTGGGAGTTCTATTGGAATTTTCTTTGTAATCAGATACACAAGTATGATGATAATGCATAGACAGGAAAGTTCCCTCTCAGCACAAAAAATATCAGAACCATAAACTGGGAGTTCTCTTGAAATGTTCTTTTTAATCAGATACACAAGTATGATGATAATGCATAAACATGAAAGTTCCCTCTCAGCACAAAAAATATCAGAACCATAAACTGGGAGTTCTCTTGAAATGTTCTTTTTGATCAGATACACAAGTATGATGATAATGCATAAACATGAAAGTTCCCTCTCAGCACAAAAAATATCAGAACCATAAACTGGGAGTTCTCTTGAAATGTTCTTTTTAATCAGATACACAAGTATGATGATAATGCATAAACAGGAAAGTTCCCTCTCAGCACAAAAAATATCAGAACCATAAACTGGGAGTTCTCTTGAAATGTTCTTTTTAATCAGATACACAAGTATGATGATAATGCATAAACAGGGAAGTTCCCTCTCAGCACAAAAAATATCAGAACCATAAACTGGGAGTTCTCTTGAAATGTTCTTTTTAATCAGATACACAAGTATGATGATAATGCATAAACAGGGAAGTTCCCTCTCAGCACAAAAAATATCAGAACCATAAACTGGGAGTTCTCTTGAAATGTTCTTTTTAATCAGATACACAAGTATGATGATAATGCATAAACATGAAAGTTCCCTCTCAGCACAAAAAAAATCAGAACCATAAACTGGGAGTTCTCTTGAAATGTTCTTTTTAATCAGATACACAAGTATGATGATAATGCATAAACAGGAAAGTTCCCTCTCAGCACAAAAAATATCAGAATCATAAACTGGGAGTTCTCTTGAAATGTTCTTTTTAATCAGATACACAAGTATGATGATAATGCATAAACAGGAAAGTTCCCTCTCAGCACAAAAAATATCAGAATCATAAACTGGGAGTTCTCTTGGAATTTTCTTTTTAATCAGATACACAAGTATGATGATAATGCATAAACATGAAAGTTCCCTCTCAGCACAAAAAAAATCAGAACCATAAACTGGGAGTTCTCTTGAAATGTTCTTTTTAATCAGATACACAAGTATGATGATAATGCATAAACAGGAAAGTTCCCTCTCAGCACAAAAAATATCAGAACCATAAACTGGGAGTTCTCTTGAAATGTTCTTTTTAATCAGATACACAAGTATGATGATAATGCATAAACAGGAAAGTTCCCTCTCAGCACAAAAAATATCAGAACCATAAACTGGGAGTTCTCTTGAAATGTTCTTTTTAATCAGATACACAAGTATGATGATAATGCATAAACAGGAAAGTTCCCTCTCAGCACAAAAAATATCAGAATCATAAACTGGGAGTTCTCTTGGAATTTTCTTTGTAATCAGATACACAATTATGATGATAATGCATAGACAGGAAAGTTCCCTCTCAGCACAAAAAATATCAGAACCATAAACTGGGAGTTCTCTTGGAATTTTCTTTGTAATCAGATACACAATTATGATGATAATGCATAGACAGGAAAGTTCCCTCTCAGCACAAAAAATATCAGAACCATAAACTGGGAGTTCTCTTGGAATTTTCTTTGTAATCAGATACACAATTATGATGATAATGCATAGACAGGAAAGTTCCCTCTCAGCAAAAAAAATATCAGAACCATAAACTGGGAGTTCTCTTGGAATTTTCTTTGTAATCAGATACACAATTATGATGATAATGCATAGACAGGAAAGTTCCCTCTCAGCACAAAAAATATCAGAACCATAAACTGGGAGTTCTCTTGGAATTTTCTTTGTAATCAGATACACAAGTATGATGATAATGCATAAACAGGAAAGTTCCCTCTCAGCACAAAAAATATCAGAACCATAAACTGGGAGTTCTATTGGAATGTTCTTTTTAATCAGATACACAAGTATGATGATAATGCATAGACAGGAAAGTTCCCTCTCAGCACAAAAAATATCAGAACCATAAACTGGGAGTTCTCTTGGAATGTTCTTTTTGATCAGATACACAAGTATGATGATAATGCATAGACAGGAAAGTTCCCTCTCAGCACAAAAAATATCAGAACCATAAACTGGGAGTTCTCTTGAAATGTTCTTTTTAATCAGATAAACATATTTGATAATTATGCATAAACAGGAAAGTTCTCTCTCAGCACAAAAAATATCAGAACCATAAACTGGGAGTTCTCTTGGAATGTTCTTTTTGATCAGATACACAAGTATGATGATAATGCATAAACAGGAAAGTTCCCTCTCAGCACAAAAAATATCAGAACCATAAACTGGGAGTTCTATTGGAATGTTCTTTTTAATCAGATACACAAGTATGATGATAATGCATAGACAGGAAAGTTCCCTCTCAGCACAAAAAATATCAGAACCATAAACTGGGAGTTCTCTTGGAATGTTCTTTTTGATCAGATACACAAGTATGATGATAATGCATAGACAGGAAAGTTCCCTCTCAGCACAAAAAATATCAGAACCATAAACTGGGAGTTCTCTTGAAATGTTCTTTTTAATCAGATAAACATATTTGATAATTATGCATAAACAGGAAAGTTCTCTCTCAGCACAAAAAATATCAGAACCATAAACTGGGAGTTCTCTTGGAATGTTCTTTGTAATCAGATACACAAGTATGATGATAATGCATAAACAGGAAAGTTCCCTCTCAGCACAAAAAATATCAGAACCATAAACTGGGAGTTCTATTGGAATGTTCTTTTTAATCAGATACACAAGTATGATGATAATGCATAGACAGGAAAGTTCCCTCTCAGCACAAAAAATATCAGAACCATAAACTGGGAGTTCTCTTGGAATGTTCTTTTTGATCAGATACACAAGTATGATGATAATGCATAGACAGGAAAGTTCCCTCTCAGCACAAAAAATATCAGAACCATAAACTGGGAGTTCTCTTGAAATGTTCTTTTTAATCAGATAAACATATTTGATAATTATGCATAAACAGGAAAGTTCTCTCTCAGCACAAAAAATATCAGAACCATAAACTGGGAGTTCTCTTGGAATGTTCTTTTTGATCAGATACACAAGTATGATGATAATGCATAAACAGGAAAGTTCCCTCTCAGCACAAAAAATATCAGAACCACAAACTGGGAGTTCTCTTGAAATGTTCTTTTTAATCAGATAAACATATTTGATAATTATGCATAAACAGGAAAGTTCTCTCTCAGCACCAAACAAATATCAGTTGCATAAATTGGAAATTCTCTTGAAATGTTCTTTTTAATTAGATACACAAGTATGATGATAATGCATAAACAGGAAAGTTCCCTCTCAGCACAAAAAATATCAGAACCATAAACTGGGAGTTCTTGAAATGTTCTTTCAAATCAGATAAACATATTTGATAATGATGCATAAACAGGAAAGTTCTCTCGCAGCACCAAACAAATATCAGATGCATAAATTGGAAATTCTCTTGGAATGTTTTTTTAAATCAGGAGCACATGTATGATAACAAATCACAAACAGGAAAGTTCTCTCTCAGCTCCAAAAACATATCAATTGCATAAACAGGGAATTGAAAAGCAAAAATGGCCAGCAAAAAGACTCTTAATCGTTGCACTTCCACATAGCCAATCTTTTTATAGAGATCCAGCTGTCCTTGAAAACGTGTTCCTTCGTCTTTATTTCGAGATTGGCATAGGCCTAGGTCACAACTGCTCCACAATGGCCTACTGTTTGTTCGGCAACATTTCTTCCTCTAAAGAGCTTTCTTAAAAGGTGATGCACCGTGTCACCATCAATTAGAACACTCGAGCAAAAATCAATGCCATGATATTTGTTCTTGAGCTTGGAAATCGGCTGGGCCTAACACACGTCAGTCATTTGCAGTGATATGTGGTCGATAGGCAGTGGCAAAGTCCTGGACAGTCTTTCAGGGACGAGCCTGACTTGGCAGTCAGATTTTTGCAATAGGCACCCGGTTACGAATGAATCAGCCAATGATATCACTCCATGCTCAATGAGTTATGATGATTATTACGACGTAGTCAGTCTCAAAAATTTCAGACTGACCTGAATTGTTCTTTTCTATTGTCGAGACTGACTGGGTACCAGGCTACACTGTAAATTTTATTGTCTAGACTGACTGAACATAGGGTGCATGGTCAGGCTAATCGAAATTAGCATGACCATGCACCGGAGCTTCAGAATACATTTGGAGGGGGGAAGGGAAACTGTGCTAATGGGTGGGAAAGGGAAAACTGATTGAAAAGAGGCTGCACAGAAATTCGTAATAGGTATTTTCAACAATAGAAGAAATTTCACAGTATCATTTCTAAGAAGAAAAATTAATTTCCGTGATTTTGAAAAATCTTATCTTTGGAAGCTTAAAGTCAGGCTCAGCCTGACCAGCATGCCTTTTAACTTCGCCACTGGCAATTTGTCTCATAATTGTAATTCATATTCATATTCACATCTTCAGGCATATTATCAATAAAATATTGCACCAAATATTATAGCCATAAAAGAGTTCTAAGGATATAGATATACTAAAGAAAATTTGTCATCGGAAACTAAGTGCTATTTTGCCTCATAATTATAATTCAATATTTATATTAAAATCTTCAGGCAAATTATGAAAAAGATGTTACACCCAATAAAGTCGGTAATATTTTAGTACATCAAGGAACGAATGCATAGAAGCAAAGAATTAATGTCTAACTCATTTGTGATTCCAGATACTTCTGAATATTTGGTGATTCCTCCACTCTCTTGTAAATTGCCTTCAACTTTGGAAAGTCGTCTAGAAGGCCCTTCTTAACAACCTCCAGTCGGAAGATGACGGCGAAAAATGCAAGATCACCGATTAATAACTATGAAGAAAAAGACTGATGTACAAACCTAGGCGAGGTATTTAACATACTCTTAATATATTATGAACATGTCCAATATGCGATTCATCGTCAACGCTATTGGTACAAGATTGCTGATAGAAGGGACGCTGCGGTGTATATTTAAGTGTGAGGGTTAGCGGCGATTGGATATGGCAGTTGAGGGGCCAGAGGCAGAGTTTTTGGAAAATGTTTTCCATTAGCGTCTTTTGTATATAGCAGAAATTCCCCTCTATGAACATAGCTGCAACCGAAAAAAGCACTTCTCTATTCTTATAAGGGCACTTCTCTTCTCTCATATGGGCAATTCTCTACTTTCAAATGGTCACTTCTCTGCTCGCAAAGGGCACTTGTCACAAACGCGGAGGGCATGGACGATAATGATGCAATAAGTAAGTGAAATCGGAGAAAAACAGGAGAGGAAATTCCTGTTTTTGGTAGCGACGTCTCACTGTTAGGGTGCAAAAAAGTAATGGTCGAGACAAGGCATGCTACCTAAGATTAAAGCATTCTTCTTAATTCTATTTTTTTTAGATTTATTGTGGATCAAAAGTTGAAGACACTCTGAAAAAAATGTAGCTTTGAAAGTCTACATGTACCTGTAATAGGTAGTTCCCAGCCCGGGAGACTTGTTTTTTCTTGTTTCGGCTTAATGCCCTCGCTTCATCAGGGCCAATCTTTATATATTATATGACTATAGCATATATAGTATGTATGTCATACCATATTTAATACATTATCATATTACTATACGTATTTATGTATTTATAATTTATGACGAAGCGGAAGCGAAACGTCTACCGAAAGTGCCCTTATTTAGGAATTCGTATATTAGTATTTAAACAGTATTAGATATTTAATAGATGTAGCTATCTATAAACATTTAAGAGCTACAATACCAAAGAAATTTTAAACAATTTTAGACACTCAGAATGTCTTCACAAGTTAACAAGATTGTCTTAAGTTATCTAAATATAATTTTGGATCTCAAAAGCATTTCAGCGTGGTAAACCCTCTCCACGCTTTAAGCATATAATACACAATCTCAACAAAATGCTTAACTATTTCTTTCAAAATCATATGTAAAGTATAGAAAACAACATGCAAAGCGATGCATGTCGATAATTAGCAATCATATGAGTACTGCACTGATAGATTCAAATATATGCTTTGTAATACTTACCGTATCCCCGGTAAAAAATCCGCATTCAGGGGCAAATCGTTCTTCATATACCTTTAGCCCCTTTGGTAGATGTTCCTCAAAGAATACCTTCCTGATTGCAACCTGCGTGTAAAGAGTCATACAAATAATAACAAGCTCATCAGATGATACCCAACATTAGAAAGATATGTGAAGTCAAAATTTGGGAGAACAGACTTGGCTGGGATGGAATCAAAAAAATGCCATGATGAGGTTAGAACAATCAATTATTTTAAAACAGTGCCAGGGAACCGAAGGCTATACCTGCCTTCTGAAATCATTGTATAGTTGTTCTCAAGCATCTTCGATCTATTAGCATTTTTCAAGTATTTTTGGGTATAAGCAATTAATCCAAGAAATGCCTTGCACCTTGTAGCGTATATGGTCCATCAGGGTTACATAGGGACGTCTATTTAGTACCAATGAGCTTTTTTCTAATCCAAATATACAATGGAGCTATTTGACCTATGACCTATGACCTACTGGCAATCATCCTCATCACAAAGCTTAGCCATGTCTTGACCTTCTAATAGACTTCTAGGTAACACCAACATGAACCTGAATGACCTCGCCCAAATATGGCCACGCCCAATCTTCAATAGCCCTCTGACTCGATAATATGCTCAGTCGTCCTTGACACCAAAAGCACTAAGACTTCTATTTTGGTGCAACAGAATAATTTAGAAGTATAACTATAAATCATGTCATGCTTACAATCAGCTGCTTACGTAAATACATACAAGCGTGCAATCAGTTATTGAGAAATCACTAGACTATCAAACGGAATTGCAACAAAATAGATCACACATTGGTGAAGCAGAATTGAACAGATGTTTAACAATAAAAGGTACCAACTGGTCCACCGACCCGGATAGAAATTTCAGAAATGGACATTGGGGTTGGTCTAGAGAAATATAGGAAGTAGCAGAGCTTGTCATGCAACGGAGAAATAGTAGCTAATAAACCAGCAATGATTTCAAGCGGGAAAATATCGATGTTGACAAAGTTGAACTACTGCTTGGTGATACTCGAGAAAAACTAGGCATATTGAATAATTTGAAGCATAGTATTTTTGGAAGTTTTATTGGTAAGTAGTGAAGGTGACTGTGAAAGAGAAGCACGGGGCACATTGTCTTTAAGCTTTTAAACTAGTTCTTTCTAACTTGTTACATTGGGGTACATTTTGTTTTGAAGCTTTGAATTTCTACACGGTTTCTCTAGTCCAGTGCTAACCTGCTTTGTTTAAAATGACACTCTAAAACAAGTGACTATTATGGCAATAAACCTTAGATTTTTGCGGGCAAAAACAAAGAGATTGAAGAAGCGCTGCAAATCGACAGCCTCCGAATCTATTGTTTTTGCTCACCATACTGTCAATCAAAGTCACATGTTTCAGCTAGTCCTTTCTAACTTGTTACATTAGGGTACATTTTGTTTCTAAGCTTTGAATTGAAACATGGTTCCTCTAGTCCAGTGTCAAACTGCTATTTTTATGAATGGTTGTTGATACTGAGTTTGAAAGGCCAGCGTTGTACACCTTCGTTAGTTTTCTTGAGATATGTACATGTTGCTAACTTTTTGTTCGAAAGATGGTCATCTCCGTTAACTGACGCTGCTCATTAAAATGGAATTAGAGTTTGTTTTGATACCGTCTGCTTAAATCTACGACTTTGAAATTAAGAGTGCTGCAATTCAAGGAAAATCATAAACATAAGAAGATCAGTTCTACAAAAAATTCTTCCAAAAATACCTTTTTCTCCTCGTCAGTTTCTAGAATTACTGCAGGAATGACGTGTGCCATAATATCACGTAACCCTTCGACCAGCATATCGTGTGTTGCCTTTTCCCAGTTTGTCTCTCCGCTTAAGCCTGGGTACATTATTGAAAAAGATCATTTTGCAAGAAATAGATGTCATTCTTTTAAATGATAGACATTACGTCATACAGTGGAAATAATATTGCCAGGATCATACGCATGAGGGACTAATCAATGAGGTGTCCGAAACGAGACAACTACATTTTTGAACATTTTTTAAAGAGGGATGATGCATATTTACGGTAAATTGCAATGGAGAATGAAACGAAACACTCTTAGACTTTTCATAAAGGCTGCAAGTGCATTCATTTTCATACTTTGCATCAAGACAATAGAGGATGATATTTCAGTCTTCCAAAATTATAGGTTATTTATCTATCCATCTGCCTGCTTATTAATTGATCTATTTATGACGTCACAAGAGGTATTATTAGACGACTGGCTTTTCCATAGATGTTTTTTAAAATCTTGCCGATTTCAAGGACGCCGTTTTTAGGGAGTGTGGGGGTGTCAAATGCATAAATATTTTGAGAAAACAGACGAGAATTCACTTACCTGCTTCTTTAATTTTTTATACCCAGACGGTCCCAAATAAATTTAGAGAATAAAGGTTGGTCAAGCTAGAGATCACCCTCACCAAAAATTGGATCTGCGCCCCTGTCCGCGTTGAATGCATCAAAATTATCTTTTGTCTTCCCAAGTGTCTATACGCTTTTCTAAGATGTTTTTCATACTATATTCACCTTGCAGAATTATTTTGTGGGTTATGTTCACCTTAAATAGACTTGAATTCTTGAAAGTTAAGGTCAAGAAAAGGAAGATAGGTTTGCATTTAGTTTATGAGGAAAGAATTAAATAGTAGAAAATTTTCTTGTAATTTTTTAAACTAAATTTGCATAGACCCTGATTTGGATTTTGGTACCTATTGCATAAATGCCATCAGAAGGACAGTGTTCCAGCCTCGGCTTGTTTTTAATTTCCGATCAGTGTCAAGGCTTGTGTTTTTTTACAAAATTGTTCTTACAAATGGACTGCATCACTCAGAACCTTTAGAAATTAATCTCGAATTTCGAACTACTCATCTCATGCTTATAGACCAAGATGCATCATTACTTACCGAAATCTTGAGCAACAAATCTTGCTATTGCATACGACTGTGGAAGCACTTTATCATCTACTTCTAATACTGGGATTTGACCAAAGGGACAAATCTTCTCTGCAACAGGAAAACACGTCCTTTTATTTTACTAAAAGCAACAAATTGCAAGTAACAAGACACTCAGAAAGCGAAAGAAGTGCCAATAACGAGTAGCTACCTTAGTTTCATGATACCTCAGTACTTTGGTTTCTTTGGGGATTTTCATCTTAAATACCATGGATTTCAAACATATGGATTAGAGATTTATCAACTCTTAAGTAAGTTAGAGACATCTGTATTGCTACTGGCATAGGAAGGCACTTTTTCAATATAGATTGCAGCATGTACTTTTGGGAGAGAGTTACAGCTACAAACAGATTTAATACTAGAGGGGGGCTCACCACATGCTGCATAGAAAAATTGGCAGATAAGGACAGGGGTGGTGCCAGGATTTGCCTGATGGGGGCTGGGTTCCCCGACAGGGAGGCTTAACAGAATAGAGGGTATTTTTCTGTGCATTATACCCGAAAATCCGTCACAAATTCCTCGAAAGACACAAAAGTTTTCCCCGACGGGGAGTCTAATACTCCTCGACGAGGAGGCTACAGCCCCCTCAGCCCACCACCACATATGGCGCCATCCCTGGATAAGGAACACATTGTACATGTTCATTGATGTATTAAAGTATCAATCTAAGAATCCAAATTTTTGAATTGTTTATGGCAGCAATATCGAATTTGGTGTCAAATCATGCGTTTAAAGTTATGACGCCCTGGAAAATGTTTCTGTTCTCTTTTGTTGTCTGAAACTAGAGATTTAAACCGTGGAAGTACAATGACAAGATGTTCAGTTCATAACAAGAAAATTGAGAGGCTACATCGAGACATGTTCGGAGGGGTTCTTCTAACAGTGGGAAAGCCATATGGTGCATAGAGGGTAGTTACCCTCATATGCCCTCTAAATACTGAGGTGTTTGGGTGGGTTGACACCCAATCCTGTATCCAGTCAGAAAATTTAAGGGTGTTATAGAAATTTTCGAATCCCTCTGGCAAAAGCCAGGTTAATCGAAGACTTTTGAATCATGCGTAAAAACTAAAGTAATGATTCACATCAGTGTGTAAATTGTGGCGCAAAAAGGAAGCAAAAGAAAAGTAAAAGTTCGTAAGAAAATAGTTGCATTCCGTGCGTTTATTGTACCGACGTGGAAATCTTGAGTCCTTTGGACATAAATTTCATGCATATCTTACATGTGGAGCCAGCATAACAAAAAAATTGCAGCCACCTGTTCTTTCTATCCATGTGTCCTGTCGATCGACGATCATGGCCCTTCAAATATCTTGTGAATTGTGGATGATATCGCTTCCCCATCAAGATTGACCGATGTATACAAGATGTATACATAGCCTTGTCTTTGTTTACCACGAGCCTTTTTCCCTCACGCTTTAAGCTTTATATTTATGGCCACGACATTAGCAGCTTTCTAATCACGTCGATTAGATTCTATATGCTTCAGCAATTTCGAAGACACTATTCTTTGCCTATTTAACCATGATACTCTTAGCATACGCCTGAACACCATACTTCTTAAGAATTTAGTTTCTCCACCATATTCTGGCTTATAAGCCATGTTTCACAACTGTATAAAAGAACTGCCCATACATTAGGGTTAAATATTCCTTTTCTTGTATCGAACTTGATATTTCTGTTTGTCAAAAGATAAGCTAGATCTTTGAAAGCTTTCCTTGCCACTACGCTCCTCCTTTAAGTTTTAGTGCCACATCTACCATCGCTTGTAAGACATTGAACGATAATCCTTCAAACCTCTCACTTTCAGACACAATTTGATCCACAATATCTTATGGCCACGACATTAGCAGCTTTCTAATCACGTCGAGTTAAGATATTTTGATGAGTTAAGATTTGCCATCAAATCTTTGATTTCTAGATGAGTGACTGGAGAAAGAAACGAAGAGTTTTCAATAGCACTGCCAAGATATCTAAGGGGACAATTCGGCGTTCTTGGAATGGATTTGTTTGTATCATCAGGAACATTAACAAAATATTCATTGAAAATATAAGACATTTGAACTTGATCAGTTACTGACTTCCCAGTTGCACTTTGATTATATCAATACTCGAATGCGTATAGCTCTTTCGTGAGATTATTGAATTAATCCCAGTCCAAATTTTTTTTCATATCTTTAACATTCAACACAAAGTAATTTTGGAAGTACTCTTTTCTGCTTTTGTTCAGTTCATTAATTACACGATTTCAGAACATTTTATAATATTTTTCGTTAGTTTCAGTTCTATTCCTTTTCAATTTTCTTAGAAGTTGATCTCGAATCTTCATTATTTTTTGTATTCTATGATTGATTCAAGGTTTTGCTTTAAGCTTTGATTCTTTATTAGTGCACTTCATGAGGGGCACATGCTTTTCTACTAAATTTGTAATATCTTCAAGAAATTTGTTATAGATATGGTTAAGTCATTTTCATTGTTGAGGTAGTTGAAATCAAGTATAGTAGAATCATTTAGAAAATTATTTTCATTAAAAGATGAATAGTCACGTTTTAGCAACTCTAGCTTTTTGTAAGAAATATTTGTATTTTCCATTATCAGAAACTGAGGAAAATGGTGCTAAAACATATGTGAATATATGTGTCAAAATATTTCCACTGGAAATTTTAGTATCAGCTCAGTTAGCAAATATATTATCAATGATTTTCGTTGAGTTATTTGAGATTCTAGTGGGATGGAATATGCAGGGCAGAAAATTAATAGAGAGAAAGGTATTCATGAAGTTAAATGTAGGGGTATATGAGTCATAGAATTTGGCTGGAAGTAATGAAGTTTAAGAAAGGGAGGCAACATAAAAGCTATGTGACATGGAACAATGCCTGTTCAATGTGTTTTGAAACAAATATGGTTACTCTTCAGGTACAATATTAGATTTTAGTTTGAGGCAGTGGTAGAGCAATTGGGGTTTATTGCGAGGTTACCCCCCTCCCCCCTCCATCTTTCTGAGAATGATAATTTAGGCTCAATCAAAGACGGCATAGATATCTCAGGTAAGAGAAGGATTGGACGATCCCATTTTTCGCACGAAGTTGTATTTCTATGCTGAAAACGGCGTTCTCCTGATGAGGTGTAATGAGTATATTACTGGAAATTTCCCTGCCCCTATGCTGAAAACGGCGTTCTCCTGATGAGGTGTAATGAGTATATTACTGGAAATTTCCCTGCCCCTACCTATTTTCTTCTTCCCTACTATGAGGTGGCGGGCAACCCCCCTGATTTCAGACAAAAAGTTATTTGATTAGGTAAACCTATATTTATATAAATCAAAATTTTACTAGCTAAAAAATTGTTTATTTCTACCTGAAGCAATTTTATACGAATAACAGTTGTTGATAAGATATGGCTCAAAAAACAGTTTCTGTATCACAGGCTCAATCTGAAATCTGAAATCACAAATTTGTACATACTCATAACCAAAAACATAGCACAAAAAACTGCAAAATAAAATAGCAGATAGGTATGTGTTGTACCAGTTGAATACTTCAAGCAGTATCAGAACTTAAGATCTTTAGATCTTTAGAAATTAAGTCTAAAAGTGCCTATATCAGTCCAAAACCTTCTGAACCTAAGAGCAGTGCTTGTTCAATACAGTTTGCAAAATCTTCATATGTGCCATGGCAGATAGGCAAAAACAATTGTCGAAAACAAACTGCTGCTTCAGGGTATATCTTCTCTTCTGTTGCATGAAACGAGACATCTATTTTTGGATAAATACCATTTGGTGCAACAGATGTCAATGATGTAGCGAACTGTAGAAATTTATGCAGCGTTTCTTCAGAAGCGGTGTCAACAAATTGGAGGAACCATTGAAATACTTGGTACTGCTTACTGCCAGGTTGCAGGCGTGCTGAATCCAAAGATGCGTGTATTGCCTCCTTCTTGATTTTGGGTTCAGGAAGAAACAATTTTAACATAATTTGTGGGTGAAGAATTATATACCGAAGGATGCCAGAAATTTCTAGGCCTTGCCGAATCGATGTCAGTTGGGCCAACCTCTTTCGTAATAGCTCATCAACAATCAGCTCGAATATCAGTTCATCTCTGTCTTGTACCCGAATATACCTGGTTATGTCCCATGAGGAATTGTTGACGATTTGGGCATTGATCTGGCCAGTTGGTGTACTCTCGTCAAGGAGGTTATCGAGCTGCTCTTGAGTGTTGGCATTGCGGATTTCATCGATCAGCGTGTGCAATGAAGCTGTTGCTGCATTGAGCGGTATTTGCTTTTCGGAATATATCATTTCAGCTGAGGCCTGAAACTCGCCTGTAGAAATGAATGCAAAAACCCATCCGGGAAAACACTGTATTCCAGGGCCGCCTTGCAGAATAGAATGACCGATGAACGTGCCCAGAACTTTAAACGCCAATAAGCTGACCGATGTCTTTTTAGGAATCATGGTTTCACCAATATCTTCCAGCAGCACTTTCTTAGCCTCAGCAAACCCAATTTGAAAAAACTCCAACTTCAATGCACCACAATCTACACCATCCTCGCCTTTAAACTCAATTTTCAACTCTCTAAACAACTGACGTCTCTCTACCATGGCAACTTTATAGAAAGAAAGACAGTCCCTCCAAATACGTTCTCGCTGCACAGTGATTTTTATTGGCTGTTCAAAATCAATCCTCTTCTTCACTTCATCCATTATTTCTGATAGAGATTTGTCGCCATTGAGTACGGCGTCTACAGCTCCATGAATGTCCGAATTTTCGTTGGCACATTGTCTTAGTAATTCGTCAGGGGTATCAGGAAAGATTCCTTTAATAGCTGAGTATATCTCATTCGAATCTATTTCAACACTTGTCGTGCTCGCTGTAGAATCATTTATTGCGCCCGACAACGTAGAGTCCGAAGCTGATGAGTAAGATTGTTGTAATAATTCAGGAGCGTGGATAACTGTCAGGTTGTCTGTAGTCTCTCCATCTTCATTGTCGTTAACAGCTGTGTGCCCTGCGTTTATTTGATCATTACTTGTAGGGAGAACTTGGGCATAAACTGCTCCCTGACCAGATATACGTAAAAGCCTTTTACACGTCAGCGGGACTCCGTCTGCAAGCTTGATAGGCGTCAGGGTGCCAAAACTAGCTTTCACAAAACGTAACCGATGCATGGATAGGCTCAATGGAAGCTGTTCCCTTACATTGAGCAGTAATTCATCGTCACTCCATCGTTTGTCAAATGGATATTCATCCGTTATCAACCCTTCCATACGCAGTTTCGCTCTTTTGTGGTGGGTCGGAATATTTGTCTCTGAAGGATCAGGAATTATCACCAGATTTTTATTGATAATGTGATTTTCCCTTCGCCGATTTGCACGATCCATATAGGTTGGAATCGATGAGTGCCCTCCTCTTTGTTCACCACTGCTAGTTGTGCTGGGGTAAGGTAAAACTGTTTGTTGACGGCGAACTGTTGATCTTCTATGGGTAAAAGATGGAAATGTAAAAGAAATTTGCTACGGAGTTGAACGTGATTCAGGCTCTATTAACATGAAGAGGGCAAGTTCTAGAAACTAGGTTTTTATCTGATATGGTTTGGACAAGAAAATGTTATCCTCAAACACATGAAAGAAATTTGTCAAATCATGACGAAATATATGAGCTTTCAATGCACATTACTCTTTCATTTTTCTTGTATGAAAATTGGGGGGGGGGGGACATATTTCAAATTTAGGCTAGGAAAAATGGGCTTGTTAGCGAGGAGGGCTTAAAACAGAGGGGGCTTAATAGAGCTTTCACGGTAGTTGAGAAATCCCCGACAAATGGTCAAATTATACGGCTGGAGCACTGGCATTTTTATTGCATTAAATTTGATGAGACCTGGAGGTGGGGGACAAAGCAGATTTTCCCCATCCTCAGAGTTTTCTACAAAACTGCTTGTCTTCTAATAGATTATAGAGAAAAAATGTTTGATGCTAATGAAATGATAATCAAAAACATCCATCATGTTACATGGTCGACCTGATACGAGTGGCAAACCATAAGGTGTGCCATTTTCCAAGCATGGTCATGTTTGATTCTACCGAAAAATTGGCTGAAAGTTTCAGGTTTTAAATCCGAATACTTAAGTATTATATCCCCGTTCAAAAATGAAAATTTCACATTACATTGAAAAAAATCGAGCAAAACATCAACAGCCAGCATGAGGTTTTTGGGTCAGTAGCTTTTTCAATCTTTTCAGTTTTAAAAATATATCTTTATAGAAACTTTGTCGGAATATTCATATCTCTATCCCAAAATATTTAGTCCCCACTGCGCCTTAACTACATTGTGAACTTCTTAAACGGAGGGCCTCTTGAAAATCAGCCTTTGCTGAAGAATCACGCAAAAAAATAATAATTGAAATGAAAAATTAACATGAGAAAACATAATGCAAAATCCATCAATGGGGATGACCCAGGCCCGCTCAGGCCTTGTTAATTTCCTTGAATGGTTTCTGAAATTGCCAGAGGCGTTAAAAAACAACTGAAATTGATTTCTCATCTATTAATGATTTTTAACAAAACAACGCCTTTCTTTTCTCAAAATTGCTTAATAGCGTTGGCGCTTATATTTCAATTTAATGCAGAAAATTGAGGGTTGCTCTTGTAAGTCAGCTGAGCCCTAAAATAAAAGTTGCTTATTGACTAGTGGCTTGTTGAGAAATTGAGCTTAGTTTGAGAAGAAGGAAGAAGTAGGTTGAGGTGAGTTGAGGGTAGCTAAAAAATCACGTTTCAGATTAAAGAGAAATTTTTATGACCTCCCCTCCGTTGAAAAAAATAAGAATTAAAAGTTCCAAGTTATTGAGGCTCTTGTATATAAGGCAGGGGTGAATTATGGTCTCACCTATTTCCATTTTGATAGCCTGGGAACTGCGTTCTTAGTGAATCTGTGCTGGTGCTGTGGTGACTTTGATGACCAGGGACCAAATCAGCTGCTGCTACTGCTTGTGGGTTATTGCTGCTACTACCGTTTTGTTCTATTGTACTTGGTTGTAACTCCTGGCCTGGTGCTGCGCGAAGAACTGCAAGGAGCCTTTCACCTTCAGCAACTAATTGAGGTATTCGCAATATTGCTTCCCTGACCAGTTCGTTGTTTGACGACATTGTCATTGACACAGCCGTTTAACTCAAGTCGATTTGTCGGTGTGATTTCATTCGCCTTGAATTTCCCGCCAAAAGTTCGCAATGCATCATACCATGCCGCAATGCATCATACCATGTCGCAATGCATCATACTATGTCGCAATGCATCATACCAGGCCGCAATGCATCATACCATGCCGCAATGCATCATACCATGCCGCAATGCATTACATAATGTTTAAAGGTAAAGACGATAAATGAAACAGAAACAGAATGGTCAGTGTTAAAGCGAATGCGAATTTGTGGAAACAAGATTACTGCGAATAACTTAAAGCAAAGGCAATGGCCAAAGGGAAAGATGATAGAAAGGGAATGGGAATTGGTAAAGGCAAAGGCAATGGCCAAAGGGAAAGATGATAGAAAGGGAATGGGAATTGGTAAAGGCAAAGGCAATGGCCAAAGGGAAAGATGATAGAAAGGGAATGGGAATTGGTAGAGGCAAAGGCAATAGCCAAAAGGAAAGATGATAGAAAGGGAATGGGAATTGGTAAAGGCAAAGGCAATGGCCAAAGGGAAAGATGATAGAAAGGGAATGAGAATTGGTAGAGGCAAAGGCAATGGCCAAAGGGAAAGATGATAGAAAGGGAATGGGAATTGGTAGAGGCAAAGGCAATAGCCAAAAGGAAAGATGATAGAAAGGGAATGGGAATTGGTAAAGGCAAAGGCAATGGCCAACGGGAAAGATGATAGAAAGGGAATGGGAATTGGTAGAGGCAAAGGCAATGGCCAAAGGGAAAGATGATAGAAAGGGAATGGGAATTGGTAGAGGCAAAGGCAATGGCCAAAGGAAAAGATGATAGAAAGGGAATGGGAATTGGTAGAGGCAAGTTAGCTTTTCTTTTATGTGTTCTGTCGGAGAAGCAAACAATTTGATATCAATACGAAACCGTAACGTTTTAGGATTTGACGAATGTTTCGTTGAACACTAAAACCACTAGCAAACTCCAATCAATGACCGTAGCTCTTTGATTTTCGCTTTTGGTAGTTATTTCGCTAGAATTTCTGCCCCTATCTTCTCTGTTCAACAAGAAACTAGCTCAATGTTTTCCTTCTATACATTTTCTCAAAGGAAATGGTATTCTATATCGACCTCTATTGTACGAAAAGGAGTTTTGGGCTCTCTGTATGTGCTATCGATCCTTGATTATTTTCATGTAAATTTGTTGCATTATGTTGCTTAAAACTGAGGCTTTCAAGTAAAGGTCTTAACCGAATAGCTTCTTAAGCTGCTTTTGACAAGGCAGCATATTCCACGTCTGTCGAAGGTAAAGCGACTACAGACTGTCTCTTTGATGTCAATGAGACCATAACACCTTCAAGAACATGTATTTTCCATTATCAGAAACTGAGGAAAATGGTGCTAAAACATATGTGAATATATGTGTCAAAATATTTCCACTGGAAATTTTAGTATCAGCTCAGTTAGCAAATATATTATCAATGATTTTCGTTGAGTTATTTGAGATTCTAGTGGGATGGAATATGCAGGGCAGAAAATTAATAGAGAGAAAGGTATTCATGAAGTTAAATGTAGGGGTATATGAGTCATAGAATTTGGCTGGAAGTAATGAAGTTTAAGAAAGGGAGGCAACATAAAAGCTATGTGACATGGAACAATGCCTGTTCAATGTGTTTTGAAACAAATATGGTTACTCTTCAGGTACAATATTAGATTTTAGTTTGAGGCAGTGGTAGAGCAATTGGGGTTTATTGCGAGGTTACCCCCCTCCCCCCTCCATCTTTCTGAGAATGATAATTTAGGCTCAATCAAAGACGGCATAGATATCTCAGGTAAGAGAAGGATTGGACGATCCCATTTTTCGCACGAAGTTGTATTTCTATGCTGAAAACGGCGTTCTCCTGATGAGGTGTAATGAGTATATTACTGGAAATTTCCCTGCCCCTATGCTGAAAACGGCGTTCTCCTGATGAGGTGTAATGAGTATATTACTGGAAATTTCCCTGCCCCTACCTATTTTCTTCTTCCCTACTATGAGGTGGCGGGCAACCCCCCTGATTTCAGACAAAAAGTTATTTGATTAGGTAAACCTATATTTATATAAATCAAAATTTTACTAGCTAAAAAATTGTTTATTTCTACCTGAAGCAATTTTATACGAATAACAGTTGTTGATAAGATATGGCTCAAAAAACAGTTTCTGTATCACAGGCTCAATCTGAAATCTGAAATCACAAATTTGTACATACTCATAACCAAAAACATAGCACAAAAAACTGCAAAATAAAATAGCAGATAGGTATGTGTTGTACCAGTTGAATACTTCAAGCAGTATCAGAACTTAAGATCTTTAGATCTTTAGAAATTAAGTCTAAAAGTGCCTATATCAGTCCAAAACCTTCTGAACCTAAGAGCAGTGCTTGTTCAATACAGTTTGCAAAATCTTCATATGTGCCATGGCAGATAGGCAAAAACAATTGTCGAAAACAAACTGCTGCTTCAGGGTATATCTTCTCTTCTGTTGCATGAAACGAGACATCTATTTTTGGATAAATACCATTTGGTGCAACAGATGTCAATGATGTAGCGAACTGTAGAAATTTATGCAGCGTTTCTTCAGAAGCGGTGTCAACAAATTGGAGGAACCATTGAAATACTTGGTACTGCTTACTGCCAGGTTGCAGGCGTGCTGAATCCAAAGATGCGTGTATTGCCTCCTTCTTGATTTTGGGTTCAGGAAGAAACAATTTTAACATAATTTGTGGGTGAAGAATTATATACCGAAGGATGCCAGAAATTTCTAGGCCTTGCCGAATCGATGTCAGTTGGGCCAACCTCTTTCGTAATAGCTCATCAACAATCAGCTCGAATATCAGTTCATCTCTGTCTTGTACCCGAATATACCTGGTTATGTCCCATGAGGAATTGTTGACGATTTGGGCATTGATCTGGCCAGTTGGTGTACTCTCGTCAAGGAGGTTATCGAGCTGCTCTTGAGTGTTGGCATTGCGGATTTCATCGATCAGCGTGTGCAATGAAGCTGTTGCTGCATTGAGCGGTATTTGCTTTTCGGAATATATCATTTCAGCTGAGGCCTGAAACTCGCCTGTAGAAATGAATGCAAAAACCCATCCGGGAAAACACTGTATTCCAGGGCCGCCTTGCAGAATAGAATGACCGATGAACGTGCCCAGAACTTTAAACGCCAATAAGCTGACCGATGTCTTTTTAGGAATCATGGTTTCACCAATATCTTCCAGCAGCACTTTCTTAGCCTCAGCAAACCCAATTTGAAAAAACTCCAACTTCAATGCACCACAATCTACACCATCCTCGCCTTTAAACTCAATTTTCAACTCTCTAAACAACTGACGTCTCTCTACCATGGCAACTTTATAGAAAGAAAGACAGTCCCTCCAAATACGTTCTCGCTGCACAGTGATTTTTATTGGCTGTTCAAAATCAATCCTCTTCTTCACTTCATCCATTATTTCTGATAGAGATTTGTCGCCATTGAGTACGGCGTCTACAGCTCCATGAATGTCCGAATTTTCGTTGGCACATTGTCTTAGTAATTCGTCAGGGGTATCAGGAAAGATTCCTTTAATAGCTGAGTATATCTCATTCGAATCTATTTCAACACTTGTCGTGCTCGCTGTAGAATCATTTATTGCGCCCGACAACGTAGAGTCCGAAGCTGATGAGTAAGATTGTTGTAATAATTCAGGAGCGTGGATAACTGTCAGGTTGTCTGTAGTCTCTCCATCTTCATTGTCGTTAACAGCTGTGTGCCCTGCGTTTATTTGATCATTACTTGTAGGGAGAACTTGGGCATAAACTGCTCCCTGACCAGATATACGTAAAAGCCTTTTACACGTCAGCGGGACTCCGTCTGCAAGCTTGATAGGCGTCAGGGTGCCAAAACTAGCTTTCACAAAACGTAACCGATGCATGGATAGGCTCAATGGAAGCTGTTCCCTTACATTGAGCAGTAATTCATCGTCACTCCATCGTTTGTCAAATGGATATTCATCCGTTATCAACCCTTCCATACGCAGTTTCGCTCTTTTGTGGTGGGTCGGAATATTTGTCTCTGAAGGATCAGGAATTATCACCAGATTTTTATTGATAATGTGATTTTCCCTTCGCCGATTTGCACGATCCATATAGGTTGGAATCGATGAGTGCCCTCCTCTTTGTTCACCACTGCTAGTTGTGCTGGGGTAAGGTAAAACTGTTTGTTGACGGCGAACTGTTGATCTTCTATGGGTAAAAGATGGAAATGTAAAAGAAATTTGCTACGGAGTTGAACGTGATTCAGGCTCTATTAACATGAAGAGGGCAAGTTCTAGAAACTAGGTTTTTATCTGATATGGTTTGGACAAGAAAATGTTATCCTCAAACACATGAAAGAAATTTGTCAAATCATGACGAAATATATGAGCTTTCAATGCACATTACTCTTTCATTTTTCTTGTATGAAAATTGGGGGGGGGGGGACATATTTCAAATTTAGGCTAGGAAAAATGGGCTTGTTAGCGAGGAGGGCTTAAAACAGAGGGGGCTTAATAGAGCTTTCACGGTAGTTGAGAAATCCCCGACAAATGGTCAAATTATACGGCTGGAGCACTGGCATTTTTATTGCATTAAATTTGATGAGACCTGGAGGTGGGGGACAAAGCAGATTTTCCCCATCCTCAGAGTTTTCTACAAAACTGCTTGTCTTCTAATAGATTATAGAGAAAAAATGTTTGATGCTAATGAAATGATAATCAAAAACATCCATCATGTTACATGGTCGACCTGATACGAGTGGCAAACCATAAGGTGTGCCATTTTCCAAGCATGGTCATGTTTGATTCTACCGAAAAATTGGCTGAAAGTTTCAGGTTTTAAATCCGAATACTTAAGTATTATATCCCCGTTCAAAAATGAAAATTTCACATTACATTGAAAAAAATCGAGCAAAACATCAACAGCCAGCATGAGGTTTTTGGGTCAGTAGCTTTTTCAATCTTTTCAGTTTTAAAAATATATCTTTATAGAAACTTTGTCGGAATATTCATATCTCTATCCCAAAATATTTAGTCCCCACTGCGCCTTAACTACATTGTGAACTTCTTAAACGGAGGGCCTCTTGAAAATCAGCCTTTGCTGAAGAATCACGCAAAAAAATAATAATTGAAATGAAAAATTAACATGAGAAAACATAATGCAAAATCCATCAATGGGGATGACCCAGGCCCGCTCAGGCCTTGTTAATTTCCTTGAATGGTTTCTGAAATTGCCAGAGGCGTTAAAAAACAACTGAAATTGATTTCTCATCTATTAATGATTTTTAACAAAACAACGCCTTTCTTTTCTCAAAATTGCTTAATAGCGTTGGCGCTTATATTTCAATTTAATGCAGAAAATTGAGGGTTGCTCTTGTAAGTCAGCTGAGCCCTAAAATAAAAGTTGCTTATTGACTAGTGGCTTGTTGAGAAATTGAGCTTAGTTTGAGAAGAAGGAAGAAGTAGGTTGAGGTGAGTTGAGGGTAGCTAAAAAATCACGTTTCAGATTAAAGAGAAATTTTTATGACCTCCCCTCCGTTGAAAAAAATAAGAATTAAAAGTTCCAAGTTATTGAGGCTCTTGTATATAAGGCAGGGGTGAATTATGGTCTCACCTATTTCCATTTTGATAGCCTGGGAACTGCGTTCTTAGTGAATCTGTGCTGGTGCTGTGGTGACTTTGATGACCAGGGACCAAATCAGCTGCTGCTACTGCTTGTGGGTTATTGCTGCTACTACCGTTTTGTTCTATTGTACTTGGTTGTAACTCCTGGCCTGGTGCTGCGCGAAGAACTGCAAGGAGCCTTTCACCTTCAGCAACTAATTGAGGTATTCGCAATATTGCTTCCCTGACCAGTTCGTTGTTTGACGACATTGTCATTGACACAGCCGTTTAACTCAAGTCGATTTGTCGGTGTGATTTCATTCGCCTTGAATTTCCCGCCAAAAGTTCGCAATGCATCATACCATGCCGCAATGCATCATACCATGTCGCAATGCATCATACTATGTCGCAATGCATCATACCAGGCCGCAATGCATCATACCATGCCGCAATGCATCATACCATGCCGCAATGCATTACATAATGTTTAAAGGTAAAGACGATAAATGAAACAGAAACAGAATGGTCAGTGTTAAAGCGAATGCGAATTTGTGGAAACAAGATTACTGCGAATAACTTAAAGCAAAGGCAATGGCCAAAGGGAAAGATGATAGAAAGGGAATGGGAATTGGTAAAGGCAAAGGCAATGGCCAAAGGGAAAGATGATAGAAAGGGAATGGGAATTGGTAAAGGCAAAGGCAATGGCCAAAGGGAAAGATGATAGAAAGGGAATGGGAATTGGTAGAGGCAAAGGCAATAGCCAAAAGGAAAGATGATAGAAAGGGAATGGGAATTGGTAAAGGCAAAGGCAATGGCCAAAGGGAAAGATGATAGAAAGGGAATGAGAATTGGTAGAGGCAAAGGCAATGGCCAAAGGGAAAGATGATAGAAAGGGAATGGGAATTGGTAGAGGCAAAGGCAATAGCCAAAAGGAAAGATGATAGAAAGGGAATGGGAATTGGTAAAGGCAAAGGCAATGGCCAACGGGAAAGATGATAGAAAGGGAATGGGAATTGGTAGAGGCAAAGGCAATGGCCAAAGGGAAAGATGATAGAAAGGGAATGGGAATTGGTAGAGGCAAAGGCAATGGCCAAAGGAAAAGATGATAGAAAGGGAATGGGAATTGGTAGAGGCAAGTTAGCTTTTCTTTTATGTGTTCTGTCGGAGAAGCAAACAATTTGATATCAATACGAAACCGTAACGTTTTAGGATTTGACGAATGTTTCGTTGAACACTAAAACCACTAGCAAACTCCAATCAATGACCGTAGCTCTTTGATTTTCGCTTTTGGTAGTTATTTCGCTAGAATTTCTGCCCCTATCTTCTCTGTTCAACAAGAAACTAGCTCAATGTTTTCCTTCTATACATTTTCTCAAAGGAAATGGTATTCTATATCGACCTCTATTGTACGAAAAGGAGTTTTGGGCTCTCTGTATGTGCTATCGATCCTTGATTATTTTCATGTAAATTTGTTGCATTATGTTGCTTAAAACTGAGGCTTTCAAGTAAAGGTCTTAACCGAATAGCTTCTTAAGCTGCTTTTGACAAGGCAGCATATTCCACGTCTGTCGAAGGTAAAGCGACTACAGACTGTCTCTTTGATGTCAATGAGACCATAACACCTTCAAGAACATGTATTTTCCATTATCAGAAACTGAGGAAAATGGTGCTAAAACATATGTGAATATATGTGTCAAAATATTTCCACTGGAAATTTTAGTATCAGCTCAGTTAGCAAATATATTATCAATGATTTTCGTTGAGTTATTTGAGATTCTAGTGGGATGGAATATGCAGGGCAGAAAATTAATAGAGAGAAAGGTATTCATGAAGTTAAATGTAGGGGTATATGAGTCATAGAATTTGGCTGGAAGTAATGAAGTTTAAGAAAGGGAGGCAACATAAAAGCTATGTGACATGGAACAATGCCTGTTCAATGTGTTTTGAAACAAATATGGTTACTCTTCAGGTACAATATTAGATTTTAGTTTGAGGCAGTGGTAGAGCAATTGGGGTTTATTGCGAGGTTACCCCCCTCCCCCCTCCATCTTTCTGAGAATGATAATTTAGGCTCAATCAAAGACGGCATAGATATCTCAGGTAAGAGAAGGATTGGACGATCCCATTTTTCGCACGAAGTTGTATTTCTATGCTGAAAACGGCGTTCTCCTGATGAGGTGTAATGAGTATATTACTGGAAATTTCCCTGCCCCTATGCTGAAAACGGCGTTCTCCTGATGAGGTGTAATGAGTATATTACTGGAAATTTCCCTGCCCCTACCTATTTTCTTCTTCCCTACTATGAGGTGGCGGGCAACCCCCCTGATTTCAGACAAAAAGTTATTTGATTAGGTAAACCTATATTTATATAAATCAAAATTTTACTAGCTAAAAAATTGTTTATTTCTACCTGAAGCAATTTTATACGAATAACAGTTGTTGATAAGATATGGCTCAAAAAACAGTTTCTGTATCACAGGCTCAATCTGAAATCTGAAATCACAAATTTGTACATACTCATAACCAAAAACATAGCACAAAAAACTGCAAAATAAAATAGCAGATAGGTATGTGTTGTACCAGTTGAATACTTCAAGCAGTATCAGAACTTAAGATCTTTAGATCTTTAGAAATTAAGTCTAAAAGTGCCTATATCAGTCCAAAACCTTCTGAACCTAAGAGCAGTGCTTGTTCAATACAGTTTGCAAAATCTTCATATGTGCCATGGCAGATAGGCAAAAACAATTGTCGAAAACAAACTGCTGCTTCAGGGTATATCTTCTCTTCTGTTGCATGAAACGAGACATCTATTTTTGGATAAATACCATTTGGTGCAACAGATGTCAATGATGTAGCGAACTGTAGAAATTTATGCAGCGTTTCTTCAGAAGCGGTGTCAACAAATTGGAGGAACCATTGAAATACTTGGTACTGCTTACTGCCAGGTTGCAGGCGTGCTGAATCCAAAGATGCGTGTATTGCCTCCTTCTTGATTTTGGGTTCAGGAAGAAACAATTTTAACATAATTTGTGGGTGAAGAATTATATACCGAAGGATGCCAGAAATTTCTAGGCCTTGCCGAATCGATGTCAGTTGGGCCAACCTCTTTCGTAATAGCTCATCAACAATCAGCTCGAATATCAGTTCATCTCTGTCTTGTACCCGAATATACCTGGTTATGTCCCATGAGGAATTGTTGACGATTTGGGCATTGATCTGGCCAGTTGGTGTACTCTCGTCAAGGAGGTTATCGAGCTGCTCTTGAGTGTTGGCATTGCGGATTTCATCGATCAGCGTGTGCAATGAAGCTGTTGCTGCATTGAGCGGTATTTGCTTTTCGGAATATATCATTTCAGCTGAGGCCTGAAACTCGCCTGTAGAAATGAATGCAAAAACCCATCCGGGAAAACACTGTATTCCAGGGCCGCCTTGCAGAATAGAATGACCGATGAACGTGCCCAGAACTTTAAACGCCAATAAGCTGACCGATGTCTTTTTAGGAATCATGGTTTCACCAATATCTTCCAGCAGCACTTTCTTAGCCTCAGCAAACCCAATTTGAAAAAACTCCAACTTCAATGCACCACAATCTACACCATCCTCGCCTTTAAACTCAATTTTCAACTCTCTAAACAACTGACGTCTCTCTACCATGGCAACTTTATAGAAAGAAAGACAGTCCCTCCAAATACGTTCTCGCTGCACAGTGATTTTTATTGGCTGTTCAAAATCAATCCTCTTCTTCACTTCATCCATTATTTCTGATAGAGATTTGTCGCCATTGAGTACGGCGTCTACAGCTCCATGAATGTCCGAATTTTCGTTGGCACATTGTCTTAGTAATTCGTCAGGGGTATCAGGAAAGATTCCTTTAATAGCTGAGTATATCTCATTCGAATCTATTTCAACACTTGTCGTGCTCGCTGTAGAATCATTTATTGCGCCCGACAACGTAGAGTCCGAAGCTGATGAGTAAGATTGTTGTAATAATTCAGGAGCGTGGATAACTGTCAGGTTGTCTGTAGTCTCTCCATCTTCATTGTCGTTAACAGCTGTGTGCCCTGCGTTTATTTGATCATTACTTGTAGGGAGAACTTGGGCATAAACTGCTCCCTGACCAGATATACGTAAAAGCCTTTTACACGTCAGCGGGACTCCGTCTGCAAGCTTGATAGGCGTCAGGGTGCCAAAACTAGCTTTCACAAAACGTAACCGATGCATGGATAGGCTCAATGGAAGCTGTTCCCTTACATTGAGCAGTAATTCATCGTCACTCCATCGTTTGTCAAATGGATATTCATCCGTTATCAACCCTTCCATACGCAGTTTCGCTCTTTTGTGGTGGGTCGGAATATTTGTCTCTGAAGGATCAGGAATTATCACCAGATTTTTATTGATAATGTGATTTTCCCTTCGCCGATTTGCACGATCCATATAGGTTGGAATCGATGAGTGCCCTCCTCTTTGTTCACCACTGCTAGTTGTGCTGGGGTAAGGTAAAACTGTTTGTTGACGGCGAACTGTTGATCTTCTATGGGTAAAAGATGGAAATGTAAAAGAAATTTGCTACGGAGTTGAACGTGATTCAGGCTCTATTAACATGAAGAGGGCAAGTTCTAGAAACTAGGTTTTTATCTGATATGGTTTGGACAAGAAAATGTTATCCTCAAACACATGAAAGAAATTTGTCAAATCATGACGAAATATATGAGCTTTCAATGCACATTACTCTTTCATTTTTCTTGTATGAAAATTGGGGGGGGGGACATATTTCAAATTTAGGCTAGGAAAAATGGGCTTGTTAGCGAGGAGGGCTTAAAACAGAGGGGGCTTAATAGAGCTTTCACGGTAGTTGAGAAATCCCCGACAAATGGTCAAATTATACGGCTGGAGCACTGGCATTTTTATTGCATTAAATTTGATGAGACCTGGAGGTGGGGGACAAAGCAGATTTTCCCCATCCTCAGAGTTTTCTACAAAACTGCTTGTCTTCTAATAGATTATAGAGAAAAAATGTTTGATGCTAATGAAATGATAATCAAAAACATCCATCATGTTACATGGTCGACCTGATACGAGTGGCAAACCATAAGGTGTGCCATTTTCCAAGCATGGTCATGTTTGATTCTACCGAAAAATTGGCTGAAAGTTTCAGGTTTTAAATCCGAATACTTAAGTATTATATCCCCGTTCAAAAATGAAAATTTCACATTACATTGAAAAAAATCGAGCAAAACATCAACAGCCAGCATGAGGTTTTTGGGTCAGTAGCTTTTTCAATCTTTTCAGTTTTAAAAATATATCTTTATAGAAACTTTGTCGGAATATTCATATCTCTATCCCAAAATATTTAGTCCCCACTGCGCCTTAACTACATTGTGAACTTCTTAAACGGAGGGCCTCTTGAAAATCAGCCTTTGCTGAAGAATCACGCAAAAAAATAATAATTGAAATGAAAAATTAACATGAGAAAACATAATGCAAAATCCATCAATGGGGATGACCCAGGCCCGCTCAGGCCTTGTTAATTTCCTTGAATGGTTTCTGAAATTGCCAGAGGCGTTAAAAAACAACTGAAATTGATTTCTCATCTATTAATGATTTTTAACAAAACAACGCCTTTCTTTTCTCAAAATTGCTTAATAGCGTTGGCGCTTATATTTCAATTTAATGCAGAAAATTGAGGGTTGCTCTTGTAAGTCAGCTGAGCCCTAAAATAAAAGTTGCTTATTGACTAGTGGCTTGTTGAGAAATTGAGCTTAGTTTGAGAAGAAGGAAGAAGTAGGTTGAGGTGAGTTGAGGGTAGCTAAAAAATCACGTTTCAGATTAAAGAGAAATTTTTATGACCTCCCCTCCGTTGAAAAAAATAAGAATTAAAAGTTCCAAGTTATTGAGGCTCTTGTATATAAGGCAGGGGTGAATTATGGTCTCACCTATTTCCATTTTGATAGCCTGGGAACTGCGTTCTTAGTGAATCTGTGCTGGTGCTGTGGTGACTTTGATGACCAGGGAACAAATCAGCTGCTGCTACTGCTTGTGGGTTATTGCTGCTACTACCGTTTTGTTCTATTGTACTTGGTTGTAACTCCTGGCCTGGTGCTGCGCGAAGAACTGCAAGGAGCCTTTCACCTTCAGCAACTAATTGAGGTATTCGCAATATTGCTTCCCTGACCAGTTCGTTGTTTGACGACATTGTCATTGACACAGCCGTTTAACTCAAGTCGATTTGTCGGTGTGATTTCATTCGCCTTGAATTTCCCGCCAAAAGTTCGCAATGCATCATACCATGCCGCAATGCATCACACCATGCCGCAATGCATCATACCATGTCGCAATGCATCATACCATGTCGCAATGCATCATACCAGGCCGCAATGCATCATACCATGTCGCAATGCATCATACCATGCCGCAATGCATTACATAATGTTTAAAGGCAAAGACAATAAATGAAACAGAAACAGAATGGCCAGAATTGGTAGAGGCAAAGGCAATTGCAAAAGGGAAAGATGATAGAAAGGGAATGGGAATTGGTAAAGGCAAAGGCAATGGCCAAAGGGAAAGATGATAGAAAGGGAATGGGAATTGGTGAAGGCAAAGGCAATGGCCAAAGGGAAAGATGATAGAAAGGGAATGGGAATTGGTGAAGGCAAAGGCAATGGCCAAAGGGAAAGATGATAGAAAGGGAATTGGAATTGGTAAAGGCAAAGGCAATGGCCAAAGAGAACGATGATAGAAAGGGAATGGAAATTTGTAAATGCAAAGGCAATGGCCAAAGGGAAAGATGATAGAAAGGGAATGGGAATTGGTAAAGGCAAAGGCAATGGCCAAAGGGAAAGATGATAGAAAGGGAATTGGAATTGGTAAAGGCAAAGGCAATGGCCAAAGGGAAAGATGATAGAAAGGGAATGGGAATTGGTAAAGGCAAAGGCAATGGCCAAAGGGAAAGATGATAGAAAGGGAATGGGAATTGGTAAAGGCAAAGGCAATGGCCAAAGGGAAAGATGATAGAAAGGGAATGGGAATTGGTAAAGGCAAAGGCAATGGCCAAAGGGAAAGATGATAGAAAGGGAATTGGAATTGGTAAAGGCAAAGGCAATGGCCAAAGGGAAAGATGATAGAAAGGGAATGGGAATTGGTGAAGGCAAAGGCAATGGCCAAAGGGAAAGATGATAGAAAGGGAATGGGAATTGGTAAAGGCAAAGGCAATGGCCAAAGGGAAAGATGATAGAAAGGGGATGGGAATTGATAAAGGCAAAGGCAATGGCCAAAGGGAAAGATGATAGAAAGGGAATTGGAATTGCTAAAGGCAAAGGCAATGGCCAAAGGGAAAGATGATAGAAAGGGAATGGGAATTGGTAAAGGCAAAGGCAATGGCCAAAGGGAAAGATGATAGAAAGGGAATGGGAATTGGTAAAGGCAAAGGCAATGGCCAAAGGGAAAGATGATAGAAAGGGAATGGGAATTGGTAAAGGCAAAGGCAATGGCCAAAGGGAAAGATGATAGAAAGGGAATTGGAATTGGTAAAGGCAAAGGCAATGGCCAAAGGGAAAGATGATAGAAAGGGAATGCGAATTGGTAAAGGCAAAGGCAATGGCCAAAGGGAAAGATGATAGAAAGGGAATGGGAATTGGTGAAGGCAAAGGCAATGGCCAAAGGGAAAGATGATAGAAAGGGAATGGGAATTGGTAGAGGCAAGTTAGCTTTTCTTTTATGTGTTCTGTCGGAGAAGCAAACAATTTGATATCAATACGAAACCGTGATAAAGTTTTAGGATTTGACGAATGTTTCATTGAACGCTGAAACCACTAGCAAACTCCAATCAATGACCGTTGCTCTTTGATCTTCGCATTTGGTAGTTATTTCGCTAGAATTTCTGCCCCTATCTTCTTTGTTTAACAAGAGACTAGCTCAATGTCTTCCTTCTATACAGTTTCTCAAAGGAAATGGTATTCTATATCGACCTCTTTTGTACGAAAAGGAGTCTTAGGGCTCTCTGTACGCGCTATCGATCCTTGATTATTTTCAGGTAAATTTGTTGCATTATGTTGCTTAAAACTGAGGCTTTCAAGTAAAGGTCTTAACCGAATAGCTTCTTAAGCTGCTTTTGACAAGGCAGCATATTCCACGCCTGTCGAAGGTAAAGCGACTACAGACTGTCTCTTTGATGTCAATGAGACCATATCACCTTCAAGAACATGTATCCTGAAGTGGATTTCCTTGTAGCAGCATCACCTGCTCAATCAGCATCTGCATAACCGTTGAGAATTATGTCGAAATCATTCGAGGATTCAAACTTCAGGCCCTGATCTAAAGTTCCTTTGAAACAACAAAAGGCTCTCTTCACTCCACTCCAGAGTTCCTATCCTGGATTTGACGCGAACTGACTTAATACTCCCACTGCAGCACCTGACAAATAAGGTCTGGTTACATATGAAGCATGAGTAAGTGATCCGAGAGTTGTTTTGTATTCTATTCACTGTATTCTGCAAATCAGCCAATCTTTCAAATCTCTTCCCTTCTTCCATAGGCGTCGATATGGTCTGCAATAAAACATTGAGAATCTTTACAGCATATCTTGTAAGTACGCTTTCTGATTTATCGTGAGGACAAATGCCAAGACAGTAGTGAACATCACCTTGACCTTCCATCGCGAATGGTTGTTTCCGCTTGGCCTACTCTGCTTCTAGCATGTCGACAACATTTGTGGCTACCAGAATTTCATCAACGTAATGATCATCAGACTTGCCTTCTTTCCACCTTTAGATTCTAACTTGGTGTAAATACAAAAATCAGAATTCATTTGAACATATCCTGAAACATTTAAGAAACGATCCATTGCAATGTTCTAACATCTGGCTGACTGTTTAAAACAATTGTAACTCACAGGCTACAGAAATTTAAACTCATAATTTGTCTTAACAGATTTGCGTTGGCCATACAGCTTATGGTTTGCTGTAAAGAAATAAATTAAACAAAATTTACTAACTTCACTATCACAAAAAGTGACGAATTCAAAATTACGGCGTAATTATGCTGTCAAACGATTTATAAATGAACGATTTACACCAATAATAATCCACTTACAATCCGTGTGTCCCGGTAGCCTGTAGAACGAATTTAATATGACCCTATCAAAGCGCTAAGAAACTTAGGTCATACAAAATACCAAAATATTATAAACTGCTTTTACTCAGCGATTCAGCGATTCATACATAGTCTTGTCATTGGAGTGCCACTCGTGTAGTGTGAATCCCCCTGATTCAAAAATGTTGATTGCAGACTCTTTAAGCTCTTTTAATGTCTTTGGGTCACAATCTGACAATAGTACATCATCCACGTAGATACTTTTCTTAATCTCTTGTACTTCTTTGGGGTACTCATTTTCCATGTTTGTCAGAAGCTGCTCAAGAGTCCCTCCTAATTTGAATGGAGACTGGCATAGCCCAAACAAGACCCTTGTGAAACGCAAAGTCTCCACTTTTTTACTGTCTTTATCTACCACCCAGTGAAACATTAGTGCATCCCGGTCTGCCTCTCTCACTCGAATCTGGAGAAATGCCTGTTTAAGGTCGCCTGCTAATGTGATTGGTCTCATTCTGTTTCTCACTAAAATGTCCCATATCAAATTCTGTGTTGGGGGACCTATCTCAAGACAATCATTCAATGATTGCACATTGTTCTTGGTCTTTGCCGATGCATCAAACACGATCCTCACTTTAGTGCTCTCAGCTGACTCCCTAATTACTGGTTTGTGTGGTAGATAAAACACTTGTCCCTTTGGCTCTTCACTTACAACTTCAACTATTCCTGTTGCTTTCTGGTCTTGAATAATCTGATCATATTTCTCAAACAGATCTGGTTGTTTGTCTAACCTCTCTACAAGTTTCGCCTGTTTAGTCGTGCTAGGCTCCCTGCTTTGCTGTCTGGTAAAGGAGGGCAATTTCCCTTCCATAATAATCCTGTCTCAAAGAACCCCTCAGGTTTCTGCTCCAATTGCTCTTTGAACTCTGCAAAAACTGATTGTTCCCCTACTTCTCTCTCTCCTAATCCCAGCACATTTAAACTGCACAGTCGGTCATAATCAATTCTTGATGATCCTGCAAAGAATAAGTTTCCTGTCTCAAACTCTGATCCTGGGGAAATGATTGTCCAACCGAACTTTGTCAGCTCTCTTACTGGCTCTCCTGGCTTTCCTATCACAGGCTTGGTGCTTGTCTTGATTTTTGCATATTCTGATGCTCCTATGATCAAGTGGATTGGCAATGAATCCTTTTCGTCCTTGTCATCGATAGAAACTACTCTCAGATGTTGATAATTCTTCTGTAGTTGGTTAAAATGGGGGTTTGCTACCGACAACAACATATCCTTGTCTACTTTACTGACAGACATGTTTAGCTTGAAGTCTCCCTTTATGTCCTTTATCTCAACTCTGTAGATCTCAACTCTTTGATTTTTGGAAGCTAACATCATATCTATGTGACGATACTCTCTTGCTTTTGCTTTAATTTTTAGTAAGTCGACTAGCTTTGCTGATATGTAAGAGCTACCTGCCCCCGTATCTAAAAGTGAACGACACATCACATCATTGACCTTTACAACAACCACTGGATAGATTATTGCCTTAGATCCTGTAGCGAGCATGACTTGGCTGGGTTTGCTGCACGATGATTTGAGCCTGTATAATTGAAACATAGTCTCTTTTGGCGAATGATCTCTCTTCTTCTGTCCACTTCCTGAACTTTCTTACAGTCTACTGATTTATGATCAGAACCATCACAGTAAATGCAACATCTCGGCTTTGGTTCATACTGTTTGGTTTGGAACAACTTTTCTGCTCTGCTAAACCTTCCCTTATTTGCATCTGAAAAACTTGGCCCAGCCGCCCTGTCCTCTTGTAAAATTGGGTTTCTCTGCACCCAATCTCTGAGAGCTTCAACCAAATTGGGGAATGACCAGGACTGCCAGTTACTGTCAGTACGTACCAGATCTGATTATACCCTCCAATTTGTCAAGAGTTGCTCTTGTAAATCTACTCACATCCCCTAGCCTGCCCATAGACTCAAGGGCCTGGACACTTGTTACTAATTTTGTGTAAAAATCATACACTTTAACCGGGTTTGTTCCCCTTATGTGTGGCAATGATGTTAAATTCTGCACATATGCGTTGATCACTTCACTTGGATTTCCATAGTTTGACTTGAGAATGTTCTTTGCTCTCTCATATCCCTCACTAGTGAAGGGCAACCCCCCAATATGAGCCCTTACCTTGGAAATCAGCTTTGTCTATTTCTGCCTCATATTGGTTCCAAAACCTATACCAGTCGAGATGGGTGCCCTGAATTTTGGTGATGATCAACTTAGGCAGCTTTACCTTTGTTTCCATTTTCCCTTTTTCCGGGGGCCTTGTCGTCGCCCCTTTAACTTCTGCTAATTTGCGTTCTTGCTTTATCTTCTCTTCGAATCTGGCCTGTTTAAACTCCCTCTCTTGCTGGAACAGCTTTTGTTTTGCCACAAGAATTGTATTTTCTACCGTTTTCTGAGTTTCCCGTTTAATTTCCACCATAGCTGTTTTCATTTCTGCAATTATTGGCTCGTAATTCTTTATTTCCGCTGCAATCTTGTTGCTCCACGTGCGTACTTCCAAGGGGTCTTCTCCATCCTCTAACATCAATTCTTGTATGTTTAATTTCAAATCCTGAATTTCGTTTACCCTTTTCTGGTAAATTTCCAGTTGTCTACTGACCGCCTCATAATTCTTTTCCTTCAATATTTCGTTTGTTTTCTCACTGATAAAGCTTAGAAGACGGGTTTTCCCCTGAATCTTCTTCTCCAAGCTTTCGATTCCTGCTTGATTGTTTGTCATGTTCTCTCAGAATCCATTTACTCCCATCTGGGGTGCCACTGTATTGCGAACTTAAGAAGTGTCAGTGCGATACATTCACAAAAGGAACTCACTTCACGTCTTTTATTTATTCAAAAATACAACGATAACAAAAACTGGCCTAAGATTCTCCTTGCATGCTCACATCCCCTCTAACTCAAAAGTCATGGTTCTCCTCACACCCATGCGCTCGCTCCTTCCCCGCGGATAATTTAAGCTGTTATTGTTAATGTTCCCGACAGCGAGAAGCGAACCGAAGCTTAAATCCAAAAAATTGAATCAACACACCCTGCCGCGTGACAAACAACTTAATTGCAGGTGTGAAGTGATAATCAACAGTAAACAAACAATGGTTTATACAAATTGGTAACTGGACAATAGTCAAATAGTCAACTAATAGTCAACCAGTAGATTAGTTCGGAATTCGAGCGCAAGAGTCATAGAGACTCTTATGTAGCTTGCACATCATGTTAGATCGATTTTTATCGACATGGAAGTGATTAAAATTCAACTGCTGCTTTCTAGCAAACCCGGAACACAAGAACTCAGTTATCCCTCCTTCACATCCATGCTTGCAGGCATCCCGTAATTTTTGCATCTTTTTTCATCACCCCTGGTAATGTCTGTGCAGCACAGTGGAGATTGCTCAGTGAGGGGCTAAAATCACTACAGTGGAGAGCTAACGTTGCGTACAGTGGAGGCTGTGAAGTACAGTGGAGGGCTAACATCAGTACAGTGGAGAGCTAACATCAATACAGTAGAGGGCTAACATGATGGGTGCGGAGGGCTAACATCAATACAGTAGAGGGCTAACATGATGGGTGCGGAAGGCTTACATTGAGTGCAGTGTGGGCTTTGCAGTACACTGGAGGGCTAGCATCAGTACCAGAAAAGTTAAGTGGAAATAAACAGCGCCTGGCTTCATTTTTTCACTTGCTTTCCTTGATTTCAGCAGTTTATCGTCATCCGTATCGCAAATGCAGGCTGAATCGATTGAAACTTTCAAAGATTCAAGAAAATTGTCAAAGGAACTGGCTTGGTGCTTTCAATAAAAATGTTTTAATTGTTCATCCATTTTTCTTGACTATCTTCAATAAAGCATTATCAGTGGGATCCAAAGTGAGAACGTTAACAATAACATAAAAACGACTCATAACCTGAAGATCCATACAAATCGGAACAATTCATAAACTTAGAATTTTCCTCTACAAGTGATACCAGGCTTTAGAAAAAATTGAAAAGAAGTATATTTTAAATCGTAACAAATACACTGCACAACATTAAAGTAACGTCCCTCTATAACAAAATATCCTTGTTAACAACCAGGCAACCGGCTTTCAGAAAGTTCTTTAAGAAAATACCAGGCAGTAGGAAACAGATTCCAAAGGAGGTGCACATCTCGTCAGCAAAAAATACTAAATACCCACCCTCTCTATCCCCTACTTATATGAAACACTAGAAATTACTAAAGATTGTCGACTTATTTAGATCCATATAATGATGCACGATATTTATGATCAAACATTTTGATCAGACCAAGAGGGACTTTTTATTGTTCCATTCAATTTGTCCTCGATTGTACTGCACAGCCTACCCTTTACTGATGCTAGCCCTCCACTGTACTGAATAGCCACCAAAGTACTCAATGTTAGCTTTCCACTGTACTGCTGTTAGCCCTCCACTGTACTGCACAGCCTCCATTGTACTGATGTCAGCCCTCCACTGTACTGAACAACCTCCACTGTACTGCACATCCCCCACTTACTGATGTCAGCCCCTCACTGTACTGCACAGCCTCCATTGTACTGATGTCAGCCCTCCACTGTACTGAACAACCTCCACTGTACTGCATAGCTCCCACTTACTGATGTTAGCCCTCCACTGTACTGCACAGCCTCCATTGTACTGATGTCAATCCTCCACTGTACTGAACAACCTCTACTGTACTGCATAGCCCCCACTTACTGATGTTAGCCCCCCACTGTACTGCACAGTCTCCATTGTACTGTTGTCAGCCCTCCACTGTACTGAACAACCTCCACTGTACTGCATAGCCCCCACTAACTGATGTTAGCCCCCCACTGTACTGCACAGCCTCCATTTTACTGATGTCAATCCTCCACTGTACTGAACAACCTCTACTGTACTGCATAGCCCCCACTTACTGATGTTAGCCCCCCACTGTACTGCACAGCCTCCATTGTACTGATGTCAGCCCTCCACTGTACTGAACAACCTCCACTGTACTGCATAGCCCCCACTAACTGATGTTAGCCCCCCACTGTACTGCACAGCCTCCATTTTACTGATGTTAGCCCGCCACTGTACTGAACAACCTCCACCGTACTGATGTTAGCCCTCCACTGTACTGAATAGCCACTACTGTACTGATGTTAGCCCTTCACTGTACTGATGTTAGCCCTCCACTGTACTGATGTTAGCCCTCCACTGTACTGATGTTAGCCCTCCACTGTACTGATGTTAGCCCTCCACTGTACTGATGTTAGCCCTCCACTGTACTGATGTTAGCCCTCCACTGTACTGATGTTAGCCCTCCACTGCACTGATGTTAGCCCTCCACTGTACTGATGTTAGCCCTCCACTGTACTGATGTTAGCCCTCCACTGTACTGATGTTAGCCCTCCACTCTACTGATGTTAGCCCTCCACTCTACTGATGTTAGCCCTCCACTCTACTGATGTTAGCCCTCCACTCTACTGAGCAACCTCCACTGTACTGCACAGACATTACCCGGGGTGTTGACCAATTCAAATTGAAAGGGGATCTCGTGGGGAGTGTACATCATCTATTTATTTATCCCGCAACAAAAGAAGTCGAAGTGCATGTGGCATTTTCGTTGAAACCTTTTCAATATAGAAAATAATGCGCCCACGAGAGTATAAAGCGAACTTGGGCTCAAGAGAGAGCTTTAGTAAACATGCAAATAAAAGCAGTACAATATCCTGATTCCATAAAAATCCAGACAACTTAAAACTTTCTAAGGATAACGGAGAAGAAACAAAACTTGAAGGTACATTTATATCTCTATCACAACTTTCTTTTTAAACAAGTGCAATTCATATAGCAAATTTTACCAAAAGGTCTCTTGAAATCTGTTATGCGTCTTAATTAAGCGAGAATTATTCTGTGAGAATAAACACGATAACGGCATTTGTTTTGTTTAGGCCAACATTTCCTATTCAAGGTGGTGCTGTCCATGTTTAAATAGAACTTGAAGAGATTCCTACAAAGTTAATAAATTCGGTCCCAGGTAGAACAGCAACACCTTTATTTTATATATATTAAATAATTAATTTGTAGTAGAATTAGTTTATTTATGTTATAGCTGATAGGGAATTTGTGTATAAAGCTTTTAAAATGAAAAAAAAATGAAAAATGCCTACAAGATAGTGATGATTTATCGTATGGACAAAGAAAAACTAAGCATTGAATTATCATTCAAGGAGAATGCTTATAATCCTCTTTATTCAGAGACGTAGGAAGCATTTGCAACTTGGGGGCACAGCGTTTGGTTGGACATTTTTCATAGTCACCGCTATTGGCGCCTGATTGCTGATAGAAGAATCGCCTCATCGTATAGTTTGAAGTTTGAGGGTTAGCGGCAATTGGATATGGCAGAGGAGGGGCCAGGGAAAATTTAATCAATGGCCTCTTTTTGTATTACAGAAAAATTCCTCTTAATGAACATAGATGCAACCTTACATGGGCGCTTCTCTTATCTAAAAGGGCACTTCTCCACTCTGAAAGAGCACTTCTCACAAACGTAACAAGCACATCTCCATGGGTAGGCATGCCACATGGCCTTGAATTACAGGATTTTCTGAACAAAAGAATTTCCCTTAAATTTCCCTTCCCGAAACTTATCGAATGAATGGCCTTTTCTCGTTTTGTCACTTACGCTCCCATCCCCCTTTCCTGATAAATCCTCTCGATGGCTGTTTGAACAATGTAACACCCCATAGAAATTATCTGTCAGGAAAATCTCTGCAATAAAGACCCTCTCAGCAGATTTTAGAAGTGAGACAGTTAAGCCTGGTTTCCATATCGTCGTAAGCGACGGGGACGTGTCCCAGCAGAGGATCGGCGATGCTGCTGGGACGCTCATGACGATATGGAAACGCGTTTATAGTGATGTCCCCGACGTCCCCGTCATGTCGCCGACGTCCCCGTAAAGATAAATAATGTTGAACTTTGTTCAACTTTTGAGAACGTCCCCGATGCATCGCCGATCGATGCGGGAACAGTTTTCTAAATGGAAACCACAAATTTGTGATCGGCGACGACGGGATCGCTCAATTCTTCACTTGGAGATTCATAATAATGCTTTCGAGACTCAAAATTACATTATCAAATTACAAAAACAGCCCTCCGACGATATCACTGGGACACGTCCCCATCGCGTACGACGATATGGAAACCAGGCTTTGCTGTGACGATTATATTTTGTTATCAAAGTACTGCTGAATCCCGGGGCAATCTAAATTTTGGCAATCATAGTATTGTATATGGCAACCAAAAAGGCGCCAATTCCTAAAATTTCCTGGTCAAATTTGAGACACGCCCAGTTTCTGGCAGTTTTAATAGTCCATGACCATCCTTTTCCCTCAGCAAATATATAAAGAAACAGCCTTGTCTTTCTCCAAGGATCAAAATTCCAGGAAATGATTAGAAAAACGGCACGGATAAAAAGTTTAACCTCTGCACTGCAACTAAGTGTCGTTTGAAAGAGTAAACGTGTCATATTTCAAAAGAAGGAATGTCGTTTCCTAGGTCACGATTTATAGGTAGAAGGTTATTTTTAACAGTGCTGCTTCTGGGGAAACTTTCCCAGTTGGCTTGTTGCTTTCCCCAGAAGTGAGCCGCAAAATCATTGAATTTCTCTCGTCGTTGGAGCCCTTTTCATTTCCAACTTACACTTTTTTTTCAGAACACGCTTTATAAGAACACTGAGGCTCGATTTCCCCAAAAAAAGAAGAACAATTTTAGAACATGCCCCGCCTCGGTTCTTGTATAAAATTATCTGGTTCTTGTATAAAAAGAGTGTAGATATCTACTTATTTTTGAAATTCACCAGTTGAGGCATCCGCTTCTTTCGGTTGTTATTCTTTTGGGGCGCTTTGTGCGATTTTCCCCTACGAGCGAAAGTTGCTTAAAAAAGCCCTGATAGGAAGACTTGAAATGTTATTGTGGGATAAAATCTCTAGCTATTCTCAAAATTTTATGAAATTTTTTTGAGACAGTGGCAGTTTTTCAAAAAAAATTCGAATAAATTCAGCGCTCAATAATAAAATATTATAAAATATTGTCCCGTGTCTTGCAGAATTTGAACTGAAGTTATTTATTTTATGCTTCTCTCTAATCAATTTTGCTCATGCAAAAATTTGCAGAATGGTAGATTCCATTTCTTTTATCTCCTTTTGCCTGTGCACAGACTTTGGGTCCACTAGGGATGAGAGAGAGAGGGAGAAACTGCTCTCCAGTGGACCAAAATGGTTCGCGCAGCTATCTCTCTTTGCTCCTCTTAACAACATATCGATGTCCTCTTCAAGTTTATTGAGAGTAGTCAACTACATTCGAAATATGATGTAAGGGTAGAGGTTTGATAGCGTCACATAATACGTAAAGACCCATCTAGTACACATCTTTTCAGTGCCCTAAATTTGTTCATGTGACTGTAACTAGATCATAGCACCTCAGCTTTTGAGGACCGCAGCTGTAGATGACCAATCACCCCCCTTAATCATCACAATCACCTTTTCAATTTTATTTATTCATTTATTCATTAATTCATTCATTTATTGATCTATTTATTCATTTCTTTATTTATTATATTAATTCATTTGCTTTTTTATCTATTTATTTATTGATTCGTCTATTTCTTTATCTATTTATCTTTTTTTCCATTAGCTCTTTTATTTATTCTTTTAAATCTAAGCCAACCATAAGGGCTTTACTTTGGCTGATTATAGTGGCATGCTTCAATAAAATGAATTAAAAATATCCAACTATGCACATTATTGAACATATCTAAGAATATGGAGTCTCGACAATTATCAAGATATTTTTCTGTAAGAAATGTGACTGTAATACTAGAATAATAATTGCGGATGTAGTTATCAATTATTGCTGTATTATTTCAGGGATTGCGGCAATTTTCGTCTCTCTAATGATGACTTCTTGTATTAGTTCTAATGAGTGTGACACTGTCTTACTGTAAGCCCAATATTTTTGTCTGTTTTTTTTCATAAGATGTACGCTAATGCGATCTGATGAATCTTTCTAAATTTTTATGCAAACTTGCGTCGAAGACCTGGACGAGATTGAAAAAGGGGGGGACTTTAATAGTAAAGATATATCTTTCTGCGGCACAGCAGATATACCTTTCAGAGCTGAAAAGTTGGGGTGGGGGCCATGGTCATAATCGGAGTCCCTGCTTTTTATATAGAAATGTGCGGATTAATCGCAGTTGTTAATCTTTCTTAGGAATTGCTGGACTTCAGTACTAAAACTTGCTTTGTTTCTTAATTAGGCTAAATAATTTTTCCTTTGCTAACCAAGGCATTTCAAATATCTCTGGAGAACGAAAGTTGTTTGGAGAACGACAAAATTAAGCCTTCGGAGCATTGTTTCATACGACGAAATTAAGCCTTCGGTGCTTTGTTTCATACAACAAAATTAAGCCTTCGGAGCTTTGTTTCATACGACAAAATTAAGCCTTCGGTGCTTTGTTTCATACAACAAAATTAAGCCTTCGGTGCTTTGTTTCATACGACGAAATTAAGCCTTCGGTGCTTTGTTTCATACAACAAAATTAAGCCTTCGGTGCTTTGTTTCATACGACGAAATTAAGCCTTCGGTGCTTTGTTTCATACAACAAAATTAAGCCTTCGGTGCTTTGTTTCATACAACAAAATTAAGCCTTCGGTGCTTTGTTTCATACAACAAAACTAAGCCTTCGGTGCTTTGTTTCACAGGTCATGATGTGCAATTTTTCAATGCACATCTTTCTTAAAGAATATAAAGTAAGTTTTAAGCAATTCGGATTTACAAATCTTGTTGGACGAAGTGAGTACCCGGTTTGTTAACATTTTGAGGAGCCAAATACTACTTTCTTATAAACCACTTTATAATAAAGAAGAATGTCGATATCTGTAATGTCAAGTTGATAAAAGCCATAACTTTCTGCTACTTCTTTAACTCCGTCTAAAATTTTTTATACAACGGTTATAGCAGCAGTTAATTTTTGTTAATATTTTTTGCTTTCTGAAGCTCACCGTAGATAAAATAAATGATTAAAAATGCTTTGGTTTAAAATGAGTGGGACTGATTTATTGTATTGTATCGCATTCAAATATCTTGTATGAACTTGTATTTATCGTGTTCCGTTATATCTAATAACACTGTATTGTATTGTGTTGAATTTTATTGTATCGTATTGTTTTGTTTTGTATTGTACTGTATTGTATTGTATTGTATTGTATTGTATTGTATTGTATTGCTTTGTATTGTATCGTATTGTATTGTATTGTATTGTATTGTATTGTATTTATTGTATTGTTTTGTATTGTATTGCATTGCATTGTTTTGTATTGTATTGTATTGTATTGTATTGTATTGTCTTGTCTTGTATTGTATTGTATTGTATTATATTGTATTGCACCGCATTTTATAGTATTGTATTGTATTGTATTGTATTGTTTTGTATTGCATTGTATTGTATTGTATTGTATTGTATTGTATCGTATCATATTGTATTGCACCGCATTTTATAGTATTTATTGAATTGTATTGTATTGTATTGTATTGTATTGTATTGTATTGTATTGTATTGTATTGTATTGTATTGTATTGCATTGCATTGTATCATATTGTATTGCATCGCATTTTATAGTATTTATTGAATTGTATTGTATTGTATTGTATTGCATTGAATTGAACTGCATATCTTATTGCCATGGATGCATTCTCCATTGATTTTCGTTATCAAAGAAAGGCCTACAATAATAAGTAATGAACACCAACGCGATTGTAATGGCATTGATTAAAAAACATTAGTCAGATATCCAAAACTGTTACTACCCACGATGAAAACATTTTGGCGAAATACAAGGATATAAATTATAGTTTTAGAGTAATAAAAAACAAGAAAAATGAATTGCACGCCGGTGCTTAATTAAAATTTTCATTTTATTGAAGTTTGGTGTTTCAGAATATTCTTATTTTGTTTATTGCTTAGCAACGCTGGCCTTCATTTTCTTCTCGTTCTTCTGATGAAGTTCTTAGCTGGAAAGTATATTTGAACATTAAGAATTTGTACTTGCTTTCGCGTATTTCTTGATTCTTTGATGAATGAAGAAAGGAATCTATGGGCTACGTATTTTATTAGTGCATCCTCATTAGAAATTTGAGAGATTTATTAGAAATTTTAGAGATCAAGTTCTTCCATATTTAACAAGGAATTTGAATCGCTACGTAGGCACTCCAGTCTAAAATGGCCACCGAAAGTGGTTGAAACAGTTGGTAGGTGTTCCAACATTTTTGGCGGGCATTGTAGCTTTGTGGAGTAGCATAAATTTTGACGAATTGTGACATGGTATAATTTTGTTTATGTTCTCTACTATGACGCGGTACCTTTTCATACGCCAGTGACTTGTTTGCGTGGAAATTTAAGGGGATTTCGTCGCTGCAGATCATGATGACACAGCATATGTGGGTTGGTGTGTTCAGAATGGCGGTTGATAGGCAAAGAGAGCTAGAGAACACTGATTGAGTGGACACCCAAAATTGAAAATTTGCCAGTATCAAAAAATTGAAAAAGTTCCTGCAACATCAGCCTACGAAGGTATGCAATTTGCTTTACCACATAGCCTGTGTTCTCAAAATGTTTTTTGATATCAAATGTCCTTTTAAAGGGCTTCAGGGAGACCCCCTTGATCTAGTTTTGTAGGCCCGATCATTCTATCGAGCGAGGTGTCTTCAGTGGACATGTACTTATTGGGTAGCAAAATCTTATAAGAAACCTACGGAAAATAAATGATTCAGAAACTTTACCAGCGCACGTTTACTCCTTAAAAATTTTTTTTCTATTATTTCTGCTTGTTTTCAAATCTATGTTTGACTGAAAACAGCTTTTTATTGAATTAGAAAAACAGCTTGAGGTATTAAATAAGATAATGCAGTTTATCTGTTCACTTTGCTCTTTCCTTGTAGAATCAAAGTTGCCCACTTTTCTCCATCCTTTTAGCAAATCCACATGTACTCCCACCCCCCCTTAAAGTCATTTTGCCTCTAACAATAAAAAGAAGCCTTGAAACGTTTAACAGCAAAATCAGGTAAAGATTAATGAACGCTGTCTTATCAGGCCCTGTTTAGTTTCTTATAAAAAATGCATGCAAATAGTTCATTTTTCAAATCAAACAAATTGTTTGTACCTTGATAGTTTTGCTCAAAACTGAGTGCCAAAAAAGTGAGATTACAGATCCAAAAGATCTAAATCATGGGTGTTTTTGGTATGAGATGTTGCTCATTATTTTCATTCGTCGTGCCATATGACTGTTAAATATGTTCCAAAATATAATTGAAATCTTTTCAGATGGCGTTTTAGATCGTGTGGCCTATTCAGGTATTTTCTTACCCTGTTGCCTGTCTAGATTCTACCCAGAGGGCTAACTGCAGAGGGGGCACCCTTCAAAGTGCTAAGGGGTAAGTAAGGGGATTCACTCACGACTAGGCAGGAAACGACGTAGGAGGCTATTAGTTGGGCTTGAACAATGCGACTCGTGGGCAGTGACGTAACGGAGCAGTGTGGGGCCCTTAGTCAGAGTAGTGGTTTGGGGCCCCTATTTTTTTTAAAATCAAGTTAACCTGCTGAGCCTGAAATTACCCTTAACTGCATAAAGTTTTTATGCCATTTTTAAACAACATTAACTAACATCAATATAGCAATTATTAAGAAACGCCTATATCCATAAAAAATTTTCACAAAATTTCGTGGAGGCCCCTAATTGTTTGGGGACCCTTAGTTTTGCGCTCAAAGGTGCACACCGTGCGTTACGCCACTGCTCGTGGGCCTAAAAAAGGATCAGGGTAGGACTTAGAAAATGTTGGAGTCAGGCTTTAAAGAGGTCATAGGTCGGCCTTTGAAGGGGCCAGTGTAGTAAGTAGAATAGGCAAGGGGTCAGGTTAAAACTAGGCCAGGGATACAGCTGAAAAGAGGAACCGGTTAGGTTTACAGAGTCCAGAAGCTTTCTCAAGGAATAAATCATTCCTCATCGACGTAAAACACCGAAGTTTGTGCGTAGGTCTTCTCGCCTATGATAAGTATTCATATTTTACGCTGAACATCTGCCATATACTGGCGGTAATCTTGTCAATTGAGCACGCTTGTGATTATCGCTAATTGATGATATTCCAGCATCTGCGCAGCCTTTGTTTCATACTGTCGCACGTTTTTTTTGTGCAGACTAAATGCTAAGCGTAACTTAAATTATAATAATTCCTATACAACGTCAAGGAATTAGCACGGCTTGTCTTACATATTTAAGCAAATATATGCGCAGCATGGACCAGCAGTAGAAAGGACTTATGAAGGTTGGAGGTGCAAGTTTTGTTTTCGAGTTTGCTTGAGTAAGTCATAGTGAGTAAGTTAACCCAGATGTTGATAATAAACTTTGTAATCATTGGAGAATTATTTCATTGGAGAATTATTTCATCTTCGCCATTTACTTTGTTTTATCTTCAATCAAAGATCATGTTTAATGAAAAATAAGATCGATGGATAATCGACAATTTAATTTGTTTGTAGTTATTGGATGAGAAAACAGGTTGCAGTAGGAAATTAGATTGATTGTAAGCGCGAGTTTGTTTTCCTGTTGTAGGTAGAAATTGACCTGCCGTGTGAAAATAAAAGAAACATATAGAGCAAAGCCAGCATGAAGATGGAAAATCACAAGAAGTGTATGTGATCAGTTTAATTGAGGCCTTAAGCACAATGGCGAAAGATTCTGCTGTTATCATTTGACTTGGTAAATAACGATTTACGAGCAGAAATTTATTTTAGCGGAGTTATAATCAAGAATATACGATACGTAGTATTCATGCTTTAGCAATTTCAGAGCAAAAAACCACACATTGAACCTTTATAGAAGGCAGATTTCTTATAACCTGAATGTAATTGGAGTCACAATGACGAGTCGAGATACTTTAATCGAAAGTGCTAAAAATGGTTTTTTGGGGAGGCTCGAATGCGGATCTTACGCAAAAGGAGTTTGAATAACTGGTTTCCGGGACATTTAGCGAGAAAGACGGCCACTACAAGGAAGACGTTCATTGAATGCTGAACATTGAACGCTGAACTACAAAACGCAGGGCCTCAGTTGAATGCAAAATTAATAATTAACGATTTTAGCAAGCAGGTCAACTTACTATACAAGGAAAAGGGACTCTTGCAGTAGACCTTCAGGATGGGCGAAGCTGAAGGGCGAGATCTGCTTTCAAGGCCACTGGAACGAAGGATCGACGATAATGGTTGCACAAATTTAGTGTCAGTCAAGTCTGCCTGCCAGAAAGTGCCCGTGTGTCTCAGCAACGGAGAGCTAGCAACCATCACGTGCAGGGATGCATACTGTCAAGACGAAGGTACAATAGTAAACATGTGTTCTAACGAAGATACAATAGCAAACAGGGGAATGCTTAAAGATTGCGTTATTATTACCAATAACGAAAGCGCTGAATTGTTCAGCAAGAGCTGTGGTACTGGAAATGTGGCAGAAAATCAACAATCACCAATAAAAGGGAATCACCAAATTGAAAGCGAAACGTCATTAATGCAAACATCATTAGTGATACCAAATAATACAGTTACAAGCGAAGAAGAACTGAATATCAGTAGAGGAAGCACAGAGAGTTACAGGTCGTTTAAGATTAAACGAAAAAGGGGTAGAATTGTGCCGAGGAGTGATAGTTTGCCTTCGTGTTTTTCGAAGATATCAGTTAATGAACTAACTTCAATGATATACAGGTTTAGGGCAACGCCTACTGATGTTAACAATAGACCATCCAGTAGCGCTGAAGAGAACTGCTGTCTTGAATTGAATGCTTCAAATTTGGTAGCTGTCACGCCCCCTCCTTCGTACAGGAGTCTTATCACACATAATCTAGCGGATGTTCCACCTTCCTACGAGAGTGTTACCGGCCTAAGCTTGCATATCGGACAGGTAGGTTACCAATAAGTTGCTCGCTTTATTGCTAGTCAATAGGACGGCAGGTGCACTGCCCTTTTCAATTCATGCTTAATGAGCCTACAGTGCCTTTTGAATATAACATAATGTGTATTTGCTTTCTCAAAATAGTCAATAAAACAATGCAAACAGGGGCGTTGCTTAGGGGGGGTTCAACGGGCGCTTTCGCATAACGAAGGTTTCGTCGCAAATAGTGACATGCTTATGCTAAGGAGCTTCATGGCTCATAATGCAAAGTGCGCCACGCCCTTGCGCTGACCATTCTATGAAATTGAATTTCGGCAAATCACAATTTTGTACCCTCCCAAAAATTGTTATCTCTGCCCCACTGTGATTCTACTGTAACTTCTTTGGCTCTCTGTAAATAAGAAACCTATTTCAATTATTTTCATTTCATTTAATTTTAGTGGGGTAGCTCTTCAGCAAATACTGTATTTCAAAAATACTAAGGGAATTTCTTAAATAAAAATAAAATTCAAGTATGATACTAAGGAGCTGAGAATCGCCCCAGCAATCTAGGTAGTAATGTGATTCTTAATGTTCAATGCTTATCCTATAAGGAATTCGCTATCTGGGGAAAATCAATGGTTTACTAGATTGTAGATAAGGTTTCCATTTACATGGAAAGATTTCATGGGGTGCAAGAGACAATGACAACCCCATGGCTTTAATCAATTGTGGGTCCAGAGGAGAGCAGGGGGACGGGGGCCTCTGAATAATATGGAGTCAACTGCAGGGACGTTGCCAGGAGTTTTCAAGAAGGGGGGCCAATTTTGGCAGTTTCAAGTAAAATAGAAGAATACGTGTTGAAGACTGTAAATAAAAGAATGGGGTGGTTTTTTGGAACGGCGCTGTGTCGTTAGAGCAAATGTCCAACTATTTTGATGTTGCTAGTGCTCAACACTGTTGGTAAATAAACAATAATACTGTTTTCTTTTTCAAAAGGGACAAAGCGATGGCCCCCCCCCCCCCCACCCCTTTGGCTACGTCCCTGGTCAGCAGTGAGAAATTAATCCATTTCATTGCAAAATCGTTGTGAAAAATATACTTTCTTGTACTGAAGTTTATCTTTTGATTTTCAGGATCCGTTGGCTGACGCACGAAAATCCAACTCAAGAAACCATGAACATGCAGCTTTGGAGCCGCAAAGCAAAGTACTGATCATTGTCATTGTGATGATCGTAATTCTCGTAACGTTAATTTTGGCGTTAGCAGAGGCATTTGCAATGTGATGCGACGTTTTTACGAGCGAACAAATTGTACAAAGCAAAAACCATTGCCTTCAAAAAGGCTCGAAAACGTTGGTTCGTCATCATAAGAATATCAATTCAGATTATGCCGTTAATTCTCAAGTGAGCACCAAAACACAATGAAATGGGTACATCATAGAAGGAATCGTTGTTTGGATAGAAAATTGGCGGAAGTAAGTCTTTGATGAAAGATTCTTTTCTTGTCTATACAGTTTTAAGTACGCGCAATAGGCTATGACAATACTAACGGCTGCTCCATGAGCTTATACCCCTCCCTCTATTTCTATATATTGATGCGTTCGCTCGCACATAATGTAAATTCCATTGAACAATTAGTTAACCGCCTGCCCATTGCTGAAAATAATGCTGAAAGACTCCCGTACATTCGACAAGGGCATTGAGCATTTCTCAGTAATTCAATGGCAGCAGTTAGAAACGTCTACGAGGCAAGGATCCAACGATTCAGTACATCCCCTCACAGTGGTGTTGATTCAGGGTTTTATGTGGAGGCATCTGTCCCTCTAATTTCTGACAAGGATATAGTTAAGAAACATATTCCATAGAATTCTCTTTTTTCGATTCGCAATTCCTCATTCCTGGCTTTATGAATTTTTAAGATCGGGTTGCCTTTCGATTAAGAGGCCTTACTTCTCCGAAAAGATCATTATGGGGGGGGGGGGGGACTCGAGCCCTCCCAAGAACTTTAGAATTTCCGCCACTGTTGCCTAACATAAGCACGTCTTACATATCTCACATATGACCATCACTTCCGTTTAGGGTCATGTTTGAAGTCCCTCATAGCTAGCCATTTGCTTTCCTTGTTCCATAGAGCGTCATGATAAATGATGTCATAATCTTGATATTGACCACGAAATACGAGCGAACGGATAGAGTGTATTTAGTTCCACAGAATCGTCAGATATCGGTATTATCTGTCACAATTACGTCGGGTGCTGACGTAGCAAGTCTTTTCAAAGCGTTACTTGAGGGTGATTAATTCCGCCTTGGCCGTGGAAACCAAGGCATTTTCTAGGGAATAAAACATGGCTACCAAAGGCAATTTTTCTGCGGCATTTCCCAAGTTTTGGAAAGACAAAAGGTTGTCTATGCAAGACTAAACGCTCAGGGGGCGATTGGTTTCACCGTTTTCGTTAAATTCAATAACTACTTCTCGCAAAGTTGGACATGTGGGCCTATTTCGCCACCTACCCTGTAGGGAGCAATGGCTCCCAGAAAATTTAGGGAATTCTATTTTGTGCGAATGTTTGGCAATTCCGGCTGCCAAATTCTATTCTGCTCTAAGTCTAACGATTGATTGCTTTCAACGTGTTTACAAAATAATGATTAGAATATCATAAATTATTTAGATTATATTCAATATTCCATTCTAAGTTATTCAATATTTATATTACTTTAATAGTGACCTTTTAGGCAATAAAAATTATTGTGAAAACAATTGCTTAACGATGCCAGGTCCTAATAATTAACGACTTTGCCTTCAACTTCATTTAAAAATATGTTATTTAGGAGACAAGGACCACTGGATCCAAATTCGTGTTTAGATACAAAGTTGACTTAACATCCTGGAGTAGATTCGATTGGAACAAACTACAATGCCGCTAAATGTATTGGAACACTATTCCCCTTTAGTTGGGTCTCTCTTCTGCAACTCTAACAATGTTATATGATCTGGAAATTAACAGAAATGGGAGCATGGATCGTAAAAGTGCCTCAGAAGTCTTGTGACATTTTCACCCTTTTTTTCAACATTGTTTCAAGGCAAGGGGAGACGGTATACGTAAAATGTGACAATAAAGTGCAAATATGAATTTTTGGCTGATGAACCTGCTGTTCCAACCACTTTTGGCGGCCATTGTAGATAATGCTTTAGTAGCAAGAACAGAGTCAATAGCATTTATCCGACTGTAGGTTGAGAAAAGTTTAGGGAAAGATTGAGCCGGATGTATCTAGCCCCTGCCCCCTCTCTCGTGTGTCATTGATAAGTGATTCAAACTAAAGGTTACATTTCTGGAAGTGTACCTCAAACTTTCAAAATATCTTGGAAAGGTTGTATTTCTGAATTGATGTAACATTTAGAGATTGTATAATCTATGAACGCAAATATTAATTGATTAGATTAGAACCTAAAGTATGGAGAGCCTTTGATTTGCATAATTGACAAAGGTATAATTGGCATCCTGCAGGAGCCCCCCTCTAGAGCTCTCCATAAGTAATGCCACGGGAATATCCATCTCAAAGCAGCTGCCGTAGATAAATGACATTTGACAAAATGGCTGAAAACGAATCACAGGTCTTGAAATGGCATTTTCCGATCAGAACAGCTTTTAATGGAATTTGCAGGCACTGTCCAGTTAAATAGATTGAAGCTAAACCTATGAAACCATTCACGTCATTTTTCAGACACTGAGAAAGTTAATAATAAAGACCATTCTACCTTTTAGACGCAGTAGGTGAGAATAAATGCAAAATGTTTATAAATATGAGATCATATAGTTGGTTTGCTGCTAGTTAACTTACTTATGCACAGCGAATCTCTTGCTTTTATACAAACAATCTTCACCTGCGACCGATATTAAAATCTTTTCAATCTCGATGTTCAAATTTAATGAGCTGCTTCAATAATCAAATGACGTTTCACATGCATAATGCTTGGCATTTTTAGCATTTCTCTAGCAAGTCATTAAAAATGCAACGATTTTGCAAACTCGTCTCTGTGCGAAGTTGAAAACTTTGTACCATTGTCCAGCTTTTATATCTCAGTTTCTCAGTGCTTTTCAAAATTTTCTAGTGTTAGGAAACCATTGTTGCAAATTCTAAGGCGCTAAGTACTTGTATTTACTTGTTGCATTAGGCTTAATAACTTAACGAAGAAATTTCAAACCTCTTCCAGTCCTACTGTTGCATACTTATTACAGCTCCCTGAATGTTAAGTCGATGAGTCACAAGGTAGAATCTTTCATACTTAGGTCAATGCTAACAAATAAAAACCTTGCATCGCTTCACTAGAATATTGCAATTTTATTTATTTCCAGCGTTTCTCATTACAAAAAACAATTGTCAAAAGCGTAAGAAAGAGTAAAAGGCATTATTCCTTACCTTTAACTGTTTTTAGATTTTCTACAATTATCTTTTTACAATTACCCTACTGGGAAATTCATTTGATGTAACGAACTTAAAATTTGATATTTATATTTATTTGTTTTATATATAACTTTGTATTTAGAAAAAATTTGAGAAATAAAACAAGGAAAAGCTACAAGACACAGTTTTGTTACTTTTTTGTTTTTTTTTTCTTGACAACTGATATCTAGAGGCCGGCCGTAGCCGCAATAAGTCAGAGGACAATTTTCTAAATGATGAATAGATGCTACAACGCAACGTAACACAACCTCAACGCAACGCGGTAAGAACGCAAGAAAAATGCGACAAAATTATTGTGTATCGCGAATCAATCGTGTTCCTGTCGCTTTGTTTTGTTTCTTATAACTATGAATTACGTACATCATCAAAAGCATTCCACGAGAACCTCGTCGGCACTAGCTAGATACTTTACGCTTCACAATATTAATATTGAACAGGAGCGTAGGAACGTTTAAAAAAATGGGGGCCAAAAGCGTTTTTTCGCGTTTTAAAAAGCGAAAAAGGGGCATTATTTTGTACTAAAGGGGCATCCAAATCAAAGCTATCGGTATGCTAGGCTATTTGCAGGCATTCACTCTTTCGTGATTTTTATGTTGTGAGCTGGAAAGTTTCCAAGTCAAGCATAATTTTGTGGAATAGCATCTTTATTAGAAATTGCAGGGCCTTATTTAATCATTCTGAAGGTTGATGTTCATCAGTTATGAGATTTACCAACAACATGCTTTTTGTCCTTGTCAAGGCCCTTTTACTGACATTTACATTGATATTACATTGTAGTCACCATTATATTAAAAGGAGACATGAGAATAAATTGCAATAAGGCTGCAAACTCTAACATTTATTAGAAATATCTAATGAATGAAACAACATTTACTTAAGGATTATAGAAATTAATTCAGCTGTTCCTGTTGTGATTGAATGGTACTTTTTGTTAAAAAGATTTTTCTGCTCTCTTAAGACAAACTAGATCCTTGGCTTTAAAAGACAATCCCATCTTCAAGGCATAAATCCATTGCAAAATCAACAAATTTCAATATTCAGCATTATGTGGTGTTATGGTAATATATGCTGCTTTCAACAGCAATATTCATGCTTGTTAATTAAATCATTCCTTCCATCGGTGACCACATTCAGCATTGCAGCACTTGTAGAAAGTTGTCATAGGTTCATCAGCTGATCTGGTTTGGATTTGCATGAAATATGCCTTTGGATATTCACATTTTGGACATTTTTCTACAGCGAAATAGAAAAAAGAATTAGAACACTGTACAATAAATAGTTCCTCATCGATAATACACTAGGTTGCAATCAACATTGGTGGAGAGATTCTTTTTTGTTGTTATTCACACAGCCAAAGTTTTGGGAAAAAATTATGGGAACAGATATCTGCTGGGATTGGAGGGGGGGGGGTTAGACTAGTGGCTGAAATATTACAGCCTTAACTGTAACTCTGAGGAGGAGCAATGGAGCTATTTAAAGCTTTGCATACAATACATAAAGTATCTTATTAGTCAATTTGGAATATAGAATGTTCTAAAAAAATAATCAACTTTCATTCATTTAGCCGAAAAGTGGCACCTTTATTAATCAGCATTTGGCATCCAAAAGAAATAGATCTTAATTTGGAACATACCCTCAGTTGAATCTACATTCTCCCAAGCAGCAGAGCCACCTAATACATCATCAACTTCTTTTAATTTCGGATATTTTTTATCTGATATCTGTTAATAGAAAGATCAAATCTGAATGATGCAGTCAAAAAATGCAATAATAAAGTTTAATGGTTATATACTTAGTTGGTATGAAAACTAAATGGGATTGTGTTTCATAAAAACAACTACTAGAACCATTAAAACCAATGTCTGCACTGCATAGAATCTAATGACAGATTAAAATTTGCAATAATAGCCTTTTTGGTTTCCCAATCTTTTCATCAAAACGATTGATGATGATGACTGATGAGAGAACTGCTAGGCCTAATACCTTTCTGTTGATATCATAAATAAACGGGCACGTTTTACATGCAAATCTGTACGACGAGTTCCCTGAACCCTCTTCTACTACCAAAACATTTGCACAAATGGGGCAGAATAGCAGCATTTCACAGTTTACCGCCTTTCCGATAAACGATTGTGGTAGATTTTACATCAGAATAGCCGCCATTGCCACAACCTCGCTACCATGTTAAGTAAAGATCAACCTCAATATGAAGATCGTCCTGGCACCAAAGAATAACCAAAACAAACATGGATGAGAGGAGATGACCGGTAAATTTAAAAGCGTTTTTTGCTGTTGCATAGAAAATCCTTTTATGTATGTAAATAGCTATAATAATGTTCAGTTTTGAAACAAACTAAATGAAAATTGTCGCAAAAGTAGAGTAAATGCAAAAGAGACCTGGGCATAGAATTGAGTGAAAATAAAAGAGCACTGTTGCCCAACTTTTGCCCGTTCAATTCAATTCTACATCCACCATAAACACCATACAAATAATAACTCGACAACTAAAATATCAATTAATATTCTATAATGATGCATGTTTGATTTCATGTTCCTAGGGGAGGGGCTTACTATATAGAGAGGGGGCATCAATATATTTTCTTATTTTAGTAAATCACAAGAAAGGTTACAAAATTGGGCTAAAACTCTATCAAAAATAGCTGGTAAGCAGCTATCAAATGCTAAGAAATGTTGCCTTTGTCCAGTTTTAATTAAAGGCTCAGTCAATCAATGCACTTTTACCCTCATTAGAATGATCAGGATCATTTAACAGGTTTGGAACATCTTCTAGACATACACCAGCCTGAAGAGCAAGGCAGGACCCTACATGATCCTGCACGTGCAAGCAAAAATTTGGGGGGTGCACAAGGTTCACCTGATTCGCTTTGGTGCACCCCCTAGCTTTCCTCATGATTCTTCATGTTGATTGGATTAAGTCTGAGAAGGAAGATCATAGGTAGTAAGACACCCCAGTTCTACCTTTATTGAGCCTATACTCATATCATGTGCTTGTGCAATGCCTAATTTTTGTGGCACACTTTGATCTGCTGCAATTTTCCTTGTGCGTACAGTTGCCATGGATTAAACATCTTCTTCGATTGCTTTAATGGGATCTGAAGGTTAACAGGAGGGTTTAACAGAGAGATGACAATCGAAGTCTTAAAATCAAAACAGTTGGAGCTTAATAGAGAGGAGGGGCTTTTTCAAGGGGTCTTAAATTAGCTTTTATGGTTTACACAATGTACTTAGATAAGACCCTAAGACTGCAATATTTGTTGCATGCCCACCCCTCATATCTTGTCCATGCTAGCATCTGTCCTATTCTCCATCCTGCCATACATACTACTGTTTGCACTGTTGTCTGCCCTTTTGTCCATATGCCTTTTTCGAATTTGGATGTGCAAATTGATGGAGAGTTGAAAATTGATGGCTGTGGAAGTAATTGAATGAAGGAGGTCTGTCCATGTATCTTCATGTTTTACCTTTTAAACCTTGATTCTGCCATTTCTCACCAGAAAATTTATTGACTAGACTTTCTTTTTTAGATTCAACTCCCACAAAACTTAGATGCATCAATAAATGGAAGTCAAGAGAATGACCAACATCCCATCAATATATTCACAAACTGCTGGTCAATTTTGACATTTGAAACTGAGCAAGTTCAAGTCTCTTTTCTACATTCTTTCCACGAAAGATATGGATGTCAACAAAAATGCAGGCTTTAACAAGAAACCATTAAGTGCAGAAGAAAGGCTGTGGCTGGAAGAGATTGTGAGTAATTTTAGATTTGTTGCTTTCTATGAATGATTGATTGAATGATTGATTTACTGATCAAATGTTTGATCAGTTGATTAATTTGATTGATAAGTGACTGGTTTAGTTATTGATTGATTGATTGACTGATTAATGGAGTGGGTATTTGATTGCTTGATTAATTGTTTGGTTGATTAAGTTTTATTTTGGTTGATTAAGTTTTATCAAGCACTTAAGAAGATTGTTTGATAAGCTTGCTGAGATGATGGTTTTTACCTTAAGGGAATTAATTTTCGCAGGAATTAATTATTGCGGTTTTTGCATTTTTTTGCCAAATCCGCAAGAATTGGTTCCCACGAAAAATTTGTTCTGTCCCAAACCGCGAATCAGTTCCCGCGTAATTAGCAAAAAATTTTCATTCACAAAAATAAATTTCTGTAAAATTTTTTAGAAAGTTAATTATTTTTAGTGTGGGAAAATTTCAAGGAACAATCAGCTGAAAAGAGAAGTGTCTTGAAAGAATATCTTTGATGACACCATAAAACATGTACCCCACATTTTCTATTTCCCTTCAACTGCGAAAATAAGTTCCTGCGAAATTTTCATTCGAAATAAAACCGCAAAAATCCGCTAAAATTAATTCCCATTTTGTCTGCGAAATTTCGCGAAATCCGCGAAAATAAGTTCCTGCGAAAATTAGTTCCCTTAAGGTATATTTTAAGATTCTTTCCCCAGTAATTAGCCAATGCACCATCCTAATTTAGAATGCCAATTAAACTGGGAAAGTCAAAGGTATGAGAAGAGTTGCCATTATTCACTCTCATAAAATCATTTACTAATCAACCACAGTTGGAATGAGTCAAAGAAAAGGACCAGGCCTGATACAGTCCCAGAGACTGCCAGTTCTTGATTCAAACCTGAAAGGAGAAGAGGAACAAATTGATGCCATAAACTTGATGTATACATGTCAATGCAAAATGATAAAGTTGTGAGAGAAAAAAGGGGAGATTGACCAAATAGCAAGAGATTGTATCATTTTTGCAAAATTATGTCACTAATTTGTTAATTATCTGGTCTGGAGAGGTGCTAAGCTTGTCATGAAGATAAGCTCCTTATCTTTCGATCCTAGCATAACCACTATCTCTATAGATCTCATCACTGGAGATAGGTACATCATGATGTGGAGCTTTATGATTTTTGTGACCTTTTAGATAATCATTTAAATGCAGGGTTCCATATTTTGCAATCTGGAGAGCTGAAGGTGTGTATCAGGGTTTTAAAATGCAGGTGCATGTCTCCCTGTGACTTGCTGCATAACTTTCCTCTAGCATCAAAAACATTCTGCGTGGCCTCTTTCTTAACTATTTCCTTTCTTTAGTGCACATCAAATGGACTTGAATATTCAGAGAAAGGTAGCTACACTTATGTGGAAAGCTTGGAGCTGTTCTCCATTGGAATTACTCTTATACCTCAAATGAAACAATTCACTGGTCTCGTGTATTTGTGCCTTGTTGGCCATCAGATTACAAGAATTCAAAACCTAGAACCTTTGGCTTGTTTAGAGGAGCTTTGGTTATGTGAATGCTCAATTGAGGTGAGATGCAGTAAATCATATGTTTACAATCAGGTCTCCTTAGCTTGCCCATCTGTGTATTCAAGGTTTAGTTCTTAGTTATTTAGGCGCTAAAGGACTTGCAGAATTGATGTAAAGACAAGACTTTGGTTGTAGGGACAATAGGCACATGTTAATTATTTCATTTAAAAGACAATGAGCATTTAGCCATTTTGAGGGTATTTTCTAAGAAAATTTTCCAACTGAAGGAAAGTTCTCTATTTTAAAAGTATTTGAGAGCATTTTCCATGCATAATGTATACAAAATATTCCAACACAGATGTTTTGTAGATTATTGCAACTTGTGCTCAATGCTTGGTCCCTCATTGCTTTTTCTGACCATCTGTTTATCTCTAATCTTGCTGGCATTTTTTACCCATTTTTGCAGGCATAAAGATAGAGAAATTGGAAGTGTACTGTTAATAAAAATGATTCATTGCACCCTCAGACCAAATGCTAGTTGTTTATTTAACATTACAAGGAATAACTTATATGGCTGCTGCCTTTTTTCGAGGTGCTTTTGATGGATCTGTTGACGAATTTAAAACTGGGCTTATTGAAAAGGACACTCCAAAGAGATGGCATCTTGCCTATTTTATTCAAAAGACATCTACCTAGATCATGACAAAAACGATCCGTCCTTTGGAAAACGTGAAAGGCTGCTTGCTGAGATTCCCTCCGTACATGAATGAGGTCATGAATTTTTGACGAAAATTTTTGAGGGAAGGCCCGATCTCTCGCAAATGCTAGAATTCTAAATGATAACATTTGTGGTTTACTAAATCATATGAAGAGGTAGCTACCTTTAGAATAGCCTATATGATGTGATAAGGAGTTGTGAAAGTCTCTACAAACGTAAAGTTTGGAAATAGAGTGAAAATGCATAAATTTGGAGAGTTTATTAAGTCGATTTATAGTTGGCTTGTATTCAAGCTATGTTTGTGGTTAATGTTTATAGTTGCTTTTAACTAGTATCTATTGTTTTTGATGTTCGTTGTATATTTAAACTGTTAAATTAAACTACATAAATTGTCATGATTGTTAACGAGGTTTGACGCAGACCAATTTGCTTTACGATTTGAGTCAAAATAATGAGAGCACGAAATAAGGTGTAAGGGTCTGGGTCATAACCTCCTTCCTAGAAACAGTGTTGCCTCTATTTGCTTATATGGAGAACCAATGTGAGCAAGATGTAAGCAAAGTTTCCTTTATTTCAGCAAAAGAATCGTTCAAATATTCAGATACAGGCCTAGCCTACTAAGGCTCTTAGTGCCCACTATATGGGACAGCATTAGTCCTACAGGAGTACCTTTTCCTTGCTGTTACAAGGTTAAGAAATGTTCTGGTATGACGCAATGGCATCTGCAGTACAATATTTAATGGAATAGTCAAATTCAGTACTCAATGATGTGTTCTTTTTATATTAAGGTTATAGAGAATTTAGACGAAAATGGGAATTTGAGAAGGCTCTATTTGTATGAAAATCAAATAGAGAGGATAGAAAACATTGGGCATTTGACTGGTTTAGAGTTGTTGTGGTTGAATGGAAATAAAATTACAAAAATAGAGGTATCATGTCGATTATTTTTGCAAATTTGAATTTTAGCTGTTTTTTGATCTCTTTTTATCAAATATCGTAAAACTTTTGAGTGTAAAGGAAACATGAAGATGTCTGAACTTTTGTAAAAATTTATCTTAAAATTCAAAAGAAAATATTTGCAAATGTAGTTGCAAAAAAGGTATCGCAAAGATTTGATTTGAAATTTGCATGATAGCTGCAATTTTTCGTAAAACCATTTCAAACATTATAGTACCTTATTCTGTGTGTTATATTTTTCCACATATTTTCCCTTCTATCATCTGCTCGTATCGCTTTGAACTGTATATACTGTTAGTTTTAATTTTATTTTTTTATTTTTTGTAACTTTTGCTCTCTAAGTTCTTATGTTTTTCTTACATTGGACTATGTTGAACGCTTGCAAAAAATATACTATTCTTAACTACTTGCAATGAAACTACACTATTGAAATGTTAAACATTATCGTAACGGTCAATTAATAGTATAAGTTATATGTTTCTTGATTATAAAAGTATTACTTAGGCCCTCACAAGTAAACAGCTGAAATAACTTTCTTAAGTAGGACAAGTAATGATAATAACAACATTGATTGTAGAGCTTTTATCCTGTTAAAATATTCGTTCCATTATTACTATAATTTTTCTTTTTAACCAATTCTAGTCTTTTGACTCTGAAAAATTTATTTTTTGATTATTGCATGAATTTATGGAAGCATGATCTTATATTCTGAAAATTACCTTCTTTTGACACACCTTAAAATATAAAAAGATTAATAAATGACTAAAAAAAGGAATTGATGAGATAAACCGTTGCGCATTGAGAAAATCGTCGTACCTAATTAAGTTTTCGTTTAGTAAAATTTCTAATTTTTGAAAATTTGAATTTCTAGACAGTTATTAAATCAATTTTATGATCTATATGACCTTTTTTCAAGGAAATTCATACATTGGAAAACCTTAAAGAGCTCAACTTGAGCGAAAATATGATCCCACAGATTGGTAAGTGACTATGACCTAGCTATGAAATGTTGATACTTCCTGCACGAAGAAAGTGTTTTACAAAACTAAACAGCTTTCTCTGTAGCTCTAACTGCTGATTTTTATATCGGGAATATTTAGAAAGCATCTAAATAAGGCATCAAATTTCTACCCGCTGGTTCAGCGTTTCCGTGGATTATTTTTCCCTTTTTTTCATCTTCTGTCCGCCTCTTTGTATGAAGTTTAGGCTTATATCTAGTACCAGGGGTAGTCACTATATACTGCTCCTCCTACTCGTCCTTGTACTTGGTTAAGTGTAGTTAAGGCAATTTGTTGTTGTACAGGAGTCACATTGTCCAATAGCAATCAGCAAAAAAATTATATTTCTTGCAAAGGGTTAATGCATACAGTAACTGCTTTAAGGGCTCATTTTTCTCCAAAATCACGGGTGCAAGTACCCCCTTCAAATCTGGCGAAATGTATTAGTTTTAACTGTTTAGTTGCTTTATGACCGGGATTAAAAGAGTAAAACAGCAAACGCTACAGTGGTTTATAGTCTGTCATTAGCCAGAAGCTACTCTAACGAATTTCATGTTTCGTTATGGTTAATAGCATTTATTACGATGCAGCCACAGATGCTGCTCAAAACTATTGAACACATGCAAACTGTACCTGGCAATCATTAGCTGTTATACTCGAAATTGTAGGCGCTTTTTGGTCCTAATATGGTATTCGGTACCTAACTGCCGACATCTTTTATTGCTAAAAACCGTGCAGTTTTTTAGTTTTTTATCGCTTTGCTTTTTTTACTTTAATTTTCTTGTAGGAAATTCATTGGAGAGTAACAAAAAATTGGAAACACTAAATCTTTCTGGAAATGTTATCTCGTCAATCAAAGTAAGCCTAAAGAAATGGTTGTGTAGTTTTTGGTTTTAAACACTGAGACTTTGACGTTTGCGTTCCGAAATTCTTCAATTATAATTAAATGCGAGCCCAAATTTTAAGATGACCAAACAACGTAAAATATAAATAATTTTGTACCATACTGTTTGCAAAGCTCCATAAAGTTCTTTCTTAGCCATAATAAATCATAGTCATAGTCATAGTCATAGTCATAGTCATAGTCATAGTCATAGTCATAGTCATAGTCATAGTCACAGTCTTAGTCATAGTAGTCATAGTCATAATCTTAGTCATAAAAATGTAGAAACATGGGAAGGATTAAAGATCATAAATCATCAGCTAGTCTAAGAACTGTGTGTTAGGCAGTGATATCGGACTATTCTTGTCCTTTGCCTAACGCTTTACAGCATTCCTAACGATTAACTGCAGTCTCAATATCTGAATAAAGGGCAAAAAAGTGCAGTTGGCTGTCTACGAGCAGCATAGATTGTCATCTAACCAATTTGGTTGGTGGCGTTTCTGAAACAGTGGGAAACGGTTTTACATGTGAAACCCTAGCGAGAACTGACAGACGTCTAATGCCAATATATTAAGTGACTTCAACCTATGCTGTCTGTTCATCTCTTGCAAAGAAGCCGTTGGCGCTTCACGTGAGCCGTTACTTTAAGTAAATGATTGTAATACTACTGAAATCCTGACTCCAGGAATAAGGCTTTGCAGTTTAATGCCCAATAAAGAGCAAAGCGACAATAAGTGCCGCGTTCCCTCGGTACAATTATTCTTTGGAAGCATTGGATTTTCTTGAGTAAATGTCTTTTTCATTGCTTTTACAGGATACAACGAATCTTGCTTGTTTACCAAACCTGCGGTCACTGAGCCTCAAGGATCCACTCTATCCACCTTGTCCTGTGGCTTTGCTTTGCAATTATGCTATCCATTTGCTGTACCATCTTCCAGCGCTTGTTAACCTCGACTCCCAGGACGTATCCGCAAAGTCCTTGAAAGAAATGGCAGAGGTAGCTTGACTGTTTTTCGTAGGAGCACATCATCTCATTATTATTTTGTAACAAGTGTCGTTTTAGTATACCCTTGTTTTTGCCCAAATTACATCTCTTATTTATTTTCGTTTTACGCTGTATTATATATACCTTTAGAGTAATACTGAATAGAGTACTGAAGCGACTTTTTCTTTTATCTTTGCTTTTTTAGAGCACAGTAGCAAAGAAAGTAATGTTCTACAAAATGAAACTGAAAACTATTGAGCGAAGTTACAATGAAACAGTAAAGAAGCTGGAAGTAGCCAAAGATAAGTTAAAGACAGTCTCAACAAGTATACTGAGAAAACTTTTGTTTTCTATCAAAGAGGTACGTTATGAGTTCTTTTGAGTAGATTCTGCCATTTTAATGAGGCCTAGGTAGCAACTTATGACCTAGTTGTTAAGTAAGATCTGATAGGGCGAAACTATATATCTGGGATGAAAGGATGGTAAAGTGGGTAGCAAATTTTTAATATAGTCGTATCTGAACGATAAAGATTTATCAGAGTTATCTGATAGGTAAAAACTTTTTCCGAAATCGCTTTTCCAGTAAAATTGCAGTCATAAACTTTTCACTCACACATCTCTTCTCATCTTTAAATTTGAAATTTGCATTTTATCACCATAGTCTAGATCCATAACATTTAGTGATGAAGCATTTCTTAATAGTAAAGCAATTACAAAAAAATTTCAATCATTCATGTTTATCTCTTCTATTGAACTGACCGATTTTTTTCGGGTAAGTCATAAAATTGTCTTTCGGTCGAATCACTTTCTTATCAATTCTTTTTGAGTTTTAGGAAAATGATATTTCTATGAGTTACCTTTCTTATTTTAATCAATGGTCCCCTTTTTACTTGGCTACAAAAAACTAGTTGACAAAACGATGTTTGCGCAGGTCAGGGCTTTGATTTTTAGAGGTATATGGAGAGAATTATGCTTCTCTTTCACAATTATTCGACTTTATGCACTTTATGCAGTTCGGTATTGTAAAACATGTTTTCAATTTTCGCATAATATCAAATCAGTTCTATGCCAAAGGTTCATTCTAGTTCATGCGTAATTCAATACATGTTCAAATCTAAATACCCCTCTGTAAACGTTGTTTTAACAGTGGTATGCCTTTATCAGTTTCTGCCATCTATTTTATAATCTTTTTTTCTCAGATTGAGCGAGAACTGGAAGAGCTGAATGTACCCTCAAAAGCAATGAGCTTTGCAGTGTGTGAAACAAAAGGTAACGATGGAACAAGCTTTGTTATTCATAAATCTTTTATGGTTTCAACTAGTTTTTAGGCTATTGAGAAGGAATCCAAATCTTGAAACATCTGGCATCTTTCGAGACCGGATGCTGCCATATATGAACAATTACATTAGGTATAATGCAATTTTCGTAATGCATATTGCTGTTCTGCTACTGGTGGATAAAAACATAGAATCTTCAGGATGTCACTGAAAATGGTAGTTTAGTATCAAGCAATTTTTAAAATCTTGAATAGGCACTTAACCTATTCATTTCTGGAAGAACCATTTGACCGTTTGATCTTTAGCGAGAATGGAATATTCATTAAGAAGGGGCTCAAGCTGTCAACAGCCTCAACGTTTTCAAGACTTCTTAAGTTCAACATCATCAGTTATAGCACCCCCCCTCCCCATTGCAATCTTACCAAACGCACAATTTGATATTGCACAAGTATATTATCACCAGGAGAGATATAATAATGATAATTAAAAAGGCGAAACGTGTTAGATCGTTGCAGTAAGCTGTAATTCGTAATGAATTTAATGTCATTTATCATTTTCCAAATTTCACCACTTACAAAGATCTTTAAAGCCTTTCAGTAATATAAGATTATGAATTAGAGATGAACAAGATAAATAAAAACTTCAATTAGAGACAAGGTTTTACACGATTGCAATTAAGTCGCTTATATGCCAAATATATTCAACATTAGCATCAATTGAAATCCTGATTGCACATATTTCAATGTTTAGTCATTTATGTAGTTTTTTTACTTTTGATTAAATAAGCTACTTTGTCACAATTAGCTCTGCAAGGTGTGAGCACATGTAATAATGTTGCAAGTAAAGTAAAGAACAAAATAGTAGTCTACCTACCAGATTCTCGAGCAGGGCCGCCGAGAGGGAGGTGCAGAGGGGCAGTGTGCCCAAGGGCCCCAGGGTCTAGGGGGCCTCATCAACTAATATCAACATTTTTATTTATAGCCTCTTTAGATGTATTCAAGGAACCGCCCAATAGAGGCAGCCTTCAGGGTTCTAAGAGTGCCTTCAGATTCAGTTCCCCCCATATTTCCTTGCTTTCTGCCCCTTTTACTCGCTTCGCTCACAGACACGAGGGGTCTCATTTTGCAGTTTTGCCCCTGGGCCTGAAAAACCTCTCGGCGGCCCATTTCTCGAGGAATGCTTACGATAATGTATGTAAATGATAATCATGAGGAACCTCAAGCAGATACGAACAGATAATGATTATGTATTTATATACTCTGTAATTAATAGTTCCTTCCGACACACAAGGCTTTTTTAGAGGATAAGTGGAGGTATAAAAGTTGTCTTGTAAAGAAAGCGTTGCTGTATCCGAGTTTTTCTCTATGCTCGTTTAACTGGAATATACCGATTTTAATAAGAATAACAATTTCAATTTCTCAGAAAAACAATCAGACATCCCTGAATCAGATAAGAAGTCAAACCCTGAAGACGAGGCTGCATTGAGCGAAGATGACGTCAGGAACTATGATAGCGATTCATCGAGTGAGGACGAATTGGAAGAGCTTTTAGAGCGAGTGAACGTCAGGAAAGACCAGCTCAATATGAAAATGACAGCGTTGGCAGATAGAGTTTCATTTTGGGAAAAAAGAGCTGCTGGGTGAGTGCTATTTAGTGATGTTTCTTTGGAAAAGAACAAGCTAAAGCTTTACTGTCTTGCTGTAGTTTGAAGCTTAATAACTATTTTACACAATTTTCAGATTTTCGATAAAACATGTCTCGCAAAGGAACACGGGAAAGTGACGTCATAGCTCACTGCAAGGATGACTTAGCCTTTAGTCATGTTTGAGTCCGGGCAAAGACAAATCTGGCCTGAAAAGTTGCTAGAAATATCTGTGACTAAAAGCTTTGATTTCTGCACTAGACTTGAAAGCCAAACTCGAAATTTCTTCACTATTTGTTGCCTTTGATTTCTGTTGTAGTTTCGAACATTCTTACAAGGAGATGTGCGTGCAAGCCAAAAACCTGATCGACCAACGATCTGAACAGTTAATGACAGAACTGGAGAGCGTTGGTAATGTGAGATTTGAAGACGGAAACACGTCTGACTCCTGGTATGTATACGACCGTTATAATTGATATTTGTATGGCTTATTCAAAGCTAGCAGGAGGCAATAAATGATTCATTCGGCGCGTTCATTATATTATAGGGTCTAAGCACCATTTTGCCTGAGTTAATTTCGTTTCAACGCAGAATTTGCTGCTTTTAAAGCAACTTATCTATTTATTACATTTATTCCTGAATAAAAAAGACTTCTCTATTTTAATTAAAATCTCTAGAAGTGTTTCTGGTCTACTTAAGAATTGTTTTTGGGAGGATGCAATATTTTTGTATGGTATTAATACATCTTAGTGGTTTTAAAGACGTGAAATGGAGTTTACTAATAAGAGTCTAATAAGAGTGAAATAGAAATTTTCAAACCATTAGCCAGCAGTTTCGTATGTTTTAGGAAAAGAATGTATTCTACAGCATAAAAAAGGTGGTAGGCACCCAGCTGCACTTTTGCAAATGAGCTGTTTAAGCGTTGTATTTCACACCGTAATATTTTCCTGCATGGAGCTCTCAATCTAGCAAGATAGGATTCCCCTATTGATTTATAATGCTGATGTAACTTGCTAAATTGTTTGTTATATTTGAGTTGCTCTTTTCACTCGAAAAAAATGGCAAATTTCTGGAAAGTTCAGATCACTGCAAAATCACTGTTTTTTGAAGCGAGAAGCCTTTAAAATTCTGTGGCTGATCCTGATCGGCTGCCTATTTTAAGCCGGCTCAGATCTCCAGCGTATACCACTTTTAGGTCCAACGTAACATGTGTCGTTAAACATGCATTAACTTGCACATGAATGTAATGTATAGATGCTTTCAAGCTTTTTATATTTAGTCCAGTGTTGAATTCAGGTATTGGTATTGCAGTATTGAATTCAGTTGAGAATCTGAACTAATATTATCATTAGTGATTTCAAGTACGTATAGCGACCCGGTTTTAGTATATTGAAGTATACTTAGGCCTTAAACAGAAAGATGTTTCTTTTTGACTTTTGCCCCCTTTTGCTTTATTGAAATTAAAAACCTTGCCCCAACTACATTAAAAATTTAAGAACCTATGAAAGTGACTTCACATTTAAAAATCATTCATAAAAGACCATCCAGGCTATTGGGTTATATAATCAGGTAAGATTGATGATATAATCAGCAAAGGTGTCACTAAGCACAGAGGATAAGGGTAAATGTGACAAATAAAGAGAAATAGTTTTGTATTTGTATGTGATAGTGCTCAATGCGCAGAAGTACAGAGCCGGGATCGCCTATTTTTTGTGGACATGGCACTTTGATGTTGATGAAATTTTGCTCTCTTCATAAAAGCAATGGTAATTTATCGCCAAAAGCCAATTTCCTATCATTTTTTATATCCTTTTTTAAGGTTCAGTGCAGTGCATGATCTATTTATGTCTCGTTTCTCGGAGCTTGATTACCGGGTAAGTGATTTCCTTCTTCTTATTAGACCGATGGGCCAGTCCGCTGCTGATCATTGTTCTTTGTTTCTAATCTTTTTCAAGACTGCTCAAAATGTATTTCAATTTTGTGTTGAGTACGTAGACTGAACACTATATCCTGTATATTTTGTTATTATTCTAATGACAGATACTGGGTCACTAGCCCTGGACGCTGCAAAGTAACTCGCGCCAGAATTCTAACGTCTAGCTAACGTGGCCGAGCTCTGTAGATTCTTCGTTGCTCTTTGCTGTTTTAGGCCAGTTCTTATTTATCATTCTAAAGTTTAACATTCTAAAAAACCACTGCGTATTATTCTTATCAAGTTTAATTAGAATTTTCATTAGAATGAGGGATATCTTAAAATCTATATTCTATGTTCCGTATGATTCCGGAAAAACATGAACTAGGAAAATAAGAGCACGGCTATTGAGCAAATTATTACTAATTATTTAGAGGGAGCTTTTTTATCGTTAGTTCTGGGACTGCTGTGAAAGTCCTCCTTTAAGAAATTCCATTATCCATGCAGACTAGACAATGTTACATGTTATGTATTCTGGCATTATGTATTGTAGTTTGTCTAGTATTATGTATTTTGTTAACTTTAATGAAATAGAATTTTGAATAATATGAAAATGAAATAAATAAAATGTGTTCTACCTTGACAGGACCTACCAGTGACGTCAGTGAAGATCCACCGCATCACTCGAATCTATAATAAAAGCCTTCATATGTTATTTGACAACAAGTTAGAAAGATTATTAAACACAGATGAAATTGCTCTTGTTAACAGGTAATTAAAACTGATATCAACCAAAATAGAAAGCCTCAAGTTTTGGCTCCATTCTTCGTTTGGTTTAATCTAAGCATCTACTTTATGGTACCATAGAAACAATCTTTTGGCCTACATACATCTACATAAATTTTAACAATGGTTATAAACGATGACTATAAACGGCGACGTCATACGGTGACTATTGCAAGCAATTATAAACGCTGACTTTAAAACATTGCAATGAAGTTGTAACTTTAAACAATTGCTATAAACGATGGCTGTAAATGGTGACTTTAACAGTGACAGTGAACGGTGGAAATACTGTTGCTATAAATGATCGCTATATATCGTGATTTTGAACGATGACTGTATGCAGTGGCTATTAAAAGCGAATATTAATAGTGGTTAGAATAATTTTTACAATTATCACTGATAATCACTCTGGCAAGATCTGAAGCGTTTGTTAAGGTAACACATGTTAAAATATAATAATACACTGTGAATCAGCTTTTCTCTTCTTGAAGCGATTTTGTCCATAGATTACAGCCTTTGTTCTGTTGTTGAGCTGAGCTTGATAATATAGATAAGAGCTATTCTTGCCTCTGGCTGTTGCCAAAGTATTCCTCTCTTATTATCAATAATTTTGGTTATGGTATTGTATTTGACGCAATACATATCCATGGAGAGATTGCGATGTTGTTTTGTTCTTTATCGACCAAACCCAATTAGTTTTGTGTGACAAGGATGCAAGCTTCGAAGTCACAGGCCGAATCTAGATTCGAATTCTCGACGTTCGGCACAGTTTAGATGCGATGTAACCACGTGGTCATCTTGCCACCTCTTGACTCTATTTATTTTCATGTGTCTTACAAATACTTTTCCCAAGATAGCCTTTTCTAAGCTTGAAATTTAATGGAATTTTTTTATTTATTGTAGAGAGGAAAACAGAGTCTTGGACTATCTCTTCAACATTTGGGATCACACGTGCTTAGATAATAAGCGAGAAATATTTAACAAAATTGAGAATGGATTTATTTCTGTAAGTAGACTGCGGTATTGATATGCTTTGTTTCGTTGCGCTGATTCGTAGTCTATTATTTGATTTCATTTAAACCTTTTTTCTGCGTTAATCAAGTTTTTTTCTGGAATTAAGGAGGATTTTTCTTTTGGATTTCTCTAGGGTGCTAATGGCTCTGTGAACCTTTCAAATAGCCTTGGCGTGGCAGATAAATCTAGAATAAAGTACATTCTCAAGAAAAATCATGAGAACTTCAGTGAAAAACAAGAATTCAGATATGGTATGTGAAAATGTGCATGCAGTTAATCTTTGACGGCTTTCGTCAGACCAGTTTATTTTTCGTTTAAATACAAGTAATACAACAGTTGCAAATCAATTTGAATAATACTTAATTTGAGCATTTTTTTAACTATTCTTAGGCCTTCTTTTGGTGTGCAAGACGTATCTTGGAAAATCCTGCAAGACAAGCAAAAATGATCGAAAGTATGCCCTTGCTCTTCCTTGTTGCAAAATGTTACTTGATTATTTTGTTCAAAGTAGAATATAATCTACTCATTGCCAATGGTCAATTCCTAAATTGTATGACTAGCAATAATAAGCATAAATTGCACCAAGCTCTGGGCTTCTTTATAAGACAAACAATTACCATGAACATGCAGTTTTGTAGAAGTAGCTTGAATTCAAAGATGTTCGATTATGCAGAATATAAAATTTAAAAGAAAACCACAGTACCAGTTCAGTTTTCCGATTTGAGTGGCGCTTATTTGAAGTACAAAGCGAGTACGTCATATTGAAAGTCCCAGGCAGAAGGATACTGTTGTTTGATTTGATTTCTTTTATAATGGTGCTCTAGAAAACTTCCTCTTAGTCATACAAAAAGTAGCGAAGATGAATACTTTTAATGGGTTATTGAACAAAGACCATTTGAGCCTGACGATACGAGATTGTATTTCGCCGTTTAAGTCACCATTTATGTCAATTTGCATCAAATGATCAAGTCGCAGAAATAAAGAAACTTCTTTTTATCCTCACCCTATGTTCATTTTGAGCCTTATAATGGAGGAACGTTTAAGACAGCCAGCGTTGATTTCGGCTCGTATATAAATAGTGTATAATGGACATATCTCACTGTTCCTTGACTGACAACACCTATTTTTTCACAGGATCAACAAGTCGAATTTTCAAAGCTACGATTCGGTTTATCAGACGCGAAGGCATGCTATATGTCCAACCAAAGCCAAAAATAAAAGCAATATTGGAATCACTGAGCTCTGTGACTGTAACCTGCGGAGGTGCACGTGGCATGTGTTTGACAGCCAATTTGTGCTTCCTGAATATCTAGTTGAATTTGAATATGGTACAAGGGTAAGATTTTCTATCCTTTTACCAATTTAGCAGATATGGACTTGAAAATGGTGGCTGAGTAATAACCCTAGATTTTCCCTAGACAAGTTTTATATAAGCCTGACATAGCGTTAGGGGTTGTTGTGTGTTGTTGACAGCCTTAGCTAGTGGCTAACAATTCCCCGCATAGCACGTCCTTATATAGAGGGTATTTGGCAGTCACTAAGATACCTCGTGGGCTTCTTTCTTCTTAAGTCGTTAAGTCTCATGGGAAGTCTTCAGTAATCGTTGCAGTGTTCCCATGAAGCGTTGTGGGCCGTTGATGGTATTTAGCAGTCTTTCAGGGATGCTGAGATAGAACTCTCTACTGACAAGTCTTTGCTGAAATGTTTATGTTTCCAAGAAGTCGCTATTTCTTTTCTCTCGGCGACTAAAAACAGCTTCTAGCAATCCTCAACGACTTTATGGAACTCACGCTTTCATGGTACCTTTATTTTGAATCTTAATGAAAGTACAAGGATGAGGAGAAATAGAGTACACAAAGACTGGACTTACAAGTATAATTTTTATGCAGTAAGGGCGTTAAGTCATTTTTAAATAAACGCTCTAACCTGGCAGCCATTTGTTCGATTTTCCAACATTCTACTTGTTAACAAAGAAACACGTCAAATGTAAAAACCAATAGATTGGTCACTTAATTTTCCAAAGCCTTTTGCAAGAATTATAGTTGATCTCTCTCGACCTCTTGCTTAAAAATGGCAATTTTATTTCCTGATAGCAACAGAGTCTAGATTTTCAATAGTCCAAACTTCTTTGCAGTCTGTACCCACTTAGAGTATTTCTTAAAGCGGTATTTCTCTCTATTACTAGAATACTGAGCCATTAGCAGAGGTTCTTAGCAGTATAATGCTTGACGAGGGAAAATCACCATCCGTTAAGTATTCTTTTGACGCATCAATTGCTGCAGATGAAAAAGTGGCACAAACAGACCATAATATCATGAACATGGAACCAAATATCAAAACAAGACCAAGGTAATTCTTTCTTTACTTTTTATAGCACCGTGCCGCTAAGGTCTTTTGAGGCCTGAGTTATCGGAAGCCCATTATTTATGTGATATGAAATGTATAACTTTGTAGAAAACATAAGTATATGACATAAAACAATTGCTTTTTATGTTTTAAAGTTAAAAGACAAAAAAAAGGAATAGACTGAACGTATTGGAACTGGCTTCATCATTTGTTAACGTCCTTTTGGACTTGAAACTCTGGGCCAATAAATTGGTAAAATGAGTAAAACAATAAGTCTGAGAATGAATTTATATAACATACATTAATTTTTAATGCAAATTATACTAGGGCACCTTCAATGTTAGCTCTTTGCTCGTTGCAATTTAAATTTTATTTGTTTTGTCAATTTGTTATCTAAGTAATTCATTTAAGCTATGGTGAAAAAGCGATCATCAGTTTATGAAACCAGACTCTTTTCTGTTATTTCTTACCTCCTATTCTCTGTTCTTTCCCACGCATCTTGCATCTATGACAGGAAGGACTGTGATATATATTTCAATGAGGAAATTTTGTTAAGGAGTACATATGAAACCTTCAGAGATATGTGACTTTATACTTTGTATAGTCTAGGGCCCAGAAGGAACATATGAAAGAATTTTGATATATTTACAGAATATGAGACTGGAGTAGTCTTATCAATGTAGATTTCTTAATGTAATAACATTAAAACATTGGTTATTGCCATCAATTTCATTTGCACCCATGTCTTGTCTTTAACAGGCTAACGGTGCTAACAGAAGATCTGCTTTTGAAGCACACCGGTGCATCATATATAAACAGGATCACGGTTCGTAAAAATACAACTTACTTATATTTTCTTTCCTAAAACGTTGCCAAATTCGGTTTTGTCTTTCTACCTGTTCTATTATACTTTTTTGTTGAAAGATGTTCAGTTTTATTTCGTTGTCATTTTTTATCATTTTATCGATTTTCTTCTTTTGTTACAAGCCTTGTAAACTAATTGGCCTAATATACTTTTTGTCTATAAACCACATTACAGTACATCCTCGATTATCCGAATATCGCTTATCTGAACCGCAATTATCAGAACGCCTATTTTCTTCCAACACTTTTTGCAAGCCAATTCTCGATTAACCGAATTTCGTTACTTTTTGCGAACAAAAACGGCAGTTTCAGTTTTGTCAGCAGCATTTTCGTCTCCCAAAGCTTTTCAATTTCCATTCTGTTTGAGCACTCTGCGAGTATTCTGGGTGATACAAATTAACTTCATAGAAAATTAGAGGGTAAAAGCCCAGCAAAAAATTTAGGTTCAATCCGGCGGATAATAGAGAATTTACTGTACTTTGAATGGACACTAATTTAGAGCCAGTGGTTTTTTTTCAGAATTTTTAGTCTATTAATAAGTTATGATATTTTTGCAGGTCCTCAATTTCAACGGGAGTGGATTGAGCAAATTAAAGCTGCTATCAACACTCGTAAATTTGAAAAAATTGATCGTTAGTTTTAATGATCTCAGTACACTTCAAGACCTTGCTGGAATGGTGAGATTTTATACTGGATTTTTGTTTGATTTCTGTTACCAAAACGTGTGCTGCAGACTTCGAGAAACAACTAAGAGAGTGTACAGAATTGATTTCGTTACAGGAACAGCTCAATAAAGGATCACCCTACTGCTTTTTACAATCTTTCAATAAATTTTGAACGCCATCTGTGACTGCTATATGCCATTAATAAAGAGGTCGAGGTCATTATGTAATTTTGTAGGGTACCCTCTGGTCAATGAAAGAGCTCTGGCGGTCTTAGCTGGTCTTGAGAAATAATGAATGGCAATATTTACTCTAGATAACTGTCTTTATGTCGTTTTTGAGGTGACCTGAAAAACTTATAGAAGTAAATATGATTAGATTCTATTGACATAGGTTTTTACTGCAATCACTTCATTTACGTAGTTTGTCGTTAATCAACTGTAACTGTTTGAAAAGGATCTTACGTAAAATTTGAATCTTCCCGGTCAAGGAATTTACATAGAATTACATGGAGACGTGTTGGCAAGTTGAACTTTAAAGGCAACTGCTTATTTCAAAAGATGTAGTGCAATTTTGTCTTTGCAACTATTTTCAGAGCAACTTAGAATATCTGGACGCAAGTTTCAACAAAATAACCACAGTTGATGGATTTAAGGTAAGTGAACATAGCTAGTTTTCATCAAATTTATTATTTCTATATTATTTTATTGGGTGACTGATAATGCCTCCTATGATTGATCGCAATGACAATAAAGGTGACGATGACGTTGACGATAACGGTGACCGTGACGGTAACGGTGACGATGACGATGACGATGGCGATGGTGATGACGATGACGATGGCGATGGTGATGACGATGACAATGACGGTGACGATAACGATGTCGATTACGATGGTGATAACGATGACGATGGCGATGACGGTGACGATGGCGGTGACGATGGCGATGACGGTGACGATGGCGGTGACGATGGCGATGGCGATGGTGATGACGATGACGACGGCGATGTCGATGACGATGGTGATGACGATGGCGACGATGATGGCGGTGACGATGGCGATGACGGTGACGATGGCGGTGACGATGGCGATGGCGATGGTGATGACGATGACGACGGCGATGGCGATGATGGTCAGTTAATCGTTCAACAAATCAATCAGTCAGCCAACAGAAATTAATAAAGTAAATAGATTAAACAGTCAATCAGCTTTCTCGTTATCTTTAATGCTCTTAAATCATCTATAGGGCTGCATACACTTGGCCTACATGGATCTAAGTTGGAATCGACTTCACTATACCCGTGAGGAAGTTGGGTTAATCAGAAAATATTTACCAGCCATAAAAACTTTACATCTGAAGCACAATAACTTTTTGAAAGTAAGTTTTGTTTTGAGAATTAGTTGTACTCAATGTTGCTTATTTTTAATAATTTTTCTTTCCAGTTGATGTTTCTCCTAAATAACTTGAACATTTTCAGTAAAGGTTTTAAGTGCTAGTTGGTTTTATTTCCCTAATTGTTATCAAGCGGTATCTAGCCTGCCTCAGAGACCGTCATAGAATCCCCGTCAATGGGCACTTGCAAGAAGCCTATATTAAATTCCATACTCCCTTTGGTCGCTTTTGATTGGTTCATCTGTTAATGGAAACAATCAGCAATTATGGATGACGACCACTCATAGCCACAATGCAATAAACATTTAGCTGGGCCCCTGTGTTGCCTATGAAATGGACCAATCAGATGCATTAATCATTTTCTGCTCAAAATCACATGCAAGTTCCCACACATGGACGTAGCCAGAGAGAGGAGCCATGTAAGCCATCGCTACCCCTTTTGAAAGAGAAAATAAATATTATTTTTTACTAACCAACAGTTTTGAACACTAACAGCATCAAATAGTTCACCGCCACCGCCATTGCACTGCTACCAAAACCACCTCATTTTTTTATTCACAGTCTTCATCACGTAATGGTTCGGTCGGTGGAAACAGAACTATTTTAACTTGAAAATTGGCTCTCCCATCCCCATCCTCCCATCCCATCTCATCCCAAACATCCTGGCTACGTCCCTGTTTCCACAAATTGTTTTATCTAAAAAATATCAGCCGTTGGAGAAACAGTTTTCAATACCTGGAGTGGCAAATTATATAAAGAATTTACAAAACACTTTATTTAGTTCATTTCAAATTAAATTCCTACAAGACATAAATTTCCAATATTTCTATTGGATGACGAAGTCCAATTGTCAATTCTTGATAACGAAGATGCTGGTTCCATCTTTAAAAGCCATGTTTCTTGGTTTACGATCCGTTTTTGTGTTGATTTGTTTGCTTTTTGTTATATTTTCATTCAATGTCTAACCAATTCTTTTATCCTCGCATTAGCCAGACACACTACGCCTTCGCTGTATCGGCCGACTGCGCAATCTGGTATCCATGGACAACGAAATTGTAACTGAAGAAGAAACGGCATTGGCCATTCGTATGGCTGCTTGTTCAAGGATTGCTTACGTCACTATTCTTGCCCATTCAAGAACAGATGAAACTAAACCGCGGACTCTTAGCTTGGACTCAGCCACCAGCATTCTTATGAATATCAGCAGAAACAAGCCAGTCAAATTGTATGAGGATGATAAGAAGTGGTTTTTCAAGGTTGGTCTATTTTTGATACTATGTTTAAGCTACTGTTAAGTTTTTGTTGCATGAGGCCTTGAAAGGGCTTATTAAGGTGTTGTTTGTGAGGTTTCTTCCACAATAATACAGGCATTTGGTTAGGATGTATCGATAACTGTTTTCTGGACCCTCTACTCTTCATAGAATTGAAACGTTAGTTCCAAACCATGGGCGCAGTGCCATAGGGCGTAAAATTCGCCACTGAAGTGAATTGCCGGACGCTGCAAGTGAGGTCAAGGTGACAATGAGGCTTATGACAGTATTCTAGGGCTAGTTGGGACAGTTTAGAGGTGCCAAAAAGAGATTAACTTGCAATTTATAACAAAAAAATCAACAAAAATTTTATGTGACATAACAGTTAAATGCGTATGGTCACAACACTTTAGCACGTATAGTCACAACCATGAGCGGCTCGCCTACAATTGGATTAATTGCAAATATATGTTAGCAATGTTTGTATTTCTCTCGCTTATTATTCCTTTCATCCATTCATTCAGCAACTTGTATTTCTTTCTGCCAAACATTAGCATCTATTAATACCTCATGATTTCCTCCATTTCCCCTTCAAGCGCATCACCGCATTCCTCTTACCATAATTAGACCTACACCATTTCCTTTTATTGTCATCGTCATTGATTGCACCCTTCCTCTTACCATTTTTTAATCAAAACGGCCAACACAAAACGAGAGAACTATGACAAGGGGATAAGCAGTCCGAAGCAAAAAAACATCAAAATTTTAAATATTTTAATGTATTAAATATTTTGAAGCAAACTATCGTGGATATTTTTTCAGTAGAAAGACAAAAAAGCTTTTTCCTTCTATTGAAATGTAACTAATCCTATATTGATAATATATTTTTGTATACAAGATATGACAATTCTTCTAATTTTACATGTAGGTAACCTGCCTGCAGTTAGATAATCAACATTTGAGCAAGATTTCAAATCTAGATAATCTCGAAAATCTGAGATTTGTCTCTTTTAATAACAACGATTTGACAAAGATTGAGGTAAGTGCTAAAGATTTTGCGAATTACGCAAAGTTTACGTAAATGTGATTTTCCTTACCATTGTAACGGTACCATACCATACTCAAAACAATATTTTCGTCTGACACTCCTGAAGATAGTAGAAACGTGTAATGAAAATGCTAATTGCTAATTGCTACTCTCTTTCTATATAAATCAATCAAATTGTATTATAGCTTCTATTTTCACTTATATGTTCTTTCAATCTGAAGGGTTTACGTGTTTTGGCTACTTGATTATGAATATAACATCGGAAATACACGCAAGTGACATATGAAGTGCCCCATTTTGAGATTCAGATTCTTTGAATTTAACTTCACTGATGAATATCATTTTATTCTTGATTAAGCTTTTAGTTTTGGCATTTGCTTGTTTAACTTTGCTGATATGAACGAGATATAGTCCCTGACGTTTTTCACTTTCACCTTTCAGGGTTTAGAGCATTGCCCTCAAATCGAAGAACTATCGCTGAAAGGAAATTGCATCTCAAAACTTGAAGGTAAAAAGAATGCCTGTTTTATCATTTTCGTTAAAGTAATAATTGTTCACCAGAACTGAGAGATGTGCAATTTGTAATAGCAAATTGATGATTTTATTTGTAATAGCACATTGATCATTGACGGGAAAACGGTGCTTGCCTATTCTGTCAGACAATATAAGATCTTGGAAATCCTAGTCTCGTTAAAATCTAACAACAAGGATGACGACCAAAAGAAACATCTTCAAATTAGTTATACTATCTTAATTGACTATTCATTTCGACTTTAACTTTAACATATTAAACTCAGACTTTAACATATTAAAATGGCTTGAAACTTAAACAACAAATATAAGACTAGAACTAACTATCGTTAAATTACTGTGCGCAGCTATTTGACAGCCTATTTAGTGCCGATGAATGTTTAATGTTGTGCTCAAGATTTTCTGTTGCAATGGAGCTCATATTCTACGTAGGCAACAACATTCGGGCATGACGAGGTAGCTTAGCTATGTATCGGAGTTGGCCATACACTTAATTAAACTTGCTCCTTCGTAACGCGCAAATGATTGTGACTTAATATGGGGCTTGTTAGATACTTTCGGATTCCCCCAGGGAGTTGGGATTTAGTTGATGATCTGCGGTAAAACGGACTCTAATGGAATTTTGAGTGAGAAAAAATAACAAATACATTTCTAATTGGACACATCATGAGACCCAAATGCCAAGGATGGACCGTAGCCTCCTCTAGCGCTATTTTCAAGAGCCTCGATTAAAGAATTTTTCTATGACATCTTTTGGCTGAGTAAAGCACACGAGCAACATCCAAAGAAATGGTAGCGACAGTAACCAAGTCTGAAAGCGATCTAAGCTTTGGAGCAATTTACCTGATAACTGTAAAAACCTTAGGTCTTTTAGTGCTTTTAAAGGAATGATCAAATAATTAGAAGATAACTGCAACTGCAGGCTGTTCAGGACTTCTGTAGCGGACGTCGGGTTTCTGGCTTGAAATATTTTCATTGAGATGAATCACACTGACAGTTTTTTGATTTACTTTTCTTCATTTTTCTAAGTCATTTTATTAAGTATAATGGAATCAATTTCATTCCTGTAGGCTGTAATTAGCTTGCATTCTAGCTATAATTGTCAGCAGCACCTACTGTAAATAAAATTCATTGTTTTAACTAGTAGATATCTGATCGTAGCGGATAATATTTTCCACGTTCATCCAATTGTCGTTTATCCTTGCATTAACAAGCATGCTCGATCTTGAAGGCGTTAGAGAGCTGCAAACTTTGAAACGCTGTTCTTTACAGTGTCATAAACTTATAACAGCTTCTCTGATTGCATGATTCACCATTTCTTTGCATTTTTCAGGCATTGATCATCTTCTAAAACTAGAAACACTGAATGTTGATGACAACAACATTCTCACGATTGACACAGCTAATTTTGAGAGGCTTGTGGCATTAAAGCATTTTTCCATTGAGAACAATCTTGTCGCACGCCTTAAAAGTTTGCAGGTACATAAAATCTAAACTTTTCATTCATTGAATCATTTTGGATAAGGCGTATTAGACAAAATTTCCAAGCATTAAATGGAGGGTGTTATCAAAGTTAGAAAACCTGTTTTGGCGAAGAATCGAACCTGGATATCAGACCTTTAATATAGTCCATAGTTGGTGAAGATCGGAGGGATTTGAGGATCATGTTTGCAGTTTAACTCGAAGATATGTATTTTTATTTTTAAACTGGATTTAAAAAAAAAAATATAAAAATTTGCAAAGGGAAAATTTTGAATTTAATTGAAATAGAACCAAAGCTTATGGTTTTTGGTAGGCCAGAAAACTTTATGGTTTGTTAAGTAAACCAAAACTACGGCTATTTCGTTTTAAAATACTTTTGCATACTGATCCACTTGATTGATGATCTGAACATTGCCCTAAGTGTAGTTGTTTGGTGCAATCTATAAACTCCCGCCATATGAGAACGGCCTCAGCGAAGGTTCAAAACAGCCATTTGAAAGAACCTTATTAAAAGATACAGAAAATCCAGCCCCCGTATAGAGTTACTGCGATATGCAATTTCAATCTTCATTTACGCAAAGGCTCGCTGGTTTCCTTGCAGCGTGTTTAAATAAAATGCTGATTGCATCTCATTTATTGCCATTATAAACAGGCTCAAAATATCCATAACCTATTAACCATTTTTTCAACAATTTTGACTAATTTCTCTCATTCAAAGCTTCTTTCTCTGACATTCACAGAAAGCTGCGTCTCTTTACGACTTATTTCTTGGAAACAACAAAATTTCCAATAATCGGGAAATTTTTCACTTGAAGGTAGAAAGAAATTTTGCACTTAGTATCTTTTCAAATCACGTTCATGCAAAGTAAAATGTTGTCGTGTAGAAAATACTATTGGGTGGTTTCTGATGGTGAGATGAATTTTAAATTTTTATTATACTTATTTAATATGATTATAACAAGAAGAATGTGGAAGCAAGGATCTAAAGACTTCAACCATCCTGCTACTTTCAGAGTGTGGCAAGGGGTGGATATGGTGAATGCATTGATGTACAATTCTTCTTGCGAAGATAGCGGTCAATCGGCATGGCATTTATAGCATGTTCATTTTGAAAACGATTTATTCAATGCTCAGTTTTGCCAATCCTTGATTTTACACACAATAGTCTATAGAAGATCGAATATGAAGTTTTTCTATTAACTCTGATAAAATTTAAAAATGAATTTTTTTTCTATTAACTCTGATTTTCTCTTGTCTATTCTTTAGAATATTACCACTTTATCGATATTGGATCTGGCTGGAAACCCTATGGCAAGTGAATCACCCGATCACAGGCTGTTCACCATATACCACATTCAATCATTGCGAGCTTTGGATGGAATACCTGTGGATCCAATGGAAGAAGGATTAGCAAGGGATGTTTATGGAGGCAGACTGACGCAAGATTTTGTAGCTGAGAGACTTGGTCATTCAAATTTTGTTGAAGTGTGTGAACTTGATTTACCAAATCAAGGTATTCGAAATATCGATCTTGGAGCTGGAGAGCCTTTTGGGTATTTAACGAGGTAAGACATTACGTTGTACTGTAACATAACTACAACCATGCGCAGGAGGAAACTTTGAATTTACCCACAGAATAAGTTTCTCCTTCCTGGCCTCAACCGACTGCGCATTCTTGGTTCCCTGTGATTCCCTCAGCGAAGCATAATGCGCAGTCGGTTGAGGTCAGGTAAAAGAAACTCATTCTGTGGGTAAATTCAAAGTTTCCTTTTGCGCATGCTACAATAGAATGCTTGGGTGCATTTTACCCATTATAAATAAGCCTGTCCCGTTGCATTTTGAACATCAAAGTTGATTGCCGCGTTTAACTAAATTGGTCAGTTTTTCCTTTTCTGGATGTTCATCGCTATATTACGATACATTTTTCAATGTAATTAGGCAGAGAAAAGTAAAAGGAGATAGTGTTAATGAAATATGGTGGCTGTTTGATACTGCAAATCTTTGAAATTGTCTTGGAATGCGGAAAATCCACTCAGTTCTAATTTGTTAATCGGAGCCCCTTCCGTCAACAGAAAGATTAGACACTTGTTTTAAAGACAGTTTCCAAACTTCTAAATGAATTGTTGATCTTGCTTGCCCACTAATCCGGCTCTTCCGATTTTTCCGATGCTTTCTATGCTTCCGATGCTTCCTATGTTCCTGATGTTTCCGATCTTCCATACACTTAGGATCTGACGAAAAGGCATAGTCGGTATTCTGTTTAATAAGCGATTGCATTAATGCATTCAATAAAAATATATGCTGCGCCATTTTTTGGCAATTCTGATAGTTTTTTTCCATGATTTTTCCCTTTTTGAACAACATAATTTTAGAAGGTTATATTTGCTATCTTCCTCTAGCGCTCATCCTTTACTGCCCTTACATATTAGCCCCAAAGCAAATTTCCCTGATAGTCTCTTCCACAGTTTGTAGTATATTACAGTAAGATGTAGTATTTCTTGACTTTGAATACTCTTTATAACAAGTTGCTTTTAAACTTAAGAAGGACATTAGACTGTCGTGTTTCTTTTGACAGCGTCAATTTGGAGCATAACAACCTTACAAATTTTGGAGGACTCATTTATCTTACTAACTTGAAGGTTTGTTTGACGCCAAATTCATTTGCTTGCCATGCCAACCTTCATTTTTCATTCATTTTTCACTCTTTTGCCAATAAATCCCACCCTCAATTTTCGAGCATTTTTCACCTATTTGCCTCCAGATTTCATGTTTTTTTATCCATTTATTATATTTGCAAGTCCTAATTTTTAGCTTTAGTTTAACATTTTTTTTTCTTTTCTTGTATCATTTCTGCAGCATTTAGTTTAGTTTTTAAGTTAGTTAGTTAATTTATTATTTAATTTCTAAGATATTTACTTGTTGATGTTATTAGGTAGTATTAAATTGGTTTTTATCTAAGGTGGTTAGGGGTAGGTACTTGAGTAGGCAGTTACGACAAATGCGTTAGAGCTAGGCCCTGTCGTAACTTGTCAAAACCAAATTTTCGAGGGGAAAATTATGTCAGATTAGCTTCCTTCAGCGCGGTGGTTCCCTGGGCATCTTATTGTCTTTGTTCTTCTTTTCTTTCATTTTTGCTTTCGTTTTAACTTGAAATCAGCGAGGATAGTTTCGTAGATTCCAAAATACCATTAGATAGACTAAGAGTTTAGTTTTGCCGAGAGAGAGAGAGAGAGAGAGAGAGAGAGAGAGATTGTAAAGTTGGAAAAAACTGTTAGGTAAAATTAATTCACTTTCGATTCTTCGTTGAGCTCAGATCTCGAAAATAATATTTATTAACGTATTTTGTGTTACTTTATGCTAACATCGATTGTATTAACAATCATTGAATTTTAGAATCATGTATAATGTAAAATGTTAGTATATTATTAGGAATCTGCACCACGAATCTCTCTTATTTTAGGTTCTTTGCCTTAATTTCAATCACATTGAAAGCATTACTGGAAAGCCAAAAGGACCACAAAATGCCACCAGCCCTTGTCACCAAAGAATCGTAAATGATGACCATGAGTTCAATTCGCCTCTTTTGGACAAGCTAGAAGTTCTGCATTTAGGGTTAGCTACTTTTCTTTTACTACAGTAGTTTTATATCTATGGCATCACGACAGAGGCCAAAGAAAGACGGGGCAGGCGCCGGATGGAGGATGGACAACATCAAAACCTAGGAAGGCGTGGTGGGCAGATTTTTCGGAACGCCAGAAAGAAAGAACGCTAACGGTCCAATAAGTGATACTATCACTAAAATAAGGGTGTCCGAGTATAGACAGATTGTTTCTTTCATATTATCTCACATCGTACCGTAAATGCTCTCTTATCGCCATTATGATCATTTCATTTTTGTTTTTTTAGATTCAATGGTATTAGCAATCTGCCAGCTCTTCAGCTAGGGAGGCTACGAAATTTAAAAACTCTTTTCCTCCAAGGTAAGCTATTTGATTTATATGAGATGTATTTTTACTTTCATCTATTTATCTTAACAAGAAATAACTTTATCTAATCATTTTACCTTCGTACTTCAAAGAGGTCTTTTAACTTTGTTCGACGAAGTCTATTAAAGAAATCTTTATAACGTTTTAAGTCCATCAGATTCAAGGGAACTAGAAACCGTTAAAATGAATAAAAACTGTGATCATTTTAGCATAGAGCATTCTGTTGGAAACGCTTCAATTAAACATTACCCATAATTGACAAAGAGGGAGTTCGAAATGTGGACTCGCTGTTTCAATTATGTTTTCTAATACTGATATTTTAGGGGTCTTTCATAAGTTAGATATTGATAGCGTGGGTTACTTTGTAGCATCGAAAAAAAGCTTGTCTGCAGTCATTTATCTTAGTCACCGAGTAAGGAGAGCATTACGGTCAAACGGTCACTAACTGGAAAAAGGCCCACAAAATACAAAAGAAACTCGTCTGACACATTCAACCATGCCTATTTTCTATTGTATTGTGAGGAAGGTTTGCCTTCCGGTATGTTTTTGTCCAGAGGAAGGTAAACAAATTTACTTGACTTTGCTCACTCAGATGTTACTCTTACATCAGCGTATAAATTGAACGTGCTAAACATGCTTTCTGTTGGATTGCCTAAAAAAAAATCTCTTCTGTCATTAAAGATATAACCATCCTCCTCCCTGAGTCTATTTCATCAAAGAACTCATTTGACAGGTAACGATATATCAAAATTAGAAGGTTTGGAAGGTCTGACAGAGCTTAGGGAGTTGGTTCTCGACAAGAATAAAATCAAGGTTTGTTGCGATATTGCAGAAATTTATAATTATATATTTGCTAAGGAAGAGTGAGATTGCGTACCTATGGGCAAAATTCTGCACCTTTGAGATCCCTGCAACGCCCTTGGAAAATGAAACACTTTTTGACTTCAAGAAAGCTTGACATCCTGCTTCAAAATTCATTAATAGTTTAGCACGCTGACACCAGAGCACGAGAGACGAAAAACTTACTTTCCTGCTACTCTTTTTGTTAAAAGCAGTCGATCTTAAAATAAATGAATATAATGAAAGGCGGTCCAACTAGAGTTCACACCTCCATCACCAAAAAATTTGATGTGCGCCCCTGGTTGATATTTACCCTTTTTCCTGGAATGTTAAGCTGAAGCACCGCTCCTCTTTTCTGTTTAATCAACGGATCAAAATTTCTCAAGGTTTAGGAGCTAGACAACAATTTCATGCATTTTATGGGATTTTTTCTGAAAGTATCCATCAGATTATAATTATAAAATATGGAAACAGTACTGTTTCGTCCCTCGTAGGCTCATCAGTACAGCACAGAGCTTGCTTGAGACATAACCTTACATTATGGTTATGTGTATTATCTCCAGTTTTTGCCCTTGGAGATGAGAGTGTTACTTTCTGATATCTGTCATCACTTTGAGTGAGCCCCGTGTGCCTGGGCGAAATATTAGCATATGTACTTCAATATTTTAATTTTAATTTGGTATTTCCAATCACATAACGCCTTTATTTGTGGCTGATTGCTTTGTTTCTGTACTTTTCCACGTCTTGGTTATCATTGCAAGAATCTTGACGAATTTCCTATCAATGGGGCATTTCATAGTTCATCATATTATGGTTGGTCTTTTAATTTATTTGCAGAGTTTCTCAGAGTACTCATTTGTCAGCCAATGGAAAGTTACTGAGCTTCACTGCGAAGAAAATAGGTGTGTTCTTTGTAAACGGGTATTCGTCTCTTTCATACTTGATAAAAAGGTATTTGAAATGAGTAATTGTGCAACTGTCATCAATTTTACCGTTGTTCCCGTAATGGAAGTGATATGGACGTGTGGCTACAATGCAGGTCTACGAATTTTGAACCTAGTGGCTCGTGCCTCGAGAACATAGTTGAAACCTTTCTCCACAAGCTGTTCAGCTGATCGACCTTCCAAGGTCGGTAAAAAGGTACTCAGGAGAAATCTTGAGGGCAAAGTACTTAGCGCTCCAGGCCCAAATCAGCCGGACAGCTGCCAGATTCTAGCCTAGATTAACAAGATTGCTCGCTTGTGTCATACGGATGATGCAATCATCTGTTAGCGCTTACGTATCAAATAGATTCGTAAACCTGTGGCTTATTATGTTCTAGATTGCGCGAATTATCCAATATGGAGCATCTTGTAAATCTTCAAAGGCTTTATATTGGACTGAACAGAATTCAGGTGAGGAGAATTTTATTTGCATTTCTTAAAGTAAACACCGGCCGTAAAGGGAGCTATTTTTAAAAAACTATGTAAGACTAATACTTTATGCTGTGTTTCAATATCTTTTAGAAATGGTCGGTTTGGAGTTCGAGACTATTATTAGCATATTCTAAATCGACCCAAGTTTAACTTTGCCTAGAGACACAAAATTGAATTTGTGATAAAAATACAGAGTTACTGTGTCGCACTATAGAACCCTATATTTGCCCTTTTTGACGAAAATATGGAAAAATACTTAGCATTTAAACTATGCTCCAACTTTTTCGAACACTTTTACAAATAAACGATACAATACCTCAGAATATCTATGGTGTACATAGCACGGAATTTGCTTTTTCTTGCTTCTAGAAGAAAATAAAAGACAAAATACTAAGATCTACAATTTTGGCATTGCTGTAACTTCTTATTATGCTAAAAACATGTTCCAATTTGTAGCAGTTTAAGCCTCAAAAATTTTGTGAAATTTTTGTAGAAAGTTCCATAATTTCTAATAAAATTTTAGAGAATATAGCTTAGATGTTTGAGAAGATATGATTATTGCACTTAATCATTCAATTTGCAAAGCTACAAAACATAACTGATAGAATGTTTTACCGCAGAGTTTTTCTTCTTGGATGCCATTGTTATATTGAACGAATCAACTTGTGAAGAATATGAATATGAATTGGATGTAGTCAATTGTGAATTTCTAAATGATTGCTTATCATCCTAATATTCTGTATTGCAAGGAACTTTTGTCTAAAGATTGCTTTGAGTATGCCATGTAGAGCCTTCACCGCTCGGTGCATCTAAGAATTTCGTGGAACAAATGTTTTCAATACTATTAAGAGCATAGTTTCGAGATATCAACTGATCGTAATGTGAATTACCATCTATAGGAAAGTGTTGAAATCGAAAAATTGGAGAGGCTGTCAAACCTAATTGAACTCTCAGTAATCGGAAACCCAGTAAGTAAAGTTAACTTGTAAATATTCTTTATCATGATCAACAGTCTGTTTTGCATTCATAGTTAAATTATTTTCTTATAAATATAACCAAGCCTTTTCGGTGCAGCTTGTAAGCATTGGACACACTGTAAATTTTCTCAAATGTAATGTTTTTACAATAAAGGATTCTAATACATTTGATAAACCGACTGGGGCACGGCATTGCTGACTAGCTCATTGAATTCTTACATTCATTGCCTATAACAACTCTATTTAGTGTCAAAAGGCTACTTAAGGTAATACTTTTACGCTACTTAAGGCATTGGTCATGTTAAACACAACCTCTAGCTAGGGTTTATAGGCACTATTTATAGTCACCTGTTTATAGTAATCATATACAGGCAGCGTTTGTAGTCTTTAGTCACCGTCTTTTGTCAATGTTTATAATCACCGTTTAAAGTCACCACATGTAGCCACCATCTAAAGCCATGATTTCAGACGCCGTTCTTAGTCCCTCCTTTGGTGTCAATGTTTATTGTCACCGTGTAAACACTATTTATAGCCACAATTTTATAGTCACTATTTGATAGTCACCTTTCATAGGCACCTTTTATAGTCAATGTTAAAGTTAATGGATTGTTGATAAAAACCGCGTTCATACTGACACAGTAAACCAATTTAATTCAAACAAGGTTATTGAATGGAGCCTTCTAATCGGTTAGTCATACAAATCGGATGTATTTGATTGGTTGAAATTTAACCTGGTTTAGATAAAGCTGGTTTAATGTGTCAGTCAGAACGGAGGAAAACATTTTCGGTTTTATCGTGTTCTCGCATTTACGTCCATACTGACGCTCCGGTTTTAAAACTGAATTTCTTTTTCTTAATTTTCTTAATGAATTCTTAATATTTCTATGCATCTTTTTCCGTAGGTTTCACGTCGTCTAATGCATAGACCCATGCTTGTCTTTCGGCACCCAAACCTGCTGAGCATAGATGGCATCCAGGTGACCAATGAAGAAAGGACAAAAGCCGAACTTTACTTTTTAGAGCAACAGGTTAGAATGAATTGTTCAGATAGATTGCTGTGTTATAAAATGATGAGGCACAAATTTTATTCTCCGAATCATCTTATAAGAATCTTTAGGGCTTTCAAGAAGGACCCAGAACTATTCGAAGGATCAAACTTATAAATTATTCATTTTAAAAGAAACGTGTTTGACTTATAAACCATTCCCGCAGTTATAAAAACATAACGATCACACGGTCACTAGCTGGAGGAGGGTCCACAAAAAAATAGTAACTTCTTTGACACACCCAAGCAATGCCTTTTCCATTGTCTTGTGAGGAAGGTTTGCCTTTCCGTATGTTTTTGTCCGGAGGAAGGTTAACAACATTTCTGGACTTAGCCATTTGAGAGAAAAGCGTTGTATGGCCTGTACTATCATATTAGCGATGGCTCTTACTGATAATGTACATCAAACAAGACATTTGATATTTGAGGATAAATTAATGAGCAATACATTGATTTGTTGTCAGCTATCATCATTAAAAATGGTTTTAGCTTGATATGCATTTTTGTGTTTGGGAATCATTATGGTCCTGTATGGCTCATGTTGATCGCTTCAGGATCATTGCTGGGCTTGTAGGATGCTGTCCTGGTGGGATTTCCTGGGTCATCGTGGGCCATTTTTTATCGCTGTTGGTCATTTAAGGTCAATGTAGAATATGTCAGGTCACTGCCTTGATTTGCATTTTGCAACAGCATTAAGTTTTTTTTTGCAATTTTTGACCGGCGAGTATTTTTCTTCAAGGGTGGAGTACACTTATTACAAACGTTGGCTGGTGCAGCAAATGTTTCTTTACCTGGAATAAACGTGAATTCTTCCAAACCTACAGGACAAGTACCTTTAAAGGTTTGTATAATGCTTCATTTATATTTTTCTACATGTTGACTCATTCCGTTCCGTGTCATCTTATTCCAAGAAGAAGCAGTCAAGTTATTTAACAGGAAAAGTAATATTTACATAACAAATCAAACCGCGATTTATGTAGACAGAAGGGAATTAATTAAACTTTTATTCAAGAGAAGAGTGAATGGACAGGGCACCGATTGGTCAAAGAACATAGCCAATTACGCGCGCTTATTGCCACGTGTTTTTCAACTTTCAGTATTCTCAATCATTTCTCTGCCTTATTTTGCAATTTTAACCGTTTATTGAATTGAAATTACCACTTCAAAACAGTCACTCAATATTCTGTATTTCAGGTAACACAAGTTCAATTAAGCGGTAACAATCCCGATTTTGCTTATCAGCTTGGCCAGCGCATTCAAAGCCTTGATACATTTCAGAATCTATCACCTCCACCATTTTCTAATGATTATCAGGATTTTACAAAGCGTAAGTCAGTCTGTTATTTACATGATTTGAGTGATTGATTAATGATTTATTAATCATCATTATCAACGCTATCATCATCATCATCATCATCAACATTGTCACTATCATCAGCCTCATCAGTATCATCATCATCATCACCTTCATCAGTTTCATCATCATCATCATCATCATCATCATCATCGACATTGTGAGCTCAAAAAATTTATGGTTAGATTGTTTAGTTAACTTTAAACGTTAGGTTTACATGATATTTTATAGGTCAAAAGAGTGGTCGCAAAAATCAATCCAAAGACAGCAGAAAATCCGGTGGTAATCGAGACGGTAGCAACTATGATGGGAATAGGTAAGATTATCTCTTTTATCTAATCTTTTATCGTTAATCTTTAAACTTTGATAATTCATCTTTAATCTTGACCCACTGCAAAGGGGATTAATAGAATGATTGCTAGTAGGAACTATTAAATCCTAAAGAAAGGCTGAGTAATGGTAGAAAATTTATAACAGACCTAATCTCAATGACAGATAACAGTGGTTTGAGTTTTAATCTTGAAGCGATCTCCAGACAACATGCATGAAACCTAAAGTTACAACTTAAACTGTCGTGCTCTGCTATTAAGTTTAGTAATGCTCTGTTTCCGTAGCATCGAGCACTGTTATTAGCAGACCGGTTAACAGTAATCTTTATTAATAGGAGTTCTAGGTATAACATTTACAGCCTGATAAATCTATCATTTTTAGTATCCGTTTTCATTTTCACAAGTTTTGAATACCAATTTGAGTTTTGAAAAATTTGATATCATGCAGTGGTCCTTAGTTATTCTATTAAGGCATCCGCTGTAATAAATCTTCGGAGTCTTTATTCGCTAATTAGCAGTGTTTCTCAAATCGCAACAGTGTTTTTAAGGGATTCTGTTCTTTTGAAATAACCCTAACATTAGTTTAATACGTTTTAGGTCCATGTCAAAGCGATGAGATGTAATAAAGAAATCTGACTCCTGTGGATGTTAGTAAGTCATGTCATCATGTGTGTACCATATATTTATTTGCGTGTTGTAAATATGGATAAAATAACTGTATATTGACCTGCGTGTTTTGGAATAGGATTTTACAAAATCCTGTAGCATATCTAACTCGTTTAGTTTGAATTGCAATTTAACCAATTTTATCTTGGATGTTTTGTCTAAATTCTGTAAATAATCTTCTGAGGGTCAGAGATCATAAATGCAACGTGTTATGTTGAAATTAAGGACTCTGTACCTTTTACCATGGGACGCTTTTCCTTAAGCGGACAAAGACCATCAATCACTGTCATCACATATTGAAACAATCCCTTTCTCATAGTAATATTAATTGAAGAAGTGCTTATTAGCAAAGAGAGGTTCTCGTTTGACAAAGGAAACTAAATTAACTGCTCGTTTACTCATATCTGTTCCATTTTTTCGCTTAACGGTACCATTAAGTGTTACGGTCTTTCATCATAAAGGCGCCCTCTGATACGTTACTGTTGGTTAGAAGTTAGAAGTGAATATGACTGTGATTTCGGTGACACTGAGAGCAGCATGTTTACGTGAAAACAATCATATCTGGAAACTAAGCATGTTTCTATAAAATGAACGCTGGTTGTCTATTGTCGTGGAAAGAAGCCTGTAAAATTGTGGTCCCGGTTCATATCTATCTATCATGTTATAAGCATTGAATTGACATAGGAAGATCTGCAACACCTAATCAATAACACTTGGTCTCAAATGTATTGTGTTAGTTGTCCTGCCAGACTGCATTCTTGGGCCATTTCTCTTCATTGGGCTCGATAATTGTTTCACTCGTTTACCTTAGATTTATTGAGGGTATTTGGCTCACCAGGAGCATGATTGTTGGTTTTAGCATAAGCTATGAATATGCTTGCAGGATTATGTCCTCGCATTGACTGACATAAGCCATTAAGTGATTTGTTTTTGCGTCAATTCTTATTTTTTTGAGAGCCATGTTTCCCGCAATTGGTAGCCACTGACCACCACTCTTATGTCAAGGAAGGCCTCTTTACTATCATTTTGTACACGATAGTACTCTATATTACTTAAAACAGATCTTAAATAACACAGAGGTAAACCTAGTACAACATAATTTTTTACAAAAATCACATCACAAAATATCGACCTAGATTTCTCCCATTCCACGGCATGATATCCTGCTAGTTATCATTTTTTACATGTGGTTTTTAGTGTCTGTTAAAACTATTGAGACCATATGCCTTTTTGATATCATCAACAAGGATATTATCCCAACTTTCCACAGCCGAGTATTAAAAGGCCTATTCTCCCTTTGGCAATGCTTAGCGAAATTAGCCCGTAAACAGTCCTACGTGCGGCGAACGTTAGACAACTTTCCGTGTATACCCCCATACGTAAACAAACTATTCAGTCACAACCGTGCGCATGCCATTTTAAATGTGTTTATGCTTGTATTTCATTCCCCGATAAATGATTAACTCGGCTGTTTTGCGCTTGTCAATGAACTATAGATTATATCCCTGCTACTATTTACTGCTCATTCAACGCATCAAAAATCAAGTTCAATAATTTTCTGTGGCAAGGCTACCTGCTATCAATGCAAGCGATCTTTGCGAAGCAACTACCCTGAATTCACGCTAGTACTACGTGTATTGGTAATGAATGGAAACGCGACCTGCGTTAAGTTTTCACAAGCTGTTCCTGCGTATTCATTAGAAGCTTGATATGTTAGTAGACTGCTCCTTCTGTCAGCTTCCGTCAAGTAAGGGGGGAACCTAAGAAAATAGATACGGTGAACACCAGAGTGTACCCACATATGCGCTTGCCCTAAAACCTAAATAGGCTTTAAAATGTCATAGGAAAAAATTTAATGTTGGATTCTTAAAATGGTCTTTATTTTATTCTCACATGCAATACACTCCTTTAAGAGTATGATTGAAAACTATAAATTTCATTAACCTTTAAATCTTGAATATCAGAATGAAACACAAACTGGAAATATATCTTTCGATGTATATTCAAATGTCTAGATGAAAATGGGCACCGATAATATAGAGTTGCCGTGACCAATGATATGATGCAGCGTGTGAAAATGCATTGATTTTACAGCTTTGAAATTATTATACATTTTACTCTTACTCTACGCTTTGAAATTATTCTTCTAGTTAAATTGAGTTCTGTTGAGTTAAATTGAGTTCCGTTCAGTTCAAATACTTATGCTACAAATACAAATTACAAAGGTCACTTTTACAGAAAATGAAGACAATTAGATAAGGTTATGATACAAGTACGAAGAGAAATTAGGTAAAAATTGTAAACAGAGAACTTCTTAAAGCAGGAGCCTTCGTATTAGGTAAACGGGTCAAGGAGAAATCCCCTAGGTAGTGATCATGTTTACTTTCATATTTGAGTCATAAGCCGGCTTTCAAAAGCAGACTTCAACCTTTTCCTAATTAAAGCTCGCTTTTATGTCTTAGCTTTACAGGTATGATATTAGTCACAGAGTCTATGAATCAAGTGTTACAACTTAAAAATGTAAAAGTATGCATTAGAATACGCCATTTCTTCCTCACCCACCCCCGTTAATGAACAATCAGCGCTGAAAATGCCTTGGTCTATCGTCAATAACAGGTGATTTTAATGACTAGCTGCATGCTCATATAATCAATTCCATTAATTTTTTATAACTGGTTGGTTGTCTTTTTATGTTGGATTAAATTTGGTAGTATAGACGCCATCCCCCGTTGATATTGTGCGTCGGTGGCCATCAGTCAGTCGAAGATGTGCGGCCAGGCTATGAAGATCACCGTTACCCCTCGTCATTGAAATCTATCGAAAATGGGAAGAACTTTCAAACTGCGACTTGAATTTCTTAGAACTGTCTTCAGATACGTTGGATTTTTAACAGCAAACAACAAAGTTTTTAAGAACTGCAAGATTGAGAGTTTCAACAACTGAAAGATCAATTTCGAAGCATTTTTTACAATTGTAGAAACGACGTTTGAGAAGATTTTTGAATCGTGTTTAACTGTTTAGATTTCTAAGCGATTTTATTGGCTGCATATAGCATCCAGCATGGGACAAGGAAAGTCTTCCTGTTTAGAATGTTTTGATGTTCCGGACTTTATCGTTGGCATCAAGACCGGAGATACAAAAGGAGCCGGACTGCACAATGCTGTGTATATAACCTTTATCAATGAAGAAGGTGAACACTCCAGAGAAATCCATTTAAATGGATGTTGTGTTACAGTCTTCAAGAAGGGCCGCACCGACGAGTTCAATGTATCGAGACTGTCCGGATTCGGACACGTAAAAAGAATTATCATACAACAGCATGAAGAGCAAGGTGACGTTGACTGGTATCTTGAAAAAGTGACTATCCGGCACACTTTCGATGAAGCAAATGGCAAAGTATCGGTATTCCCGATTAACCGCTGGATGAAACCTAATAAGCCTTTGTCTGTTACCGTTTTTGACAGCTATCTACCGCAGTTCGATGAAAATCCGGACCAGAGAAAGGCGGAACTCACTGCTAAGCAAGTTGTTTATGGATACCACAGACTGCGAGGACTCCCTGCTCAGGTATAGGTGTACACAACTATTTCTTATAATATAAGTTCATGTCTTTTTATTTTACATACCCTGCGCAGGTATATGTTCACATCTTAAAGACCCTTGCTGCTCAGCAATGTGTTTTTTACGAATATCGCGTTACAAAGCTTTGCTATGAATAAAATGATTTAATTTCCTTGACGCCAATGCAAACATAAGAATTATATTCCAAAACCTGGAGCGTTGTTTTCGAATTTTGTCCTGTTCAAAAGATCTAAGTTGTTTTCTTCAGGGTTGGGTGACGAGTACAGCCGAGCAAGATAAATTGTGTATTACCCATCTGTTAGGGCATCATTGGGATCCGCAAACTGGTACGCCTTAAAATGTATTCAAAATTCCAACCGGTTTGGTACGAATAGAATCCGGTAGACCGGTACATTGGCATAAATAATTAACGATATACTGCATAAAAGCTATGCGCCTACTGCTGATCATACCTATAGCACTGATTTAAATTGAAATGAATCCTTGTGAAAAAGCCCAAAGGTAACCATAGCTAGGAAAATATTACGGTCACACGGTCACTGGCTGGAGGAAGGTCCACGAAAACCAATAGAAACTCTTATGACACACCAAAGCCATGCCCATTTTATATTGTATTGTGGGGAAGGTTTGCCTCCTGGTATGTTTTTGTCTGGAGGAAGGTTCACAACTTTTCTGGACTTTGAAGGTAACAAATATTATCCCCTTTTGTGATTGTTATAGCGAGATCAAAACTACTACAGCTTGGAAAAGACCAGGGAATTATAAGTAAGGTGCTCCACTTGTCCCTGCTTTATCCATATAGCTCTAAGTAGTTTGTGCATTGATTTCAAATCTGCCCAACTGCAAGTCAATTATTTTTATTTTTACCTACTTTCAAATCTTATTTTTAGATTCGAATGATACCAAGAGAAGAGATATACAGCAATTATCACAAGGTGAACATATTTCCCAAGTAGCTTGATTAACTTTCATTGCTTTCCCAATGCTCAACAAACTTCCCTACGCAAATCTAGTAAAATTAAACCTAGTAAAGTTGAACTTGGAATGTTTTAGTTCCCACGATAGTGATTTTGGAGCTATAAATATTATACATGCAGCTAGCAATAAAATTACTTTGCCTTTTTAATTCGTGCAACATTGTCTTTTCCACTAATTTATTGCGCCTCTCAATATACCGTAGTTCAATTCATACCATGCGCTTATCAGATCTGCTGCAATTGCTCCTTTATGCCCTTCAATTTTCTGTTTTGAATGGCGCATTTTTGTCAGTTAAGTGCAGAAGTGATTCTTGTGATTTTTCTTTATATAGAGGGTAGTTTCTTAGTTAGTAGTACATGGCAAGCTACACATTTTTCTGTGCGGAGGCGCTTTGTCTGGAGTAAAAATTCGTCATCTTCACGTACTGAGCATGCTGTTTACTCTAGTTTATAAGTACCATTCCATATATACATTTTAGTATCTGGTTTTATTACCAAAATTTATTTTCCTGTAGCTAAATTAAAAAATGTTGTTGACAATGTTTTTGATTTTTGTAAAGTTAAAATGAGAGCTTTTAAATTCTAGTTCGACATCAAAGCAAAAAAGACCCGCTTTTTCAATTCGAATCGAAGCATTGTATCTGAACCAATTTGTTGGGATTCGATTGAAGAACTTCAATCACTTTTCAAAGATGGTGGAAAGCTGCCTAGGCCATCCGTATGCCATTTATGATTTTTAGGCCCATTTCACACGGGCCTTAGTTATGTTTTTCAACAGGCCTTTTGAATCGTCAAATAACGCCTGGAAAGCTGCAGAGACAATTCTCCTTATCATATTCGTTCATGTGTACATTTTTGTTTGCCGAAGTTCTGTACTGCTGTTTCTATCCTGTTTCTAGATATTTGTTTACCAATAGCATTGAACATCATCATCCTTCTGCTCATTTCAAAGAAAACACATGACCAAAACATTACTAACCAATAATGACGCCGCTCACATTTCTTTCTTTTATTGATCTATGATCATATTAAGTAGGTTTATTATATATATTTAGCATGTTATTTAATATTGTTTGGCAAAGCTCTATGCAAAGCGGTACGACTTATTACTGAGTAAACTACCATGGTTACAAAAGGTATAGAAGAACCAATCGGATCGTGCAGCACTAGATATATATTTGAATTTCCTTTGGTCGCAAAACGTGAGGATTGAAAAGTCCTTGATGATAATTTCACGATATATACTGCCTAGTCAAAACATGCTAGCGTGCCCCAGAAAAATTTTGTTACACATTTAAAAAATAAAGATCTTTGTTCAGGTGTTATGTTTATATGAATAATGACTGTGTACCGCCCTAAGATAGTTGGGTTTTAATGATAAAATCTAACAGAAGTAACTTTGCATGGGATAATATTGTTAGTGTTAGTTTGTGCCTCCTACACTGTTGGAGTTCTGTCTTCAATTCTGTAAGCAAAAGCGTTATTGTGACCAAAAGTCACAATCACTTAGATATGAAATCATCCTGCCCATTATTCAAAAGGTAAGGTAAATATTCAAGTGTTTAAAGTGACTGGCTGTAAAGGACTGTTTGTAAGTTGATTAGTCTGCCGGCGTCTGGTATATTTGTGTGAGACTGTCTGCTTTTTTGCGAATCATTTCTGTTATTTCAACACGTAAAGTATGGAACAAAATAGCAGGCTGCCTACCGGAGTCTCGAGGAATACTTTGGACGATTGAGGTAAATGAAAAAGATAAGGAACAACGCAAAGCTGCAGAAATACAAAGCTAATGTAGCCAGATAATAATGTCATATTTATGTATTGGGTTACTGATATTTCCCGCGGCACATAGGGCTTCTTGAGAATATAGAGTAAAAAAGACCCCTATACCCATATAATAAAGTGTTATTATTGTTATTCATATTATATGGTGCATATATATCGTGATATTCTAAATTCTTTCGTAGCTAAGAGAGGCATTTTTACGACACCTCGTCATCTAGCTTAGTATCAGATTGACAGATTTTCACACTGATAGCGTTGCTTTATCAAATGCTCATGAAGGCTAATAGATAAGTAATATACAATAATTTTCTACTATCTGTCTAAGGCTATGGATGAATGGAAATCTGATATTCACTTTGGTAAACAAAGGCTCATCGGATGTAATCCAAAATCTATTCAACTTTGTACAGAGTTGCCTGAGAAGTAAGCACTCTTCGTCTTTCTTGATTCCTTGCTTCAATTTATTTTATTTATATTTCAAATGTTATCATTCATTCATTTATTCTTTCACTTATTCATTCGTCCATACATTCATTTATTCATTCATTAAATCATTCCTTTATTCACTTATTATAATCATAGCAATCGTAGTTGTTAATTCATTAATTTGCTTTACTAAAAGGAACCCATCTACCGACTGACCATCATTTATACCATACTATTTCTGACCTATTTACGAAACATCCTTGCTTACCATAATACATACTCATCTACCAGCCTAGCTAACTGCCTCACTTTGGTCTCACTTATAAGATATTTTCTCTCATAGTTTTGCTGCTACTAGCAGTGAGCTTGAAGTATTCCTTGAAGGAAAGACCCTTGATGAAGCATTTGAAAAGAAGAAGTTGTTTATTGTGAATCACAAAGTTCTTGATGGATTATCTGACATTCAGAACAATAATAAGGTAATTTTAATGAAAAATCTTATAGCTAATGGTAATACTATTAATGGTAGATTGTTTAGAGAGAGGTTTAATTATTGAAGCCCATTTTGCTAATTTAGGTTAAGCTGTCACGCTAATCCTTACAAGAAACCCAAATTTTCCTTTACGATGCCCGTTAAACGATACCGTTAAACGGGAGGAAAGAAAGTTGAAAGTTGAGGTTTACAGTCTGTTAGTAGCCAGAGGCTATTCTACCGGTCACTATGCACAATCACAAATAGCAAGGTGCAACAACAGACGGCGCTCATTACTTTGGACCATGTAACAATTTATGCACCTGGGTAGAGATAGGCACTATTTTTTTAACACCATACCCAGCTGTGCTTTCCCCATAAATGGTAAGAGTGAGATTTAAGTTTAAAAATGAAGTTGAAGAATTAAAGATGAAGTTTAAAAAGCTAGTCCTAAACCTTAACCACTAACCACAGAGGCACCATACCGTACAATCTGTACGGTTCCAGGGTTTTCAAATGCAAATGTTTTAGATGTTTGATGGCTCAAGTTTAAACTGAAGAGAACTCTTCATCATCATCATCATCATCATCATCATCATCATTATCATCATCATCATCATCATTATCATCATCATCATCATTATCATCATCATCATCATCATCATCATCATCATCATCATTATCTTCATCATCATCATCATCATCATCATCATCATCATCATCATCATTATCATCATCATCATCATCATCATCATCATCATCATCATCATCATCATCATCATCATCATCATCATCATCATCATCATCATCATCATCATCATCATCATCATCATCATGTACACAGGGCTAACATCTAGATTGGAGTTCATGTCACTTCATCTGAATCTCTCGTAGCACAATAGCCCTGTGTGCCTTTCTGCTACTAACAAAAATAAAAAGGTAACTGACTTTAATTTAAGAATTATCTAACCATTACTAATTTTACTAAAGACGGCGAATGAAAGGTTTGGGGATCGAACTCAGAAGAAAACTAAGAGCTGCGCTTTGAGTTGAGTTTTTGTACCATATCAAGCTCAATAACATTCTTGATCGAAATATGTGTAAACACTTCAGTGTTAGTCAAAGCTTTCTTATACTTTAACCAATAATAACTTCTAGTGCTGCCATGCAAATTATTTAGTACATTTTAGCATTATATTTTCTCTTCAGATACCAAGCCCAATTGCCATATTCTACCTTAATGACGTCAACGATCTTCTTCCAATCGCTATACAGCTATACCAAGAAAAAGTTGAGAACAACCCGGTGAGTGAGAGAGTTTTTCGTTGCTGTAAAATGTGAAAGAATACAGCTCTTTACAGTACAGCCTTTACAGCGCAGTACAATGCAGTGCAATGCAGTGTAGTTCTTTAAAATACATTACATAGCATTACATTACATTACATTACATTACATTACATTACAATACATTACATTACATTACATTACATCATTTTATATTACATTAAATTACATTACATTACATTACATTACATTGGATTACATTACATTTTTTTACATCAAATTACGGTACCTTTAATTTTCATTGCAATGCATTACATTACACTACATTACATTACATAACATTACAAACATTACATTACATATCATAACATAACATAACATAAAATTACATTAATTACATTACATTACATTACATTACATTACATTACATTACATTACATTACAGTACATTACATTACATGTTATACATTACATTACATAACATTACATTAATCACATCACATTAAATTGCATTAATTACATTACATACATTACATTACATTAACTCGCATTACATTACATTTCATAACAGTACAGTAGTGCAGCAACTCAATATTCAATTTTCCCTGATTATTAATCGTTATATTCTCTAATTTTCCAGGTATTTTTTCCAAGCGATCAAGAATTTGTTTGGTTGGCTGCTAAGATGTGGTTCAACTGTGCCGATTCATCATATCATCGTTCCTGTCAAAACTTTGGTAAGATTTCGTTCTACTATCATCGTATTTATCGCACTCTTACCTATTCTAATGTTGATTCTACTTTTTACCCCTTGTTTTCACCATTCTAACCTTGCTTTAAATCATTGCTGTCGATTCACTCAATTTGTCAATAGCTCTGTGTATGTAATTTCAAAATTCGGTTTTTTTCTACGTCCTCGCTGTTTCTTGAGATAAATACAACAGGCATAAATTTGACTAAAGCCAGTCTGGGTAGGCTTAGATTACGCCACCAATTGGAATCTGTTTAAAAATTTTCATGCGATCAATTTTAGTAAGCTGCTTCATTTTTTTTATACTGGGTTGCCAGTTTCATGGGGTAGTTATCCAAGAGGGCCACAGGAAACCCACAAGCATTGAACTTTTCTTAAAACACGAGATGTCTCATAGACATAACTAGAGAAATTTATACAGACCTAGAATGCTGAAGCTTCCCCTATCTTCAAACAATGCAATATATATGTTTTTATTGTAGCTGGAACTCATATGATTTTGGAAATGATAGCAATCTCAGTTCATCGTCAACTGTCTCCATCCCATCCAATATATCGTCTTCTTGGACCCTATCTCAAATTCATCCTCTCAATTAACAAGTAAGCAATTTATCTTCTCTATCAAGACGTAGCTATTCATTTATTATGTAAATTTTAAAGCGATGCCCCCTCATCAAAAATTTACCATTACCAAATAGAGGTCTTTGGTAATAAAACTGATATCCCAATTGTAGTAAGATAGTATGGATACAATCATTCTTCTGTTAAATGGTTGACTATTCAAATATTCCTGTTTTCATTAAAATAAATAACGCTATCTAATTAAATGCGCTATGTCTCCCACAGTTATTCAAAATGATTAATCTCCAGAGACATATGTGAATCTATCAAATGATATGAAATGATTCTGCAACGTTTTTAGCCTCAAAGGCTATCTATAAGAATGTTATTATCTCTAATAAATGGTCTATTAAATTACCGTGAAGGAATGTATACAAAAATACGGTTATACTCAAAAAATGAAATGTTTTGAAGCAAACGTTGCTCGTAAATGGTTTTTTTGCCAATATCATTGATATTTTAAATAAAATTTTTCTTTTCTAGTTTTGAACTGAGTTTCCTCACTGCGCCTGGTGGTTGGATTGATTACGTAACAAACATTGGAGTGAATGGAATGACTGAATTGATTAAAAGATAGTAAATACCAACTTAAATTAAAGCATTAAACTTGACTTCGATTGATTTAATAAACTGCTATGCTGTCATTTATTTCTGATGTATTCTGCAAATACAAGTTATTGTCTTTTTAACTTAATCATTTCTTTATTTACATTTTTACCATGCTTTTTCTTCTTCCATATTTACTTATTGAATACAAATCGCAAACGCTTGCATTCTAAGCACCATAAATTCTAAAAATCTTGAAGTTTTCTTAGAATTTTTGTAGAGCTACAAATCAAACCTTTTGCTGTTTTATTAATTTCAACAAAATTTGTTGCAGTATGGCAGATTGGAGACTTGATGTTGATGGAACTTTTCCAAAACATTTAGAAAGAAACGGGGTAATTAAAACAACTTCAGCTTATTTTATAACCTGAAGTTTAAATGCTACTTTTTATATGTTCTGCTTTTATAATGCTGTTTTATGTTTTAACGTTATTTTTAAGAATATATAAATTTCAAAATAGGATACCTATTTCGGATTCATTGCCCATTTGAAAACACTGAAATTGTACAGATTGAAAGGACTTATGCGTTGCTTAAGGCTTGTAATTGCATCAGCAGTCACAAATTAGGCAGCAACTCTAACTGTATTGTGCTTTATAGGATTGTATTATATAGTATTGTATTGTATTGTGATGTATCGTGTTGTATTGTGTTGTATTGTATTGTATTGTATTGTATTGTATTGTATTGTATTGTATTGTATTGTATTGTATTGTATTTTTGTCATGCTGTATTGTATTTTATTGCATTTAAATGTACTTTGTTGTACTGTATTGTATCATTTATTATTCAATTGTACTGTATTATACTGTTTTGTGTAATGTAGTGCCATTTTGCATTGAATAAAATATTAGATTTGTATTTATTTTTAATCCCCTTCCATCTAAATTACTTACTTATCTTGTTATTTCAAGGTATCAGATCCAGAGGTCCTTCCTGACTACCCGTATCGAGATGATGGAATTTTACTGTACCAAGTTATGGAGAAATATGTGACAAGTATTGTTGTTGGAAACTATGGTTAGTTTGTAGTTCTTGCTTCGATTCAATTCGGTCCTTGATATTATCAATATCCTTGTCACATCCACTGTTGGCAAAGCTCTTTGATCCAATTCAAACGATTATATTTTGTCGACAATTTTGTATACTTTGTCGTCAGTTTATCAGACTAGTAGAGTTACACGTACATTGTTTTTTAAGCTAATTAAAAAGGTCAAAATGTACTATATTTTTTCACAATCATTTGGTAGATTAGGGTAGATCTCAATGAAGTCAGGCAAAATTTTTCACCATTTTCTTCAGCAACAGAGAAACTTTGTAGGAACGCCGCTATGAAACTTAAGCATGGACAAAATGTAAATGATTGACCTGGGACCACCTAAATTCAAGTTGAGCTCAGACCTAAATTTTCGCCAATTTCATATCTAAAGAATTACACCTCTAAAGAATTTAACAAAGACTTAAAATATATTACTGTTTGATCTTCACTCTTAGATGTGCCAGAAAAATTGGAAAATGATTTTGAGATACAGAACTGGGCTGAAGAGTTAACAAGTGTGGATGGTTGCCAGTTAAAAGTTAGTGTTTGCACTGATTTATGATTCCATTAAAGATTCCATCAACTTACTTTGTTAGTTTCGTTGAATTAGATTAATTTTACCTATCGATCATTTAACCAATATTTGCTAGCTGCAATATCTCATGAAATTAGCTGAAAACTGGAAATTATTGCATACGAAAGTAAGAAAGATGTATTAATTATCATTCAACCTATCATCTGTCTACAGATATTTCTAAAATTGTGTTTTTTAACTATTTATGATTTCTTATGACTAACTAATTGATATTTGGTCATGTTAATTTCTTTTTGATATCTACTTAATGTTATTTCAATATTAGCTTATGATTAATATCAGATTTATGATTGATGCAACCAACTAATAGAAAAGAAAGAATAGAGAGCATTAATTTCTTCTTTATAAAGAATGGAATCACATTCATTTTTAAATCAATGCTACTTTCTAAACCTGCCTACAATAACATTTCATTTACCTTCTGCCAGAGAATATTAGAACTTCCTATTCATCTCTTGCCAGGGAATTCCTGGAGATGGAAAATTCAAAAACACGAATGAATTGATCGACACTCTTACGCCGATAATATTCCTGAGCACTGTTGAAAATGCTGCTGTTAATTTGCCTGCTTACGATGAATGCGCATTTGTCCCAAATTACCCTATGGCACTGCGAGGATGTCCTCCTAATTCCAAGGTAATCATCATCTAATTTTGCCTTCCAACGTCATATACCAATATGGAATACGATATTAATGAAGTCAATACCAGGGAACACATTCTCAAGCTTTGAACGGAAAAGTACTATTCAGTATGATAATTCAAGCTCTCGCTTTTTGCTTAATTCTTAAGGCTTTGCACAGCTTCTCACCAATACTTCATTTACTAAAAAATTGTGAACCATAGAGCGTTGCCTTTTTGCCGTTGACGTTGAACCAGTCATTGAATAAGCTTAATTAAGGTGCTCTATTGACCCTGTAGGATGGGGGCTGGTGCTGTCAGTAGCTTGACTTGTATTTACTTCAACATTTATAAATCTTGACAAAAATATAGGAAATAGGATTTACCTCCCCCGTCCCCCTCATTCAATGTTGGTCCCACATAAAATGGTTTGTACTGTGGTCCTACACAAAAGAAAGTGCCTTTGTCTGAAATCAACATTGACACGAGGAGAAGGGTTGAAAAGTCTTTTTTTTGCCGGGGGGGGTCCAACAATTTTCTGACTAATTGTAGGCAGGGATGCCAGAAGCATTGAAGGGCGCAGGGGGGCAGACATTTTTTGAAGGGCACTTGACCAATTCGTCCTGTAAATTGTGGGAAATCAAACAAACCTGTGTCTTATTGAAATAATGTGATGGTAGACATGCTTTCGATACCCACACAGACATGAGTTGGCAGGAAAAAAACTCTCTATCCATTCACAGGAAAAAAAACTCTCTATCCATTCACAGGAAAAAAAACTCGCCATCCATGCAAATCTCCATTCCAAGAGGATTTGTGCTTTGTTCTGATGATTGTCGAAATCATTTATAGAAACTGAGCAGGGCATTATTTGCCCCTCTCCACCCCCCTTGAAAAAGGGCAAGGGAGCCAACTTGCCCCCCCCCCTCTTTCGGCATCGCTGATTGTAGGTTTGTCAAGCACTGTGAACTTGCCCCATACAATTACATTCTACTTACATGCGATACCCTTTTTTTCAGGATGATTTAGGTATGCCTTACATAATTGACTGCCTACCTATGAAACACACAACGGCAGAAATCATTGTTGTTAATAAGCTTTTGAGTGAAAGAGAGACAAGTGGCCTAGCTGATACCAAATCGCAGTTTCAGCACGACCCTGTTTCCGTTGCTGCGAAGCACAGGTATGTTAGAACCTACTTCTACTTTTTGTTTTGTTGGATTTTATTTTGTCTGAGTTTTATATCTCCATGACAATGTTTTAACTCTTTCATCCATGGAGGGACCATTTGGCTCAATAACATTCAGCAAGAATTACTTATTTCTTTAAAGGGGAAGAATTCTCCTTTCAATTTCTTGATAAATTTGCTTCTAAATGTTGAGGGATGCTTTTGGCTTGTTGTGGGTCGCTGGGGGTTTCTGTGGGCTATTGAACGTATCATGGTTGGAGAAAGCCGTTGACCGTCTGTTTTTCACTGTTCCTCAGTTTTTCACGCCCTTTTGAACACAGTGATACTGTTAAAGAGAAGTGTAGAAAGGTCAAATCTGTTTTGTAATAAATTTGCAACACAGTATATGACTAAGAAACGAAACTTAATAAGGGCCAACCCCCGTCCATAATTTTAGACAAATCGGCATTACCATATTTTCAGAAAATTGAGGTTTGGCTCCACTACTAGGAAATTAAACGCTTTTACATGCACACTTCGCCAGGAGCACGGCTGTTGGGGAGCTGTTTCGAAGTACAAATATTGGGAAAGGTATGTAAGAAGAAGGGCTAGACGGATTTTGCTAATACTTTTAATTACATATACGTGATTGCCTGCAGTGTATTAATAAAAACGTTCTGTTTAAACAGGTTTCTTGGTTCTTTAAGAGAGATTGCTGCCAAGATTGGTATGCATAACAAGAAGAGAAAATGCTCCTACGATTACTTAAATCCTGGAATAATGCCAAAGCATTGATAACACGATCTATTGTATTTATAAATCAAGTGGATTTGTATACATGAAGATAAAAACTACACTTGTATTGGAAGGTACTTTAGATTTGTTAATAACAACTTTATTTGGGAGAACATTGTAGACTTACAGAATGGAGAAAAAAGTGTTATTGCAGTTTGAATAATACTTTGGTACCTTAATCGGCAGCCTTAATTTTGTTATGCAAAAAAGTATTGCGCTACTTAGATTCTCTGATTTTCCTTACATTCTTGAGATGCACCTAATGATTACGTAAAGGGGGGGAAGTGAAAGAAAATTAAAGGCTAGATGAAAAGAAAAAGGTACAAAAATGGATTAAAAAAGGATTAAAATAGATGAAATATGAAAGCTAAAATGCATGAAAGAAAGGGTGAGTAAAAGGGTGAAAATTAAATGAAAAATGAGAGCTGAATTGGCTAGGAAAAGAAATGGATAAAAGTAAAAAGCTGAATTGACAGAAAAAATGATGTATAAATAAATGAAGATATAGGTGAAAAAAGGGGAAAATTAGATGAAAAATGGATGAAAAATGAAAGCTGAATTTGCAGGAAATAACTGAACAAATGGTTGAAAAATGAAGGCTGATTTGTTAGAATAAAAAAGGATAACAATTGGTAAAACAAAAGAGGAAAATGGATGAAAAATTGATGAAAAACAAAAGCTTATTGCCTAGAAAATAGGAGAAAAAAGGATAAAAAAGGGACTGAATAAAAAATGGTTCAAAAATGAAAGATTAATTGATAGGAAAAAGGGTGATAAAATGGATGAAAAGTGGATTAAAAATAAAATCTCAATTGGCTGAAAAACAGGTGATGATAAAATGGGAAAAAAGAAGGCTGAATTGGCAGAGAAATTGGGTAAAAAAATAAGTGAACAATAGGTGATAAATATATGAAAAAAAAGGGGAAAAAATAAGTGAACAAATGGTTGAAAATAAAGACTGAAGTAGCAGAAGAAATGATAAAAAAGGAATGAAAAAGGGAGACAAAAGAATAAAAAATAAAATCTAGGTGAAATATAGGTGAACAATTTGTGAAAAAATTGAAGCTGAAGTGTCTAGAAAATTTGATGAAAAATGGATGGAAAATTAAAGAAAAATAGGCAGGAAAAACGGTGAAAATGGATGAAAAATAAAAGCTGAATTGGCAGGAAAAAGGGTGAAAATGGATTGAAAATAGAGAAAACATTAAGGTAAATTGCAAGGAAAAAAGTGAAAAAATGGATGAGAATGATCGAAAATGCAGGCTAATTTGGCAGAGAAAGGAGAATAAATGAATGCTGAATGGGGGTAAAAAAAGGTGAAAAAGATAGGGGAAGAAATTGATGTAAAACGATAGAAAATAGAAGTGAAAATTAAAATCCATAAAACGTAGAGGTGAACATGAGTCGAAATGAATGAAGAAAAAGGTGACAATGGGTGAAGAATGCTTGTAAAATCAAGATAAAAATGAGTGGAAATCCATAAAAGCTAAAAGTGAAGGAAGGAAAATGCTAGACAAATAAGAGTAAAAATGAGTGACAAATTCATGAAAAAATTATGGTAAAATAAGATAGATGGGTGAAAATGAGTGAAAAAGATACAATAAAAAAGGGTAAAGAGTTGAGAAACAAGGAGGAAAATGGGCGGAAAAGTAGGTGAAAGAATGAATAAAAACTAATGGAAAATAAAAGCTTTATTGGCTGGATAAGACTGAAAAAATGGGTGAAAATGGATGAAATAATAGGTGAAAAAATGAATAAAAAAACTAATGGAAAATAAAAGCTGTATTAAAAGGAAAAAGATTGGAAAAATGAGTAAAAACGCATGAAAAACGCAAGAATAAAAAAGGGTAGGTAATTGAGTAAAAAAGGAAGAAAATGGATGAAAACATTGCTGGAAAATTATGTGAAAAAATAATGTGAAAAATAAGGGAAACAATTCATAGAAAATAAAAGCTGCATTGCCAGCAAAAAGACTGAACAAATGAGTGTAAGTGGATGAGAAACGTTAGAATAAATGGGGTGACTAATTGAGAATAAAAGGTAGAAAATGGATGAAAACATGGGTGGAAAATTAGGTGAAATATAAGGTGAAAATAAGGAGAAAAATAAGGAGAAAAATTCAAGGAAAATAAAAGCTGAATTGGCAGGTAAAAGACTGAAAAAGTAAGTGTAAATGGACGAGAAACGTTAGAATAAAAGGGGTGACTAATTGAGAAAAAAGGAAGAAAATGGATGAAAACATGGGTGGAAAATTAGGTGAAATATAAGGTGAAAATAAGGAGAAAAATAAGGAGAAAAATTCAAGGAAAATAAAAGCTGTATTGGAAGCAAAAAGACTGAAAAAATGAATGTAAATGGATGAGAAAGGATGGAATAAAATGGGTAAATTGGGAAAAAAGGAGAGAAAAATGGGTGGAAAATAGGTGAAAAATAAGGTAACAAAATTGATGGAAAATAAAAGCTGTATTGGCTGGAAAAAAATGACAAAATGGGTGAAAATGTATGAAAAACGTTAGAATAAAAAAAAGTAAAAAAGGAGGAAAAAAGGAGGAAAATGGATGAAAAAATTGGTGAAAAAATAGGAGAAAAATTAGGTAGAAAATTAGTGGAAAATAAAAGCTGAATTGGCTGGAAAAAGACTGAATAATGAGTGTAAATGGATGAAAAACGTTAGAATAAAAAGGGTAAAAAACTGGGAAAAAGGAAGAAAATGGATGAAAAAATTGGTGAAAAAAAAGCTAAAAAATTGGGTAAAAAATCGATGTAAAATAAAAGCTGTATTGGCTGGAAAAAGACTGAATAAATGGGTAAAAATAGATGAAAAACGTTAGAATAAAAAGGGTAAAAAAATAGGAGTAACATGGATGTAAAATAGATGAAACATTAAAAATGAATTGGCAGAGAAATGGGGTAAAACAAGGTGAAAAAATGTTTTAAAAAACTTGAATGGGCAGGAGGAAAAGTTTGAAAAATTGGTGAAAAAATGTTTAAAAAACAAGGCTGGATGTACACGAAACAGGGTGAAACAATGAGTGAAAATGGATGTAATATGAAAGCTTAATTGGTAGAGAAAAGAAGTAAAAATAGACAAAAAAGTAGGTTAAAAAGAAAACGGATGAGAAAATAGGAAAGATTGAAGGCTGAAAAATGATCGCTGAAAAAGTAGGAACAGGGGAAAAAAGTGAATAAGAATTAAAGGCTGAAATGACATGAAAAAGGGGTAAAAAACTGGGTGAGATGAAAAAAGGCGGAATTGGTAGAGAAAAGGGGTAAAAATAGTTGAAAAAATAAGTGAAGCAAATGGGTGAAATACGGTTGAAAATGAAATCTGAATTAGCAGAAAAAGGGTAAAAATGGGGGTAAAAACAGGTGACAAAATGGGATACAAATGGATGAAAAATAAAAGCTGAATTGACATGAAAATTGTAAAAACTAGGTTAAAAAAAAGGGTCAGAAATTAACGCTGAATTGTCTAGAAAATGGGAAAAAAGGTGGATGAAAAATGGTTGAAAAATAACAGCTGAAAAGGCTGGAAAACGGGTGATAAAGTGGGAAAAATGAAGGCAAAAATTGAAGGCTGAAAAATTAGGAAAAGGGGGAAAAATGAATGTGAATAAAAGGCTGAAATGAAACGAAAAAGGGTGAAAAATGGTTTAAAAAAATGGGCAAAAGATAGATGAAAAAAGTTCAATTGGCAGAGAAAAGGGGTAGAAAAAAATTGCAAATTAGGTGAAAAATAAGTTAAAAAATCGGGAGAAATATGGAAGAAAATGAAGGCTGAATTAGCAGAAAAAAGGGTAAAAATAGGAGTAAAAATAGGGCTAAAAATAGGTGAAAAATAGTTGAAAAATGGATGAAAAAGTAAAGCTTAATTGTTTAGAAAATGGGAGAAAGGATGGTTGAGAATAGATGAAAAATTGAGGATAGCTAGGCAGGAAAAAGAATGAAAATGGATACCAAATGGATGACAAATGGATGACAAATAAAAGATATATGGCAAGAAAAGGATGGAAAATGGGTAAAAAATGGTTTAAAAAAGAAAGGCTGGATATACACGAAAAAGAATGATAAGTATAAATGGTTGGAAAATTGACGAAAAAATTTTAAGCGATTGTCTTTCCATTTTCACACGTAACGTGGTCCAAATGGCTTAAATTTTTGCCTATAAAATTCATTCGTTTTGTTACGCAATTTCTCCCGTTTTTATCAATAAATATGAGGCATTTTTCTACAACCACTAATCCTCTTATCTCATCTACTTATTAAAAACTAATGGGTTTAAACAAGTATTTTCTTTCCGTTCACTTGAAATCATAATTATATAATCATACTGTATATTTTGTTGCATTTTTCGGTAACGGAAATTTGCACATCAATAATTAAAAATAGAATTGAAAAGTAAAATACTTTCATCTGACCCCCACCATGAATCCACAGATAATACACAGGAATAAAACTTCATGTTTGGCGAAGGATCAACAAATTTCAAACCAAATAACTTAGCTTATTCAAATACCAAACTTTCCAAACAAATCAATTCGAATACATTGAAAATATTTTCATTTTTTATTAATTATTGAGACTGGATTTCAAACTTAACCACAATTGTTGAATCGATAAAATCGTCAAAATCTATTAAAATCTGGCAACATACTAGTTGAGGTTAAAATCACAAAATGAAAGGAAATAGTTTAATATAAAATCCTTAATAAAGGGATAAAGAATTTTCAGCTGGTTTTCATGTGGCGAACCTTTAAAGAAACGCGGAAATTTCACTCAGTCCAGTTGCTTTCTAAGAATGGTTATCTGGGCAATTCCTATGTCTTTCCCGCCAGCAACTATTAGTGAGGGCTCCTTGTGAGTGATTACGAGTTTCCCTGACGGAAATGAGGGGGGGCTGGGGGGAATTCTGTTCCTGAAAACAGCTAAAAGTGCCATCGTCAATAAACCTAGAGTTTGCATTTTGGTATAAAGGTACAATGTCCACCAAAAGTGTCCTTCTATACATGTTGCGGTATGATATGGAAATCGAGAGAAATGAGGTAAACAATGTCCACCAAAAGTGTTGGACACCCCAATCTTTGCCACTGCATTCTCCCATCGTCCTCTATACAAATTGCGGTATGATATGGAAATGGAGGAAAATGAGGTAAGAAAAAGTGCATCAGATTCAGATAAACAGTCGCGTATCTTCAATCTAGCAAAACATGTAGCGTAAATAGTGGCACCTATTCATTCTAGTACATGCTTTCAGTCGGATCTCATTGAATGGCACTTTACAAGTCACACATTGCTCAAAGATCAATCGTGGGGATTCCATCACAAATAGCATAGACGCAGTGAAAGAATTACATAATATATACCCTTGCCAAGTGCCCCTGTCATACATAACACTGCCCATCCATCCATTCTGTATGTAAAGATTAAAACTTTAAACCATTGTCTTATACTAGGATTACATATTTTGGTGATATGGTTTTTATAGATGCATGCGTATGAACTACAAAAATAATAAAAAATTTGACAAAAAAAATCAATTTGATCAAGGGTGCTTGGAAAGAACTTCAGCAATTACAACTCCAGCCCTGAAAAAATTGGGATAAATGGTTTCATGAAACTAAAAAGGTGAGACAGCTCATTTGATAGTTGCGGGCAGTATTTCGTAGCTGCAAGGAAACTGAAAAAGGGGAACAAAATGTGAGACAAAGCACTGAATTTTCCAGTTTTTAAAACGCCACTTAACTCTCTAAATTTCAAGTTATGTCAATGCTATTAGAAGGATTACGGTGAAGATTGTGAATACTGTATTTACATTGTATTTAAGGTGGAAATACCTTACAAAAATTACTTGAAGGGCAGATAGAAACCTCGAATTATTTCAATCTTCAGTCAGTGCAACATGGTGTAAATTGATAGAATCTTTTTAGAGGTAAAACCGAGATGAAAGAGCAGCCTTGCAAGTGATAAAACTAAACTGGATGGCGATTAATCACCTCCAACTTCAATAGTGAATGTCCTATCCTTAATCGCTGTCGTTGAAATACAAACTAGGCTAAGGCTGTTTGCCGTTTTTATGAGCACCTCAGCCAGTATCTAAGGAGACTCTAATGGAAAGCACTCTAGAGTGACTGAGGCCTTTTGCTTTAAACATCTTTATAAAAACTCCACATTTTATTTTCTTAGAAAAGATCTTGTTTCAGGTTCGTTCACTGTCAAGCATCGTTTTTAATGGGTTCAAAATTTGCACAGTTTCGAACTTATATTTGAATAAAAATAGGTCTTAAAAGGGGCATTAGGTGATGCACTATTACAAGCCAAACTTTAGAATCATGGGCGATTGAAAAATGTATCCAGTCTGCCAGCGTCAGCTGAGACAGAAAGAATAACACATGGAAAAGACGACGATAGGCCGTTCAATGAAGCTATACAAGCAGACATCAAAAAGAAGCAATGATTAGAAATGCAGAAAGAAATGAGAAATGACAAGGGAAGGAGCAAAATGATTCTGAGCAAGGCCTAGAGTTCAGTGGCTGAAGCATCTTCCAAACAATGCGAACATAAAAACAAACATTTACCGACAACCAACGAAACAAATAAATTTGTACTTCGCAACCAAAACAACGAATTTTATATTAAGATAAAATGTTTCGAGTAGAGTTCACAATTGCATTCTGAAAAAGCTTGAATTTGAGTTTATAATCAACAATACGTTACAATTATAAACTACATTAAAATTCCTATATCATCTGCTAATAAATGTGAGATCACATCATGTTCTAAATAATAGTATATTATAATTTACCAGCCTCGTCCCCATTCACCATTTCTCCGTTAGCCTCCATGTCATCTGGCTTAGCCTCTTTCTTGGCACATATCAGCCTCTCCTCAAAAGACTTCAAAGCATCGTTTGAGACCAGCATTAAAGAGAAGCCGATCAGTATCATACATGTCCCGATGATCTGCATTAATCCGAAGGACTGATTGTTAAAAATGTAATCGGCTACAGCGTTAAGTGGCGTGCCGACCATCGTACCAATTGCGATGAATAATGGCGAGGTGAATGCGATCCCAAAGTTCACCATATAGTTGAAGAAGAGCACCAAAAGTCCACTGATGTTCAAGGAGAGCCAGGGCATGTTGGACCAGTCGATGTGCTCGTATTTGGTGAAATGTAGAACTAGAATGACAATCCAAAACAGAAATGTGCTGCACAGGCCGAGGAGAGTGAGAAACAAGGCAACCTGAGAACCAGATGCAGACTTGACAACTAATTTGAATGATACCTGGAAATACAATCAGGTAATAATGAAAAAAACTGGCATCTTATATTATACTGCGCTACAATATCAGACCTCTATGAATTCCTAGTTTGTAGTAGGTGTCTTAAGATGTCAATCGGTATATAAATATATCAATGAAGATAGTATGGCAATAACAGTTTAATTAAATAACAGCTTAGCGCTTGTCAGTTCCCATTTCTTTGGCAAAAGACATAGTAAATACAACAGATAAAGATGATGTTTGAGACTGAAGATGTGAGGAAATGCATCTGTTACTTGCTGATGTCTAATTTAACCTTCTTAGGAAAGCTTTGGAGGAGTTCTTGAAGAGGTCAAAGCAATCTGGGGAGAAATATACAAATTGTGCAATAGAGTTCAAATGTATCAGTGTTGCAATATCTTCACCAATCAATAGTACTTGTTTTGCTTACACCTTGCTTTAAACTATAACCTACGCTGAGCTTAACGATATAGAGTCTCGAATCAACTATTGTTACGAGTAGATCAGGGTGAAGTGAGGCACCTGTAATAAAACGAGGTGAAAGATGGCAGGACATATCTGCATAGAAGATATCAATATGAAGAAGTACGAGGGATTAAGACAAAATTATGTTGTTGAGTGAAGCGATTCTTTTCAAGGTATGCTTCGCACCTATCAATGACTGAAATGTTGTTTTTGTTTAGAGTTTAAGCAGAGTTTTGTGCGCCTTTCAGCACCATGTTTCTAAAAGCAGCTGCGGCATAAACTTAAAACGCACTTTATAAGCTAGAAGCATTAGCAAACAAAGAAAGGATGCCTCATTTTCACTACCTAAAGAACGTTCTAGAGCATTTTGTAATGTACCTAAATACGCTGCATGCATAAGGCAGTCTTGAGTTCGTTTACAGCGAGCCACTATCAAGGTCTTGGCACAAGCCTGTTTTCAAGACTAGTGCCTGCACTTCAAGGTGAAATAGACAAAACGATTCATGTACTGGCTGATACTCTGTTTAACTACGTTCTTGCGATTTGCTGGTTTGTTTTAGGGACACAACATGTTGTGACTCTATTTTCCCAAAGGAATGATGGCATGGAGAGCACTTCTTACTGCTTTGCCCTTTGATATTCAACGAAAGGATCTCTTCCATGCATGGTTGGTTTTATTGAACGCAATAACCCAAAACATCATCTTATCAAAAACATTTTGGGAACCATATGAACCATATTCAGAATAAAGAATATGTTGATGACGTTAATAAAGAGACATATGACGAGCAATCACCCAATTTCCCTCTCATCCATGCTTTCTTTCTACTATACATTTACATCTATCAATGTCTCAAATTTTTCTCAATTATTTCTAAACGCACATTATCACATTCCAGTAATTTAAAGTTGACGTTGCGGCAGATATAGAGCTCTTCTGCGATTAAAACTATACGGCTTTAGATCGGTATGTTTATTTGCTGCTCGATACTAAGAGACACCGTGAAGAATGGAAGATTCATGCACGTACAAATTGCTTCTCGTTCTGCTGTTCTGCGCAGTTCTCGTCGCGCATTACATTAATGGAGGCAACCGAGAATGAGCTGACTGTAGGCGACGCGTTTACGTTCATATTCTATGCTTACGCAAGAAATCGTCCATGAGACTTTTGCCCCAGTTTGATTGCACCAAAACCTTCAGTTTGATTCTGCTCCTTTCTGAACGCGACAAAAATATGCATCGGCACAAAGGGTTAAAATTCACTACAGCGGTCTTGTCCCATAGACGTGTATTCAGTGAATACAATACAAATGACCCATTAAGGAAAAGTCTCAACCTCTACATGACAATCAGAACAGTGAACGTACGATTTTTCAAAAGCAGCCAATTGTAGTATAAAGTAACGTCACAAGAGTGTGCCACGTCTTGAAAACCAATCGCCCGAGTAATGTTATAAACATATGCTACTTGACAAGAATATTCCTAATAGCAGTTGACAAATTATCCCAGGTTAAGGTCGAATGAAGCACATTTGAAAGACTTTTCTTGGGGGGGGGGGGGCGAGAATTCCCACATCCAATTGTGACCCAATCCAAGGGTAGTAATGATGTTGATGTTTATGAAAATGGTGATGATAATGATGATCATTATGATCTAAATCGTTCGATTGTTAGGCTATCAAGGTCGTATTCTCATATCTGTCGGCAAAAAAAACTTCTAAACACAGAAAATTTTTCCGCTTTTCGTGCAATTTTAAATCCTAGCAGTACGTGATAATAACTTGGTCAAACTTACTTGGTAGAGGGCTGATCCACATGCTGCTAAAACTGTCAAAACAACTCCCACGAGAGTTGGTCCTTTAAAGCCATACGTTGAGGCAAATAACACAATTCCGCCAATAGATATCAACACTGCAGTTAACTGTCGAGAGAAGAATGGAAATATTTTGAGGACATGCAGGAACTTATCTAACCTGCCATAGTTCTGTTCAGTCAAAAAGTAAACTTGAGATCTTTTTCAGTTTGATAATAGCAGATATAGCTAAGTCAAAATAGTCAAATATTCAACACAAAAGGAATGATGAGGAAATATATATTGCCTTAAACAGGTTGTTAAAAAGGTTTTCCATATATAATTAACTATTTGGTTGTTATTATCAGTGAAAGAAAAATGCTATGATGAGAAAAAAAAATTTCTAGCTTTGAAGTAGCATTAATATTTTTTTAAGGCCGTAAAAACTAAGAAGAAGATGATGAACAATTTCACAAAGAAATCTTATTTTTCCTGCATAGAAAAGCTTTAACTTTTGTACTTCTGGAAATTTATTGTATATCAATGCAAATTAGTTTACTAGTGTTGAAAGAGATAATATGGTTTGGTTAATTGTTGTTCCCAGTGCACAGTTTAATACCTTTCCTGATGATTGTGTAATAAATTTCACAGAAATGACGAGGAACAAATCACTTACCCTTGTAATGAAAAATTTCTCCTTTAGCAAGGCTATTGAAAATATGTACACAAATGCACTGACTGAAGAGAACAGAGCAGTAACATCAGCAGGATTCAAGGCCTTTAGAGCTCGAATGTAAAGGTAGTTTGTTGCAAGCCAAAGAATACAAAATGGCAGAGTCAACTTAATCAAACTAATCAGGCAGACACCACGTGGGCCAAAAATCTTTGCACTTTCCCTAAAATGAAATTAGAAATTGTTATCAGCTTACTTCAATTCGTTGAATAAACAAAGGTCAATATTGTACAACAGAATGATTTGATCAGATGTAATGTGTCAGGCACTTGAAATGGCAAAAGCTTCAGAGAAAAGACAGAATGGTGTTGAGTCAAAAACAGCAAGATCTACATCTCTGCATAAAATTATGTCCTACATTGTGAAAATAGGAAATTGAAGAATGAGAACAGATTGTTAAAATGAAAACCCATGGTGTTTAGAAGAGGATTTTGATTATTGACATGTTTTATTGGTATTAAAAGAGGCTATTTTTTGCAATTCAAGTTTCTAGGCCAATATGGCCCTTAACTGTATACAATTCCACAGCAAATTCTAAGGGCTCAATATTGCAGATCTTTTTACATATGTGCAGATAATTTACCCCCTTACACTGAACTCACATTACAAGGCAGCAAAAAACTAAAGATAAGGTCAAAGTGGCCAAGATAATCAAATCACCTGTAAAATGTCTTGAATCTCCATGGGCGCTTTTTGAAAAATTGTGGAAAACTGAACAATGGAAAGACAACTACCATAAATACTGTTGTATACCAAGTTGTGAAATAAGGTGAATCAAAACTGGGGGTGTAAGTCCTCATTGCAAACTGTGTTGCTCCAACCCAAGATAATGCAATTAGCAAGACAATAATAATGCCAAAAAAGATCCTTGCTTTCGCTTCTTTTATGTGACATATTGTTTTCTCCTTTTCAACTTCCTCTGTGAAGGAAATGAATTGATTTATTGCAAAAGCACATCAAATATACATGGGAAGCTGCATAAGGTGCTGCTTCAGAAATCTGAAGTATTCAATAGTTATATTTAAATTTCTCAAAAAATCTCAAACAAATTTTTATTTTGATAAGTTAGGGCAAAGAACCATGAAAATATATTTGTAGATAAACAAATTGCCTTCAACCATCTCGATAGAACAGATAATGAAATCTAAGTGGAAACAATATCTAACAGCAGTCTCTGAACTATGATCAACAAAAAGTGAAAAAGCTGATTTTAATCAATAATAGTGTGGAGTAGTTTAAAATTGCATTTGTGAAAGTTTATGGGTATGCGGATAGGCTGTAGTAACCTTCAATAATCTTGCTTTATTTTCAAAACCACATATTCTAAATAAGCCACATTAGCCACAAGCTGCTTAAACAATGCTACTTATCCTTCTGTTCTTTTTATGCTTAGGCTTCTCAACTTTTGTTTCTATTCAATATTGTGATATATATGAAAACAGACGTATAGAGTTAAAAAGCAACTAAAAGAAAAAAGTACATATATGATAATTTGAAAGATAAGAGTGCAGGAACAATGATGGTAACTAGTAACATAAAATTCACAACTAGTTAAGTTTGTTATTGTTTTAATAGCTTTTGAAAATAAAGTTTGAAAATGAAATTTCAATGCTTGATATCTATGTATAATCAAATGGTTCCTGTATCTGTATCTAAATCTGTATCACACTTAAGCTACTTCTCACTTACAAGTAAAGATGCCAAGGGTTGTTCTGGATTTCAGATTTCCACTGAATGTTTCGGTTCACATGAATTTTATAACATGAGCACAATTTTGCAAAATTTTTGCTGCAAAATCAAAGTCTGTGACTTGCAAGAAGCTAGATATTATGGTGATCTTATTTTCATTGAGTTAGAAGAGTGTGAAGGGTCCTTAAAACTACATAGTATTACTGAATATCTTCTTTTCTGAAACATAAGAAATATGTACCATAAGTAAATAGAAATTAACAGAAGCGGAGTGTCCAAGGTTTCCCGTTGGCCACTGAAATAACATGAGAAACGGGCCTAAAGAATTTTTTAACTTGCCGACTTTTTTATTTGTAATTAGTTGCATTGATCGATGTAAAACAAGAGTTCATGGTAAATCGACTAATCAGAAAAGGAGAGATCAAATAAGACAGGGCCCTTTCCAAAATAATTATTCCCAGGCCCTTTTTTTTCGCCTCCCTGCCCCTGAAATTCGGAGCTTTTTCATAAAGGTCAGTGTGCTGCGAACCATACTATGCTGCGCACCCCACTGTGAGCGCACAGCTGATAATTGCGAACTACTTTTTTCGCTGTACTTGATCGATCGATTGACAGTGTTGACGAAGGCTCGTCCAAAAGATCAATTTGTCCCGAGATCAAGACAAATCCTTCAGACGTTTTATGAGGCTTATCTTTAATAAATACTCTGTACCGATGCTACATTTATGCGTTAAGCCGCAAAATGAATAAAGACGTGAGAGCATGAAGATCCTCGCTTTGTAAGAACACTTACCTTGGCCTACTTCAAACATCAACAAACCATGACCAAGTAGATCTATTTCATCTACTTCATGGCCTTCTTTAATATTCATCTTTTCGGCGAAGTCGCCTTTCTTCGATTGCTCAGTATTCATGACTGAGCATGCCTTCGCACTCATCCGTTGTCTTTCAATTTGATAACAAAGGCACCTTTTTAATCCTACCTCCTTTTCACACAAAGGGAAACCTTACATCGAGGCCAATAAGAGCAACGAAACGGAAAACATGCCCATACCCAAGGAACAGGAAAACAATGCTCAAAATTTAAAAATTCCAAGATAACTTTGGAAATTAATGACTGTAAATGTCACTGTAATTGCCACCATGACTGTCACTGTCACTGCCATTTATAATGTCACTGTCATTGTCACCATCGCTTGCATAGGCCTTGTCATTTGCACTGTCACTGTCATGGTCACAGCCATTGTCACAGTCATTGGCACTGTCACTGCCATTGGCAATGTAACTGTCATTGGCATAGTGACTCTCATTGGCACCGTGACTGTAATTGTCACTGTCACTGTCATCGTCACTGACATTCTCACCATCACTGCCTTTAGCAGTGTCATTGGCACTGTTACTATCATTTGCACCATCACAGACACAATGATTGTCTCTTTCATTGTCATTTTCAACAACACTGCCATTGGTACTAACACTGTCACTTTGACTGTCACTGTCACTGTTACTGTCACTTTCATTGGCACCGTAACTATCATTGACACTGTCATAGTGGTTGTTGAGTTTTTTAATCATTTCCTTTACTACATAAAAAATTGAATTGATATTTCAAATTCATACATTTCCATCAATTTTCCTTGTTCCCTACAATTTGAACATTCCCTTACGGTGCCTGACCACAAACATTTTATTAAAACCCCTGCCTTTTCGCAAACGGAAACCTTGATACCATGAGTAACTTACACAATTAAACTGACATATATATCACTTCATAGCTTCAATTTATTCGAGTGGAGTGAAAGGATCGACATTACTTAGGAAAATTTATTACAAGTCAGTCACATAATTCTTTAATTTATTCAAACTTTAAATCATATTTGAAGCTATTTGCGTTAGGAATTGAAAAACGAGATGCGAGAGATGATTAACTTTGAACTTTAGACCAGCAACTGACTATGGACACAGCTGTGATGTGGTCTGAAGATTTAAAGTGTCGAGGAACTTTTCTATCATCAAGACTTAATTTTCAAATACTTCGTACTGAAATGATAAGGAATGTAAGTAAGTAGAAAATTGTTGAAAGCTGTTGATAATTGTTTTGTTGGTTGCGTGTTTGTTTGTTTGTTTGTTTGTTTGTTTGTTTGTTTGTTTGTTTGTTTTATTCATCTGCTAACCTAGGCTGGGTTTCTGGCAGCAAGTTAAATCTTTTCCTTCAACGTCCAGAGGGGCACAAGTTCTATTTAAAATCAGCAACATCTCAAAACACAGTAGCTCCCCATCCCTGATAAAGAGCATCACCTCTCGAATATCGTTTGTAATAATTTCAGTCGTTCACTAATATCTATTTGATAGATATGATACAATCAATATTTACATATGCAAAATTACCCGTCTCAATCAATGGATTTAAATTATTGTTAATCATAGTGTAATCTATATTTTTGTGTGTCATTTTTATAGAACAGTGAATAGAGGGATGCCGCCATATGCACGAAGGAAATTCAATTGGGTAAAGTTGCTGTGCAAGAGGCAGCTTTACTAATCCCCAAGCCCCCTCCTACTCTGGTGGGCCAGAAGCCGTTATAAGTCCATTTCGCACCCATTTCCCACACATAGAAAATAATGCGAAAGTATCCCTAAATGGAAGTCATGTCCTCAACGGGCCCCTGTTTATCCTTAATTCTGAGATAGGACCAAGTCCAGGGGCAACTACTCTCTTCTCTCCTTCTTTTGCCCCCTTCCCCGGGTACTATTCATTTAGCGCAGGCGAAGGGCAAAAATTACATGGAGAAGCTTGTCGCTGGGGGTATTAAATAGGCGTGACTCGGGCATTCGTCAGTATTCCATTATCAGGGAAAACATCAAGCACGTTTTATTGATAAGTTTAGCATGCTTGGCTTATCTTGCTATTTTCTTGCTATATTATGAAATTCCCCTCGATTGCACAAAGCAACTTAGATTTTCTAGTGGTATGATTTGCAAAAAATCTGACCCTTCATGCCGCAGGGGGCGTTCAATGTAGCAGATATGATCATTTAAAAAATATTAAAATCGGTATTAACTACCATGGCGATGCTAATGCGCCCATACTACCCCTGGATCAACCAGGGAATATAAAATCATGCAAATACGATCAAACAAGCTTTTGAAAATCATATCAAGAAATGAAAGTATATGTACATATAAACACGTTAGATTTTGTTAAAAAAATCACATGCAATAGTGTGACTAATCGGACAAACCAGGTCTGTTTCAACGGTGTGGCTCCTTCTCAATCAAGAAGTACCGAAAATTTGTTATAAATAACAAGGCCCCCGGGGGTCAGTGTTATCGCACCCCTTAACAATTTATAAAAATTCCCCCTATTTCTACCGATGTTTCTTGAATGATCGAATACAGGATAAAAGAAGGGTTCATCAAATCTGTAAAATTAATTCTCTGATCTGACTAGTTCTTAAAAATATTGGTCTATTTACATGACCGGTTCATGCGTACCACATGATCCTTGTAACCTCAATAGCTGTTTCGTACTGCAAATGTGTATAATTACACCAAAAAGCAAGAACATTTCGTTAGAACTCACTATACTTGAATTGCTGCTAAGATATATGCAGTTAGGTTTATACAAGATACCTCTAACGCAGTTATCTGTACAATTTTCACCTGAAAATAGCTCATTTGATTTTCTATTTATCAATAGAATCGAGAAATTTATCCGACATTCCATTGGAAAATACGTTATGGCAGCAAACGAAGATTAGATGAACATGCACTGGTACATTTGCTAGTTGACATGCGGACACAGCAGAAACTATGCCCACAAACCTTCGACGTTTGTAAGCCGAGAATTAGCTTATAAGTATTTGGAGCTGGTCAAGTTAGTTTTGATAACAATCTTACCCACAACATTTATCGGTCTCCATTCTCGCTCTTCCATTATTAGCGTTTCAGTACTCTTGTTAACAGAGAGAACTCTAGTGTGAACATTGCAACGTGGTTTCGTGGCAAAGTTTTCGCGGTTGACAAGTTCTTCAATTGCATAACACAAGGTGGAACGATAGAAGTCCCCCTTGCAAGTTGAACTTTTAGCAATATAACACAATTGATTATAAACACTGGGCAGGGGTGACTGTTAGGAGATCAAGATCAACGTAATCTGATCTGTTATAACGATCGAGAAACAATGAGGAATGCAAAATGACAGATCGAAAGCCCACGTTTAACACTGAGCGCACTTAAAATCCAAACATTGAAATGTATAGAGGTAAGCGAACCATCTTAGGCCAAAATCAAACAAATAATTCTTCAGCATTTGTAACTGAATGGCTTGAGACATTCTTTTACGTAGCTGTGAATTACAGTGTGTTTAAATGTATAGAACTCAAGTGTTTGTTGAGAGGGTCAAGGATCACAACAGGATTCAAGTGATCATTATATGCTGCCTGCCCTAAAAAAAATCAGAACAAGACAGTGTCTTTACAAGGAGTTGAGTTGAAACGAATACAATAATGGGATAGGCAAAATCTTACTGCATTTCAAGCACTGGGCAGCTGATTCTAAGGAACTTTCAATGTACTTTCCAAGTGAGCTCAAGTCTTAAAGATTATCTAAAATTGTCCAATAATCAAGAGCAGAGCAATCTGATTTAAACACCTACTTGAAAAATACCACTGCCAATAAGCAAAGATTTTGGGACAATTCTCTTAGCAAAGGCCTTATTAAGCAAACAGAAACCCAGTCTAAGGACACATATTGAAGGAGGCGAGAGTTAATGACAGCACGCAGATGCAGAAAGATCTGTTTTGAGGCAACGTAATTGGAGCTTTTGAAAGAGAAGGCAGAATTTTTTGGGTAAAGCTATACGACATGATCACCCTTGATTCACCTGTTTAATGCCTCCGAACAGTTAATACGAGAAAAAAGAACCTATTTTAAGTCCAGAGACGCCCATCCCACGAGGATCTTAAGCATAGCCCCACCACTCCTTCATAAAATACCATTAAGAGTCTTCATAATCCCTATTTATTTCCCCTGAAAGTACGTTTCAGCGTTAAATTCGAGAATTCGAGAAGAGTTCATCGCTGTTATTAAAAAACACTCGTTATCAAGGCCCAAACAATGTTGGCCCAAGTGCTCGGGTATTATGCAACAAGTAGAGTGTTCTAAGCATGTAATGAGTGCTACTGTGTTCCTTAATCAATCAGTATTTTACTTAGAAAGACCAGACAAGTTAAATGTTCAACCGGTGCTAAAAATTTATCGTTGCTGGTCTTGCTGTCACTGTGAGGCAGACTGTAAGATAAACATATAAACGTCTTCAAATAAGTATTCGGTACTCAAACTAAATCTCTGTTTTATGCTGTACAGAGCATAATTTTGTAGATCTAAGCTTTTGCAGCCACTATCCACTATAACAACTTGCAAGGAGGGACGATAGACAAATTGAAAAACCGGTTTATTGTGCTTTATCCTGTTATCCTGAGGTTTATATGAATTTTCATAACGGCCTACCAGAAGGTTTTCATAATTGCCTGTTAAAATAGCAACATTAGTTCGCACTCTGAAAATAAGTTTTCATCCGACTTTAAGAGAATGAAGCATTTTGATATTGACTGTGAAAGTCCATGGAAACAACCCAGCAGCGAATCATAAACAACGATAAATAATATTGAATTTTACTAGCTCATAATTTGTCCAACCAACCACTCAATCCTTTCTTAGTTAAAGCAGTTACCTTCAGTATGTTGAATTATTGAGGATGCTAAATTATTCAGCATGCTACATATTGCAGTACGAAACAGTTATTGACGAATATCTGGGGATTGTTTAGACTTGCTGTTAGACTATTTCTTTCTTCGGTAAACCAGCATTCACTTTCTTTCTATCAAATCTACAGGATTCTTTTACCGGTACTCCAAATCCAATTCTTTTTAGTATAGATATAAGGCTTGCTTATAGAAAAGAACAGGTGAAATGTAAAATGACGAGTCATTTCAAGAAAAAGGAAATAGAACGTATCAGCACATAGAAATCCCGCAGAGGATTAAACTCTTTTCTTTCTTCTTTTCCTCAAAACTACTGGTTTACTGATAAAGGAGATAGACTTTGAGCGTGTCTACGTATTTTTTTTGACGATATTAGATATATGGCTGTTTAAAAGTCTCGTTTCATTGGGTGCTTTCAAAAAGCGTCGCTGGAGGAAATAGCCTTTAAACTGGCAATTTGCAAATTAAAGTAGGAAGAGTCTACTTGGAGTAAAAATTGGAAAGTAGGTGTACAAGTTTGGAAAGTTGGTTGGATCCCCGCAGTTCCCCTCCAGGTAAAGCCATTAGCTAACATCATTGACACCCCAAACCTACCTTAAACATGCACTTGCTAAGCTGTCTTGGCTGTTCTCAACTCCAACAACGGTGGAAGGCGTAAACCTCCTTTAGAATCATATTCAATGCTTGGTGTTGCCGGAATGTCCCATTTACGCCTGTCTCTTGATGATCTTACAGTATCCATGTCTATCGTATAAGGATCGTCTCTATCGATAATTGCGATTTCTTTATCAAATGAAGAATATCTATGGGTGTAGTGAATCTTCCCGTTTTCAACTGAGTTTTTTCGTCGGCCTTTCTTCTTCGATTTAATCGGAACTGGTATTCCCGATACCCTGCGTTCCTGCGGGACCTTCCCATTTCTGTTTATGTCTTTCGATCGGGGACGCTCGCTACTCGGGGTCACAGATCTCCGGGGTGTTTTGCGCTTCTTCTCGCTACTCAGAGAACTCGTATCATGATTTTGCGATTGGCTCATAGGCATTTTTCTCTTTTTTTCCTTTCGAAAAGTCGCTGGGTGCATCGGTGATAAGGACTCTTGTCTGTAAACTCCAGATGAGTTGCTTCTAACTGGTGAATGAGAAAATGTTGTAAACTTACTTGCTCCGTTAGCCGGTGCAGAATACTCCTTCTTCAATTTTTGTTGACGCTTAAGTTCTTTTGCCATCCTTTTTAACCGCTTTTTTCTGTGTGGGAACAAAATTTGACTCGTGAGAACAGTTAAAATATAGCAATGTTGTTTTCAATATAAATTGTATTTTCAATTTAAAAATCGTTGATACAAAGAAACAAATTCATCAAGAAAGGTCCATGCCACATTTGATAGATTCACCAAGAAAAGTTCAGGTATTGCCCCTGGGCTTGATAACAAAACAACGATAGAACTGAATCTGCTCAGGAATTCATGAACAATCTAGGTTATTCATGTGCTAAAGCTGGGGTGGAAGATGGTCTTCAAATACAAGTACAGGTTAACACTGAACAAGATAACAGTCATGGCAGAAATTCAGGATTTTAGATAGGGGGTTTAGGCTGACTTCTGGCCCATGGATTTATAGACATGAGATTAAGATTTGGGATGCCTCAAGCCCAAGACCCTTAAAAGTTCTGCTACTGCAAGGGTTCTTCTAATTCTAAAATCTGTACCTTAGACAATGGCAGAAGATTGCTGTTAAGCTGACTATTAATAACAGAGATAGACCAACAGGCAGCATAATCAGGTTCAATTGTATCGTTGCCCAGTTGTAATTTTGGCTAGTTGCAGGTGCTGTCTGTGTTGTTTGTTGAGTAGCTTGTGTAGTCTGTATGACAGCCATTTTTGATATTTCCTTTGCTCTATCTTCTCTCAAATATTGCAAATCTGAAAGGGATAAAAAGAAAATCACATCATTTTTGATTTCAAATGCAAACAGGAAAACCTACAACAGGGTGGGGGGGGGGGGTGCAACAGAGAAAATTTCCCCACCTGTCATTAAGAAATTAATTCAATTCATTTAACATGTTAATTTTTCCCATTTATCTCTCATAATTTTGCCTCCTTACTCTAAATAGCTTGGGGTAACTGTGAATGCAAGTCTAAATGCAGGAATAATGTATACACAGGCAATATACAGTCTTTCAAACTGATACAAACCGTTGGAGTTTAAACAATCAAATAAAGCATGCTCAAACACCTGCTGAAAATTTTATCCTACAATTTGTAAATTTCAAAACAAAGATCAAGCTCTTTGCTCAAGTTAAAGAGAATTATTCAATATAATATGCCTTTGACACACAATCAAATATTTGCAAAAGCTAGACACTCTACAAAACCAACAAGTTGCACATTTTTGCTATTTTTGCGTGGCTTTATATCAAGTGTGGATTTAACAATTCTGCCTGGATAATATAGAAAAATATAATTACAATAAAAGTTGTACATGCATTGTGAATGGGTATTCTGATGATTGAAATTTGCTAAAATATCAGAGTGTGCCAATATTAATTTGGTCTTACCAAATTTCCATACCTAAAACATCTGTTGGCAATATCTCTGTAGACAGTCATAGATTAAGTATTTTTTTAAAATCATTTTTGAGTCAAAACTTATGATTTTCCATTTGATAAAACATTTAAAATTCAAATACTTATCTGTGATGGAATTTAGCAAGGAAGGTAACTATCGCCTATACTTAATAGTTGATTGCAAAATTTCCTTTAACTCTTCTTATTCTCCAAGGCTCAAAACATATAAAAGCCAGTTAAAAACATACAGAATTGTGACTTTATTTATAAAATATAAAACAAAAAACACAATTTAGATTCTAAAGAACAACTATAGAATTCCCCTGAGATCTTTGCTTTTTGATATTTTCTGTTTTGGAAACAATACAAGATAATAAGCGATATTTTTTTTTCGGTGTTATCAAAACAAATAAAAAAGCACCCATTTTTGTAAAAAATTTACCTTTGATAACACTGATAATCAATGCTCAGATCTTTCCATTGCGCGATATTCATGACCTCAAAGAAGCCAATATTGTAATCTGCATGACTATATGTGTTTAATAAGATTTCAAGCGACTTGTAACAACAGTTTGCACTGTTATTGTTGCTTTGTTTTCCGGGGTTAGTAACCAGGCACCTGCAGCCTCAGATCAATGACAACCTCGTATGCACGCAGTGGACAACAACATGACAACATGGCAAAGATGGCGAATGATTTGAAAAATGACCAGGATATATTCTGGGTCCAAGAAGGGCAAATCAAAGACTTCTGGACGTTCATTTTAGCGGTAAGAATAAGAAAAATTATATGCTTGAATCTGTACTCAATGTCGAGGTGATCGTCCCTCCGCAACTTTTGAGATCATTTGTTCAGTTCAGTTAAGTTTATTTTTTGAAATTAACAAATCATACTATTTAAGAATACATTACAATACTTAATACATCATTTGCAATTAATAAAATTAATACAGCTATATCAAGTGACAACAAATAAATTTGTCATTGTTGTTTAGATTTCCCTTTGGTGGTCGATGATATAGGTAATGCAGAAATTAAATATTTTAGCCCCTTAAAGATTTGCTGACGTTATCATAAAAGTTTAGCGTCATGAAGTGAAAATACTTCAAGAAAAATATGAGATATTATTTTCCATGTTATTCCATTATTAGTCATTTGTCCATAACATACAAACACAACAGTATACATATGCAAATGATAACCAGTCCTGTACAATATGGATAATTATCATCTGCATTTGCCATATAACATATTCTGTAGATTAATCAGTTTCTCCTTTTTCGCAGATTAATTGGAAAGAAAGATGGCTAATAATCCTGATGTCAATGCATGTTCTATGTTTTATCACAATTTTCTTGACAAGAAAATATACAAATATTCAAATTTTTATTTTTTGTGCACTGAGTAAGACTTTATTATTATCTCAATAATGCATTATAATGTTCTTTAACCTGATGATGATCATGATAATGATGGGTATGGTGATTAATGTGATGATGATGATGATGATGATGATGATGATGATGATGATGATGATGATGATGATGATGATTATGATGGTGGTAGTGATGATTATGATTATTACTGATAGTGATGATGGCGATTATGATTATACTGTTGGTTATGATGATGTTAGTGATTATGATGATGATGATTAGTATTATTTACATTATAGGTGGAATAGCTTTGTCATCTGAGAGGATCAATAAACTAGGAGCAAAGCATTGGAGGTACCACAATTGAGATAAATACTCCCAAAAACTTACCTATCAGGAAACATGTCAGAAAAGATATCAGAAAGCATATCAGAAAGCATGAAAAAGTGATATTTTGAATAATTTGAAATCCTCGGGAAAGTGTAGCCAAAAAGGCAAGCACTTACATGTTCCCCTAGCACAAAAGGCAAATTTAGTCTGTACAGTATAAAAATAAAGAATGTTAAATTCTTAAATTTCCCAGGTGTCAAAACTGTTGATCATGCTCTCTTTTTGAAAGTAAATTCAAGTTAAAATCCATGTAATAACAAACAATGGAGAATTTAGTTGGGGCATTTAAACAAAATACCGTTTGATTGGGTCTGTTTAATTGATTTATGTCAAGTGTCAGTGAAAGATTTCAAAAATGACATTTAAGGCACAAAAGATATGATATTCTATTGAATAGATTGACCTATTTAAGTTCAAAGAGTATCAATGTGGAGTTTGATTGGATATGGGTGCATCTTTGTCAAACTTTCCTGAAGAAATGAACGTGCCTACAGCAAGGGCAGCAGCAGGAAGCAATTGCTCCTCACTTGCCCTGATGTGCATCCAAACACGTTTGAGAGTAGTTGCTTAATGAAGCACTTACAGAACAGTTTTTTTGCAAATCTTTGTGTTAGATTGTAGAATTGATTTTCCTCTGATAATGTGAGATTCTGTATTTTGCATCCACCAGGTTATTTGCAAGTGAGCAATATTTTGATTCCTATGGTCTTTTTATAATGGTTGTCTTATCTGGACCTATAATGCTCAATTGTCTAGTACTAGTTGTGAGTATATTTCAACAAATTGTCTTCTATATTTGCTAATAAAAGGTTTGTCATAAAAAGATTTGGTTTTAAGAAGAAATACAAAACGACAACAGAGTAATCGAGTTCAAAATACAATAAAAGCCACACTGATAATAACATTTCAGGAATTGAGTCTGGCATTTACTTAAGGTGAGGAATTCACTCACTGAAAATACAATTACTAGATGATAAAGTACAATACCAAATTGTGAAATCAGAACTAATCAGAGTTGGGAGTTTTTTAAAAACCTTTCCTACCAAACAATCCAAAATTATTTAAAAAGTAATAGCAAGTGTCAAAACCTAAAATTGTGTTGGCTCTCTATTTATTAGAGCTTGAGACAGAAAACATTGAAAATTTGACCAAGATAGACAACCAGATATGTTGGATGATTTTTATTTAACCTGCAATAATTCTCCTCTTAGCTTATTTGCAAATTGTACTCAACACTCTAATTCCTGTTTAGATTCAACCTTTCTGTTTAAAATTGAACATTTTTTGTCATTATGGGTTCCTTGGTATCAAGACAAACATGCTCTCTGCTATGATTTTTACAATGATTTCATTATCTTTTTGCCCATAAACAGAGCATGTGGTTGCTGGAAGCTGGGAAGCTTTTAGTGAAAACTAAGAGAAGACAACTTCTAAGAGTAGATGGCAAATCTGGAAGAACTTCTGATGGCAAGGATAAAAAAGAATAAAGAGATAACTAAATTCCCATATATCACTGCAAAAGTTGAGACTGAAAAAGAAAAAGCAGAAATGAAACCAGGCATAATTACAGTTCTTTTGGACACTCAATACCCTAATGCAGATCAAGAACCACTTTTTGTGAAATATCATGTTTTTATATCAAAATATCATGACTGACCTCGTTTTTCCTCAAATTGACAACCAGACCCACTCAAGAACACTTGGTTGAAGAATCTGAGGAGTCTTACATTAGAAAGTACTTGAATATTGATGTATCTCTGGTTTCACATACAAGACAAAAATACCAAGAGCTGACAAAAGCAGAGATAGTTAAAGAAGAATAGAGATGTCACCTGTCATTAAAAAGGGAAATTGAGTTGAACTGAACCTGATGACAATACTGCAAAGAAAGAAGATATGAATTTTAATAGAACAATTAAAAATCTGTAGCTATAGTTTCATTGGAGGCCCTGAAATAAATGATAAATACATCAGGAGAATGTCTCACCTTTATTGGGTTGATGAACATTTATGTTTTACACCACATTATTCCTTCAGAAAAAGTTGATAAAGAAAATACAATTTATTCAAATCTATAATATGATGATTTAATCAATTAATTATTTTAGTGAAAAAACAAACAAATCCTTATAAAAGTGTAAACTTATATTTACAAAAGGATGATTTTTATTTGATTTTATAAGTACAGTTTTGTGAACTACATAAATGTGGTACAATTTTATAAAAATAAACCTCAAAACAGCCACTTTTCATCGCAATAAAGATTAATCACTCTACATTAACAGAAAAGAGCACAAAAAAATAGGCAATAAAATACATTTAAACATTTCTCAAAGGTATGTTCTAGACCACCTTATTGTCACAAGAATTAGTCACACAAGGACAAAATAAGTGGGGTGTGGTACTAGGATATTTGCAGCAGATTTGAGTTAGGAAAACAGGTAAAGAGGGACAACATGTCTTAGAAATGGGGAAAAATTTGCCAAATAAAACATTCCTAAAAAAGGGCAACTTCAATAAGTTAGGGAACTTATTGCTTTGAGGATTTCAAAAGGAATGGGTAGAAAATATATTGTTATTCTTTAAACTTCCATTGGAAATCACTCCAAACAATATCAGTATATCAAAGATAACCTTGATTGTTACTGAGGGGAAGTGAGCTTTGATAACACCATGCCAATTCTAAGTAGATGTAATTGCTAACAAGATTCAATTACCATTTATCATTTTTTCAAACATATAGCATATATTATAACAGAATAATACCAAAAAACAATATGAAAAAATATCAATTCACTATCAATAAAACTAAAACCCCTAAGAAAAGAAAATAAATAAACCTATAAAATGTGGCAAGCATTATGAGTAAAAAGTAATTTGAGAATCAAGTATAGATTTCATCAATTTCTTATCTCATGACATGATAACTTATAGTGTTTAGTTTTCTTGACTTATTTGCAAAATATTTTATGACTTTTTTTGCACGAAATATGGTGTTGTTTATCATACATATCACAAGGGCAATCCCATTCAAAAGGTATTCCTAATTTTTGCATCGTTATCAATTTTGGAAAGAAAACACATTTAGGTATATTTCTATATTTGCCAACAATTGTATTATCTTCTTGTAAGCCATGTGGGTGAAAACTTATGCCCTTTATCAGCCATCCGCCAGATTTATAAAAACCGTTCCTAAAAGATTTCATATATAAAATAACAATTGAATGGAATTGCTCCTAGCTCGCATTATAATGTACTTAGCACTGGTACCTGAACGAGAGGGCATTTTCATATAAATAAGGCAGGCAGGGAAACTGTTGATTTCGTGCCAAATATGACAACATTTTCAATGCTTGGGATGAGAGTGCATTCGTCTCTTCTTGTCAAAATGAAGCGACAGTTCACTATTAGATAGGTATTCGATTAACTAGCAGATCACATAAGATTAATAAGTTGACAAAGGTATGCTACGAACAGTATAGACCGCCGTAGAGTTATAAAATTTCGAACTACCCATTTTAAGGTATCCCTTTCTTGCAAATACTTTCGTTTTACAAAGCCACTATGCAGAAAAGTTTACAGGTAAGTAATTCCTTGGTGCCTGTAGGGTACAGTAACAACCCCCCCCTCCCCCACCATCTAAGAAATATAACATTTGTCCGTTGCAAAATGAAAGTGTCAAGAATACAAATAATTGAAGAATAGAGAGTAAATAATATTGCTTTGCAGTTACTGGTAGAGGGTCCACTGAACAGAAGGATAACATAAAATTGTAGCATTTGATCCAGTGCAAACTTACTTTGGGACTGAGAGATTAAAACAGTTAGATCCAGACTTATAATGTTGCGTGACATATAACATCTGAGCATTAAAGGTAAGACCCTCCTTCAAACTAAAACTTTACTAACTTGCAAAGTACAAAATGCAACAGTGTCAGGGGGTAGAAGAGAAATATCACTGATAAGTAAGAAGCATTACCCCTGCATGACCGATATAACTATGAATGACTTTGCGGCGGATTTACTATACTGCAAAAATCAGAGATATTTGTTTAATTTTAATATAAATTTACGCATTTGCCTGCTATCTTCGTGCAATTTGAACCATAATTAAACAAAAATAGAAAAAAAACAAAGTCTGACCAGAATTCACAAAAATATCTAATTTGTCTGAATTGAATTTAAAGAAGCTCCAATAATTCACATGACAACTAATGGGTAAATTGAGTTGAAAAGCAAGCGAGTGTTTAACGCTTTTTTCAAGTCAAGGACATACCACCAATGGCTGGTGGTCAATGAGCTAGCAAATCTTTTCTAATTTTCTTCCGAAAAAGCACATATAAAATGAATAATAGGGTACAAATAAAAAGGAACAGTAAATATGCTAATATAACGGGCAGGGCCTTAAAAATTCGGAGCGAACCTCGCCAAAAAACATGGTCATTTTAAGCATGTGCTCCCCGTTTTTGAACAACGCTTGTATGTATTTTAATCTTGAATCATAGGAACTCTTTAGAAAACATTCTATTGAATACGTATTTGGGAATCTTAGAGACTGATTCAGTTCAATGCAATAAAATTACCATTGTTTCAGCTTGTAAGAATATGGACAAAGTTGATGGGAAATAACCCCTTCTTGCCAGGTTTTCCTTCCACTTCACCATACTAGAAAGAAGCAAAAGAGGTGTATTAGAGCACTGTCTCCATACAACCGTGCTACTTGCCAGAGTATTAACTATCATTGCATAGCATTGAGTTAATGAAGTGTCTCTGACGAAGACTAAGAAGAAGAAGAAGCCGAAGGCGAAGCTTAAAATGGGAGAATAGAAGAGGGATGGGAAGAGGAAGTAGATAGACAAAATAAAAGGAGAAAGTGTCTGAGTTGTCAGGTGTATTGTCAAATCATCATTTGTACTTTCTGTAAAATTAGAAGCTACTGTGGGCGTTATAAGTCACTGTTTCATGGCCTTTTTTACACCAAGGAAATAGCTGATATCTACCCTGATATCATAACTGATGCTTGAATGTAGGTAAACACACACATTAGTGGGTATACGGGGTTTTCGTTTGCTCCTCTTGACATAAAATTTCGAAGAAAAATTTAAAAAATGGAAGCCAATCCCTCCTCTAAAACCTGAAGAGAAATTCTAAAAAATGAAGTCATTGCAGCTGTTGATTACTACTTTTGAAAAAAAAAATTTTAAGCGTACATACCAGCCATTCTGGGTCGGCTTCTCCAATAATGATAATTGTATCACCTTCACGGAATTCTAACTCATCATCATGATCTGCGTCACAATCATAAAGTGCTCTTGCACGCTTTTGTTTTGGACGAAGGGACTATTAAAAGAATATGACACGTTGACCTTAGTTCTATAAAAGTCTAGCTGAAAGAAGAGAATCACTTATTAAATATCTATGCATCAAATCCCTATCACTAACCCCCATCAAATACATAAATAATACTTAAAATATAAAAATGCGTTACAATAAATATTGAATTAAAGATACTGCTAAAGACAATACAGATGTCAGTTCTAGGGATCGTGCATCCCAGGGATCGTGCTTTTGGGATGATTGCTAGTGCTACAAGTATTTATTCAGTTTTCTTTGGAAAGCAAAGTTGTGGGGCTATTCCCTATTTGGAGAGGAATCTCATTCCATAATTTGGTCGCAGAACAGTGAAAGCTTCTTTTGTAAATTTCTAGGTTTTATTTTGGGATATCAATATCATGGGGATTTCTTTTCATATATGCAGATATCTGAATAGGACATTCTCGTTAAAAATAGTAGCCTCCAGGTCACAGATCGATAAAATTGGCGTCTTGCTGAAAACAAGGTTGATACCAAGATAAACTGAAATGGACTAGGGTAACAAAACGGACACCAAACCGTAGTTAAAGAAAAACCGGCCAACTCAAACCAAGATGGAGGAATGAATTCAAGAAACAGGATAGGATGGGAAAGAAAAGGCTAGGATAGCTTAGGATAGGATAGGATAGGATAGGATAGGATAGGATAGGATAGGATAGGATAGGATAGGATAGGATAGGGTAGGATAGGATAGGATAGGATAGGATAGTATAGGATAGAATAGTATAGGATAGGATAGGATAGGATAGGATAGGATAGGATAGGATGATGATGAGGGACTAGCGTCTACAAAAGGTATAGCACATTGTCATCGTTTATCGTTTGATCACCTTAAAAGGATAAAGTAAATTTGGGTCAGTTTCATCAGAAATGTACCTGCTTATGATCAAGCATTGGAACACGTGGAGGAGTGATTGGTGCAAGCTCTGCTGTTTTCTCCTGCTTGGGCTGGACTGCATCTTGTGGTTTCTTGATCTTTGCCTCTCCTAAAAAAGGTTCCTTCATAAAAACCGTGGATACTCTTTAGATAGCAAATCTAAATAGTCAAATGACGATGCTAATATTTTTTTGAAGCGTTGGAAGATCTTCTAGAGGGGAACTTCCATCACTTTAAGTGAAGATCTCGTGCAGGATTATAAGTGCCTCTTGAGCCAAGGCAACAGTACCTCAGGTAGTATTATCAATTCGTAGATACTACAATATGCTTAAACTGTTTCCCAATGATGCCATACGGAATAGTCCTTTAGATAACCAATAACCAACGATAGAACTCTGTAGAAGCACCTTATTAAGAGGCCAAATAGTACTACTTCAATATTCTGATATTTATCCCTAATTTTCGTTCACATATTGCCTTGCTTATCGACGTTTTCTATCATTAACATGTATCTTCAGTTCACTTTAGTGTGTCAATACCCCTTGTAACTCAACCATATTAAATTTTACTATGCATCACCCAGGAGGGGCACAATGCAAATGGACGTACGGTTGTCATTCCAAGAAATTCATGACTAAATCAAACATACTTTTAGAAAGTTTCAAAATGTATTAAAAAGGTTTTTATTGCCACCAACGCCGGGAGCTCCTTGTCTGTCCTAACCCTTGGGCTCAGCCCGTCTCGCCACGGCCATGTAATTAAGTTCAAGACAAAATCCAAGACAAAAACTTGTGTTCAATGTAACACATTAAAACGTTTATTTTTAGGTTTTCTGTTCATGTTTTCTGCGCTCATTCAAATGCATTACAGCCATAGTAGCATACAAAATAATCTGGCTATAAAATACTACTTTAAGTTCCCAGAAAACCAATCTTTCAAATACATACCAATGCTTTGCACACTGCTAGGCTTGTCCTTTGGACGTGGTGGAGGGAGTGGAGGCGGTATATCGAAACTACTCCTAGAAAGAAAAGAAAACATATTTATATCAGGTAATTAAACTAGAAAGAAGACATTTTAGAAAACTTTCATGGCAAAATAATAAAAGAAACAAACACATTCAGATCTTTGTGTATAGCCTTGTTTTTCTGCGCGTAGCTAAAATGTCTAATAACTTAAGAGGGGGGGGCAACGTCCAGATTCACAATCTTTAAAGACAGCACCGATAAGCAAGGGTAAACTTATGTGGTGCAGTAGCTGCCCCCTCATACAGGATACAGGGCATATTGCATCACGATCAAGGATAAAGAGCAAAGTCAGTCGGTAGGATGCTGCTAAAAGAATATTAACAACCATCATTATCATTACCTGTGTATACAGGACCAATAAATTTGTGAAATGAAGCTCGTAGACAATGCAAAGTTAAGCTTTAATAAGCAAAACGAAAGGCCCGATTCACTAGTGTAAATAGCTGGAATATTATTCATGATAAATTTCAAAAAATTCCAATACACCGCCCATTTTAAAATAAATTTAAGTTATCATCTAACGCTTTAAGATCCAAACACGACATCTTTGTATAGTAGCATATCTAAGTGGCTCATGACTTCTTACTTTTTCTATTTTTTCAATGACTAGATATGTTGTATTAACAGGCCAAACAAGCATCGTATATGATGGCTATAACGCAAAACTACGCTGTACTTCTCTGAAAACAGGAAAACGTCTCCGGTTTAAGATAAAACATAAAAATGATGAAGTTCCTACTTACTGATTTGAAACAGGGGGATTCCTAATATCAGGAACCTCTTCGTAGGCGTCAATTTTCTTTGTTTTCATGTGTTGCTGGATTGGCTGTTGCTGCCCGACCATTGAATTTAATGCATCGATAATTCCCCCGTCTGAAACATTTCTCTGATGCTTGCGATGCACCTGCGGGGGTCCCGCGGGTCTGTCTGGCCGCGGCAAAGATGAGGATGTGCGAGTTGGAGGCAAGGGCGGCGGTGGGCTGTGGGCAGAAGGACGTATACAAAACAAGATTTACAGGTTACGTTCATAAGAAGGTTGCTTATATTAAAGTAGTGCACGGTTCCACAAAAAGTTTTTGAAGAAAAAGAAAATCGTTTATTGTTTATTATTATGCTATAAGGCTAGGCAACCAACGAGAAGAGGTTTGGTAGAGGCCCAAGCCAAATGGTCGATCTTTAGGGACAGTGCAAAATTAAGTTTACTACATGTCAGATTGAGATACAAAATTTACTGGACGAAAACTTCGTGCTTTGTTGACATTTTCTATATTTTATTTGCGAACGTTCAGGGCAACCACTCTATGGTTCAATGCAATTTAGGGTATCTGATTTCAAGAACTATAGCGCCTTTGTCAAATGAGCCCAAAGAGAAATCTTAAAACTTTTCGAAAATAACTATCTAAATTTTCTTATCATTGTTCTGTTTCTCTAGGAGTTTAATCCATTCGATTCGATGGATGGACAATTCGATTTCACCTTCACGGAAACTAAGTTCATTTGTGTAACTGTTGTCACATAGAACTCGGTTCTCTACAAATGGCATGCAATATTAGATAAAATGTTTTGCGGAAGATCGATAACATAAGATTTATTGCATTAGATGTGGACTTGCTACAAGTCTTTCTCTCTTTTTGGAGCGACGAGCGATCGCTTGAGAGAGAGAGAGAGAGAGAGAGATTGGTAGAAAGCCTACAATAGATGCAGCTATTTACCTTTTGTCTTGATTTTGAGTATCTCTTTGCTGGGATGAGGTTGCTCTTGGTGTGAATGTTGACATTACACCACTACTAACTGATCCCGGCGTTGGAACAGCATCCTTGTTAGCAACACTCGTTGTTGCAATCGGGGGCACGCCAGGTGATGCTCCTTTCACTGAATGACTTTTTCTTGGCGGTGGTGGAGGCCTCATTGGTAACTTGTCACCTTGATCTTGAAAGCCAAAACTCTTCTCTGACGAAGTTGGCGATGACTAAAATTTGGTACAGGCCGGTTTCAAATCAAGCAAATGATAAAATTTTTCTCTTTAGTTAAGTTTATGATTTGTGATAGAATGTATAAAACAAATAAATTTGCTTGCGAATTGATTTATCGACCAATAGATCATAAAAAAATCGGAAGAATAATAAATGAATAACAAATAAAGAAATGAATGAATGATGAATGAATAATGAGTGAATGATGAATGAATAAATGAACGAATAGTTAAATGAATGAATAAGAGAATGAATGAATGATGAATTAATAAATGAATGATCAAATCAATTAAATAATAAAAAGGGGAATGAGTAATTTAATTAGTTGATTGCTTGATTCAACAAATAGTTAATTGATTAATGAACATATGAATGAATAATCTAATTGTGCAATGAAATAGTAAAACTATGAATTAATGAAAGTGTAAAAAAGACTTTTAGAACGTAAAATTTTAAAAGCGACAATTGCACACATGAAACCAAATAGAGATTTAGTTAGGGAGGTTCTAGCTCCGCGGCTCGTCGGAATGGATGGCTGGGCTACCTTGAAATTTGAGAAAATCACAGCACCAGTTTTCATACTTTGCAATGAAGTGTTTTTGTGGTGAAGTTTTGTTGCCCAACTATAATATTTAAATATAATCGACTTGAAGCCCATTGACCATGAGTCCATTTCCGCTGTGAATAGCACAATGCATCTTACTTTGCGGTTATCTATTTAACGAATTTTGATCAAAGTGAACTCACAAAAAAGGTAAAAAAAGCCTCTGAAAAGGTTTATCAGTGAAACAAAAAATGAATAAAGGATTATGGCATATTTCATACATTATGAACTAACTCAGCCATTTCTGTGATGATAAGAAATTTTTAAAACCTACCGGAGCAGGTGTTGTTCCAGTCTTACCAACAAGACCGGGTAGCGGAATAACGGGTGTCATAGTGGCACCGGTTTTCGTAGTCTGCATTGACCTTGGGGGGCTGTTCAAGCTTTCACTTCTTTTTATCGAACTATTCCCTTTCGACTTGAGGGATTTTTGCGTTGTCGTTGGCAAAATAGGCATGAATGGAGTTGATGCCTAAAAGATGAGAAATGAACAAATAAAGCTGAGGGTGTCCATCTATTTATGACGGCATACGCAGTTAGTACGACACGACGCGCTTTACAAATATACACTAGTTGTTTAGATCGCATTTCAGTTACGCTAATATATACTGAGTTCCAACAAAAAATTATGGTTAATTTCTTAGTGAAAATGACTTACTTTCTCTGAAGTTTCTACTGCCTCTTCGTCTTTAAATTCCAATCTTACCTTCTTCACATCTTCCATCAAATCCACTGGATTTTCATATATACCTTCCGCCTGAGTAAATAAAATAGGATAACGTTTTCAGCAATCTGAGGTATGGCAGAAATGGAAATGGTTACGTTAAACAAAATTACTGAACATCATTCCGGGTCCTAGCCAAGATTGATTGGTCGATCAGGCCGATATTGGCATTAGAAAGGTCTTCATTTTCTGTTTGATTTTCATGTCAGCTCGTCCACGCAGAAATCTGGTCTCCGTGCAGAGGATCAGCTCCCCAGGCAGAGGTCTTTGAAATGCACCAGGGGTTCTGTCTGTCTGTTTGTGACGCAGGCTAAACGAACGCAGTCCATGTTGCCAATAGATCAATAGAGTACAGTAAATAGTTAGATAAAATATTTTTTGGTTAGACAGTGGAGCTGCGAACAACCCAGATACTATGGCATAGCTTTCTGCCATAAAAGGAAATTAAAACCTGTTTAATCTTTAATTTTTACGATGCAAAACAAAATGGAACCCTTCCCGATTCAATACAATTTTTGTCAGTTCAGCTGAACCTGTACTGCATCAAAAGGAACTTCATTCACAACACGTGAGCCGAGACCAATTTGTGAATGTAAAGGCTCTACTTTCCATTGCTGTAATTATGTTAATCAGAATCACTGTCAAAGACTATATGGGATCTTTTTTTCCATATTTCGACTTTTTGTTTCGTTCTGCTAATCAAACAAAATTTCTACTATCATGGAAGTTGGACATAATATTTATCAATGGCTGTTAGTTTTCGTAAGCCTGGTTCCCACATGGTCGTGGAGTTTTGTGACTGTCGTTAAGTGTCGTTAAGTGTCGATGAATGTCGCAGAGTATCGTAGACTATCGTAAATGTCTCAGGGTTTCGCGAAAACTTAGATTGAAAATGTTTTCCACCTGTTGCAAAGTTGTTGCAAAGAATCACGCGGCAAAAAATCTTAACGGCTGCAGAGTGCCGCTAAGTGTCACTTGCGTGTCAATAAGACTTGTTGGAAATTAACTTTTGCAATAACTTTAAACATCCGTGTGATACTTTGCAGCACTTTGGGGCAGTTCCTTCAGACTGCCGCAGGAAATAAAGAAAGAGTGTGTGGTTGGGCCGTTTCTGCAATATTCTGAGATATTTTGCAACATTTTAGGAACTTTGCAACATTGTAAGACACTGAATTCCACGGTATCTAATGCTTTCTTGGGTCGGTTGTAACAGCAAATCATACGAAATACGCACAAACCTGATCTATTCCCCAATCAATTTTCACGTTGTCCAACTTCTGCATCTTGCCATCTTTCACATCTTTTAACTAACAGGCGAAAGGTTGGTCAATAGTAAATTGGAATCTCACAAAGATGGGATTAATACATTCAACTTGTGTCAATGGCTATGTAAAAATACAAAAATTTAAAAGTCTTACAAATAGTGGATGGTTATAAGCATCAACACAGGTAAATAAATAACGGACAATATTTCATTTTTGAGAACAACACCTGTCATCAAAGTCAAGAAATTCGCTGGCGAGTTTTAAAATGAGAGTAAAAAGGTTTGATTGATCAAAGGGGTCAAGAATCTAAATCAACATTCAGCCAAGACTTTCCGAGTCCTTTTTTTATATATTTTTACTTTCCTTAATTTAAAGTTGTCACAGAAACTTGTAATTAATACGTGTTACCAAGTAAATTTTCACAGGCCAAAAACTAATCTTATAATTATTAAATTTATTTTTAACCAGTGTAAGTAAATCAAAATAAAATGAGATGAAATGAAGGGTTGTGACTCCTTAGAAATACTTATCCAAACAATGATCTTCTTAACTTTGAACTTTTTGCACCCAGTCATGGTACTGAAGTAATCTTATTCCATAACATAGTATAAACGCTTCCTATTGCAAAATATTTTGACCCTTTGACACCAGTGGAAAACCGATTTTCAATATTAAATTGGGTTTCTTTTGCTCATTGCGAAAATTTTCTGGTTTTTCTCAAGAATCTGTTTGCCTGATCTATGCAGACATCGCTAGTCCGAAATATCAAAGTCTTAATTTGATAATCTGATAAGCACCTCTTGTTTTTAATTTCAGCCAATATTGCTGTTACACATGGTGATTACAAAAACATTCTTACTAACTGCAATACAAACTTACAATTTCAATAATTTCGGTATTTCCTTTTTCATTTGCAATGGCCGAACCGGTCTTTCCTTCTTTGTTGGCTAAAAACAAAATAAGGATGAAGCTCAAATTGTTATTTAAGGGATGCTTAAAAAATTAGGGAAGAGGAAAATTTGTTCCATTCAATTAAAGAGTAAAATTCATCCTGGCTTTATTTCGACTAGTATTTAATGTTTGAAACCATAAATGAAGAAATATTTTGGATATAACAGTTTACCGTGATCTTTTTTACGTTCTTTCAAATATTTCACGGGCCGCTAAAAGTAGTTGGAACAGTACGTTTCCTTGGGCTGCATATTTATATTTTTCCGCTTATTGTCGTTTTTAAACTAAGCAGCCCCCCTTTCCTCCTTTACCAATGTTAAGAAGGAAGACGAACATATTCCAAGACCTGTGATACACTATTCCAACTCATATCTCCATTTTCATTCATTTTATAATCATGGCACAGCATTGTATGGAGAATGCATCGACAAAATATGCGTGGTAATCCAACATTTTTGGCGGACATTGTAGTAACATTCTAAATGAAATAATGATATTTTTGCTTTTTCGTTGCATAACACTTGTAGCGAAACTTATCAAATGCAATAAATTGAACTGGGAAGAGAGAAAAAAATACTGGACGTTGAAAAATAATGTTTTGTAGTACGTATATATGTTGAACACGCAGGCAAATAATTAAAATGGATAATTGATGTTGTATTTTGGGAAATAAAAAAATCCTTAACTGCCTTAAAAACCTATAGAATAAAAAGTATAATACTACTTTAATACTAATAAGATATAAAGTATGTAAATGATGAACTCACCCAAGCTACTATTCGCTCCCCCACGAAGAAGCAACTTAACACATTCAGGTTTATCAAAAATTGCGGCGATATGAAGAGCTGTGTTTCCTTCTGTATTTTGAACATCAATGTTGCTGCTGTTAAACGGAACAGAAAAACATACCTCAGAAAGACTCTGTAGCGTTAAATCTTCTTTATAATTCACTAATATTCATTCCCATACAAATTGCTTATTCTATTCACTCAATTTGTAACCGATCGCCAATAGGTCTGCTGTCCTCAGTATGTTGAGTACAACAAAAAGCAAACAAAGCGATCGTCATCAATTAGCCTCTACAACTAAGCAAAAGAGCCTTGTCTCCTATCCTTCCTCATTTGGCTCGGATCCATTTGAATCTGACCGTTTACAAGGGAGACTGACTGAACGATTCCAAATACGATTCCGTGTGAACGGCACCTTTAACAGCAGCATTGTCTTCAGTGTAGAATATTGAGGCTTTCAAAGAGTTTAATTGCGCAGCATAATTATCTATGTATGCCCTAGCAGATCGAGAAAAGGCATCAAAGTTGTTGCAAATACCTGTTTTGTATGAGGAAGTCAACAACGTGCAATGAGGTAAGATCTTCTTGTTCTATTGCTTGATGCAAAGCAGTTCCATTGCATTTCTACGAAAGGATAAAGCAGATGTTTAATAGATTAGTATGTATATGAAAATTACTGTTAACCGGTCTGCTAAAATTAGTGCTCGATGCCAAAGAAGCGGTGCTATGCTAAACTTAATAACAGAACACGATGGTGGACGTTGTTACATGAAGTTTCACGCTTGATGCGATCTTCGGACAACTCCAAAATGTCCCAAGGTCGCCTCAAGCGTGAACCTTTAAGTAACAACTTCAACTGTCGTGCTCTGTTATTATGTTTCATAGATTAGTATATAAATCTATTCATTAATATTGGTACAAAGAATAAATGGTGTTTTAATAGAAAATGAAGTCAGTCCATTTAGGAAAAGAACTTATATTTCGTCAAAATCTACCAGAAAACAGGCCAAAATTCAAGCTCTAAACGTAGCAATACAGGCCTTCTTGTAAGCACAAGACAAATCAGGCAAATTACTCAACTAATCCCCAAACCATACCTGATCGAAAATGGAACGAAAACTCAGTAATAAATGCACATTAAATAATCTCAACGGTCTCCAAATTGAGAACAAAACTGAAGAAATAAATATCTGAGTTTATTTTAGATTTTAGAATATAACATAATTTAGATCCAATATTGCAAACCTCTCTAACAAAATTGACTTACATAATCTGGAAAAGGTTTGGCCAGGTCAACACCTTCTGCATATAATTGCAAAACTGCTAGAATATCCCTGTTTGCGATTGCTTGACTAAGATCCTACAATAAAGAAAATTAAGAACTGCTATTGTAGATGAATGCTTTACGAAAGTCGTAAAGAAATTGAAATTTTGTACAAACAATATGGATCAAATCTATAATCAATACAACTAAATAGCGAAGTTAAGTTAAATACCGTAGTAAGTATTACCATTTGTAGTCACTGTTTATAGATCCTGTTTATAGGAATTTTTTAAAGGGCCATTTATAGCCAAAGTTTATAGTCGCCCCTTTATAGTGCTTTTTTAAAGTCATTAGAGACATTTCTACATTGTTTCATTTTTGTAAATATCAAAACCGTACCTGAAGAAGCATTTCTGGAGGGCTCTCTGATCTATGTACGAACTTTTTGTGAATATATTTAGCATGAATGAATTCTTTTCGCTGTTCCCTAAAAGGTACAATTTTATCAAACGGTAAAGTTAATAACAACAGAGTTAACCTTATCGGAAACGGGCCATCAGTTCCTTTTGAAAAAACCTAAAACATCGGAAAAGCTGCAGACAAGTATCTCCTAAAACTTAACTCAAGAACAACCGTGGAACATTTCTGAAGTCTACTTTTGTTACGAAACAAGGACAATTTGCAGTGCACCATAAAATTTGCTTCTTTGAGAAGAATTGAGCAATGCCTTAATGAAGTTTAGGAGAAAATTTATCGCTTGTTAGCATCAAATAGTCAATATTTCTGAAAATTGATAGGTGACCACTATATAGCATAGAAGCTGATATAGATTGGATATAATATAGATAGATATAGAAACTAATACAAAATAGGTACTGTAGTTATGTAATGAAAAGGAGTATGTACGTACATTTTACTTGTTGGACATGGTTTGAGACTAAAATCTAATTCTGCTTCCATAATCTCATTAAAGCCACCGTTTCCAATGGCTTTTGTTAGCTAATAATGAGAAAAGGTGATAATCGTTACAAAACTGGTAAATATACAAACAGTTTTCAATGCATAATCTTTCCTGTGAGGAATTAGTTTCAATAATCTTGTATGGTGAGGAAAAGTAACCTTTTGAATCACACAGAGCGATCATTCGAACAACACTTAAGTTTATCGAATCATCAAAAAACTTTCTTAAATCATTCAAATTACATTCTCACTCCTCCTCCCATCTTTGTACCATTTTTTGTATCATTTTCTTTATTTTTGTAACTTATAGTTAATTATACAAGTCTTAAAGTATATGATTTGGTTTTTTCACTATTTTCTTGTAAATATATCATGTCAATTGTTGAAGCAATAGGCTTGCAATGTATTCTCTTTCCCCATGTGGTATCATCTTGTGTCTGTGTCAACATCTGTGTTTTTATAATTTTAGATTGGCGCATCAGAACAGACAAAAATATATACATATATAAATAGAAGATTGTAGTTTTATTCTTCCGTGATATAGTACTCGATACTTGTGGCCTTTTGGGATTCAGACATTTCAATATTCATTGCCACCATAACCTTTCAAAGTATAAGGTTTAATGTATCAAAGTTGAACAAGTTTTGGCTTCCTACCAGTAATTCTGATGTCCCTAACTTATCTAACGTTAAAGATCTGATTCTTGAAATATGAACACCCATCTCTCGATGAATTCCAGAACATTCTATGCAAACCAACACGCCGAGATTGGTCGAAAACCAAGTAGGATCTAAGGACAAAATGATGACAACAGTTGAATAAAAAAACGTCTTAAATTTGGGCATTGTCACTGGATGAAGAACAGTATAAGTTACTGAAAAAAATATAGGACAAGATGTTATGAAATATAGACATTCTGAGGTGGTGAAAAAACAGAATAAATAAGAAATTCTTCACCAAAGTTTAAATTTAACAATGTACATATGTTTGCTGGATTCTTAGTTACTGACTTGAGGTTACTAAAGACAAGGTTCAAATTGAAGGTTACATGGGGAATTCTAACAAGTACCTGCATAAAGCAGGAAAAAATTGGGAACAAAAGAGGTTCGCAAAAAGATGTGGCATCAACATTTTGTAGGAAGAAGATTAATTAAAAATTTGTTGAGCGTGAAAAACGAAGATAGCATTCAAGTAATTTGAGGTATTTGACGGTGGAGGGCAAATAATGGTGGTGGCAAAAAGAGGTTTACAAGAGTCCACGAAATCAGTGTTCCCAGGAAAGCAGCCCAAGAAAACAGTACAAGTTGTCTCAACAAGTTACATGGTGACTATTACGTTAAGTTTGGGTCTTAATCTTTGCACCAGAAATATATTTTTTAATGAACTGAATGCGCAGCAATTGATAGCCAAATTGATAGGACAAAATAGTGGCTGCTAAAGAAGACACTGGAAGAACGTATTTATCTCGTTCCCTGTGGTCCTGCCCTATAAGTGTTTTGTAAAAACGTATAGTAGCTTGCAGTATGTAATATAGGATTTATATGGATATAAAAAAGTAAAAGAAACAAACCGGCAGCTCCACAATCTACGCAAATATCATTTTCTGGCAATTTTTTCACCTCAGACACAATGCCTTCAGTTAGCTGGAAAAGAACAGATCGATTTCAATGAGTTGGATTTGCTGTAAATGGTAATAAGAATGCTTATTTTTGACTGTTTACAGGCGGTGAAAATGCATTACATTGATAACGCTGAAAAAGCTGATCATTGATGGATAAATTAAAGAATTGACGAAAAATACGCCCGAATAAAATCGCAATTGATTAAAGGTTATGTAACTTTTATATAACTCATTGGGAACGCCTTTGGTAGTAATACCCACATAACAGATTTAGACTTGTGCAGCCTAGGAAAAGCAAATACTCAGTAGCTCTAGGCAGCTAAAAGACCGCAGCCAAAAAATACTCGAAGAAACTTCACTGAAAATCCTTGTAGCTACTATAGCCATATATGAGGAATCTTAATTTATGGAATTTATAAAATTTATACTGCATGAATCTAAGTATATGTAGCCTTAAGACTTGTACTAACTTAAGCGTATCAGAAACTACAAAAGGCCACATACCTCTTTCAAACTCGTTGCCACTGCACCGGTTTCTTTTGACTAAAAGATAATACTCAGTATAGCTACAGAGAAACTGCAGTAGATTAAGAAAGGTTTGAATACTACCAAACTTGAGTGCGTTTTGAAATATTGCTTGATTACGAAAACATCTTGTCTATGTAAGTCTGCTTTGCCTCTTTATCAATCTTTTTACAATTAAGGAAGGAGCGGTAATCAAATCATTAACGTCGTGATTCTTGTTCTCCAAAGTTTTGCAAAAATATTTCACAAATTTTTCGATTGAGATGTGTCATAGAACTTGGGATTTACGTCTTTTTTGTAAAAATACTTTACTCACCTCGTCTCCAAAGGCTTTGTTTAAGGCTTCTTCTCTAGCATTGCTTATCACCGAAGTCCATCTAAAATTAAGGAACAATATATAAAGAACATCATATAAATATATATAATTATAAAATGATAAAATATATAAAATATTAAGTCTCACAATAAATAGTATCCCAAAATACATATCAATTATTTTATTGAATTATTTGCTTGCATAACTATCAACAATTGTCAGTTAGAGTCATTACCAAATGTAAATAAATTTCAAGCTTGCGCAAACATCATGCTTGTAAATTGAATAAAAAGCCTATATGAATAGTAATTTCTACAGGCTTTCAGAGAAATTTGGAGATGAGAAATATATGCGAGAAGTATTATTAAGATGCAATATAAAATCAGGAACTGATAATTTTGCCTTTAAAGCACAAAGGCCTTTGAAACTTTAAAGTTTCAACTTCTCAAACTCATTCAACTTCTCCCCCCAACAGGATAAGCATTTTACAACGAATTGGTGAAAGGCGCTACTTACTCCTTGTAATCATTATCATCCTCAGCCTGAAAGAGGTACGTCCTGTTTTCTAAAAACAAGAATAAAATCCTTTACAGACTAGGAACCCGCATGATATTGACCATAAGTTAGAAATACTTCAGAAACATATGCATGCTCCAATCACCGAATTTAGAATCCAGGATAATTGCATCTTTAAGAAGTGAGAGCTCTTCAAACAGTTTCTCCAGGAATTTCAAATCAAATATAAAAAAACAGTTCAATTATTGAAAATAATAGAAAAAATAAAGGAACCGGGTTTTCTAACAAATAAAGGGAGGGGCGATTTCAAATTAAAAAGCATTTTAATTATCAATTCAGAATAAATAACAAAAATTTGGTCTTTATAAAAGATGCTCTTTTACTCAACTTAGGGCAAGATAAGGATGACAGCTAATAGCATTAGAGGCATTAAATAATTGAAAAAAAAACAAAACTTATTGCACTCACGGGATACAAGAGCAAAGACGTTCTTTTTCGTATCCTTCTCAGCTGTTAACTGCAAGGGGACGAGAGAGGGAAATTTTTCAATCACCTGATATTATCAAGAAGTCTTTGTGTAACGTGCAATGTTAAGTAGGCTGCTATCTCAAAATTTTTTCAGCTAGATGACCGATGGACACCTTGCTCAATGTTATGCAAAAATCTAACATTTGTAAATCAAGGCAGACAGCGGGTAACAACAGATTTATTCGCAAAATATCTCAGTTTTTCTTTCTAAACGATCGACAGTATGAAGTGTCTGATGATGCGAAATAAATGGAAAATTGTCGTAACACGTTTGAGGCCTAAAAGAGCTTTGTTTTGCCTTACATGGACAATCCTGCTCGTGATCGCTCAGCAGCAATCACCATTGTAGATTGAAAGAATCCTTTCAGATATTTTTCATATCTTCTTTTACTAGTTGATGGGGACGAGGATGAATCGATCAACAATGATAGCCATTTCAATGATAAATTGCATTAGTCTTTCCAAGGCTACATTGCATACGATTTGGTCTGCATTTTCTTCTCTAAACTTCAGCGCTTTAGAATCCATATTTTGATCCAAGAAACCTCCTTTGCTCCATGAAAACATCTTACAGTGTGCTTCCTCGCTCATTATGCCAAGAAACTCTCCATTTTAAGTTTTCTTATGCAACCTGAATCCTACTGCTTGGTATTTGCGAATTGATGTTGAAACATAGGTATTCTCGTTTTCGATACCCTGTCTCGTTACCAAAAGTCACTGAAAGTCACTGCGGATATTGTCTACTGTACCGAATGTAAACATTTCAAAATGCATTAAAACTGAGATCTATTATCAATTAAGATGGATATTGAAGCCAAAAAGAAAATTTTGGCAGGTAAGGAAGTTCAGGTAAGGGGCTCACCTTAACTTGGCAGGTAAGCAAGTTCAGCGTAACAGTCCTGGTACTTGTCTAAAATTAAAGGGAATACATTAATTTTATGTTGATGATCCCTTTAGAAATCAAAGGTTTTAACATAGCTATATAATAAGATCAAGATGTAAATTGCAATTTAAATAACCAAGAAAACAACAATATATTTAGTCTTTTCCCTAAAAGTATGTTTACGGTGAAAAAATAACTGCGAATGTAACCAATGGTTGAACTCCCTCCCAGGACTCACAATTGTCAGGCAGCATTGTACGTAGCTGCAAGGAAATAAAGTTGCATTGAAATTTGGAGAATGCGATTGAATGCTGCGGAAAAAATTTTTTGTAGTGCATTATTCGAATGAATACAGATACAAACTGGCGTTAGATGTTTACAAAAACTCTGTAATTCTTCATCTGTGTGTTTTTGACAGAATTTTCAGCATTTACAAGATTTCTCTCAGTCAAAAAAACAAATGGGAATCAAACTTTTAAAAACTTCATACAAAATACGTTCGCTAGATTTTTAGATTGGTAGAAACGTTTCAGCTCTTTGGTTTAAGGCACAAAATTATCTTCTCTAGTTCTGCCTTCCAATTTCAAAAGTTCAGACAAGGACGCCGTGGAATTTCTTCCATTCCACTATTCAAATTCCTTTCTTCAATTCTATCATTCAAAATTTAATCTAATCTCGTTTCTTAGATATTACTAGTTTCCACTAGTAATAACTAGACTGTTCTGTCTACATTACATTTGCACATTGTACAACAGACGGACCAGCAGTAATTTTCATTTATCTCATTACTTAAATAAGATTAAAGTCTTAACTATTGACGATCATTTTATTGTTTAGTCTTCTACATCCATCACATAGATACTGCAATAATATAATGATCTAAAATTTGAAAGCCCAGAATTGTTCCTGGGTCACGTATAAAACAGTATTTCTATATAAGTTAACCTTCTTGAATAAAATGAAAGTGTATTGAGTTGAAGTTAGCAACCACTTCTAATAAAATTCATAGCGCATCAGATTTCTAGACATAATAAGCTGGAAAATGTATTATTTTGAAACAATTCGGTCCAGTACAAAGAATAATGAAGTATATATATATATATATACTCCATGTCAGCCATTGCCTAATTGATTGCATATATATATGTATATGTACAAATCAACTCATAAGCTAGCGAACAACCAGGATTTCTCCTCTTTAGGTCCGTATTTTCAATTTTAAAAATTAATCGAGAAAATTGAAATCTGTCGCCACCTGGATTCGAACCAGGGTCTCTCGCATACATATATATATAACTTATTCTCCTGAAGAAGGCTCGATTGCCGAAACGCGTCGAGAATATAAATCTATCCGAATCGTCTTTCTTCTTTGTTCCTTTATAAAATATAATTTATATATATATATAGATTCAAATAGGCAATGGCTGACATGGAGTATAAATACTAACCATAAGGGTGCTACCCAATTGTAAATTTAAAGTCTCTACCAGGGAATCGAACCCCGTTCGCCGTCACCGGAGTCAAGCAACAAATCCACTATGCCACACAGGCAAAATGGAAAAGTCGCGAAACTCCGGTGTAGTTTTACGCAGTTCTCATCCCGGGAGACTTGTTTTTTCTTGTTTCGGCTTAATGCCTTCGTCAGAGCCAAGCTTTATACATAAATTCAAATAGGCAATGGCTGACATGGCCATATATATATATAGCTATGTGACGTTATATATAAATATAGCTTAACCAGGATTTCACTCGTGACGCACGTTTCACATTTATAGAAAAACTAGAGAACATTGAACGAGAAGATATTAAGGAAATACTAACAGAACCCAAAGATGCTTAGATCGCCCATTTAAAAACCATTCATCCAAAAGGATTTAATTCAAAAACGAACAACCAAATCATGACTTAGATATAACACAAAATTGGCGTTGCATAATGATTGTTCTCTTTTTATATTGATCATATACACATAATCAATTCTTCATAGGAAAATGTTCACTGATGAAGACGCCAGTTGAAACGGTTAAAGAGTTGAAGTTTTTTTACTTAGAATCTATAATTATTTTAAAATTTCTAGGATATGATTGGTTTTTGAATGTATTTATATATATTTATACATATATAACTTAAGATGAGTGATATTCAAATATGAAACAAGCACCTTAATTGGCTCAAATGCGGACAGTTTATAGTATTTGTTCAGATCTAATCATAGTGTAACACAGCAGTCCTCTATTTTTGTTCTAGCTGTATATCTTTTACGTTTATGGCCACAGGGTAGCCATTGTCTCTTGCTCTCAATGGTTCCGTTCCGGTAGCTTTATGCATTGTAAATTCTTATATGGATGTGAAAAAGGATAATAGAATATACTTGGGTGACTTTAACTTACGGAACTGTGACCCATTGAGAACTGTCCATTTTTTACAACAATGTGTCTCTTCTGCCATTGCTTTCGAACCCTGCGAAAAGGAAGAGAAACTTGTGAATCACCGAAAAATAGCTATGATATGTAAAAGAAACTCAACTCTACTACAATAATTATTGATATCACCGTTATGACTTTGTATCTGCCCTAGGAAGTATAATATCATGAGTTGCATCCATACAAATTTGAAAGCAACATGGCCTAAACTTGGCTGCAGAGTTTGAAAGATTTCTAGCGTGGCTCCGAATAGAATCATTATTTGACCTCGTCTGGATTAAAAGAGTGCAGAAACGTAGACGCTGACTGTCTCGTCACGTGAAATCGGCGGAGGCAGATACGGTGAACAAGCAGTATGCAGGGTCGAAGCCAGGAATTTTAAAGGGGGTCCCAATTTTTGCAGTACCAGATTAAAATATTTGTGTCTCTACCGATCGAAGGAAGACGTGGTGAATACTGTAAATAAAAGAACAAGGTGGTGGTGGGAACGGTGAAGTGGTGGTGGAACATGAGATTTTACTGTTTTGCTGTTGTCAGTGCTCAAAACTCTCTCTAGGTATAATAGCTCTAAAGTTTTCTGGTATTTTTATCAGCTTATTTATTTATTCATTTATTTATTTCTTTGTTTATTTATTTAGTGGACAAGAGAACAAAATGGTCACAAACGCAATGCTGAGTAGAATAAAAACAAACTAATGTTAGGATATTATGACCAGAAAAAAATTGTTTCAAGTATTGGAATAAAGAAAATTAATGGTAACGCATAATATTTATCTTTCCTCTGTTGAAAAGGGGGAGCGATGGCTCCAGTGGTTAGATATCCTATTGGAAGGGAATGGACCTCTCAGTCTTTTTGAAAGACTGAAAAAGACTTAATAAGTCACACTGGCTGTCATATAAACAATAAATGTCAAAGAACCACAGTGACTGTCGAGGAAACACAAAAACCCTTAACAACTATATTGAAACCAGGCTTAACTTGACCTCGGTGTAGCCAAGTCTAAAGACACTAACCTCTGCTTTGTTTACGATTTTTCGGTAAAACAATACTGTCAAACCAATCCGATACTCAAAATTGTTGCAAGGAATGAACGGCAAACAAACAAAGAATAAATAGCGAAGGAAGCCCAATTGATATTTATCATTTGTACAAGGAATAAATAGAGAGAAGGAATGGGATCAAAACAAAAAAAAAAAACTTTACCCTTCACTCCTTTTAAACAGTGTTCCACGCTTTTCAGTACCCTTTTCTCGATCCCCCTGCTGTCCATGTAGATTGTAGATTCCTGGTTTGTCCTAAGTAAAAACAAATTCTTATTGGTCATAATCAATGTAAAAACTGCGTAAAAACACATTATGGTCATGATAATATAAGTGTAATCAGGTTAACTTCAAACATCAGCTTTACACTCTCCTTAACACCTAACAACTTGGAAAAAAGTATTAAGGGAATTTTAGCACTTGCAAGAAACGTTAGAAATTTTGGAGGAGATTGAGGACTTGAAAGGGAGGTTGGGGCACATGGTTGAAAAGGCTTGAAGAACGAATGCTAAAAAGGTTTTTACTGTACACTTTCAACAAAATCTATAGGATCCAATACAGAAACAATACCATGTACTTCAATGCAAAATTACACCTTCCCTCAACCCCATCCCACTACATCTCGGTACTGAATTCGGGGGGAGTAGGTGGTTAATTTTCATCTAATACCCCGGTTTTGGCAAACACTCCCATGATGTATGGCTAAGATTGTAAAACTTCTAATTTGCTTAGTTAGAAACCATGCCTTAGCACGCCTAGCGAAACCATATGGCTCAAATGATGTTGAGTAATATTGCAGATTCTTAGGGAAAGGGGGGAGGGGGGCTAAACGATACTTCTTCAGTGGTAGCTCTTGCCTTCAGTCACTAGATTCACATTAAATCAAACGTTCATAACAAATCTGTACTTTGACACCCCCGTAAAATCTGACAAAACATGGTAGTTGTTACTGTACAGCGGAAGCACCACCGGGGTTAAGGCACGTTAAAAAGAAATAAAACTGATAAGCCTGCTCTTGATAAAGCTTGAGTCTAGCCATTGCTCTTAACTAAAATAATTTATTCTAAGTTCATCCTAAAGATTTAGCAATTTAAAGTCTTGCTATTCTTATAAACTTTAATATAAACGTAAAGATGAATGTGTATATAAGGAAATTTTTAAGGATGCAGGTAACGAATCGATATAACTTTCAAGTCCATGTACGTGTCGAGATAAAAATAATTTAGGGTTGCAGGTTCAGTAATCTTATATGACTTTTTTAGGCGATTTCTAGAGTCAACTTGAATATATTTCTCAAGCTTAAATACGCCCAAACACAGCCTAAATAAACAAGATTTTTTCACTCAAAAATTGCAAAATTGCACTGAAAAAGGAAGAATAGTTTGTCATACAAAAGGCATTTTTTCGTATTGGCGGTGTGAGAATATTAGACATCAAAATGAGAATTGAAATAAAATTGCCATTTTGAAATGGATAAAAGGTGCGAAAAGAAAAGATGGCGAGGGTGCTTGGCTATTTTTGTTTGGCCAATCAGCGTCGGATCAAAATGGATTCAGTTTCCTGCAAAATTGAAGCTTTTCCCTGCTTTTAAGCAAAAATTGAGCGTTAGACAAGCTCGCGCCTCACTAAGAATATATGTGTGTTACGGTGTTACCTAAATGGTTGTCAATATGCTCGTTAACATGAGGTGGATACAGTTTAATTAGAGCAGGTGCCATTATTCCATGTGACCTTTGATGCCTTTATTGATCGTTTCCTTGGTCTCTACACAATGCAAGTGTGTAATTACGGCAGCGTGGCATAAGTTTCAGCTGGTCTTGTGATCACTTAGCTAATAAAAGGGTGAAGGATCAAGGCTAATAGAACATGGGGCCTTGCTCGAAGATATAAGTATTTCAAAAAAGATCTGCTTTCGTAGACCTTGAGGCTTGGGAAGGGATCTTCAAAGATGTAATAAAAAAAAGAACGTCAAAGATTTTAAAAAGAAATCTTTAAAAATTTCCCAACTACTTCCTCACTGAACAATTTTAATATGGCTAATGAGCCAAGGGGATTATAATACAACAAAACCTTGGGAGATTTTCTTTAAAAAGTCCTTCGAAAATAGACTAAAATTTTTAAGTAAACCAAGCAGCATCTCGTACGTTTGTAGTTTTCATAACTTTTGACTGATACTTAGTTCTGTTTTTATCAAAATTGTGTTTTGCTACTGTTAAGTACACTTTGCAATTCGTTGTAGAATTAATAGCGGATAATAAAAATCAGTAGCTGAACGGTTTTCAATGTATGCAAAATAAAAATAACAGTAGATGGTAAATACAATAACTAAAAAAATGTTCTAGACACATGTAATGAAAATGGCATCCTTTAAGACGCAGTTTATTGCATACAGCAATGTGCCTTTTTGCAGCAAAGCAAATTATAGGTTTGCAGTGCATTAGACATGATTAATGGACTTGCTAAGTGAGGAAACTTATGATAATAATAACAATAATAATCCATATTCATACAGGATAACTAGGTCAGCTGAAAAGCTGTTATCAATAAAGGTCCTGTTATGACAACTTTTGAAGAAAAGCCAACTGAAACCACATGGCGTTGTTTTGGCATGGTGTCATTTTGGCAGGCACATTTAGACTACGATATTTTGTTCCAATATTTAATTTAGCCATGCAGTGGACCCCCTTCCTTCAACAGGTCTAATTAGGGAACAAAATACAACGGGTATCTCAGATAAAATCTGCGCATTGACCACTTAAAAAGGGTGTTTACACAATGCAAAGTCGGTGACGATTAAGAATCAGCCCAAGAACTCTTTTGGTTATGATACTAAAATTTCTGTTAAATTATCGAAAACAAATTAAACGTGCTTTTCATCATTGAAACCTATATGGTAGATGACAAACTATATTGATATTCATTCTGTGAACCAAAGACGTATATCGATATTGCATGAAATTGGCGTATTAGAACGCTCTGTATGTATTTGACTCATCTGTATGTATAATAACTTTCAGGTCTGAGTAGAGACAATGACAGAATGAGGTAAAGATTAATGTTTTTGATTCCTCAGCTAAAAATGATATCTATGCTTGGTGGGTACCTCTTACGTGTTGCTTGCAGAGCCAGTATCAACTATATAACCAATCACGCGCGTCCTCTACCCATGTGGTTACCCAGCCGTAAACGGCTATTCATTTAAGTTCGCATGTTTATGATTATCAGGCGTTTTAGTACTCTTGACAAGCGTTGGGCAAAACAAAATGTACTTCAGTATGCTTTCCAGCGTAGCAACTTCTTCGTTGCAACTTTAAACCAATTGGATGACAAATCAGTGCATCAATTTATTGAATTTCATCATAAGTATGGCAAAATAATAAGTATTACAAAATTTTGATACCCCAGATTTCTCATTCTGCATTGCATTCTTCAGCTGTGTTCTCAGATCTAACAAAAATCGTTTTTCTTCATCCTGCTGCGAACGCAACTGCAAAACAATTGTCTTGTGAAAAAATATGACTAAAAACATAGGTACTTAGACTGATAACAAGTATCCTACATTTCAAGACATCCAGCAAGTGAATCTTAAGTTCAGGCTTAAACTCGAATATGTAACTGTTACCTATGAAATCTGGAATTACAGTTGCATTACAGTGTATCAGTAAATACATTTACAGATCTGGATTTTAACAGAACTGGATAGTTGAGGAGGCATTAAGCTACGAACACGAAGATGTTGAGTGGGTCTCTATTTACGTCGATATTTATCAAATATGCGTTGTTTAAAGGCTTCTACTGGATTTCGTTAAAAACAGAGATAAATGCTAGCATCGAAATGTTTGCAAATGGGAAAGATAGACTTGGGTTCTTCGTGTCTCATAAATGCGTATTAATACCATATGCACTCATTGCTAGAACATCTTTCTAAGACTAACTAAAACAGTACGTTATGAATATATCCTAGCTTTCTTAATCAATTAAGTACGTTTTGCTTACGTCTTAAATTACTAAACATCACCAACTTACTAGGTTGTGCACAATAAAGAAAAGGTGGGTCCTTCCAGAAATGATACCATTTACCTTTTAAATCCCTACATGGTTGGTGCAAATGTGGTTACCATCTTCGATTGGCCTCAGTTTCGGTATTATTGAAAAACTCACCTGTTGCAATTCTCCTGCAAGACCTTCGAAGTAACTTCTCATATTCTCTAACAGCTCCATTCCGCGATGGAAATATCTAAAAAAGATAATTTGTATGTTATTTATCTCGAATAACTTTCTCAAAATCACTTACAGCTCCATTTTACCTTTTATTTATCTTTTATTTATTTCAAATTAACAAGAAGGAAGCCCTTCAACCTAGTGGCTGATTTTCAAGGGGCCCTTCATATGAAAACTTACACAAAATTCAAAATAAAAACCTTTAAAAACTACTTATAATAAATTATAAAAATTAAACAGTAAAATCTAATTATCGAAGGAAAAAGAAAAACTAATGTGCGTAACACTTATAGAAACAATAGCACCAATAGACTAGGATATACGATGGATAAGTTTATTCTTTAGTTTGTGTTTGTGTTCATGTTTATGTTCTTTTTTGTATATTAAATATATGTTCTATCATTTATCTTCATCCAACATTATGGGTATCTGGCCTCTATCTATACTGCTATTTGAGCATATGACGTAGCATCCAAAGCTCATGCCATGCCCTTTTTGTCAGCAACATAAAGAAGAAAATGCAGACATCCACAGCACTTTCTCTTCTAACAAAATGATTTACTTTATTTTAAGGAATACCCTTCCTGTTTGATGGCAATTTTCAAGCTTTCTACTTAAAAACATGTAACCTTGCAAGTAATGAAAACTATGGCTAATTACACGTAATTCTTGTAAAGAAATAAATAAAATATGGAAAATAAATAGAAAAATTGCCATTTTCAAAAAAAGGTTGCTTGAAGCTAAATAGAAATGGCATCAGATTTGTCACTTTTGCAAAGTAATATGAGTCCATTGGAATGAGCAACTATGAAGTACAACTATTACATAACTATCATTTACGAACAATAACAACATTATGAATGATAGAAAACTAGAAATAAACAAATAAACATACAAAGTAACAAGAAACATTAAAGGAAGGCAGAAAACCGGTTATGAATTATTGGTGTTAAAGACGAATTATTACGATGAAAAAATGGATAGTTTTCAGGAGCCTACGCGAGCGACTGTGCATATTTCAATTATCATGAAATTTAAATGCAGTTTCCTGAAAAAACAGCAAGTCCAGATGTTCTGCCACGTTACGATTTACGCCCAGCCACATTATCGAGCCATGCGATATGAAACATTAAAATAAGGCGGATGGATCTTCACATAGCGTGCTCTAATTCGACGCTTGAAAAGCAGAAAAACCATTCATCAGATCTGTAAACATGTGCGCTGGCTATTAAGCTGGGAGCGTGGTATACCACACTTCTCTTTCATCAAAATATCGCGTATTAAAACTCTCATTATTGCTTGGCTATGTCAAGAAATTTGCGCGACAGAACTCGCCATACAGAAACAGATTCCCAGCGACCATGGAGTTCACTGTCTGGGATGGTTTACATGTTCAAATGTGCAGGGTAAAAACAGACTTACAGCAAGAAAAGCATTTTTTAACGAGACAATCTCCTTGAACAGGCAAATAGATAAGAATACAACACCCGGAAGGGTGAATTTGTGGTAAGGAAAATATTCTTAAAGCGGGTATCTATTCAGGGCCAGAGCATTACGTTGAAACCATTGTCATCATCATTTCTGATATTAGGAATATGATAAAACAATTTTCTGTAATCATGAAATTTGTGCAAGATTTAATGTAATGTTATGTTATAAAATGTAATATAATGTAATGTAATTCAATATAGTTTAATGTAATATAATGTAATTCAATATAATGTAATGTAATATAATGTAATGCTTTGTAACGTAATTCAATGTAATATAATGTAATGCAATGCAATGTAATGCAATGTAATGTAATGTAAGTTAATGTAATGTAATTTAATGTAATGGAATGTAATATAATGCAATGCAATGTAACATTATGTAAAACTAGTGCTATCGTTATAATCCCTATAACTGTCTTGTGGTAAGGTTTTAAGTCTTGAATTGGTACGAGCTTTACCCTTAACCCTGTATCTAGTTTCACATTTTTGGCCACGAGAAACTATAGAAAACATGACCAAAAACTCCTGTTCTAAAAATGCATGAAAACCGAAACATAACCATAACATAAAAATAATGGAGAGAAAATGGAAAGTCCAATGGAGGGGTAAGCAAACGTCAATTGGCATAAATAACTCTCATCTACCGTGGTCTTTATCCGTAAGTTGCTCTCTGTATTCGTTATATATTTGTTCAGTTTTCGATGCTAGGTGTGTCGCATGAAAAATGTACTTTTTAGTATGTCAGAGGCAACACAAGCAATATGTATAGAGGGGTGGATGCCATCAAATTGCTGACGACCATCAATGTCATCAGCCCGTAATCAATCTTTGTTTAGTAAAAAAACCTAAAAGATTCCTGACAAGCATTCAGGTTCTTCTACAGTCTTATATGGGGAGGGGGAGGGGTGCATTTAGAACAACAGTTGCCAATATGGATAAGAAATGATGGGTCTAAAAAACCTATTTGACGGAAGAAAGATGGTATGTAATATTTTTTGTGATTATTAATTCGGACACAAAACGTACACAAATAATGTATTATTTATACATTATACATTATATCATATAATACATTATATTTATAGATTATACATTATATTCATACATTATATCATAATATTATATTATATTATATTATATTATATTATATTATATTATATTATATTATATTATATCATATCATATCATATCATATCATATCATATCATATCATATCATATCATATCATATCATATCATATCATATCATATCATATCATATCATATCATATCATATCATATCATATCATATCATATCATGTTATATTATATTATATTATATTATATTATATCATATTATATTACATCATTTTATATTATACATTATATATTTCTACATTATTGTTTATGCAGGGTGGCTCAATCAGCTTACTGTAAACAACCTGCTATCAAGATGTCTGCTTTTAAAGATGATGAATTTAAAGGATTAACTTTTTATAAAGCTACAATACCCTCAAGTCTAGACTAGATGAGGGGGCACACTATCTGTTGAGTGTCAAAAAAGTAAGTATGTCTAAATGTGCGAGTGAAGTCAGCAATAATTGAGTAAATTGCGCAATTGCAGTCCACGTTTATGTAGGCTGGTCTTACCAATCCACGCACGCTTTGCAAAGAGAATACGTAATTAAGCCACGCTAAAATTCAAAGTCCTTTATAAATAAGTGATGCCCCAGCTAATTCATTTCACCAAACAAATCAAATCTGTTATTGTTTTATATCAAGGCGATAGATTACATTGGGTAAACAGTCCAGTAACCCCAGATCACAACTGCCATTCGTTTACCATTTAGCCTCTGGCTGACAAATGTGTTTTTTAAACGTGAATAAGCATTTCAGTGTGAAAAGTTAATCCAGCTGATTATGAAGAAGAGAATATAATCTTCCACAAAAGGTCAACATCGTGAGTTGCATAATCAATACAGCAACCTCCTGATATCTCGACCCCATGAAAACTTCAGCCCCTGATAACTTGAACATTCGCCAAATCGAACTTACTTTACATTCCCCTTGGACTTTGTACAATACTCTCGTATGGAAATAACCTTGATAACTCGAGCCCCTGATAACTCGAATATACGCCAAGTAGAACAGATTCTGCGCTTTCTTAGAACTTTGCGGGCTATTTTTTTATGAAAAGTCGAACTTTAACATGAAAAGTTTAAAAAGATTCAACAAAATCTGAACAGGATCGCTACAAAAAAGTTGAAAATGATTCAACAGCGAAATTAGAGCGCTCTTCTTTCAAAGAACGTTTTATGAAATTTTCTTTCAATTATTGCTCTGCCTTGTATATTCTGTTGTTGCGAACATGAAAAACTTTCCGATAACTCGAATTTTATTTTTTCCCAGAATCCGAGTTATTGAGGGCCTGGATAACTCTAACATTCGATAACTCGAACCATTTTCATTTATCCTTTTAGGGGTTCAGCACAATTTTGCTGGTTGATGCAAAAAATATAAGCACTGACACATTTACAAATCATGAACAGACCCTAAAGTTCTATGCCAAAAGTCTTTTATGTGCAGCATCCCCCCCCCCCAAAAAATGTTGCTTAAACCACGTTTTGTGACTACCCTTACATGTCCGAAATAGTAAGGTATTATTGCCCTGTGCAGCCAACACTATATTATTAGCGGAAGGGAGTTGATACCACCGTTATTAGGCCTTCAACTACAGAACAATCAGAAAAGCATGACTTTTCAATGGTGTTCCAACGACTTTTGGCCGGGGTTGTGCCTTAGGTAGACTGGCAAATGTGAGGGTTACTACTAAATTAACTGCTAATAATGTGAGTTTTGATGTTTGAATGGAGCAACGCGGAAGCCACGTTGAATTGACACGCTCCCAATATCAAATTCATACATCTGTAAGCGATCTCACGATATGCTTAAAAATTCTGTTTCAGCCCACAAGTACATCAAATAGATTCGGCAGACTGCTAGCTTTTCGTAATTGCATTACGAAAGAGTTAATTACAGTGCTTTCAAATCGCTTTTCTTCTCAAGGCAGTTTATTTACAGAGAAATGACCGACGTATGCAAAAAAGAGGCCAATACCCTTATCGATAATTTCAGCCCCACGTACTTCTCTCACGACTAGTAGCAATGTAATGAAAGTCGATAATTGCATACGTTAACAGTTTTATCATACCGTTCGCTTCACACATAATCAGGCAATATCATTATGAAGGATTGAAAGAGGTGCGAAGAGGGTTGGAAAAAATTCAAGTAAACAGCCACATATCAGGACCTTGATTTATCAATAATCTAGACTTTCCGCCAAGCTGAAGGGCAACCCGCCTTAAACATTTTGAATAATGAAATGAAATGAAATGAAATAAATGAAATGAAATGAAGTGAAATGCAGCCTTTAGATTTTGAATTTCTGCCGAACTTTTTACCGTGATATTCTGTTCAGGTGTATGTTAAAAATACTAGCCATTTAATTGACAGATATGTTTCAGCCCATTGTACCATGTGAAGTGTCTGGCTACAATGCCAGTGTAGCGAACGATTAATACGTTTTGCACGAAACTGATGATTGTAAATGCTTAATTGTAAGTGTTGTCGGATATTCAAAGCATTACCATGCATGTAAATGTAATGTAAATATAAAGAACACAGGCTTAAGAAGGAAGTAGAGAATAGATTACCGGATGTAAGAATATTATAAATATAAGAAACATTGCAAAGCGGCAGTAACACTAAGCCAATACGATAAAATTGTATTGTATAATCTATTACCAATATTTTGCCCCGGTACATGGGGTTTCTTCAGAGCATTGCTACTTATATTAATATAAAATATTGATTATTGAAAAATTGATTACATATAAAAAGAGTGTATTTGCTTAATGTTACTCCCCTTTGCGGTGTCATTATATTTATAAATTATCAGTTGCTATACGGCCCTTCAGGGGTGCAAGAGTTGATGAAGCCTGGGAATGTAAGAGCACAACCAAATGCTCTTTATTCACACGTATCTTTACTTTTGCGTTGCAGAAAAGCTGTAAACCAGCTAATACCCTACTTAAATCGTCAAATACTGGCCATAACCAAATCGAATGACCTTTGAGCGGGAAGGTCATGACCTTTGGCTATGGTATAAAATAGTAAGAGCCCTGAGATGTACAAGAAAAAGCCAAACCACCGATTGCCGTCTGAAACCTTTTCTATAATGTAAAACAAATAAAACGAAGACATTTAACAGATGGAACACTTAATCTTAGGGTTGCATACAATTTTGTAGCTTTACTTCAACCGGCCTGTGTTATCCTCATGAACATTCATTTTTTCGGCGTTCTTGTCAGTTAATTGAACTATCCGGGCACTTTTACCAGTCCAAAGGTGTCCTGCTGGAGGAGGTATGAATGTTCATGCTCTTAAGTGTCACCTCGGTTGCTTTCGTAAAGCCTGGTTTCCATATGCCGTAAGGCTGCCGCAGGCGTTGCCGGAGCCATTGCCGCCAGCATACCCCAACCATTTCAACTTATATGTAAACCATTTCTCCCGGTACCGCCGGCAGCCACAATACGGTACTGTAACGACCTGGAGAAAGTTGAATCATTTCAACTTTTCTCAATCCTTACCGCATCCTCAGCCATGAAATATCATATGGAAACAGGTTGCTGCGGCAGCCGCCGGCAAAACCATTATCTTCCTTTGTTAGTTTAGGACATGGCAGAAGACTGCCGCCGGCCACCTTACGTCACTTGACGGCTACATGGAAACCAGGCTTAACCATAAAACGTTCAGAAAATAAAAATATCATTAGATAAACAGGTATGTAGTAACTTACTGTAACTGGGCGTGGTAATATTCTATCAAATGCTGTACCAGTTCAACTCCTTTCTTTACTTTAACTTCGTTTGCTTTTATCAAATACTAAACAAAACAAGAAAACAATCTTCAAACTTCCGTTTAGCAAATAATCCACCGAATGAGATGTTAATCTGTGTATTATTATTATTATTATTATTATTATTATTATTATTATTATTATTATTATTATTATTATTATTATTATTATTATTATTATTATTATTATTATTGTTATAAAAAAATTACAATTGATAGGATGAAATATTAAGATTAATTACAATGAATGGGTAAAAAGTACAAAATCCAATCTGCACAAGGCTTTGCATAATCTGCAGTTGCATTTTGTATCTTTCCAAGTTTTAATCTTTCTCTAAAATATTGGGAGGCTAGAAGATGATTTAATGTCATTTGTAAGCTCTTGCCAGAGCTTGATCCCATGTAGGTGGCACTTTTTATACCATAAGAATTTTATTTTTGGTATTTGGTTGTAATGAGACGCGTGACCTTACATTCCACTATAAATTTGGCTTTTCCCTAGCAAAGATAGCACCTTTCTAAACCGTTGCGTCACCTTCTGTATCTGTATCTGGATAGAAGTTAGCTACCACTGAATAAAAATAATATAATATAGAATAATATAGATTATAGATGCCAAGGGAAATTATGGATTTCTGATTTCCATTGAACGGCTCTATTGTTGTTACTTTGTTCTCTTACACATCAAGAAACGAGACCATGGAGTACACGACAAACTGTTAAAAAATCATTACCATTACCATTCAAGCAGTAAATTAAGATTATGAGGATATTTATGGGGATATTTATGCAGCGATAGGGGGAAATAACAATCTGTCTTAATGTGCATCGTCCCTCGTAACCTGAAACCTCGCACGCTTTTGCATTGATATTTAAGGTTTTCTACTGGTTCCTGGGTTTTCTAGACCCTTATTTCAAACGAATATGTCTCTCCGACATTTGCAATATCACATTTTAATTTTGGAGTGATTTGTTGTCTTTTCCTGATAATATGGTCCCTCCTGTCTCTTTCTGCCTTACACTAAATCGCTTTTCTCTTCATAAGATACATCATTTGCGGTCTTAAATTGACCTCCAAATATAAACAGATCTTGATATTGTTCACAATAGCCTTCTTCGTGAAGATTGAGAAGAACTTAACCAGTGAACATAAATCGTGGAAATCTACAAAATATGTGGAAGAATCTGTATGGGGAAAAATTGAATTACAAAATATATTTACCTCTGCAATCGCAGTAAGCACTTACTAGTATCTAACTAACATTCCTTTAATGTGTAAATAGCGTAGCCCTTTCCATTCTTAAACACCCATCCCGTCTAAAAATATTGGCATCTAACAATTAGGTATTTGAAATTAGAGTGTGCATTGTGAAATGCATCTAACAACAGTGCTTACCTCACAGCTTTGATACATGAACATTCTTCTTTCCTTCTCAGTTTCTTCTGATGCCTGTGTGCAGATGGAAAATATCATAACAGCAACCTACATGTATCTTTTTTTCAGAGCATTGGCATTTAATCACCAGAACTATGGAAATTTTACAAGCAGCAATCTCAAAAGATGTCATAAGTGTATGCATGCATCAAAGAACGCAGTTCAAATGCCTTTCTTGGTTTTTTCAATGCAACCTTTATGGATGTATTCTTCGCTTTAGTCAAGACATTGTTGTTAATTGGTTTTTCAAAGAGGTTATTTGATTGTACCTACTCCCTTCAAAAAGGTCGCATTTTATAGCCAGGCCCATAATCTAAAGATTGAAAAGTTTCATGGACAGACAGAGTTAATTGAAGGCTTCGAAGCAGATTTGATGCTCTAGATTAAGTTCGAATTGCTGCAATATGTTTTCAACATTGAGAATAATTCGAAGTGGAAATCAACAATTAGGTATAATTGGTACTTTCAAGCAAACGAAACGGAGATGGACTGCCTTTAAGACCTTAAAGACCATTGAAAGATGGATTTTCTTATGCTTGAAGTGTTCTGACTTGAATTGAATTGAATTGAATTGAATTGAATTGAATTGAATTATTACGATATAAAACAAAAAATGAATGTTGAGTAATCAATGAAGATATTGATGTGATAAACGCAAATCAACTAAACACTAGAACGCCGAAATAATTCAAGTAATTTACCACGGGAGGATCAGGTATATACAATGTAATCTCCTGCGTTTTCTTTCTTGCTTCTTTTTCCAATTTAGTCCTTGAAACATGAAAAAAATTTCCTTTTAGAGGTTACAACAATGAAGAGAGTTTAACCATGTTGAAAAAGCAAAGACAATACGGTAGGATCCCATAAACTCGCACCCTGGGTAACTCGGAAAATGCGTTAATTGTACAGATTTCTTGCCCCCCCCCCCCTTAGATTTGACGACTCATATCGAGATTTCGGGTGTCTCACATATTCGCCAAGACGGAAAAATTTGCTGTCCCCTACAGGCCCCGACTTAACGGGATTCTACAATATTTAATTGTGTATTCCAAAAGCATTTTACTACCTTTTCTTATACACAAAAAATTACAAACTTGGAAATAATCAAGTGAGTGGTTAATTCCTTCGCCACCTTATAAAATGTTTTCTCAGCTATTTGATTTTCCCTCCAGTAATATCATTTCTTGAAGTTTCTTACAAAACACAACGACCTTGAATTCGAAAAAGCGTTTCAAAAAACAGCTGTTCATCGTTAGAAGATAATTTACCTAAATATATTTTACAGGGCAAAGCCTGCAGTATTAGCAGACTGTTATTATCTGAATTATATAAGTCTTTGGCTGTTTATGTGTCGCTAATTAACGTTGCACACCAAATGCAAGCATCAGGCAACAGAAAAGTACAATCATATTATTATTACAACTAAAACTGGCAAACGATTTAATCTGAAAAATTGAATGATAAATCACTCAAATACATCAATAAATTCATCTATCCCTTCATTACATACCATTCATGCATTTATTGTTGTATTTACTTATTTATTCAATTATTTCTTCACATAAAATGTTCTTCATTTTATGTAATTATCTATTTACTTTTATACTCTGTATTTTCTATTGTATATCTAATAACCTATTCACCTAACAGAAGTATTCATTATCCTATTTCTTTATAGATATATTCAATTCTTTACTAATCCTTTTCATGGATTTATTAATTCATTTATTTCTTAAAATAAAAATTCGTCATTTAAGTAATTATTTATTTACTTATATAATCATCTAATAATCCATTCACCTGACAGAAATATTTATCTTCCTATTTCTTTACTCATCCTTTTTAAGGATTTGTTTAATCATTCATTTCTTCACATAAAAATTTCTTCATTCATGTAATAATCTATTTACTTATGATCAGATTACTATTAATCGATCTGCTAAAAATAATGTTCGATGCCGTAGAGGCAGAGCTGTATTAAACTTAGTGACAGAACGTGACAGTTTAAGTTGTAACTTTAAGTTTCACGCTTAATGCGATCTTCAGAGAATAGTGCGGTTGTCTCACTTGTTTAGTTTATTTACTTGTATATTTATCTAATAACCCATTCAATTAACATTAGTATTTATTATCCTGTTTGTTTATTAATTTATTCAATTCTTTACTAATTCTTTTCATGGATTTATTTATTCATTAATTTGCCGTTTGTTTACTTGTGTATCGACCTCAGGTCGAGTCCTGTGCTTTATTCGTACGTATGGGGAATGGCAAGGTAGGGTAGTCATTTCTTATCCTCGCTGAATCTGCCTGATAGGTGGAACTTGAGATTACATGATGCATCAAACCTTCCGTTATATAATTTTCACCTTGTTACGGGCAAGAATAGTTTAAGAATGATATGAGGCTCAAAATTGAAAATTTTGAAGACTATTGTGGCTCGGCAAAAAATTAAATATTCTTATAAAAAAAATTTGTATGACCATTCTTCACTGTCATATAAAAAACATTCATTACAGCATAGGGAAATTGTGCGTAGCGTGACTGCGTGATCACTTATTGATCTTATCGAGATCAACAACTGCTACTAAGGTCACAAAGATGAATGTTAAGGTAGTCACGAAATGGCTGATTGTTGAATATTAACCAAAGTCTGCGATAGTTCAAATTAAGTACATCCATTTACAGTCGCATAATTCATTGAAAAGCGGCTAATTGTCACAACGTCTAAATTCTTAATTACATCACTGATCACGTCATTTCATATAAGCTCCTTCTGCTTGATATGGCCAGCCATTAGATGGTTACTCATCAAATTAATCCTACTTGCAATCTATTTGATTGAAATGACTGTAGATAAGTCACGCTTTTTCTCCTGCATCAACTAATTCGTTGTGCTTTTAGTGTACTAATAAAACAAAAAATAACTCTTCTATTTCTTTAATTAGCCTTTTCTTCGTTCATTTATCTACTTAGTCCTTAATTAAATCATTCATGCGTCTATTCATTTGTTTTTTATCTTATTAGTTCGTTCATTGTCCCCATTCAATCATAATTTATTCATTCTCTCTTTCGTTCATTCGTGTGTTTGTTCGTTCCTTCATTCGTTCATTCATCAAGCAATTCAATCATACATGCGTCCATTTATTTATTGCTTAATTCATTAGTTCTTTAATTAATCAATTCAACCAAAATTCAATTATTTTCTCTTTCGTTCATTCATAGGTTCGTTCGCTCCTTCATTCGTTCAATCATTCATCTCTATATTCACTCACAAAACAACCAATCATTCATTTATTTACTTGTCCGTCCATTCATTGATTGATTTATTTATTTATTAATTTGTTTATTTATTTATTTATTCATCTATTTACTAACTCAAAAGCTGAATTTTCCTTTCCAAATCTGTGCAATCCTTTCAAAATTCCCAAAGGTTTTTTCTGAATTCCGTTAACTTTGGTCCAACTTAATACATAAAACCAGGTTTTCTGATGACTTCCAAGTCTTAATGCAGAGGTTTTTCCAAAAATCTTGGCTTAAGTGTAATAACTTTTTTGGATCATTGTGTGGATCAGGTAAATTTGATAATGTCTACGACACGATGTCCCTGTCTGCTTCAGCAGATGAAATAATATAAATAGTTTGCAAGATCTTAACTTCGGAAATTCTTCTCAAATAGCTCACCCTTTCGCTCGCAGTTCTTTCCACGACTCTTCAAAGGGCCTTTTCAGCTCCTTGAGAAAGAAACAATATTGAATTAATCAAAACATGCTTATAACAATCTTTAGGTCTTCAGACTATCACACGAAGCCTTGAGATAACTTCATTCAGCAGCAAAAAAACGAGGAGATGGGGTACTTAAGCAAATGAATTACACGTTTTGTAAAAAAAACAATGATAAAATAGCAACTAGAACTGGTGTAACTTTATTATTAAGCACGTTGAGGGCTTTATTAAGACCCTTTATTAAGCTGAAAAAGCTACTTTTGCTATTTTTATCTCTAACCTTTGGTCTTGCTTCGAATTGCTTACCCTAGTATCTCTTCCTGCATTATCATATCTTATGCACAAATATGCGCAATTCCAGATTTTTACCAAGGTAGGCCAGAACGCTTTTTGCACGCAGCAGAGAGTTAAGCAAACTTTAGGTGGCTTTGAGCTATGAAATTTTAGAAACTTTAAGCAACCATGAGGACTGGGTGCTTAAATCTTGATTTTGAGTCATGTTGCTTAGTACCAAAATGTATGAGTATTGCAGAAGATTTACAAGATCATCGTTGATTGGTCGATTCAAGTTTTGAGGGAATGCAAGCATACTATTGGTCAGTAGGGTTTGGATTGGTATTCCCCGTATTGTCTAAAAGACAAAGACCACTTTTCAAGCACAATTGTGGCAAACATTTGGTTTTAAACAAAATAGTTCCTATTGTTATGCAAATCAGATAATTCGAATTGAGCCAATCATAATAGACCTTGCAATACTTCTGCAAGATCCAAATGTGTTATCTATGACATGAGACCTGTTGCTCCGCAGGGAAAACACCAATTAGATACTTGTAGATATTTGAATCGCAATAGTCAGAAAACTGATGGTTAAATATTCTTCCGATAGATCTCTTCATGGGTGCGTCAGTCAATTTCGGTTGTCCTTCCTTTAAATATGAAGCTAAACGTGCTTACATTGCAAAATAAGAGGGTTTGTCCCGAGAGCAAGCGATTGACTAAGCTTCCTGTACAATTATATCCATCGATTTATGCCGGCTGCTAAGAGAATTCGAAGAAAAGCTCAGTTGGCCGAAAAGAAACTGACGTCAAATGTAATACAGGTCGGACAGAAATCGATGTTTAAATGAATCCAATTCCAAAAGCAATTGATATCAAGCTGTAATTAAGTCGAAAATGAATTGATATCAAGCCAAATTTAAGACGAAATTTGACGTAAACAGAGGTTAATTCGAAAAAAAATTGATGTCGCACTCATTTTAATTCGATAATAAATTGACCTCAAGCTGAATTTAATTCGAAAAAAAATTGATATCAAGCAGAATTTAAGTCGAAAGTTGACGTCAACTGAGGTTAATTTATGAAAATTGACGTCAAACTGAATTTAATTCGAAGAGAAACTGTCATCAAGCTGAATTGAAGTCGATGAGAAATTGACGTGAAGCTGAATTGAAGCCTAAAACGTGTGGTTTGTTTTTACAAGCATTCAGTATGTGGTACGGTTTAGATATCATATTTCAAACATTTGCAAGCATTTTTCAGTAATTAGAAACATCTTAATACCCTCTCTAGTTTTAAACCGAACAATCACAATCTGGATAGGAGAGAAATCCAACTGGATTATGTGCAGATCATTTTTGACTCATCTTCTAGCAAATTATTCTGAATCATTTTTATCTTTGACTATTCGTGTATTTTTTTAGTCTACCATTTGGCTCATGGCATGCATGCCTTCTGTAAAAAAAATCGACAATTATTCTTATTAAAGTAAGCAGGTCGCGGATCTAATGTCCTGTGCAAAATGTACGATTCTGTGCTTCCTCGAGATGACGAAGGCTCAAGTTAATTCCTATCTTGATGATATTTTCAAAATCAAACAAATGCTAAGCAGAGGTATGGGTGCTCCTTAGAATCTAAACACTAGGAAGGGGATCCGTTTTCATCCGTTCCTAAACTGCAACAGGCCCCCCTGTTCCGAGAACACCCCTATCGGGTCTAGTTTCGGCCTGGTGTCCATACCAAGAGATTAACAGCAAAGAATCGTGCTTTCATGGCTGCCATTTGGATCACGTGTGAATACATGGATCAGGCTGAAAGAAGGACGAAGTGATATTCAACGAGCATGAAGTTCAATCTTCGATCGATCTATGATTCGTATCAGTGTCCAGATCCAGACTTGTATAAATGAAAACCTTTGAGGCCCGTTCCTGTGCGAACGCAATAAAAATTCTCAAACAGAACCAAATTAGAACAGGCCCAAACTAATCCGCTCTCGTGCGTAGGTTGTCCAAAAAAGCGAAGGAAATTTGATCTATGATCTTCAAAAGTTGGCAAGTATTTTGGATGGGCAGACCTCCCACATGCATGAAGTCTTTTATATGGAAAGATAAAAACCTAATGCATAATTTTTTCTACCCGCATCTGCTCGCTTCCCACGAAGATCCTAAGCAGGCTCATTCAATCGCGTTGAAAAAATTTACATATTCAAGCCGGAATGGTGATTCCTTGGTGATATTGAATATCTTCGCCCGAAAATGATGAGTTGCAGAGCATAAGGAATAAGAGCTTTTGATCATAACTATACGTTTGGCCTTGTGACTAAAAAAGAAACTAAAGGTAACAAACAGTAAAAACCACAAAACTCTAAAAATACCCCCGCTATATGGTAAAACAGAAAAATCTGTCAAAAAATAGCTGACCACTGATATACCAGTGAAAACTAGAAACCGACAACAAGAAAAACTCTGTGCAACTCAAGGTGGCTTCTAAGGGGAGCTAGTAGGATTGGGGTGGGTTGGTCTGAAGACCCCTACTTGCATTCAAATGGTTGTTAAATTTCACACTATGAGTACTTTTAGCATTGTGTGTACCACAATACAATCCCCAATATATCATTGGTAAAAACGGATTATATAAAGTATACGGATGAAAACCTACAGATACGTTCAAAGTTTGCAATACTTATGATTGGTTGATGGAATGAAGTGCAGTGCATCACAAAGGCGAAACGTGTGCAATTAAGACAAAAAGTTTTGACAACATTTAATGAACGTTTTTTAGTAAGCCACAAATATGATAAGCTCCTCTGGAATCTCATAAAAATAAATGAGAGCTAGGGGTTAATAGAGCATTTATGACAATGCAAATCGATGGATAGATGTGAAATCTGATCATAGTAAGTCTATGGTCATGGCTAGCGAAAAATCCCCATGGTAATGTTAATCGCAGATCTTTCATGAGGCTCTTTTTAGCATGTCAATTTGTAGTGCCAAAGGGAGTAGGCATTGATAAATTGGTCGAACAATTAAAGTTGGGTATGGCCTAAATCACTGATTTAAAGGGTATCAAATCATAGTTTATAGGCATTCGAAAGACTGGGTTTTTCTCAAAAATATCCAATATGGAGCTTTTTATTCATGCATATACCTCATTAGTACTATTTCAATTGGCATTTCAGCAAATGACAATCGTTTTGAATGAGTCAAAAACAAATTCTTGTTGGTCTTCTCTCCAGTTCTTTTCGTTCCATTTTGTATCTAAATTCATGTTAAAGTTCAGGAGGAAGTCATGATATCTTGACCCCCTTGTTATTTTTTAGTTGTATTGTTGTAAAATAGATTATCAGCTTGCAATTTGTTAGTGTAATTCTTATATGGATAGAAATGACAAAGGGATGACCACATGCAAAAGAACAATTAACATTACCTCTATGGCGACTATAAAATTGGCCATTTAGACGTATTGTCAATTCTCCGCTAATAGTCACGTGGCAAAACAAGGAGACTCTCAGGTGCCCATAATGTTCAATCACCACTCAATCACCGTCTCTGACGTAGACTATTTGGGAAGGGTTTATTTATTCATCGTACACAATTTGCTACTTGTTAACTCGAGTTCATAGGCCCATTTTTCAAACAAACAAGGGCCAATATAGTGGACTCCGATTATTTAATGCTTCAATTTCAGTACTCGTTGTTTTTTAACAGATTCCTAAATACACATGGCGATTATAAAGTAGCTTAAGCCAGGTGCATTGGTAGGCTTAATTAATGGCCAATGAGGATGCGTCATAGAATGTGATCTTTCATGCTTTTATCCTTACTTCGTGCTTGGGTGACTACCCCACAGCTTTATTGGCAACGTGTAAATAATTAACTATTCTAAAATAAGGATTTATGTCCGTCACGTGTCTTTCAGACGGTGGCGTAGACCATTGGTTAGAAGACAGGTCTACGAAACTAAAGGTTCACAATTCAAGACGACATTAAGAGCCTTTCTTCAAAAGCTGGAGTGGCCTGTATAGAGATCTATTTAATTTTCAATTACATTAATCTTCTTACCCCCAATGCCTTGATGTCTCCTTTCAGCAGCGAATCAAGAGGGAAGAGGACCATGTTACTAAAGTTTCCTTGCTAAAATAGAAAGATTTCTTTCAGATAACGTTTATTTTGTAAGCTGTATCTATCAAAACAATGAATATCAGTAGGTAAGAATAATGCCCCAATACCTGTAAATCATAGAGAAATTCGGTTGTTAATAGACACCACCAGGAGATAAGGAAGAAAACGAGTACACTTTCCACATGAGCAACCGCGCCAGGAAACAACAAGAGCTGAATAAGTTATGATTAAAGGGTTCGTAACTGTTAAATTTATGTTCACACTTGGCGAGAATTGTTCATCTTTAGCCCTGATTCTGGCTCAAATCTTTAAAACGAAGCTTTTATAATAGGGATCGGTTAATAAACCACCAAGGCTGGAACCTCTTCAAATCTAGTACTTTAAGAGTTAAATTAAGAAGCTGTAAGCGGCACTAAGACCATGTTATACTTTGCTTAATTTGTTCATTTATAGCCTTAATATTGGTTCAAAACATTAAGCAACCAAAGGGCTCAAAAAAGGAGCTGGAAGCACCCATAAACCTATGTTATACTTTGCTTCATTTGTTCATTGGTAGGGTAGTCTTGTATTGGTGCAAATCATTTCGTAACTAAAGAACAACATAATGGAGCTGTAGCCAATTATAAAATTATATGTTATACTTTAATTTTGGCATAAAAAAGTGTCATTTACTGTACTCTGCGTTTTCATATATTTTCCTCAGATTTTCGTCAGTCTTCGTCAGATTTTCGACAGATTTTAGAGCGCAGTTCCAGACAATAGAAAGCAAGTGGCAGATAGAACAAAGCTTGGTAATAGAAATCATGAAACTTTTGAAGATTACTCATTAAAAGCAGCACATTGCAAAATGAGGAGGTACTGCAAGTCAAAGAAATTTGGGTTTGAAGAAAAAGAATGCTTTTCCAAAAGGCTATCGCTACTTACCAATGTTTTCGTCATGTGACAAAGTTCCTAGAAAGAGAACCAATTCATTCAATGAGACAATCCTTATACGCGAAAAGGGATTTTCCCATAGCCCGGGTGGCGTTTGCCACGTTGTCAGCCGGGACAGTCCACCCTTGCCTGTTTCGGAAAAAAACCATGCAAAAGGGGAAGTAAAAAAACACTTTCAGTATGGTAGCTTTTGCTTTCGCTTTTTGTGTTAAGTCTGCAAAACGAAAGAGATCTTCAGATTTCAGGAAACAGAAACTATCACCATATATCGCATTTCATTTACGACCTTTCCACTCTCCTTCCTGGTTAGTGTCCTTCCCATCTCATCCTCATTTTATTTCCCAATCTTCTCTTTTTTTACTTCCCTATCTTATCCTCCATTCTTCTTAGCACTAATATGAAGGTCTGCTCAAGGATTTGGTTGGTCCCAAAATAAATCAGAATTGCTCTAGGCTCTAGGCTCTACCCCTGGGTTTTGGTGCTCTAGCTAAACTATGATTACTCACAGGCCAAAATGAGGAAGCGATTCATCTGAATGCAGCTGATATGTTTATTTTTGTCTACAAAAGCATCCTTGTTCTTAAGCTAAACCATCATCAAAACCAGGATTAAACATTTTTGCGGTTTTTGCGTCTCTGCTATACAGTAATAACTCGTATCGTTTGATCAGAAAATAGCTACAATTGGCTTACCTTGGTGATTACAGAGAATTTCAGAAAAGCAGTGCCTGAAAAAAAAACAAAAAAAATGCAGAGATAGCTTAACTCAGTATTCATATTAAAGATGCTTAAGATAAAACCTTACGATGTAACAAACGCAATGCTTCCGCAGTGGATAGTAAAAGTCTGCAAGCAGCCAATTTTGCTGCGTGTGCTGCGAATTTTGCAAAAAAAAACAAACAATGGAAAACAAACAGAGTTATTTTGAGAAAAAAATTATCCACTTTTATGACAATTATGTGAAGAAGACATGAATTTAAGCTTAAATCATTTACATAATTCGATGACAAGATCTAAAGTGAATTAATTAGAGTAATCTTATAAACTCGTTTCCCTCACAGGAATTTAGCTAATTCCCATATTGAAGCTCAGAACTGAGAAGCAGCGGAAAATCCAAAAAAAGATTAAAAATCAAGCTCAGGGGTTATAGCATTATTTATACCATAAATAGATTACATGCTGCATGTGCTTTGAAAAGATTGTTTAAAGGGAACTTATAGCATTAAAGCCAGTTTTTTGTCCAGAATAACATGTTGCCAAAAATGCTTCCCTTTTGAAGGGCAAAATTGAGGAATGACCTTGAAACAATATCAAAATCATTGAAGACATTGATGCAACTCCATTCCTGTCTTGAGGATATGAAGTTACCTTTTCGCTACAATTCTTACCAAACCTATTTATAATCTTACCGTAAAAGCTCTATTAAGCCCCCGGAGGCTTATTTAATTTTTGAGGTTCTAAAGGGGGGCTTAATAGAGCCTAAAGGGGAATAACTTATTTTTTGCTATACACTGTTTGCTATGTGTATCATACAACTTTACTTTGTTCTTTATGAAACTCTTAGTTAATATATTCAACGTAATTTAGGTTTTTACTTTTTCTTCCTCCAGGGCAGTTTGGAAAATAATACATGAATAATGCAGACAGCATTTCTGTTGATATTTTATAATTGATTTTGAACAATTTCATTGCAACTTTTTGCATTCACTTATTTCATGATATTTAGAAGGTCATAAATAGGGATTCCTTGGACTTTTAGGATTGACCACCCTTAAAAAAAGGAGGCTTAAGCTACTACTGTTGGCCAAAATTGTCATGGATAGGAGTTTAGAACTGAAAGTACTAGGCAATGAACTAAGCATTCATTCATTCAGTTAATATTGATTGGTCATACCAATGCCAGTCTCTGCTTCTCTTGATAAAGCAACTGAACCCAACTTCTCCATATTCTCAGCATATGTCAATTCATTTGTTATACATGCTATGAAAGGATTCTTGAATCATTACAGGAATTGACAAAGAAGCATCTTGATGTTACATAAGGTATAAAAACATTTAAAATGATAACATGTGATTATGATGTCATTGGCAATAGGAGAAGACAACATGGCCAAATTTTGATGTTATATAAAGGTTGGCATTAGACTTTTTTTGCCAGGTAACAATCAAACTGATTAGACGTAAACACCATATCTATCTTCTGGTAAACAGCAGGTCAATTAAGAAGAGGTGATTTTTTTCATCAAAAATTGATACAAGGGAAAAGAATTTTGAGACATTGAAAAATTGGTTCAAGACCAGTGTTTATGCTCCTATTGGTTGTTATTTACCAAAGACATATGTATAGCCATTAGTGAGACGCTGTAACCAAGAGTTTAGAGGAGAATTATAATATACAATGAAATGACCTGATGAAAAATGAAGTTTATTATTAATGCTGATAATTCAAATAGTTTCTTAATTAATGAACCACAGATTGTCATGAACTGCTAATAAAAGAGATTTCCTTCCCCCTCTAGTAAATGGGAACCCTTCACTCAATTACTCGAAGACATTTTTTGTTATGATTCTTTGTGACACTTTGTAGTAGAAAGCAAACTAGGCCTAATTTTTACAAATTGAACCAATTGAATATATTAAGCAGTAATCAGTTAATTAGCACATAAATGGACATGTTATGGAAATCATATCATGTAAATAAATGACACATACCTTGTGCAGACTGGTGCATTGCCTTAACAGACTTTTTGAATTTGTGTGTTGTGCTTCGATCAACTTCCAGAACCTAAATGATAATTTTGATTCAGAAAATGAGTCACACAGTGAGAATTATGATTGAATTCAATAAATGACATGTTTTATCTTCAATAAGATAGATGCGCACCTAGTCCTTAAATGGGCAAAAGCACTTGCTAACTAAGCTCTCGATGTACTTTGTCATGCTCTTCAACTATTTTGGTCTTTTTCTCAATAATTTCAGTTGATTTATTTAGTTAGTTGGCAGCTCACATAAGTGGGCCTATGCTAGTTCATCAAAAAATACCTCCTTTATAGTAGACTTCAGGTCCTGGACATTTTTAGGGAGGTGAGACCCAAATGAAACCATTCAAATGGCATCATTAGGGAATCTTAGCTAGGAATTTGAAGCATGTGATGACATATATAAGAAAATTAGAATTACCAATGATAGAAATAAGTAGAAAGGGCTTGATAAATAAATTAAAGGGTCGAAAGAGTTGATATTAATTTTGTTTATTAAAAGATTGGTGACTCTGAGATGAAATCAACATAATGATAGCAATAAGTAATGGAGACTGCAAGGGTGAGGGTTCTACTATTGGAATACACAGGGGGTTGGAATATAACAGCAATGAATAGCAAGTTGTCCTTGGTACTTTCATTTGTACTGTATCTTCTAAACCAAAATCACAAACATCACCCCCTAGGATAGATCACAATCAGTATTCCCTAGGCTTTTAAGCAGTTATTGTGTGTCATTGGTGGGAGGGGGTATTCCCTAGGCTTCTAGGCAATTTCATTGGTGGAAGGGGGGGGGGGTAAACAGAGAGGGGTTCAATTGAGCCCTTTTGGTAATGTTAAATCAATTAAAATCTGTATTCCTGAAAGTAAAGCAACACATCTATGAAATTTGATCCTTGTGGGCTGATGTAAAGAAAGGGACAGAGTATTGGTGATTACACTTGAAGCAGGCCATAAAAAAGGTTGAATTGATCAATTGAGTACTTTGGTAAAAGCAAGGAATGTAGCCAAAATGATATAAAAACAATGGCTTTTTGTAAGAGCACCAGAGGCAAATTGCCCCTACTATCACTAAATATTGTTGGGGTGATGATGATGATCATGCTTGATACAAACTCAATAAGACTCTCAAGGGCTAGGTTTGCAAAAGCCTGGAACTTTGAAAAATATCTGAATACATCGCGTAAATAACTTGAAAGATGTACACCCTAAACTTGACAATACACTTCCTGCAATTCTAAACCCAAAAAATTTACAACTTTGAACTTCCTGTTGTTTAGATTGCATTTAAGGGTTATTTTGATGCACAAGATGACATGCACTGAGTTGCCATATCGTTTTGGGGGGTACGTTCAGCCTTCTCTTGCTTTTCCCGGCTAATTTAATAGAACTGAAACAATATCTCCTTCGTAGTATATGATGACAAACGAAGAAGGTGGGTCTCTTTTCCATTTTCGATATTCTTGATGTCAAACTGATGGGCATTTATTTACACAGTTCTAACAGTTAACAAGCTACAGCCGTACAACAAATAAAAATACTTTGTTGTCGAGGATATAGCCAGAATTCATTACATAACATTTCAGATACTCACTTCGTCTAAACTGGAAACCATGTTTTTATAGGCCGCCATTTTAGACGGAAACACGGATGCACTCGGTGACTTGATATCTTGTTTAGCATCCTCGACAAACTGAAGTACAGAAACTGCAGCCATTTTAAGAGATCGTAAGGTGCTGGGCTCTTCCAGTGAGATTTAACTCTAAGGAGGTTTGTATTTTTAAGTAAACGAATCCATTATTATTGGTTTCAGACTACTCCTTACTGATCTGGGCCTTTACCTGATACTGGAGACAGGAGACCAGAGATGGAATTTCTAAACACTAGTTCTCTAGAAAACATCTCGCACCTCTATTTCCTCCGCAGAGGGAAATGTTTTTCCCGAAGGCTTCCTTGATAGATTTCTCGTCTCTGATGAAGTTGGGGATCGGGGTAAAAAATATATGAAGACTTGATACAGTAGGTAAGAAAACTTACATGAGTTCCTATTGAGTGGGATTATATGATATAAAGACTCCGTTGGCCCTATGGAGGCATTAAGGCGTGCTGTTTGCCAAAATAGGCAGGGTATGCATTATTGGGGTAACAATAGGGGTCTTCATTAAGCCCCCAGATTTGGAGTATAAATTCCCGTGTCATTCCCAATTTTGTTCGAATGCGGACCTGTGGCAATGTTTCTTAGGGTTGTAATTGACTTGGCAATTATTGTTCGACCGGATAGAGATGTTCATCGAGCCGTTGTATGGATTGAGTTAACAAAATAAAGCATTATGCATTAACAACGCTATTTATTTACATTTGCTCTAACTCATTCAATTAAAATCATAAATCGTTTCCTCGATTTTGCTGCATAAAACGACATGTTTCCTTCAGACTTGTCAAGATTAGAAATATTAGCATGTTAGTGCAGTGTAATTACTTTGCAGCCTCCATGAATACTTTGCAGCCACCAGTATTACCTAACTGACTCTGCTCATTTGGAAAACGTTTGCCTCTAAGGCTAGGGACGCATTTTAGGGGAGGGTTAGGGGATTTCACAACCCTAACTTTTTTCTGAATCAGTCTAAATATTTGATATATACAAAATTGGTCTATAAACCTACAATAAAAGCTTACCTACAATAAAAAATGCAAGATAAAGAAAACAGAACAAATGCAAAAAGTCGCTCCAGAACAATTTGGTACACCCAGTCATTCCCAAATAGAAAAGTATAATTAAAGTCAGTCCAGTTAGTGTGCACCCACCACAACCAAAAAACTGGATGTGCGCCTTTTTCTGAGGCACAGCTGTCAATGTAGTAACATAGTTCTTTTGCATCAACATTGATGCATGTTAAGAATCAAACGCAAAAAGTGGGCGAACTTAGACAATTTCACCCAAAATGGAAATTTTCAAATGAACCTTCATAGCGGCAAAGGAATGGCTATCAATAGCAAAGTGAGACACAAAAATTTGGCACTCATACCCGCGTGAATAAATGTGTTCGTTCACCCATTCACGCGTATTTTTACAATTGAATCGTGTCTCTTTCTGGCCTGTAAAAGAGACCTTTCTAGGGGACCAGAGCTTGCTCTTGAAGGGCAAAATGCACATCATCTGAAATTATAAGACAATTGAAATGCATGGGTTTTTATGTGAACGTTCAGAAAATGTAATTTCTCACCAAAACTTGACTGCTTCTTCCTTAACTGTATTTTTTGTTCTGAAGTACTATTCAACCCTTTGAAGGCAGGCATTTTCTGCAAAATTGAGCTTTTATTTCTTCATTTGGCCTGTCAAGTAATGAAAATTTCCAGAAGTAAAAAAGTGATTTTTAAACAGCACAGGTCCTCCAACGAATAGGGGACAGGAGGGGCATGCCCCCCCCCCACTTTTCAACTCTAAAAGGTATCTTAACATGTTGCGCCGTAGAAAATTGTTACCATCAATGTTTGCAATCCCAACCTTTTAAATCTCGTCGGGAGCCCTGTAGCATATAGTTAGAAACACGTGAGATAGCCCAGTACTTTTTCAACTAATGCTTACGAAAAGAAATTGTGAAGAAGGGACATAAGGGGCAAGCCCTGCCCAGTTGATATTTCAAGACAGGCCAATTTGCATAGTCAGTTCAGTCCAGTCAGTTTTTTACTCTAGCAGCACATTTTTGCTGCGCTTCACATGGCTCGACTTACGTATTCATAGATTTCTAATTGCAAGTAATTATTTTACAACTAATTGACTGTAATCGGTTTTTCCCAATTCATTAACATTTAATACTCTCATAATGATAACAATACAATTATATTCTTGTAAGAAGGCTTCTATAAGAAACCAGTGGTCGAAAATGCAAAAGTATACTTAAATCCTAAATTCATATCGACTCGGTTGCATTATGCACACGATAAAAAATGAAACCAAACAGTGATACAATACAAATAAAAGTACAAGCATGAAGAATACTTAAGTCTAGCATCAGGTCCGAGGCCAGAGAGGGGCTAAGGGGAGCGTAGCCCCCAAAACAGAATGTCAAAACAAAAGAATATTTGAAAAAATAGCCACATTTTGTTTTTATTTTGGAAAATATCCCCCCCCCCCCAGGAAATTTGGTCTCGCCTCAGGCTTGCCTAGCTTTAGAACTATTAGTAGGTAAAGCAAATTCACATTAAAGGAAATAGAATTAGATTGGACCTTATTTCTCAAATGTTTCCAGGACCCTTTGTATTTGCAGCAATACCCCTGACCCAAAGTTTCCATAAATGTAGACAGAACTGAAAGGAGAATGCCTAGTGATCATCTAAAACCAAATCCATGATGAAAGTACCCAAACAATGTACTTATTCAAAAATCTACGGTTTGCTTGGCACTGAATCTCTGTGACCCCTCCCTAAGCCAAAGTGCTTTGTGCGGTTTCTGTTGCACCCATGGAATCTATATCAGAGACTTAAATAGAGATCAGGGGCATTGCTATGGTCCTAAAACCTAATGCAGCCTTACAATATATTAAGATTTCCTTCGATGATTAACTTTCCGATTTCTATGCCAGCTTTAGAAATGACCCTGAAATGACGTTTGGTCCAGAAGTGAAGTGTCAATATAATTATTCACTCTAGTCCAATTACACGACCCTAACATCAGTAGATCGTGCACGGCTCGCATGGCTGTAGGCACTGCCAATTAAACTAGTTTTCAGTTAAGAAAAATTCGAGCCTTCAGCTTTACAACAGGCCCGATTCTAAAGAAGGCTAGATGGCCTTAGCTGCCCAGTCAAGATTTGTAGCCCCCTTGCTAAAGCTTAGACTTCCACATAGAATAGCTAGATATGAATTTTAAGCCTCTTGATTTGAAAGAAGAAGTATCAACGCTACGATAAGAGTATCAATCTGATATTATCTGTTCTCTTGTGCCCTCTTCTAGTCTACTTTTGCCGGCTATGGGCTTCCAATTAAGTATTAGCACAAGGTTCGGAAGACGAAATACTAGGGTCCGTAACAGGTGCATCATTGGGTTTGGCTTTAGCCCCACCCTGGAAATTCCTGCTGGCCTCGGGCTGCTTTGCAAAGATTTTTTATTTTCGCTTTTCATTGGGTTTTTCATTAATTGTTACAGGCTTGTATTAAAATCCCTGCCAAAAGACTTGGAACACTAACTAAGACTTGTGTCTTCTATCTGCAACCTCAGCGAATCCTCAAAACAATGTTATTGAACTCATTTTGGCTACCATTTGACAGGAATCAATTGCAAATAAAAGTTTAAGCATTCCTCTTCCCAACCAACATTGTTTTGTAGGGGGAAGGAGGGGGAACAGCGTTATAGGGCCGGCAACCATAAAGAAATCAGTAAAGCAAGCCTTTTCTTAGGTGTTCAAACGATTTTTGGTAGGGGTTGCTGGTATATTGAGGTACCTTTATCATATATATCATCCCTAGATCCTTCGGTAGACTTGCACATTATTTGATTACTTTAGAATATTTAAGAATAAATTCAAGCCCAAAACATCATAAAATATTGAGGCTTATCAAATAAAATCTCTTATACATTACAAAAGTCTTTTCAATTCTTAAGAAACTTGTGCATTTGTTTTGAAGATTCCGGCCTAAACACTCTCCCGTTTTAATTTGCAACTACGTCTTTTTATGAACGATCATTTGAAATATTTACAGCTGTGCATATGCTGCAAAAACAGGTGTATGCTGTCACTCGTGCTGAACTACATTGTCTTCATCGTTAAGCAACCAAAATCCAATAATCAAATCCATGTATCTTCTATAATTTCCCAGCACTGGCATAGGAAATCTCATTTACGCATCAGTTTTTTACGAGATTCAAACAAAGCCAGTTTATTTCCGAAATTAATTGCATGACACAACCCTCTTCATTCATTCATTCTAAGGTCTTTGGGATCTCAGTTCAAATCTGGAAATGCCTTTCGGAAACAAAATTCCTTGCAGAAGAACATTTGATTTGTGTTTGAAGATGGTTTTCAATTTCATCTACAAGTAGGAGAGGAATTGTCTTTTGAAAATGCAGTGCTGAAATGCATGTTTTCTTTAAAAGGAAAGAAGTTTATAAGAAAATAAGTTGGAAATGTTAGAAGTCAGGTCCACAGAAAATTAGGAAAGTTTGATGCTGAGTTTCTCTGGCGAAGGAAAGTTTGTCACTATGTTTTGGTTTAAAGATTGCACCCTATCCTCGTTGCTTAACTGAAGCAAAGCATCTAAAGTGCTTTTTAGTGCTGTAAAAATGCTGTAAAGATACAGGGATGTTTTAAGAAAGCTTTGGCAGTAGAATCACTTGATTAATGGAACAGTTTGAGTACTAGAGGCTCCCCAGAGGTTATGGGGAACAAAGAAACTGGCCGTTTTTATAAATGGAGACATGGGAACATAAGCCAATCTTTCTAGGGAACTAATGATCTTTTGAGGTGATGGGGAACAGCTCGACATTTCACTTAAGGGTTAATTTGACTAGCATTATGGGGCATTAGGGAGACTTTAGAAATTTTTCTAGGGAACTGGAACACAGACTTACCTTGGGGGGGGGGCTCTAATGCTAAGGTCATTCTAAACTCATTTTAAGTTTCTTATAAATAAGGCTTAAGGAAAATTCGAGCCACTTCAATACTGTGCTAGGAAAAACAAATAATTTGGAAAGTTTAAGCTTCTTGGAGAGGCGTCCTAATAAATATGATTCTAATCTCAAAGCTGCGTAGGTGTGTCGAGCATAAGAAACTGGAAGAGTTTTAGGCCCTAAGGTTTTATTTGGATACAACGTGTATTGTGGGAGGCTTTTTAAACTTCCTTTTTTATGATAACGAGTAAATTCGAGATTCAGGCTTGCTGTTCAATATTGAATAAACAGACTTTCTCTTAATTTTTAATTTGTTCTTACTATTAACATGGATGCTAATGGAAACGGGTATTTTTTAATGCAATTAGCAGAAGATGAAAAATATGAAAGTATTTTTGATAAAAATGTTCTTACAGATGTCAATATGTTATTGCAGAGCTTTTGCATTGTTACTCATAAAAACTACAGTGCTTCAGCCTCAGCTTTTCTTATTCTATTTTTAATTTTCGCTCATTTTTGAGGGTCGTAATCTTAAGAATTGTTCTTATATGAAAAAATGTTGAAACAATTCTACTTCATTTCTCTGCAATTTCAAGTTTTATAGGACTAACAAATGATATAATTAATGTTAATGTGTGAAGCCTTGTCTTCATTCACATATATCGATTCTGTTATGGAGATATAATTGGATTTTGAGTCTCAACTTTAGGCGGATGCTTAGTTCTTTATTCTTCATGCCACGACTGCATGGAAATATCAGATTAATTAAAACTTCTGCGAGTAAATTTGTTGAGTCATGAATAGGCCCAGTGGCGGAACCAAGGGGGTATATTGGGGGTAATTACCCAATTTTTTGGAAATATTGTAATTCAGATTCGTTAAAAATTTACGATAGAGGTAAACTCTTATTAAGTTTCTTTTCTCATTCCCATACTGCCTTGCGAATTGATCGCAAAAAAGAATTCACCTCTCTAAAATTTCTTAAACAGTATCATTTTGTGCAAAAGGGCGTTTCCCAAAATCTGATGGGCGTTGCCAGACTCCCATCATGATCTTACCATCTTATCATGGTCATAACATGATCATGATCTTACCCCGTACTAAGTGGAGGCTGGCGCCGCCGCTGAATAGGCCGTTCGAGAGCTGCCCATTCACCAGGCCAACCCAAGAGATCACTTCTCCGTTTGCCAGCTTATTCCATTTCGGATGAATATTCAATTTAAAGACGTTTGTCACGGGGCGCAGGAGAACCATCATAACTGGGGGCATATGCCCCTTCTCTATACCCTTGTATTGAAACAATAAATTGTAATAGTTCTCAGCTATTGGTCTTGTGTCATGTTTGAGAACATAGGAAACAATGAATTGGGAGCAAGGAAAAGGTATCGAAAGAATGTAAACAGAAATTCCCATTTTCAAACTTAGGGGATTGAGATATAACCAAAGTTAGCGGGGCTTCGGTTGGAGGCATTGTTTTGGCTATTGTTCTGATTGTTATAAAAGTTGCGGTTGCTGTTTTATTGATGGTCTTGTTGTTGTTGTTTCTGAGTCGGTGGCAAAACATCACGGGGGAACAATACTTGGTAAAAACGTGAAAGCATTTTAAGATGTAAATTTATCATTAAAAGTACATTGCATAAACTAGAAGATGAGCATACATTTAATGGTAAGAAGTTGCAAAATAATTAAAGATCTCAGGAAGGAGGGAAGGGATTGAAATTTTACCAGCACAATGAAAGAGTGAAAGCTATACGCTGAACAAGGGCACAGAAAAAGATATACACTTTTGTAAGATCAGACCTTTTTTAAGAATCAAATTCCGAGCAACTTGCAGCCACGCCCCAGCCACGACAAAGGAGAGTGCTAACAATGCGATCATCATAACAATGTGGCATCCTTGTTGTGAAATTTGAGGAACAATTCAAGATCATTAACTTATTGATATTTGCCATTAATGATCAACAACGTGGCTGGCAATTTGAACAATTCTCCATGAGGAAGGTAATTTTTTAGTTTGAAAATGGATCAGAACACATTTTAGTAATTTGATACAGCCTGAGATAAAGCACAAATGCGTGCACAAGAAAGTTCGGTCCCGTATCAGAGCACGCTAGAAGAAACATGGTCTTGGCTTGGCTTTCGTGCTTGCACTATTGTGGCAAGCATTTTCACGAACAATAGCTTCATTATGATTGTTTAAGGGTATCCACGTGTAACGCAGGTTCGCGATTCCACATCGCGAGTCCTAACAAAAGCCGTCGGCGTGGCTGCCAACTGTTTTTCGCCCAGGGAATCACCACAAAAAAGGTGATCTCGTTTAGGTTATCGCCTTAGAAATTTTCAGACGATTTTCATTCATTCAGTCCACAAAAGAAAATCCCTAAATATTGCGAAATCGGCTTGGCGTTTTTTTGAATGAGCAATGGAATTCTCGATATTAAGATTTTAAGTCCTTTTGTATCAAAGAGTAAGTAAAAAAAGCCGACAGAAGGTAGGCCTTCAATACATTGGAAGGTCGTGGGTGGAAGTTATTTTAACACACAATGCAAAAGATCAACAGGCTGTTGCTACTCCCCCAGTTCCTTTTCTCTCGATCAATATTATTAGACATTTTCCTCAACAAAAATTTATATGATTATTTTCATGATCAGAATCACTCAACAGATTTTAAATGGTTGCAAAGTGCTAGATCAACACAGCATATTTAGAAATATTGTTGCAAATTCTAACCCACAAAATCGTTTGCATGGTTTACCAGAAACGCATAAGTACAGAGCTTTTGGTCAAATTCCCCGGTTAAATGAGCCAAAAACAAATTTACAGCAAAATTCGTCGCCTCATCTATTTATCTTTTGCGTTGGGAGGATGCAACAAAGGTAGAAGCAATTAAAGTGACTTCACATTATCAATAAATAAACGACATGGCAAGTAGCAGGAACACAGCACCGTCTGAATATTGAGTTATTATGATAATATGCTAGATCATGTATCGCTGAACAAGTGCAATTTCTCGCCAAATTTGCCTAATTATTTAAGGCAAGGCCTTTGATTGCATATGCAGGCGTCTCCGTATGCAAGTGCTAACACAACAAAAAATAACAAAGCAGCTTTCCCGCAACATCTGCAAAATAATATTCGCAATTGCCAGAATTCTAAACTTTTTTAGTGCTTCAATGCATCGTGAAATTACTTTATAATGAGAAATTCACTGCTCATCGTTGCCGGTGGCTGAATCATCTAGAGCGGAAATGGTTTCACAATTTTGAAATGCCACTGATAACAATAGCGGTCAAGTTGGCTGGTGACGATTGGCTGAAAACATAAGCTGATTCCCTGAGTTTGGCCTCGTCGCAATAGGGGAGTCCAACAGAGATTATTCGTCGCTTTCAAAGGCCTTACCAAAAACCTAGATGGGGAATCCACTCTAGAACAATAGGTGACTCCCAAATTTGGCTCGTGATGTGTCAACGAAAGCCCAGTTGCCTGATTGTTTTATCAATTACATGGATGTCATATGTTGCAATGTGGGTGGGTATTGTTTTGTGGCTATGACTATAACTGGAAGGGCGATTAAGTTTGTAGTTGCGCAACGCTAACAAACCAACTGGAAGAAGCGAGTGGTCGGTCGATCGCTAGGAAGCAAAGCATCAAGGAGGAAGATTTTTTGTCGGGAAAGAAGCTATCGTGGCAGTTAGGTTGAAAGCGTTAGGCACTACGTTAGCTAGCAACGCCAACATTCGTGAGTCATAAATTGCGTAGTTCGGATTTCCACGCAATATATTCGTTTGATCAAAATCTATTGAGTTCATCGAATTTATCCAAACGGATTTTGTGTGTTCGAGTACAACCAAAACAACTTTCAGTTCATCATGGGCAGTACGTTTTATTGCAGTAATCGCTACCATCCGTATTCCTCAGAGATCAAATCAAGACTTTCCACAACACAAACAAACACGGAGCGAAAAAAGACAGAAACTCAATCAACTCACAGTTCATCTCAAAACAACACTCAAATAAAAGTTAACTCGGATTTATCCCAAGTATCAAAAATCGGAAAATATCTTATATTTGCAAGAAATGTATGGAATTCTTCACTGCATCGTGCTGTGGACGTGGACACCCGAAAAGAATATGCGTGTCGTGTAACTCCAATAAATAAATATAGAGAGTTTGTCGCACCGTATTTTGAAATCGAAGAACATGAAAATTTAAATAAAATAGTAGAGGTCGTTCTTGGTGAAGATCAGGCTTATATTATTTTTGAACCATCGTTTGGGGACTTACATTCTCATGTTAGATCGAAACGGAGATTGAAAGAACAAGAGTGCTGCAAACTTTTCAAACAAATTGTCGAAACTGTTGCCCATTGCCACGAAAATGGAGTTATATTACGTGATCTGAAACTGAGAAAGTTTTCATTCAAAGACAAAGAAAGGTGAGTTGTCAAAATTTGGGCGAGGGCAAGACTTCTTTTGTTTAAATGTCGCGTTGAGGCGTGTTTTAAATCTTTTTAATGTCTGGCCTTGCGTAATCAAATCAACGAAAGTTTTATATATGGCATATCCTGTTGGCAATATTTAAGAATTTAGCCCAACTTTTTCTGTATTTATGAAACAAGTTGATTAATTTCCACTGCAAAATGTGATTCGCAGGATTCCCTTCCTTTTGGCTTTGCGCCCTCTGTTGTATATACGTCTTGTTTCTTCCTGTCGTGATGACGACGGGAAAGTTTCTTCAGAAAGTCAAAGGAACCTCCTGTGTCCCGAACATCCGTGCAAGACATAGCTTAGTCACCACGCAGTTTGAGATTTTTTGTTTTGTTTTATTTCATACTTAGCTTAACGTGTATGAATCAGCCATGATATCTGCTGGACTGAGTTTTGAATCGCATGAAGGAAAGCTGCCTGATTATCTGCTAACAGGCTTCTTTTTCGAGGCATGCTAAAGTCAATAACCTTAAAAAGACGGGGGCTTGACCACGTTTTCAAAAAGTTGCCAAGTTTATTGCGGGATTTTTTGCGCAATACCTTTCACCTCTGCTTGACCGATAATGATTTTATCTATTTAAATAGGCCAAATTGATGGCATACCATCGTAATATTAATGAATACTAGCGTTTCATTTCATTCATACTGTCAATGTAAGGACCCGTTCATTTCAGCTTATGTGTATCTTTAATGTTTATATGTTTTGGTAAATGGTTGGCGAAAACTGCTGAAGCTTTCGCACATGTTTTAAATTTTCATTCCATACATTCCTTTCCCACCGCAAATTTGAGAACCTATTTAATTCCTTGTTAATGCCAAAAGACACAGCTCTTTTTATTAGACTATTACAGACATTGTCCATACTGGCCCCAAATAAGCCTGCCCCCACTTCCTCATGGCAAATCATCTGGAATTTTGTTGGACACGTGCCATTCAATAATGGCTCGAGATTTCTTATTTTCGCTTCATTGTTTTCATTGAAAGTAGAGTTACCTTCGGATGAAGACAATGGACCTAACCTATCAGACTGTTTCAACCAATACACGCCTTTTAGGGAGGAAAACATTTTGCAAAAGAAATATAATTTCTATGCTTGTAGGGAAATAAATAACCATTAAATGCATTAAGCTTAAATGTATGCAGTGACCCCCTGGTTTTAGATTTTGGACAGCTAGGCTAAAACCATATATAATGCGCTGTTTTCCAACAATGAAGGAGATAGCTTTTGCCTCGCCCTTGCCACCCTTGTTCTCCAGGCCTCCTGTCTTCAATCTAGGATTTTGCCCTGTGCTCGGTTTGGAAGCTAGAACAGTTTACGTAAGAATAGGAAAGTGGGAGTAAAGCACAACTGAGCAAGAGGGAGATAAACCCCGAGAACACCCGTTTCTTGCGTCATGAATGTCTAAGGTATTATATGTGGGCACATCTTTCCTTATGCTTATTCAATAGACCACCTTCGCGTGAGTTTTGCAATCTAAAGATGTAGCGTGGGTGGTGGTAGCCACTTCGGCTTGAATTGTTAAATGCTTTACATCTTCTCTACTGGAAAAAATTTCTTTATATTTCATTAATTCAGCTTTCGCTTTATCTCCTTAAACCTTTATTCCTTGCATGTAAAATATATTGGCCCATGATAGAAAGGATTAAGTTGATTTAATGCGCTTATTTTCATAAGAAACTTGCGGCATTTCAGATATACATGCTGTTTGTTGACAAGCACCCCTCCGCCACGGAGGCAGCGGATGCGATCTGCCCTTTCACAAACTCCATCTGTTTATCTAATGTTGCATTTGTTTTGCCCCTCACGATGGCTTTCCGCTCGCTGTTGTTGGGGGGGGGGGGGAAGGGATTTTCTGTAGTTAAATGGCAATGCGTTTTACCTGGAACCAGGCATAAGTATCACTTGTCTTTTTATCAAAGTAGCATTGGTAGTAAATTCATTTACTTTTATAATTTCAGAACTCAACTCAAGCTCGAGACCTTGGACGATGCATATGTTTCAAGAGACCAGGAGGACTTGCTAACAGACAAACATGGCTGCCCAGCGTACGTCAGTCCTGAAATTCTAGAGTCCACTAATGGCTATTCGGGAAGAGCTGCTGATATATGGAGCCTAGGAGTCATGCTCTACACGATGTTATTTGGTAGATATCCCTTCCATGATAATGAACCATCAGCCTTGTTTTCAAAAATACGAAGTGGCCATTTCATCTTGCCAGACTGTATATCATCAAAGGCAAGATGCCTTCTCCGTTCAATACTTAGAAAAGATCCATCCGAACGACTTACTGCTCAAGAACTTTTAGAACATCCCTGGTTTTACGCGCAGTTCCAAACTGCAACGTCTACTAGGTTTGAGCGCAGATTTATAGACCAGTGTGTGCCAGACGTAGAGGATAACAAACCAGTTATTGAATAAATAAATTGAATAGTTGAATGCAGCTTCTAATGGGGTAAGTGGATCGACCCATCCTGAGAAACTGGGGAAAAACTGAAAGACCTATAGGATTTGTTGGGGAGATAAAAGCCAAGACAAAGAACAAGTTTTATTATACCTAATGCATCTTGTTCCAACTATTTTTCTATCATGATTATCAAAGAAACAGCATGTCCTATTTGTATTAAAAGAAATAACTCCTATACATCCCCTCCCCCTCCCACTTTTCAAATCTCGCCAGGGCGATGCTATACTCATTCCTCATTTCTTATGGCAGTTAGGTAGTTAGTTCTATGCAGAAAATTCAAAGTCGTGTTGTTTTAAGGCCTATCCTCCATAACTTCCCTTCTCTTATGCCTGGCCGCTGTAAACGTGGGCCCAGCTGGAGTGTTAGAGGCTTAACAATGATCGATAAATCAAAAAAGTTTAATTCGCATAACGACAATCTTGAAATACTGCCATTATTATTTACAACAACAACAACTCTAATGATACTGCATCTTTCTCAATCCTTACCCAATCGCTAAAGGACTTCAATAATACTGAAAACATGAAGAGTCTGCCCGCCTCCTCCATTAGTGAAGCTGCTGTAATGTAAGTGATATTAACATGCGCTGTTTTGTAAACCTATAATCGCTAATCTTTTCTCAGCTTGTCTTTTGGTGCAATGGTATTAGCCAATCACGTAGGAGATCGTTTAACAGGGAGTGCTTGGGTTGAGGGTCATTCCAACGGGCTCGAGAGCTCCAATGAGACCTTCGAAAATCTTATGCAATCGGTTTATCAAACATTGTCTTGAGGAAAGATTTCAGTTATAAGGTGATGTTTGAAAAAGGACCCCATTTTGCTCTCCCACCCCCCCCCCTACAATTCCGTTATGTCCATCCCCAAATTATCTTCGTTTTAAGAGTGGAAATTGAAATTGAAATACTTCGATATAATGAAAGATGATGTCCACTTGTTGTCTTTCATTTTTGAGAAGTTTCAGTTTTGCATGAGAAACGCCCTCTGGAGTTCTTATGGTGAAGTTGAGTGGAAGAGCAGTTTTACAGTATTGTGATTAGCACTAGCATGGGTTTCGTTGGTTTCACATGCAGTAAATTTCTCTTCGTTTTTGTTAATATTGGGAAATAATACCACTGGGTGGTTTTTATCTTTTTGTGTGTATAAATTTAAAAAATTAATTGTACTAAAAGTTATCGTACAAGGTAATGTCAACTATCACCAGCTTGTAGTTTCTTACTTATCTCTTTCTATTTGGAATCTCTATTCCACTTTGGGTTGGGGCAATGGGTATTTTAGAGCCAAAACACGTTAATCATATTTAAAGACTCTTTTTAAGTATGTTGACCAAAATGTGAGACACCAACAAAGTGACGACTTATTCGAAAAGTCCCAGATAGAACATGAGCGTATGGTCTTTTCAGGCTCTTAAACCTGTTAACCCTTTCACCCCAGGACGGGCCATATGGACCAATGACAAACACCGGAAACGATGATTTTCCAGGGGGTTACGCACAAAATATTGTGAATGTTCTGATGACAGTTTTGTATAAAAGTTTACGCTTCCACTAGTTATTTGACTGTGCTACCCCCTGATAAGCGTAGAATTATATGGGTTTTAATAGTTGACTGAAAATTAATCCGGGTGCGAAAGGATTAATTTACCGTCAATTTTGGACCTCGACTGATTTTCCAGGCCCTAGATTATTATCCCCTCATATATTCATTTGGTTTGAATTTACCCCATCATCAATGTTTCTCCCACGAGGTAAATATGTTTTTTGTTGAAGTACCTGCTTACTAACTTGATCAATCCCACCCAATGACCCAGGTTTGAACGTTGGCTGTTACTTACGTAGGAATGGTGAACCTTTGAATACGCCTTCGCACAAGCACTGGCTGTCATAGCGACATGACCTCATTTGCGGCGTGCTGTTTGTTCTTACGCCAGCGTGACATTGATACCGCCCCCAGTACTCATCTTGATTTAAGGTATGGATCGTTTTCATTGTTTGCAAAGCATGGGAAATTTTCGCGAGTCTTCTTCAATTAGTTACACATAAATCTCCATTAGAATATTTTCAAGACAGACCGAATAAAGCACGACCCTGTTAATAAATACTTCCTGGATTTCAGGTCGCAATGCTGCGTTTGTTTTGTCAAGCTCCCTCGAGGCCCAGTTCAAGGGAGCCCAAATTTGGGAAACAACGAGGAAACTTGCCCCCCTGCCTTCAGGAGTGGCGGCACGGGAGGCAAGGGGGGGCCCCAAGAAATCTCATACCCCCACCGTCGGCATGCAATTCATCTTGGTTATCAAATTGCGTCAGCACTTTGTGGATAATTCAGTGAATTTTAAATAATGTTTTAATCACCATTTTGTGCGACATTTCACCCCAGAAAGGGCCGTGTCACCCGTGTGGTCTTCTAGGTTGCAATGAAAAGTGACCCTTCTTCACAATGTATCCCACCCTGAGATTAAGCCCACGAAAATGAAACTGCGGAGAAGAGAGGAGAAGAGGAAAAAGTCTGGAGCTCAGCCCAGAAATGTCTCAACACTGGATTTCTCTTTAGTACATGTCGATTCTTTAGTTTCGATTTTCATATGGTACCTGATACGCCCCTGATATAATTATAAATACACATTAAAATTAATGTATACATGGTTAAAATTGATTGTTGCAAAAAGCCAATGGCGTTACATGGACTTTCTAATGGAGGCTACATGCGCTAAAACCGTTCTAGGTGCAAGCAGTTTCACTTCATAAATTTCCGTCGGGGCACCATCGTACATTTTTCATCGGCACTGAGGTAGCGTAAAACCGTCGGCACCTTAAAGTTTTGGTCCTGGCGCCATCCCTTCCTGCCTTTACGAAAAATTTCACATGGCTATTTATGGCCACTATTTTCCACTGAAGCTTTTGCCCTTCCCTTGATGTCCTCCAGATGTCCATGATCCAACCCTCACATATCAATATTATGGATTATCCAGGGTCGCCTGCAGCAAGGGATAGCAAAGGCAATTCCGCTCCCGCCTTTAGAAAATAAGCTTCATTCTGAACGATTGCTTTTGTTTTGTCGTCATTTCCATCATATCTGATGCTTTCTTCCTCTTGCTCTTAGGAGCATTCTTGGGGTTATCAAATAAAAAATTCAACTAACTTTTCTAGCGTCTTACAGCACCTTCAAGGCACCCTCAAATTAATGTTGAAATGACTGGAGCAGGGGGCAATTGCGAATGAGTTCTTGTGGGGTGTAGATCCTTGCCCTGATTCTGGAAGACATAAAAGTAATCTTGGCATTTGAAATGGTGTAGTTCTACAGTGGTGGTTGTGATTCGGTGCCCTTTCTTATTCACCGCTGACTTCAATCAGGCCCATTCCTATAGGGGTCTGAGGGGGGACACGACACCCCCTAGACGATTTGCTTTCGGGCAGATTTCTGTAATTTGTCCTTGTCGGCGAATGTTTAGATACAAAAGAATTTATAGGGTTCTACGCCATGTTTTGTCGAATTATGGCAGTTTGGAGCACTCCTAGTTTAATGATCTATGCAACTCTTTCCTCCCCCCCCCCGACCCCCACCCCTATCAAAAAGCTCCAGGAACTCCAAAAGTCTCTGAAAGTTCTTATTGCAAACCTGAATATTTGCTCTCTGTTTCGTGTATATTAGTTGGCTGCAAGCCATGGAATTGAAATGAGTTAAATTGGACACATGTTCACCTCTACGCAATTAATGAGCCCTTTTATGAAACCACGGAGATAGTGGGCTGCCCTTCATTAATAAGTGAAATAATATGTTACAGTGGAAAACAATAAACCAAAGACAATTTCTGTGAGAATGGCCCATTCCTAACCCACAACGGAAAGAGTTTCCCACGATAATATACTATTTGAATGAATGTTTGCCAGTTAAATCAGTGGAATATGTTTTAATCTCCATGCTTTAGAGCTTTTTGATACATATATATTTATCATAATTATTATTGTTTCTCGATATCAATATACGAGATAGCCAACCAGATATTCTCATAACTGATGATACTTACAAATAACTGGCGTATGCTTAGGGTTTTAGATAAAAAATTATCTAGTGTAAACCGAGGAGGGGGGGGGGCGAATTGATAAAGGACTGTGACGCGCAATCCACTCTGAGCTTTAATATAATTTTGGAATGAAGCTGAATTTGAATTTGGTATCCCAAAATGATATCGATCGGTATTTTCTGCAGGTAGAATGCATCGTTAAAAATGAATTTAATGCCTAATTTCCACCTTATGCCTTCATTCTTACACACACATCCATCATCGTTTTGGCGTGTCTGCAAGTTTACAAGCAAATATCTATGAACGCACGACATTGAAAAGCGTGGTATTAAAAACTTCTTCTTTAAAGTAATTGAGGATATAACTTTTTATATTTGGAAACATGAACATGAGACATAGCAAGCATTTTCAATGAGAGGCGTTCATCTTGATGTAAAAAAACCACCTAACAAGGTTAATTTCTTTAATTTGGCTCTATTAATTGACAAAATATTGGTCAGAAAAAGACCCGGACCACACCCTAGTTTCATCAAAATGAACTGTTATAACCAGTGGCATAGCTAAAGGGGAGCAGAGGTGGCAATGCCCCCCACCAAGCCTCCATAAAGGTGTTTGTCGGAAACTTTTTCAAAACTTTAAAGTTTGTTGGATTATTGGAGTAATATTTTCAGCTTTCGACACTGCACCAAAAATTCGTAACTACGCCACTGATAATGACATTTAAATTTCCTTAAAATCGTGTATGGAATCGCTAGCTTGTTGTTTGTATAACAAGGGTGTGTCCTTATAGCAAAGGTGTAGGCCTAACACAAAAGCAACAAAAATAGCCAAGCAGATGTGCACTGAGAGATCTAACGCCCACAGAAAGTAAACTTAGTAAATACGAGGTTTATTACGGTTGCACAGCATCAAAGCGGCTTAAACTACAGGTAGAAGTGAAAGAAGCTGCTATTGCTTAAATTTTTGTCTGGTACTTGAAAAAGCTGTTCAAGTCTTTCGTTTGTTTTCGTGGGTGTCACACCCACTTCATTGCCATCGAAAAATATGCGATGTATTGGCCTGAGCCTCCTTTTCATTTATCAGGCCCCGTTTTCAGTTTGCACAGTTGATATTTTTGTCAATACCATTATGATAATGCACTCATGAAACAAACTCGTCCTTCAACTAGCTTGCTTAGATGTACTAGAGAAGCATAGCTACTGTCTTCTGGGGGCAAATTCGAGGACAATAATTTATCTACCTGTTAACCCCCATGATGTACAATGACTTAAATAAAGATCTCTAGACGTTAAAATGATGGGGATTAAAATGGGAAGACTAATAACTGCTGATAATTTTTATCGACTCCACGAATCTTGCTCAGTCCTTGTCAACGATGCTACTAATTGAAAAAAGGTTTCTTTTGTTTGAAAAAACTCTTTATAAGAAACGCAGTACAATCAATAACAGTCGAGAAATTCTTCGCGCTAATATCATCCAGCATACATCAAAGAAAAAACATACGCCTTCATCTCTCATGTGCTAGTCAGAGGCATCTCTCTTTAGCATTCCAAAAAATTGCTCTGCTGTGTTAGTATTACTCATGAAAATTTTGATAAACAAGGAAATAAAACAGGTGGCTGGTTGTTTGGTTGGTTGGCTGGTTGGTTGTTTAGTTGGTTGGTTTGTTGATTAGTTAGTTAATTAGTTAGTAAGTTAGTTAGTTAGTAAGTTAGTTAGTTAGTTAGTTAGTTAGTTAGTTAATTAGTTAGTTAATTAGTTAGTTAGTTAGTTAGTTAGTTAGTTAGTTAGTTAGGTTGCTAGTTAGGTAAGTAGGTAGCTAGGTATTTAGTTGGTTAGTTGGTTAGTTAGTTATTTACTTGCTTACTTAATTAGTTAGTTAAATAGGTAGTTGGTTACTCGACTATGCATTGCCCCGCACGCTCTCTTTGGAAGCTGAAAGTGCACCGCCCCCACTTACGGATTAAAATCAAACGTCATGATATTCAGATAATCGTCACGGGGCACAATTCAAGAAAATCTAGACACCTATCTAGAAAATATCATAATTCAATGTGCTGTGAATATTTCATTGTGATGATATCAATACACGTGATGATATGCATTCTACTGTTCCCTCGCACGCAAACATCTTTCCAAGTAAAAGTTTTCCTGTTTCGATTTAACCTTGGCGTAAGCGGAACAGGAAAAAGTATCTCGGTAGATGGGATTACTCCTGGATTGCCTCTTAAAAAACAATGGTAGCTAATTGAGCAATCATTAATGCTCAAGCAAAAAACATGCCGATGTATAAGCAGTATAAAATCCTATGATTGTAAAAAGAATTTTAGGACTGAATATTCCAACTTTCTACCAATAATTTTTGATAAAACAGGGGCGGATCCGATCCTAATTTTGAATGAACTTTTGAATAAGAATCGAAAAATAAGGAATAACATTAAGCATTATGCAAAGCAAGGCGATGCCAATAGCACTACCGAGCAGAGGGCCTAAAATTAACAGTGAACAATCAGGGACGTCGCATAACGGGGTGGGAGGGGGAGGAGCGCTGCATCCCCCTCAATCCTGGATCTGTCGGCACAACGAAGGTCTCGTCGGTAAAAGACGAAATTTTGGGACTGTCTTGTTTTGTTCTGCTTTCGGCGTAATTTCAATAAAACGCGTAAAAGATTACATCATAGTAGCTTACTATAAAAGAAATACAGGTTTTGATACTAACGAAAATTTCACTGCTTATTACAGACAAGATACACATCCAACGCCTTGATATCGACCACGCCCTAAAACCACAACCCCCTTTTATCAAATCATAACCTTGTACCCCCCCCCCCCCAAAAAAATGGGGGGCTTCGCCGCCGCGAACAACAAGAAAACGAAAAATGAAAATGAATTTTGAAGTTAATTTTTGGTCTCCAAGGCATTAAAAGATTTGCCGTGAAAACCTTGAATTACCCCCTTGTATAAATCCCTATCCTGAAATTTCTGCATTCTAATAAGCCCTCAACAAAAGAAATACATAATTGAAGTCTATAATAATGCACGTAGAATCTATGAACTTTTTAACAGTCCCAGGGTTCCTGTAAGAACTTTGCTTCAAAAAATAGAAAGTTAGCGAAATGCAAGTGCGGGGAAAAAATGGCAAGAAATACGAGAAGATCAAAATAGTTAGATTGTTCGAGAGTGGACGGTAGTGGCGGAGCCACGGGGCTGGTAATGTAGATTCATGCCCTCCACTTTTCTGTAGATATTGTAATGTAGATTAATGAAAAATTTAGAGTAGGGGTATCCAATAATTGAGTTTCATTTCTTAGTCACATACTGTCTTGCAAATTGATCGCAAAAAGATTCGACCTTGCTAAACTTTCCTAAAACATTGTGTTCAGGAGGGCGTTTCCCTAAATCTGAAAGGCGTGGCAGGACCTCCCATCATCGTCTTACCCTCCCACTTTGCAGAGGCTAGCACCGCCGCTGGTAGTAGGGGGCGGATAGTGTCTGCCATCCCATCCACATGATGCAAGGGTCCGTTCTAGCACAGTATGCAAAAAAATGGGGAATCTATTGAAAATTTGCCCAACAAAAGCCAGTATCGCTCTAATAAATGACACTTTTCTCATTATAATGTCGAAATATAACCAAGTTAGGCCTTCACCTCAAGCAAATTCAAATCATCAAGCATAACAGTGGTTAATACATCTTCTTGTAGAATTCGGTGGGAAGAATCGATAGTAACTAATGGATAAATGACAACAAAAAAGAGCAAATCACTTACACCATAGTAAAATGTAACTGCATTTAACCGTAAGCGTCCGCTATCAGGCCCGCCATCCTTGCTTCTGCAGACTAAAAATAATTTGTAAAATTAAACCACATTGCGACTTAAAACGTATGCCTATGTCATGGGGAATCAAAAACAAAAGAAGCAACTGTGTTTTTTCTTCAAAGAATCACCCCATGACAGCAGATGTTTTATCTAAGAAGCATCTCTAGAGACCTTTTAAAAGTGTCAAAACAATAAAATCATTTGGGGCAACATTGTTTGCTAGAAATAATAATTTTCAAGGTTTTTGATAGCAGCCCCCTTATAGCAATACGGGCCTGGATTCACAAAAACCCACAAACAAGCTAAGGGGTGGGGGACTTTCCAACAAATAGTACACAGAGCCGTAGAAATGAAGCTTCGTGGAATGAATGGTGCCAAGTATGGGATTTAACCCTGAATTTATATTAAAAAATGCGTTAGCGACAGTATTTTAGCTGATCTATACTAAATAGTACCTCTTTGGTAAATGGGTGTGGGTGCTGGGACAAATTGAAGGTCATGAAATCTTGAACACAATAGTCAATATTTCTCGGCTGACAATATGTTGTTTAATTGATTGTCACTTCTAGTTTAATAGACAGTTTTATAGACAAAAGAAAAATTCTTTTGGAAAACTGTGTATTGAAAAAATTTGCTTTACATCAAAACAAAATTGTATCTATAAGCGAATGATACCAAAAACGAAAACTATGTAAACAACAATAATTCTGGTCTATAAATCAACACAACTATGAAATAATTGTTGCCAAAATAGTAAGTAAATCTTTGTCTTAATATTTTGCACAATAGTGGGGGGGGGGGGGGTGGGCTAGGCTGCAGCAGTTACAAACTCTTTGATTATTATGAGAACGCGTTGGGTGTGGGGGTGTGTGAAACCCCCAAGGCAAAAAAATTTATGTTTCAAAACAAGACATTTTGACCATGAAGGGGTATTTCGTCGCCAAGTTGGCTAGCTTTTTGCAAATAGTGGATTTTACGCCCATTTTGTATGCAAATTTTTCCTGGACAGCCTCCCTAAAATACGTTTCTAGTTACGGCCCTGGTATCGATTACGTCCAACAGGAACTGGCGATTTCAGAAAGGGATAATACAGATCGATCGATACAGAATGTGTTTGTAACGGTATCATCGATGAGTCCCAAATCAATGAGGCAGGCTTGCACTGTATGCCAAATGGGCGTTGTAATTGATTCGCCAAGAGAACTTATCTCCCATTCCCTAATCATTGTCGTGTTTTTCTTACAAAACTTCATTCCTACTCTGCAAGCTACTTAACAAAATAATTTTACAAATATAAAACGTTGCAAAAGATGTAAAAAACTCATCTAGATATATTACCTATATTTCCCTGTCAATTAACGAAATACTAATTCTATGGTTTATCAATGCATAAATCTCACTTAAACAAAATTATAAGGTAACCCAGGAGCATCACGTTATGAATGTGGGAGGGGTTATGGATCAGCCCTTCCAATTATGATATTAATGGCTTCTTGCCAGGCCAAAAAGGTTGCCAGATTTTCTGCCAGACTTATGCATATTTCAAGTTTAAGCACGGAAAAATGTCATCAACCTCCAAACAAAGACCATGAAGTGGCACCCCTGAGTTCATCTTGATAGATTAGATGTAGGTAAGTTAATGAGTAATGAAAGCTCTACCATCAATTTTTACTTTATATAATCGGCAGCTATAGTTTCAATATAGCGACAGAAATTGATAATCTCAAAATGCAAACAATTTAGAGAAAAGCTCTATACAAGCGTTAGCATCAAGGCAAAAACTTTGTGGCAAATTAGCCTCGAAAAAATCCAAACGAATCATGAACAGCCCCAGAAACAATATAAAAATTTAAAGAACACAGTTCCCTCCCTAGCTATGAAAACATCGTCAAGGGATTCTCGTTATATCAGAGCAGCCAGGAGGAATTGATGCTTGGCGCTGCTAAACAAACATCAGCAATGCCAGAAAACTTCTACAAAGAATGCTGCAACCCCCACCCCACCCATGCCTTTGATACAAGGACTATGATAAGAAATTTGCTTAAAATTATTGAGACGCTATGTTGCGACAAAGTCTTGATTGGTGGTATAAGGAGCCCTTCCTCCCCTTATAATTCCCGCCATTGCATACAAGCAATGTCTACTCGTCGCCCTGTGAATCTCTATGATCAACAATTGTTACTTTAAAACGAGAGGATTTTGAACGCTGTTTTAAACGAGATGTTATCGGACTTTGCGGAGGTTTTTGCTCAAGTGTTTCACGAGAGCGAGCTGCATCTGGACTCAGGCGGGTGTTCGTGAAGGAGGATGCCCTGTCCGACCTGATTCTGCTGCTGTCGTGAAGCATCTTAATAACAAGGTCCAACTTCTTGTCCATATTCTCAGCCTAGGAACAGAAAAGTATTTTTTATAGATACATTCAAGATACTTCTTTATAGATACATCGAGTATGAAAGCTGCGGAAATCAAAGAATAAGTTAAGAATAGTAGCGTGGTTAAAGCTTTCTTTGCAAAAATACCAATCGTCGTTGCTATAAAATTGTTCCTATACAAGGAGTGTACCAAGCAAACAGAGAAGCAAGTTCTAAAACACACACCATGCAGACCAATTTCAACGAAATACAGTGCAACATTTGTGATGGAAAAGCTAGCAAAGTCATTGAGAAGAAAAGCCAAAATTTGGGAGAAAACTAGGACATTGTATCCTGTAAGGCAGAAAATCCCTGAGTTCCCCATAGGTATGGCCTTTTATCAACACCTCGAATTGCGAAGATGGAGCCAGCTTTTGTTTAAACCCAGGAATGAGCAGAAGCTTAAGCATCAACCTTTCATCAGCCGTTCATTCAATTTGAAAAAATCTATGCCATAAATAAATTTTTTCGACTGCGGGCAGATAAACCTGGTGAAATAGGATTAGTTTAAAAGTATCATGAGTTGCCTTGGAGTTGGTCAAATCAAGGGAAATGGACTTAAAAATATTTCCTTCTTGTTTCAAAAGATGCGGTTCATCTTATAGGATTTAGACTTCGTTTCCAACAGCAATATTTAACATTGCGCGAAAACATCTGAGAGATATTTATACAATCAGACAAAGTCAATTATATCATGATTATTTCACTGATCTTGCGCGAGTGTCAAAGACCTCGATAGAATTTTCCAAGTAACTACAATACTGTTTTATATAAGGGCAATTTTAATAAGAATGCGAGCCTCAACACTGATCGGAAATGAGAGCGAATTTAAAACAAGCTTAGGCGAAAGCACTGTCGTAAAGTGTAATGTTGGATTGAAATGCATAAACCTTCCAAAAACATCTTGACATCAAAAGTAATTTTTTTAACATCTTTTGTCACTTCTAATCTTAGTTTTTGTTAAATAGTTGCCCCTGGTGAAACAAGTTACTATGTTAACATGTTTATAATACTTATGATAGTCATGACCTTTGAACGATACTGACCCCCACTTTCCTTCTAATTCAGACCCACTCATAAAAACATTAGATCTCTTTCGACTCATAAAATTATAACTGGATAATAAGGTTACATATTACCAATGCCCAATGTGAGCTGGTAAAGACCGTGGGAGGTACTGGCCTTTTCGAAGCGGTATTCAACTGAGCAAAGCTAGGCCAATGGTATTTACTATAGCCTTGGCAGGGAAATTTTGAATCCAGGTACAAATGTAAACGCTCTGAAAACACGGATCAATATTTACAATTGCTCTGTTATGATTCATATAACTGTTGTTAAGGAAGCTAATTTAATCCACCCTATCATCGTCTGTTCATGCGGGAAGAATCAAGAGTGCATTTATTCAACCGAGTAAGCCCTTTCGGGTCAGCAATTCACTTCCTAATCTGGTCACGAGAAGAATTTTTTTGCAGTTATGAAAAAATTAACATATCTTTCTTAAGCTTTGCTTTCATAACAAATATTTGGGTCAAGTCCCAGATCGTCAAATATATAGGAAACTCGGTATGGGATTGCGGTAAAAGGACGTCCCTAAGATGTTAACACAGTGTTGTGCGGCAAGCAAGCAAGCAAGAAAGAAAGTAGCAATAAGCAAGCAAGATAGCAAGCAAGCAAGATAGCATGCAAGCAAGATAGTAAGCAGGCAAGATAGCAAGCAATAAGCATGCATACAAGCAAGATGGCAAGCAAGCAAGATAGCAAGCAGGCAAGATAGCAAGCAAGCAAGATAGCAAGCAATAAGCATGCATACAAGCAAGATAGCAAGCAAGCAAGATAGTAAGCAGGCAAGATTGCAAGCAAGCAAAGAAGGAAGCAAACGAGCAAGCAATAAGCAAACGAGCAAGCAATAAGCAAACAAGCAAGCAATTCCTATTTTTAACCCAGGCTAGGGTTAACGCAGCTTCATTTTAGCTGATGTGGGCCTGGGGTGCTAAGGTGTGTTCCTCAAACATTTCTCCTGAGTACCCATTCACCGACCTAGGAAGGATGTACAGCTGGGTTGGTTAAATAACTGTGTGGACAAAGGGCTTTGATCTCGAACCGCGAACCTCTTGGCTCTAGGCTCGAGGACCTGCGCCTCCAGGGCGAATCTGGGCTCCTGTTTTCAAAAGATCTTCAGCGCAGAGCGTCAGACCGTTTATATTATTGGCGCAATTTTTTGGCGCAAAGAAATTTCCCATAGAAAATGATGCAGCACTTTGGTGCAGTAGCAAAGAGACGGACGCTGTGGCGCAGTGCATTACTGTAGAGGTAAATAGGACTTTGGAGGAGGCATTTATACAACATTTTTATCTGATTTTGCGCAGTCTTCGCCTAGGGAAAAGTGGACATACTCAAATGCAGGTATGCAGGTGCTCAGGAGCTGGGAAAATGAAGAATAGATCTATCCACTTTGTTGCTTCAGTATATTCAACTCACAAATATGAGGGATGGAGCCCCTCTAAATACAAACCTCATTCCTCCTCCCTCTCCACTGAAAAATTAGTATAGGGTACCATTATGACAACGACTTCTGCCAGGGCAATGAATATTATTATTGTTTATTCATGGTTTGCTAATTTTTCCGTACTTTCCAATCACCAATCGAGATAAACAAGTCAAATAAGATTTAAGATAACTCACCTTCCTCTCTAGAACACCTAATCGCTTAGTGACATTGCATTTGCATGTATCCTTAACTGTATCCTCTGAAATAAAAAGAGAGTAAATATAAAAATTTCAATCAACAATGAGTTTGAACGTAATATCTAGTAAAAAGCTAGGGCTGGGCACTGTCACAACGATTTCTATTGATTTCTGTTTTGACGATTTCCTTGCAGTTCTTTTGAAGAAATTGGGCATGATGACGGGCAAATGATTTGAAAAACTTATACTTTTAAAGCTCTATATCGATAAAAAAACCCTAAACCTAAACCTAACCTCCCTCTATTTCTGATGGAGAGCAGAAACATATTATATCAGAAGTTTAAGCAGACGTGATACTAAGCAATCATGACCGACATACAACATCCTGCAAAATTTTTGGATCCCGAGCAGCAAAACAGGAAATTGGGCCTTACCTCCCTCTGTCGATGTTGGTCTTATATAAAATGGTCTGTACCGTGGAGATACATGATAAAAAGTACGTTTATCTCCAATTAACATTGACAAGGGGGGGGGGAGGGATTGAAAACTCTGCTTTTTGCCATAGGGGTCCTAAAAAAGTTTGCAACTGATTTACGTTTTAAGAAGCAAAGAGACAAGAAGATGCACATTTCAAATAGTGACAGAAAACAGAAATTTAACATTTAACAATAAATCGTTGCCCGGATATCAATTTATTCAGCACACTTTAAATATAGACGCCCCGCATTGGATTCGATAGTCGACACAAATTATGGCGTTACCGATTTATATTAAGGGGTAAGACCAGTCCTTAAGCCCATCGCCCGAATATGCCCCCAAGCCCATAGAAGCCCCAGGCTTCTCTAGCCTTTTTTTACATTATTGGATTGCTTTTGACCCTTTTGGCCTTTGCTAAAACTTCAACTTCACTGAAAAAAGTATTTATCCTTTTGATTTTGCCATATTTGTCTAGGTATCGGGACAAATCTTCATTTTTCGAGTCCCTCGGCAAAATGTTCCCATGGGCCTCGATATGTTCCGTTAATGCACTGACTACCAGACCCCCACGGCAGCCTCGTTATATTTATCAATTCCATCATTTTAGATTTGCAAAGATATCTAAAATTAATAGGTGAGAAAGTTTGCTGTTCCATAACATTCTTGAGATTTCAGGGCGGCAAAATGAATAGATACGATAAATAACTTATAACTAGTTTACGTAATATCAAGAAACGCTTTTTAAAAATTAATAGATGATCTTCAATTTCTCGATCTTTAATATCATCCGCTAACCAAACTGGTTTTGAGGTGTAGCACTAAATCAGCTTCATCACATTGACAACAAATTTCGATTCATGGTAGCATTCAATGATCTCAATACATACTGATCTTGTATGCAGCAACATCAGCACTAAACACAAGGCGAGCAAGCAGATATCTATTGTTTCTGAGGACGCTATTAAAATCTAATCAAAAAATAATCCCAGGCCACGTTGCTATGCAGTCAAAATATAGCAATAAATAGCGTTGTTTAGAGCCAGTTGACGATACCGGCGTGGTTTATCACGCAAAATAGGACCCCATCACACATCATTCCAATGACTGGCACATCAGAACGTTTACATGTCAATTATACGGGCCATGCAGCTCCTTCGAAGCATAGATGCTTGCACTTAAGCCATGAACACATGCTACAATTTAGATAACTTGGAGAATAAAATGCTTTCAAACAAATTTTGCCCCTCTTTCTAGAAGCTGCAATTTAACTCTGTACAATCTTTCCTCATAAGAATATCAACCTTCAAATTGATCATACATCAAGAGCAAATTTCGACAACCTAAGACTGAAGCATGTCTTAAAATCTAATATGTCTAATCTCGAAAACCTAAACTACCATGAACTACCATGTAAGCCTGAGGAGAACTGACACCACTGTCGCTTCTCTTCTTTGATTCTCGCGCATTAGTTACTATGTTAACATGGTTCATAACATGGAATGCTGTCTAGTTTATTGTCTAATTATTTCCATCATTAATCAATATGGGGACAACCGATCCTAATATTTGAAGAAAAAAACCAAAACTTGCAATATCCTCATTGTTTCTACTTTTAAATTTCAATGCTATTACCCCTAAAATCTGATGTTTTCACCACATATGCAGCAACCCTAACCAAAGATGCGTACAGCAGGGGAGAGGGTGACGATTACCTTGCTTCAGTGACATGACCCCTTACTCTGTAGTGCAGCAGGTAACCCTGACCTTAACAATTATGGACATTGATAAGGAAAGGCAGGATATATGAATATGGCAGAAAAAAAGTCTGATATTGCATGAAATATTTAGCATATGATGCTGCAGTAAAACTATGTCCAACAGATGAGTATCTATTCTTAATTACAATGCTCACAACCCAACAACACAACACAGGTCTCGCGGCTACCATTCAACACAGGGAATTACCATGATCAAGGAGTGGTACACCGTCCGAAAAGCGACAAATTTCGCCAACAAAAGAATTCGTCGTACACCTGCAATCGGAGAATTTCTCGTCTGGGCAACGTGGCATCCCCATTTCAAACAACTGGGGTAGCCAGGTAACGGAGATCGAAGCTACAGGTGAAAGTCTTGAAAGCGAAAGCACGTGGTCAGGTGATTAGCATACCTGTTATATCGTTATTAATTTCACGCCATCCAGGCGGGCATGATACAGTTTACGCTTTGATTGTTGTGCGCACGCTAGGATTGACGATAATAGGAAGGAACTGGCCGTGATATGCATAACACGCGCTCATTTACAATACAAACATCGAAATAACAATTATGTAGATAAGAGAAAGCTAAAGGAAATGAGATTATGAAAATACGATTGAGATGAAAAATTCACAGGCTTCATATCTCTAATTATCAAAACATGACCTTATTATCAGACAAGGATGGGACTGGGGCCAAGTTATACAATGATTTGCCTTCAAAACTAATAGCTGTCAAAATGCAAAAGATTTTAGGTAAAACTTGTCTCATTTCAAAAAATATATGTTTTTTTGATTACATAGCTCGACTTGTAGGAAATGTAAATATAGTTGTTAATATTCTTTTGCTTTTCTTTTTTAAACACGACAATAAGTGATAATAGCAAGAATTGTTGAAGTTTTTAGCCTGATATTCGTATTATAAAATATAAAATATTCGTATTATTATTATAAGTATCACAAAATATAAAGCAGTTAGATTTACAAAGCATTTTTTAAGTACATTAGGTATTTTCTTCCATAAATCTTCCGATTTTCTTGACATGCTTTAAACATAGACCAAAGCCGGGGAAACTACATCTTAAAAAAAATTACTTATACTGCAATAAATTTCATATACTAAATTTATTGCTGCCGAAACAAGGAATTGAACAAGCCTGAACTTATGAACTTTCGAAAGATTTTTTCTTAGACATTATAACGATAACTAGTCAGCTTAAACTACCGAACTTCAGCGAGGTTTGACTTGTATTTTGATAGATATTGATGATATGAAGTTTCAAACAAAGATTGCAACTCTAAGAATAGTTAGTATTCCCCCTCCATTAATTATGCCCTGACTCACTACTTCTATTAACGCCTCGCTTTGAGCTTCGAAAAAGAGATTCCCTTTAAGTGCTGTGAAAAGCTGGTACAATCGAACGAGAGATACTAGTGAAGTTAACTCCAACGTTCAGAAAGATAAACTTGGCAACATTAAGAAACAACCTATAGACGCACCCTTGGAAGATAAGCTTTGATTTTTCCTATATAGACGAATTAACCAGTTTATGTATTTACAGCCATTAATACTTCCCTCGTTATCAATAAATGCAATAATAACTGAAATAAATAGTGACAAGGAGAATAGCAACACAGGGACAAATATGCATTTACCTAATAGTTGACGATAAGTAATACTATGCAAGAATGTAAATGCCAGTACGCAAGGGTGAAAGGAATTTAATTAACCATACCTTCAATACCAAGAGCTGTTTCAACTCTAAAAAGAAACAGATTATACGAAAATTAGACTGATATACACATGAAATCAGTGGCCTAATATTGAGGGGGCAAGCCCATTGTTTTAGTGGGATGACGTTCACACTTTTCCATTGTTTTAGAACAAATAACTATTTTCTACTAAATATTAGGGGGAGACTGCTTCCCTAATTTTTGAAATGTAAAGGGTTTGTCAACAATTTTGGGAAAGGATACTCTTAAAGTAAGAAGCACTTTAGAGTTCCTTTTAACCCTTAACTTTTCCATTGTTTAAATAATTCTTGATAAAATTTCATTAATGACATCAGATTGGTAGTTTCACGGTAGAAGCATTGGAAAAAATGTGCAAATTTCCAAAAGGCATAATTTCCAAATTTCAGCATAAAGCCATCCTACCCATTTGAAAACAATTTGAATGTAAGATATTAGCAAAAGAATTTGGTTGAATAATCCTTAGCAGCAATTTTGCATATTGGCACAATCCCATTAGTCATTAGCACTCTTTAGTACTCTCCATGAAGTTCTAAGCTTTCTTTACGTATAACATGTCGGTAAAAAAAAACAGAGAGGATGATTATATAAAGAGCATGTAAAGATATATTCAAATACTCCTTGAGTTGAGGTCTTTGGGTGAACTCTTTCTTTTTATAGGAACAATTTTGTAACTGCATGAGCCTAAAACCTTTTCCCGAAAGTAGAGCAAATTAAGAGAAAACTGAGGCCGAAGCACTGTCGTAAAGATTTCTTTCGATTTCAATCGTTCAAGACTGGTTATACAAGGTGCTTCAAGCAAGCTGCAACAAAAACACGAAACTGCCAATCTAGCATGAAGGAAAAGTAGCCTGATTGGTATTGATCACGTGAAAAATTCAATGAAAGATTCTCAATGGCTGTCTGCTTCTTACTTAAATACCTTGGTACAAGACACGTCTATCCTCGATATGCGATTCAAACTATACGTGACAATATGCTTAAAGTTTGCATCTGCCATCTGCCGTTAGTAATTCATCCGTAATTAAATGTCGAGTTTGTGTGATTCGCATCTCTATGAATCTATTGCCATGTTACATAAAAAAGAGGAGCGTACCTAGATTGAAACCTTTTTATGTATCCAAACATTTCCATTTGTCCAGCAGTGTATTGTTCGATGACGTCCTTCACATCGTATGGTCTTCGTGCCTCCTAAAACACCATCACAATGCTTGGTCATAAACAAGCAAGGAATGAAGTAAGAGAGTAAGTGAGAATGTAAGTAAGCAAGTTAACAAGCAAACAAGCAAGAAAAAAAAAGCAACCAAACAAGCAAGGAAGCCTGCAAGCAAGTAAACAAGGAAATAAGCAAGAGATAAAGCTAGAAAGTAAGCACAAAAGCAAGAAAGCAAGTAAACAAGCCAGAAAGTGAACAAGCAGGTAAACAAGAAATAAACAAGAGAGAAAGCTAGAAAGTAAGCAAAAACTAGGCAAGAAAGTAAGCACAACAGCAAGAAAGCAAGCCAGAAAGTGAGCAAGCAAGCATTTTTATTTGTTAATCAATGTTTGGGTTCTTTCCGCCATTTAGCTAAAATGGACGAGCAACGTTAAGGCCTGTACCAATTTACCCTCCCCGGGAGATGGCCAGTTGGGTGGTTAATTTAACTTGTGGATAAAGGCTCCGACTGTGGTCTCGAGAGGTGATATTACTTTTTAATGTTATTCCTATTAAATTAAATCAAGTCAAATCAACCTAATAAAAATCTGCTTTGAACTTTTCAGAGCACTTAACTCCCACATACCTTGAACTTTTTGATTGAAACAAAAAGCTGGACTTCAAGAATGAATCTGATCGCAATTCTCTCCACAGCTGTCAGCCTTGAAAGAAAAGATACAGTTAAAAAAGCATCAGTTATAGAAGACAAAATGGGTGATATTTGATAATCAGAGCTGAACACAATGTGTGTGCAAGCATGGAATACTATTGGTTACATTGAAATTTGATCATCTCGTCTAACGACTAAGGGTATTTCTCATATTTGCTCTGTGATACTATATTTCAAACAGCCATCATCAATCATCAATCATAAATCATCAAGCATCAACAAGCATCATCATCACCGGTCCATCACCAAAATCATCATCATCAGCAATCATAAATCATAATCATCATTGCCAATTTTTCACTCCTATTTCGGCATTTTTTATTTCATTTCGTTCTTATTTTCCACTTTAATATCTATAGTTAGCGTTTGCAGAAGAGGTCGTGAGTGTGTTGTTTGTCAACATTAAAGGAGTCACATATTTGAAAAATAATCCTTGAAAAGTCATTGAAAATTGAGGAGACTTGCTGTCACCAATATCAAGCAGACATTACCGCTGAATGAAATGTCATTTTATCAGTGTGCGATAATTCAATAAAAATTATAATAATAATAATATTAAATGATAATAATGAATTATCTATACACTGTATTTCTATCGGCTGCAGTTGATTGGACGCTAATATACAAGCCCTATTGCCCTTAGAATAAAGAAAAATAAAGTTTTAACATGAAATTTATAAAAACCTGTGACGTCTCCAGTCCATGAAAGTGATTAAAGCTTACTGTTATCATAGTAACTATAAACGTCTATCAAAGCTAAAGAACATTAAATTGAGGGCTAAGACTCACATGGAAAAAGCTGAGGGCAAGCTATCGAGCCATGTGTCAACATTATAAATTCAAAATTGAAAAACAACAACAGCAAGAAAAAAGTAAGAAAGAAAAATAGAAATGATATGAAACAATTATGAAAATAAGCAATATCTTGGGAATTCGATGCCCCCACATTTAGCCCTCTTGTTGAGAACAGCAGAAGTGCAGATCTGAATGCGAAAATCAGCTGTGTTCAATTGTGAAGAATATAGTGCTATTTAACTATTTACTCTCTAACAAACCAACTCTCTGCATGTGAAATTTAAGTAAACCAGGAATAACCAGTTTCCGTATTGAAAGAGTTAATATTTACAATGGTAGCAAAATGCGTAGGTGAGCAATTCGGAACTCAATTCAACCAGACACTTTCCGCAAACGAATGCCTCAAGAGCTCAAATAGCGAAATTCCTAGGACAAAGTTAGCGAGATCTTCCTTATTATAAATGTTTATGCAATAATCAACGATTCTTTTGAGTTTGGTTACTCAAAAGGCTTCAAAGATGGTGTAGCCATACTATAACAAAATGTGGTTCAGTATGGAAGCTTAACCCTTTCATCCGGGAGCGACCATTTGGTCTAAAACTTCCAGCAAGGATTGGTTAATCCTGATACCTGGATACACCTGCTTTTTTACGATTTGTGAAAATTTTCGACACACCATCAAATCTTGAACCTCCTTGCTTTCTAGCAGATGCTTTTAATGTTACTGTACAACTATGTAATCACCGGGGGTGAAAGGTGAGGTTGAATACAGGCTCGGAAAGAAAGGTAAAGTAGTAAATAAGGGGAGCCGTTGAATAAATTGGTGGAATAAACAGATTGATTACATGTGATGATGGCGATTGTTGGAAAATCAACGACTTCAACCTACCACTTACTGATCTCAAAAAGACTGGAATCGAGCTTCTAGTGTTTAGAAATTAAGCCAAAAATTTTTTTGCGGCGGCGATCTTACTAGGATACACAAAGCTGCGGGTCCTAGTGTGGAGTCAATGGCAAGTCCCTTGGCATCGATTATTAAATGTTAGTTAACAGACTTTAAAGCTCTTGGAAGGTACATTTTCGATATAATTTTTGTGTAATTTATACATCTTGTTTGCTGTGGTTCTTTCTTTGGTTCCTACTAATATGGCGCCGATCTTGCTTCAAAAGGTTTGATTCTAAAACAATAGGTTGCTCGATCCAGTCTTTTTTTATGACGTCCCCCTTCTATATCACTGCTGGTGTCGGCTCTAGTTGTTTCTATTCTCAATTGCATGTGAGGCAGAATTTGAACTATCGTTGCTTTAATGGTCAGAGCAAGCCTCAGTGTCATATAAACGAGGCACTTGTAAAAAACGTTGCCTTATACAATCTCAAGGTGCACCGTAGCTCAAATATGAAATTGAATCCAAAGATGGATCATACACAAGGGAAAATAAATAAAACAGCAGGATTGCTTCGAAGAAATTTTTCATTCAGCTCGAGTCATGGTAAAGAGGAATTAAATGTATTCCAGCTTAAGTATTCTTGTGAATTTTGGTCACAAGTACTTAAGAATTAAAACATCAGATAGAAATAGTTCAAAGGCACGAAGACCGTTTTGTAACAAACCGGTGAAGGTTCAGTGTAGATGCTATGCTTAAAGATCGGAACCGGGAACGATTACAAAAAACAAGGATACTACATCCAAAAAACGCTTTTCGACAATATGGGTCTTAAGCCCATTGCCTTCCTCGGAAACATATTTCTTTCGTTAACTTTACTTTGTAAAAATATTTCTCTTCTTCTAAAACTCTTAGCCAGTTCGGCACCGATGCCCCCCTATCTGATTTTTGTTGAGAAACTGCCACTTAAAAAACGACAAATGTTAGTATGAAAGCTCTTATATGTACTAAAGAACCTTTTTTACAGCTAATATCTGAGTCCTACCACAATTGATATCTAAAGGTAACCACCAAACCAATATTGTGTGGTTGCCAATGGGTCAGACGTACATCTAAATTTGTTACTGACCACTCCATAATGACCGAAATTGTCTTCCTGATATACAACGCCAGCCTTGGCATCAAATTGGCATCCTCCAAGAGAGCTGTCGGTGTGCACCAACCATGCATTTTTGCCCTGCCAGAAAGGCACAGTTATTTGATAACCAACATGTCCACGAATATTGACATACTCCACCTTTTTGCATATCTGAGCGCCAAGAAATGTAGTGATGTCAAATTCGTTGAAAGATGCTCTCAAATAATCTCTGTAATCAATATTGAACTTTTCAAAACTGCATGTAGCTCTCCAATGCGACGAATGCGACTTCAAAAATGACATTTCCGGCTTTGAAAGTCTGTAGGCAATCCAATTTGGTGTTTTCTCATTCACTGGCACATTTTCTGTCAAAGGATCGCGTCTGAAGGCAGCAAGATTCTTGTTTGCAAGAGACCACGACATGACCAGCGTCCATGCTGAACCAGGTTCGGAAGTAAAATCACAATAGACGATAGACGTTTCGCCATTTTGTCCAGCCACTGAATAATACCCGTTTGCCTGAACACCATCTTTCATGTAGTCCAAACATGTCTTTGGAAGTGATTTGATCGCAGCTCCGTGTATGCCATGTTGATGCACGAAAAATACTTGAATGGCTAAACAAAAAATCGCCAAGAACTGCATTTTTGGGGCTAATGCAACTTCACTGTTATCAATTCAAAAAAGTTCTTGATGTTTTTAAACGAAGCGTGATTATGATCAACCAATGATGACTTTTAATGGTATTTGCTATGTGCCTTTGGCAAAAGCAAACGTCATATCCGTGCTAAAAATGACTAGGAAGCTATCTTTCAAAGATTGTGACCACATATACAGAAACAGCACATTGAAACAGCCATTGTGAGTTAAATCATTTGAATTAATCAAATGATGGCTGGTGAAATATAAGCAATTGAAGGCTGCTAATGTTTCACTATGATCAATGCAGTTCTTTAATACAGGGACCTGACCAAAAGCACAATAGTTGCATCTTTGCTTCTATTCCAACACGTGGCCCCAAATCGTCGCATTTTGATATTATACGAGTTAAAGCCAACCCTCAAGTATTTACATTAGCACGGATAGCAAAGAATATGGCAAGAAATAAAAATTCTCCAAATAAACTTTGATCCTAGCTATGAAAACGTTATCTATTAAACCAAAATAATTATGAATCTTCAAGTAAAGTGTATAAGAAAAATGATTAAAAGAAACGTTTATAAGAAAAGTATTAAAAGAATTCAGCCCTGTGGTTGAGAAACAGTAAGGAACCTTTCAATACTGCCGATAAATATTTCTTACTTCCAAATGTAGTATGAAATAAGTCTTTTAGAAACTTCAACTCTTCCTAGATAGATATCATGCAGGAATGGGATTTCAATATGATTTGATTAAGCTTCAGCATATTGTAGTGAATCGCATTGACGTTAACTTCTGTTTTAATACAGCGTTCCTATACGTTCAACTAAGCAAAATGCCAATAATAATAAAACAGTAGATTTGGAAGTTATCCTAGCATATGGAACTTTTTCATCAAAGCTGAAATGGAGGTCATCAAAGCTAAGAAAGTTATAAAACAAGCATCGGTGCTCCCCTTCCTTTACTTTCTTTAACATTGGCCACCTAAAAAACGGCTTATATTAGCAAGCTGTGATGTAAGCTAAAGCCGCTTCTGAAGTCTATCAGAGTCTTAAAGTCAATAACTCTTTCATTTTGAGTCCTGCAACAACTGATATCTAAAGGTATCCACCAAACCAGTATTGTGTGGTGGCAGTGGGGTCAGATGTGCATCTAAATTTATTACTGATATAGTTATAATGACCAAAATTGTCCTCCTCGTGTACAGCGCCAGCATTGGCATTGAATTGGCATCCTCCATGAGAGGTGTCTGTGTGTACCAAATATGCATTTTTGGCCTGCCAAAAAGGCACAGTTATTTGATAGCCAACATGTCCACGAATATTGACATACTCCACCTTTTTGCATATCTGAGCGCCAAGAAATGTGGTGATGTCAAATTCGTTGAAGGATGCTCTCAAATAATCTCTGTAGTCGATATTGAGCTTATCAAAACTGCATGTAGCTCTCCAATGCGTCGAATGCGACTTCAAAAATGACAATTCCAGCTTTAGAAGTCTGTAGGCAATCCAATTTGGTGTCTTCTCATTCACTGGCACATTTTCTGTCAAAGGATCGCGTCTGAAGGCAGCAAGATTCTTGTTTGCAAGAGACCACGACATGACAAGGGTCCATGCTGAACCAGGTTCGGAAGTAAAATCACAATAGACGATAGTCGTTTCGCCGTTTTGTCCAGCCACTGAATAATACCCGTTTGCCTGAACGCCATCTTTCAAGTAGTCTAAACATGTCTTTGGAAGTGATTTGATCGCAGCTCCGTGTATGCCATGTTGATGCACGAAAAATACTTGAATGGCGAAACAAAAAATTGCCAAGAAATGCATTTTGGCGTCTGATGCAACTTGATTTGAAAATACTCTGGATGCTATCTTTGCAAAAAGTTCTGAACGTGAGAAGATGATGAGGTAAACACAAATATGCAACGTAAATATGCTTGTGAACGCAGGTATTGTTTTCATGTTTACCTTGTAATTTGCATAAGGCAAAGGTCTGCGTCATATCCGTACCAAACAGGGGCAATGGACAGTCATTTGAACCCAGTCCTTTCATTGATGACCGCAACGTCAGCCAGCCAATAGATGAAAGGAGAGTTTTAACAGCAAAGCGGAAGCAAATTTTGATAAAAGAGAAAGTAAAAGCCTGTAAAACCTGATAAATAGACCTACATTGCGCAGCGAAGCACGGTTTGCCAAGAAAGAATATTGATATAAGCTCTTGTTATAAAGGATTGTATAGCCGGGGAAAAAACTCTAACTTTCGCATAATTCAAGAAGCAGTGAAATGCCGCAGATAGATTCTATCAAACAGCAAGTATTGCGAATTCATCTCCTGCCCCATAAAGGCATGCATCGCCTTTTTCCAAATCCCGAATACTCAAGGTAGGGGAGAGGTGTAATTCTGCTGTGGATATGCAGATATAAACGTCAAATTGCGAACGGGCAAAAACAACTTCTTCGTTGCGCATTGATCAAAGCAATTACCCTCGAGTTATGTTATTTTTGCATTGCGCTGTATTACATTGTATTGCATAGTTTTGTATTTCATGGTATTGTATGGTATTGAAATATGTCAAATTCTTTAGCATCGTATTGTAACATATTGTATTGTATTGCATCGTGTTGTATTGTATCGTATTGTTTTGCACTGTATTGCATTGTATCGCATTATATCCTATCCTATCCTATCCTATCCTATCCTATCCTATCCTATCCTATCCTATCCTATCCTATCCTATCCTATCCTATCCTATCCTATCCTATCCTATCCTATCCTATCCTATCCTATCCTATCCTATCCTATCCTATTTTATTCTTTTCTACTTTGTAGTATTCTATTATATTCTGCTTCACTCCATGCTTTAATTGCGTTGAACTGTATTGTAAATTACTGCTATTTACTATACTTAGCTAGGTAGCACAGTTCAAAACTACAAAGTTATAACTAACAGTTAAGATGGTATCAAAACAAAGGAAAATATAAATCATACACACTGTACTTACTCTTTTCGATCTGACAGCAAGTCAAGATTCTTCTTGACACCTTTTCTTAGATCTAAAAAAGGATACACAAAATGAAAATTCAAGATAAACACTAACAAGGTGGATTCTTGTAATTGTAAACGTTCAAATGAAAAAGTTTACACTGTGAAGGAGAAATTCGCATTAGAAACATGCCACAAGGATGGTGGTACTTTGCAACAAACGAAATCGACGCAATATTTTAAAAATAGCAGCATCAAATCAGAGTTGAGTATTCATGTTTCTTAATTATCAAATTCTTCAGTTCTAAGAAAGCCACTTATATGTAACTACTTTCTTAATAAGGCATTGCTGTAGACGAATTTTGAAAAATGAATTGAACTGACCCGCTTTCAACTGACCTGACCTTGATTTCAACTGAGCTTGAACTCAACTGAAGTTATCTGTATAATACTTGGCTACTAACTCACGAATGAATATATACGCTAAGGGTTTGTTGTTGATTCCTGATTTCAATTAACTGGAACTCAACTGAACCTGAAGTCAATTGAACTTGAACTTAACTAAACTCAACTGAATTGGGACACAGCTGAACTCAAGAAACAGATTTTACTTCCAGCATACAAATATAAAACACAAATTAACATATAACGGGATATTTTGGGTAAATGAGGAATATTTACACTGGAACAGGTATGCACTTGAACAGGGAACAGTATCTTCCATTAGCAGTGATCTACCGAAGCATAAGAATGTTTATTTCCCTTATAAGAAATTTCTATGGTATAATCTTTTACGCCTTTTATCAGTCTTTTTAAAATACAAGGAAAGCAAAACGAAACAAAAAAGGATGGTTGTACCTCAAAGCATGAGTTGCAGTGTTTTTTTATGTAGAGTCTTTTAAACTTTTTTATGTATAATCTTATTGTATCATAATTTGTTTAGTTTAGTTAAGTCTAGATATATTATGATTATTGCATGGCCCCCTGAAATAAGTTCTTTTATGCATACTTTCATCATTTGCCGACGATCCTTCGATATGCCAAAAGACACAAGATTGGCGTGGGAATAGTACCCCTTTTCAGCAAAGATTTTGCATTAAAGGGGCATAATTTCAACACGATTGTCTGAAAAAAACGGTGGATGACAACTTTTATTGGAATACCAACAGAGTGTTTGAAAACAGGACTTTTGATTTCAAACTAGAAAGCAAATTCTAAGGAAACGTCTTACTTCTGGTTAAAAGTTTTGAAGCTTTTTGCACAATACCTGAATGGTTAATTAAATTCTACGCCGTATCCAAGTCAAAAAAGCTTTGCCAAAACAACTTGATTTCTATAGAACGCGACAGAAAAACATCGCCTACTCACAAGTTCAAAATACAGCATATCTTAACAAAAATGCGGTTTCGAACACTTTCAAGATCGCACACGTTTTGATGCATTTGGCAATAGCAAAAGGACGGTCCGTGGGCTGATTGAACAATTCTCGAAAATCCCAACATTTAATCACTGCAAACAACAGTTATTTAATATTCTCCTGCAGCGAAGTGCTATCACAAAGTTTTAATATAAATGCAGCCCGGTTAGCAACGTGCGATCTGATTTAAGCGTACGCTGGTTTGGATGAAGGTTGCGAAACATCAAACTCACCGACTGAAGCATATGCAAAAAACGTGCAAAAACCTGGGCATATGAAAGAAACGCTGAACCCACGAGATTTCCACGTGTACATTTAGAGCAAATTGAGAACTTGATAGATATAGGAGTTGTCATGAAGAATTAAATGACGAAAAAGAAAAAACGCACAATAATAGAATTTTTTTTAAATAGAGAGGAAACTCTTTATTGTTATAAAAATTATCTGAAACTACCTTCAGTTTTCAAAGGACTAAAATAAGTAAACTTTCATGAAATACTCAACCATCTTTGAAGACAACATTGTTTTGAATTCGGGGGAGGTGAGGGGAAGAGTGCAAACCATTTCGAGTAAATAGCAATTATGTGAATTGAATATATGGATGAAAATATGTATAAATGAACGAATAAATAAGTGAACGAACGATTGAATGAGTAAATGAGTGCATGAGTTAATGGATGAAAGAGATCAAATAATAAGTTAATTAATCAATTAGTTGAAAAAAGGGAGTATATGATTGAAGCAAGCAAGCAATTTTATTTGTTAATAAAGGATGGGGTTTTGGGAGTTATCGCTGATGTGGGCTTCGGTGCTACGGCCTTTCCCCTCAGGATTTCTCCGGGGTACCCATTTACCCACCTCAAGCGGTTGGGAAGCTAGGTTGGCTGAAAAATCCACGTTGCACTTTAAATGAATTTGGCACAAACAGCTTAAAAGGTCAAGTTTTTAAATTTTGTTAGAAATACGCGCTATTATAATCAGAATTTTACCATCAACCTGTATCTTATACCATCATTATCACCAAAATATCATTTTATCAATGTAGCTCTGTTTGCAAAGGGACTAATTTCATATCAGTTATAAAACGATGAAAGAGTTCCCTTTCTTTCTTCTTCAAATTCTGAGGCTATTTGCTCTTAAAGCGCACGTGGAAGTGGCGTGAATTCCACGTTTTTTTCATATGTCCATGTCTTAATGGGATTTATGCGATATTTTCTCTCAGTGGATAGATTATTATCTCCGTCGGTGAATTTGACGTTTCGCAACCTTCATCTAAACCCACGTACGCTTAAATTCATGTTCATCTGCTCAGATCGCACGTTGCTAACCACGCTGAATTTAGATTAAAACCTTGTGATATTGCTCCACCCACACCACCCCCGCATTCAAAACATTCAAGGGCGGAATTGGTGTGAACCATAAGATGTAGGGGTGTACCCCCTTTCTCGTGGACCATAGGGTGAAGGGGGAATACCCTCCCCGAGCGCAGAATTAACTATGATACTCTAAAGAACTCCTGTATGCCTTGGTGAATATTAGTTACACAGTTTATAAATATAAAAATTATTATCCTGACGCAATCCTTCCACTTTTCATTGTTCCTCAAACCTGTCGTCGAGTTCTTTTACATCGCCCTAAAAAGTGTTTTGTACTTTGAGATTTTTATTTGTTACATTTGATGGATCACAGCCCGGCGAAAATAGTCAGAAGTGAGTTGCTTTTTTGCTTTGCAAAGTTGTATAAACATTTACGAGAAATGAAGAGGATATTTATCATTCGCTAGCCAAAAAGGTTATTTTTTCAGCCTCTGAGATATCATGACAAGCAGCTTAATCAAAGGTTTTTATCTTTATTTCTTCTTAAATCGCAAAAAACACTAAACTGCTTTCACTCTCGGGAATTATATAACTGTAAAGTAACATTGCAACTGCTTGGATTGCAAGGGGTTTTACAAGAATTGATAATCTTTGCAGAATAACCTTGAATGGTCTTTAGAAAGCAGGTGCATCCAGATATTAAATGGATTAGTCTCCCCCTTCTAACATATAATCCTTTCTCGCTGAAGAGCATTGCACTAAATGGGTGAACACTAAATGCCAAAACCTATTTGGTGATCGGGTTAGGGTTAGGGTTAGGGTTAGGTTCAGGGATAGGGTTTGGGACCCTAATACTAACCCTAGCCCTAACACTAACCCTAACCACATCCCTATCTGTAACCCTAACCGTAAATCAAACCCTTACCCTAACCCTAACCCCAACCCAAACCCGATCTCCAAATAGGTAATGGCATTTAGTATCCATGCACTGATCTAAAAAAAGACTGGATCGAGCAACCTATTGTTTTAGAACCCGACTTTTTGAAGTCAGATCGGCGCCATATTGGTAGGACCCAGACAAAGCGCCGCTAGTCAAAACTACATACTTGAAATAATGATTCGAACACTTTTCAAACACTATTTTAAACACTGTGTTTTACTCTTTTCATCTTATGTTTTTTAAAAGAAAGCTATGAAGCCTTGTCATTTTCTTAACATGTTCTTAACTTTCAGGCATTTGAACCCTTATGTTCTTATATGGTTTGTTCTTAAAAAAAACGTGTACATAGTAAAGTACAAGTATATCGAAAGCGCACCTTCAAAGAGAGATAAAGTCTGTTAACTAGCATTTGATAATCAAAGCCGAGTGACTTGCCAATGACTCCACACTAGGACCCGCAGCTTCGTGGACCTGGCATGGAATGCACCCTGGCTAAATGGTCTCTCGGTAAATGAAAGGTTGAAACATGCAAAGACGATCATTGGGATATAAACATCTTCAGGAGAGAAAACAATTTATTGAATAATCTCGTGTTAGCTTCCTTATGGTTGAAACACAGCTCCAAAATATCTTCCGCCTTACCGCAAGACTACTAAATTTAAAGCACACAATTTCACTAAAAACACAGATCATTATATTTCAAACAATGTTACTGACGCAGGCCTCTTTAAACTGTCATTCAAGAAAACAGAAATAATTTGCGCCCACCTTACTGCGTTCGGTTCATTTTGCTTGAAGTGTTTAGCACTTACTTTAATTGCTGTTTGTAAAAATACTTTCGCGTCCTTTCCTATTATTGATGTCATAGTAGAAGTTAATTTAACGTTGTATTTCAATTGCCCTCAGGATGATAAAAAAAAATTGCGACATCTTGTCAAGGATTTCGTGAAAAAAGATTTTGATTTTTTATTGTACTATCGATTGCACCATCAACACTTCAATCGCAAGCGACATAAACAGACCAGACGCTTCAATTCAATAGTGAGACCTTTAATAACTTTGCCGCAAACTCTCTTAAGGTGACTGGTAATTCAACCAATGATCGGATGGTAGCCGCCCTTCACATAAACTGATACATCTTTGGTAACCTCAAAGTGAGAAATTTTGGAATTAAGTGTTGTTTCCAGCAGTTTGCGTTTTGTGGTCTGTCCCTCATTCTATTAAATGGGCACATATCCACATCAAACTATTATTGCTAAGACACCGCATCCGTCTTTTCTATGTTTCTTATCTTATCTGATCTTTTCATTACATTTTAGCCCTATCTCTCCCAGTGACAATACAGTTCTGAAGTAGAATGCATTTGCATTTGGGTAGATTGCAAAGGGGATACTATAATCAATGCTGTTGGATCAAGGAAACATTACAAATGTTTAAATACAGATTAAACAAGCTATTGACAGCATCAGCTCCCCTCTTAAGAAATAAGCGATTCTCGCTGATACTCATGGGGCCATATGGTCCCTTCAGGGCTAGAAGGGTTTATCATATCGCTATTATTTGGAAACAGAACTTTTGGCCCATGATAGATGATCGATATATTTCATAATGACAATAAATATAAGGAGGATACACAATTTTTAAATGGTCTGAAAGCAGCTCTCAGGGTCAATAACATGCCAATCTCATGTAGCAATTCCTTTTGCTCCCCAAACAGTTTACTAGATAATAAGCCATAGCAAAACAAGCCTTCTTTTCGGTGCGTGTCAAAACATCATCAAATTAGACCGTCGATGTTGTTTTTTTCATTGATATCTTACCAAAGGTGAAAAGGGTCGGTCCTAATCAAGGATTTAAGGGATGGTGTACCATTTTGGTAGAACGCCAGGCCTCAGAGTTTTGAAAGGGCAACATCTTGTTGACAAACCGCCCTCAAGTGAGGTTTGGTCAATAGTTTCACGATTGTTGGCAACCAATGCATTTTTAGGCCTAGGTTAGACGTGACGTGTCTCAAAAAGCAAATCTAAAAGAATAAAGTTTGAAGAAAATGTCGCTTACAATGTTCCGCTCTTGACTCGCAAATACAAGAAAATCTATTCCTTAGCAACATGCATTTAACTCGGCACATGAAAACTATGACATTTAACATGCAGTCGCACTAGTGTTAAGTAATGCGACTAAATTTGTCATTCCCAATGCAATCTGCTGCTCCAAATCGAATCGATCTTACTCAATCAAGTCAAACTTCGCTCTTATCGTGTACTTAATTCAGCAATCAGATTCGTCGCATGAGAAAAACGAGAAGCGCTTTAAACCGAAGCCTTACAAAATTTAAAAGGTGGAAATTGCCAAATGTTCTAGCAACCATATCTCTGGGACATACCCGATTTGTCGGCATTTTGTGGTTTTTAAGAAGGGTCCTACAAATCAACAAGTACTTTGCATACCTCTCCAGACCAACACTTAAACACTTCGTCCGACTAGAAAATCGAAAGAAGTTGATCACATCTACGAAAAAATAGTAAAAAGTAAAGTTTGACATACTCAGCGGATCTTTGACGAAAACGATCGAAGGAAGACTCGTTACAGTCGACTGGTTCTCGTCGTCCGTCGGCAGTTGATCGATGTATGTCAGGTCTCCATCCGAGACTGCTCTTTGTGTTCGCAACTGAGACTCGGACACTGACATCTGATTTTCTTCCTCTCTTGATTCGGAATCGTTCGAGCGATTTCGAAACTTATCGGCGATCGACGAAGTTCGAACTAACTGCAACTTCTTTATTATAGACAATCCCCTGTTTTCCGTTGAAACGGCAGGCGATGCTGCGGGGCTTTTACTGGTGCTCTTCCGTTTATCTGTCATTTTCACGTATCTTATCCAGCTGGCGTGTAAGCCGGTTGCAGGATCGGTGGCATAAATTCGCCAACAATTCTACGAAAAAATGAAAACTTATAGTGACAACAACGGTAGACTTAAATGTGAAATTAAAATACTGGTTGAGTGAGAATTATGAAAATATAATACTTGATTCTACCGTTGATGTTAAAATTGTACACTTAGCATGTCATATGTTTGCTGATTGCGTACCAATGCGAATATGATGTCCTATAAGTGAACAACTGCTGCGTTATGCGAAATATATCATAACATACTGACAGAGGACCTCTCTCAGTAGTCAAACCTATCAAGGAGAGAGCACCTCCGATTTTAGGTAGCATCTTAATCCTTCATCCCTGAAGGGACAATATGACCTTTTGATTATCAGCGAGAGTTGCTTATTTCTTAGGAGAGGGACTGGTGCTGTCAATAGTCAATAGCCTCATTCGTCTGTGTTTAAACATGTATAAGGCTTATTTGCTCCAACATCATCGATTATAATACCCCCTTTCAAACTGATCAAACAAATCAGTTACCTCTGTAACGGTGTTTTATGACCGGGGGTGAACGGATTGACGAAAGTCGATGACTGTCAATTGAGATTATAACATGGGCGGATTGTGGCCTATTGGGCTTTTTTCCTGAAATCAATGTTGAGGATTGTTTTTCATGGAGGAAAGCTTTCAGTTTGCGACCAAAAACTAATAGTAGAGCATACTAATACTTCTGAGAGAGGCAAGCCACGGAAAACATGGTTTCAATTGTTCTAGGTAATTATTGGCCAATCATTGTCAATATCATCATTGTTAACATCCATCTTCTTTGCTGACGAAAACACTCCACACCAAACGTTGTACAATGGTTGAGATTTGTATCCCTGGCGTACATAAAAGAAGAGCATTCCTCCCTAAAATGCTCTTGATGGTGCATGCATTGATCACATGACGACCACATGAAGGCTACTTCGCTTGCATTGAGGCGTATTTACTTAGCTGATCACATGATAAAGGAATGCGCAGACTAACCTGTATCAAAATAGCTGCGGGAATTCTACGATTGCTGAAATGTTTCTCTCTCTGATTCTGTGCCACTTGCAAAGCGAATCCTGAACCAAGAATGCCCTGTAAAAAACAAACCATTAACGATATTAGAATAAGGTAGTTGTAGTTTTCTGTTTTTTTTTTCAGTTTCAGTTAGTTTTTCCTTCCATAAAAATTGCAGAAATCATCTGGATCAAATCACAATTTGAGTAGTAAACAAGTAATTTATAAGAATGCAATGGATAAAGAAACTGATGAATAAGTAAGCTGACAAATAAACAATTAAATAGTGATTAAGTAAGTAAATAAATGAATAGTGATTTCATAAATAATTATATAGATGAATGAATAATAAATAAATAAACAAATACGCGAATAAATGAATAAATAAATAATTAACAAACTACATTAAAACTAAATGGCTGTGTTTAAATCTAATAAATAGTAAGCTATTAAATATAAGTTGAATGAATGCAGAGATAAATAAACATCTAAGTGAATGGATGAATGAATGATATGTATGCACCAGATTACTTAGAGAAGGAGATATCTCATTAGAGAAACTGGATCTTCAACTTCATTAATAACTATCGGCAAAGTTAGCTTTGATCTTAAAGAATATATTTAAGTCCAAAATAATGCCTTTTTAAAATACGATGCACACATTTTCGTTGATGTTCGAAAATCTCATTTGACAATTTGACAAAAATAGTTGCACATAACCCAAAAAATAACAATGTTTTTAAAATTTGATGTCAAAGTAATCTTTAACTTTTGAAATTATGCCAACTAGCTGCCAATGCAAAATGGCGATTTTCAAAATAATGCTTCTTGAAATTTGGATAATGCTGAAATTAAATGAATCTATGAACTTCGAGAAATGTAGATGTATGAGGCCAAAGCTAATTGTTGGCATTTGAAATTAATGATAATTTAAGAACGTCGGCAAAAAGAAATCTTGTTCACATCTTTGCTCTCCATCGATTATCAAAAACGGATGTTTAAACGGTGCTGCTTAATTAGACTTAAACAGTGATTTAAGCCTTTTTATCTCTTAAGCCACCGTTTAGAACACCTTTTGCAAGCTCTAGTGTAGTTTCCATTTAGATTCACCGTTCAAGTCACAGTTAATAGGTGAGGAACAAAGTCATACAACATTTGTCGAAATTCTTACTTTCTCATTTATAATGAAGTTGCAATTTTCTATTTAAAAATAAGTCTTCTACGAACAAATTTACTGAATTGGAGGTAAAAATAAGCTTTAAGATTTTACTTACTGCAGGCAATGCAAAGAAGGCTGTACCAATAAGAGAAAAGCAGCAGGTAATAAACTTTGCGACCCAAGTTTGAGGCGAGATGTCGCCATAACCAATTGTTAATAAAGAAATCTGTAAATGCAAAAGTTAGTAGAACTTCAATCAAATGTGCATGTGGGAGGGATATGGGACATAACTGTCGAGAATAGACGTATGTCATCTAACGTATCTAAACCAACAACTAGAAGTAGCTATCATTATGACACAGTGCGCAGCGATATAGCAGCATATTTACAGCCGAGGAATGGTTTATATCGTCCTAAAAATTTGCTGTTGTAGTACAGACGATATTCTGATGCCAACTGTACCAAATGTCGTGGTCAGCAGCATCTGCGTATGACCAGGTAGCTTAGCTATGGCGTATAAGAGTTCGTGTGTCCATGATGTGTCACATCAGTAAGATTGCTCCTTCGTTGCGCACAGAAACAAAAAAGAAAATATTCAGGTCCTTTATGGAAACATTGACGTTTTGAAATGGTCAGCGAATGGTAAGTTATATTTCTGATTCTTATCTCCCAGTGTCCAGTCCGTGGAATACAATTATCAGTCAACAAAGATGTTGGCAACCAAAAAAAATCAGAATCTTGCCCAAGGCTTACAGCAAATTCATTCCTGAAGCAGACTAGGGAAAAGATGGACTACAGACACTGGTCCCAAAAATATTCACTAACCTCGTGGAAGGAGATACCCCCCAAAAATAGATGTTAGAAATAGGAATAGACCACAATTTTTGCGTTCAAAGAAAACTGGATGAGTATTTCCAACACCAGCAATTATCGCAAAAGGATGGTCACTAGAAAGAGCAGCACTTTTCACATCTATTGCATTTGGCATTATCCTACATTTAGGTTCGAGTTCAATACATCTTCAAATCTTAAAACACAGTTGCCCCATCAGCCAAGGGTGGCTGTTTTCAGGAGGCCGAGGTAAAACTAAATTATAAAAAATTACATTAGAATAGAAATTAAAAAGGTTACTATTCTTATAATAATGTGTGATAATTTCAAGTCGCTTTGAAGTTTTAACCTGCTTTGAAAACCCGAACTGAGTTCAGAGCGCTGTGGATTTTAGTTCACCCTCTTTCATGGAAACACTCGAAGGGCCCAGACCAGACACCCAACCGAACTCACGGCGCTGCGAGTTTCAAAGCGCTTTGAAAATTCTCATGTGAAGCAGCTCTAAGTTACCTAAAAACCTGGGACCCTGTATGGTGATGCGTGTAATATAAACTACGCTACAGAGAGAAATAGCACAAGAGAACATTACTAAAGACATAATGATGACTTACAATGCCCCAATATAAACCATCGGCTAAATTCACCATTTGACTATCGTTTACAGTAGAAGAAGATTTTTCTGCCAAGTATACCAGGAATGAGCATGTGATCAGAATTATGAAACTCATGTACCAACAAGTCATCAGTTCCTGATTGGATGAAAACAAAAACATAACTTATATCACATGTAATACAATAAATATTGCAAAATTCAGTTAAGTATTTACATATAAAGCGCGAAGAATGAAAGTATAAAAGAAACATCTGGAAAGTAAATAATGAAAATCAGGCTTTATTGAACAAAAAACACACGAAGTAATGTCTCAAATACAACCCTGCTATTGTTTAACATAATTCATTGTATAACAGAATTACAAAAAAACTATTGCGTAATGCAAAGCTAAAACTGAAACTGGTCATTATGGTCCTTTCAAACTGGCCCTTTTTGGTCATTATCCGACGACGTCATATTCTGAGGCGTTTTGGCCGATAAAATACTTCATCTTCTATTAAATAGAAAAGCTACAACAATAAGCTACTTTAACTATACTTAAGATAGCCTACTATACTACATTGCAAGGACAGCCAGGAAGAGCAATTTATCACGACTCTCCCCTTATACTAGACATGAGTATAAACTGCGAACCAACCTTCTTAGCCTGGCCTAAGAGGAAAAGGATGAGAAAAGAAAAATCAATGTGAATCTAAGACAAGAGACTTGTGAAAGATGGACTTGATGGAACATGTGTCTTTTTGCTAGCTTTAAATTGGCCTTTGTTGAATTGACCGGTTTCGTAAATGTAGCGCAAAGTTAGCTTGAGTATATTTCTGTTCAAGTCATTTGTAAGATCTCCATCACTGCACAGCAAGAAGTACTGTTCAGCATGCTAAGCTTTTCGTGCAATATCGAAACTTAAACTTAAACTTAAACTGATCTGTCAAATGAGAAAATATGGTGAGTCTTATCAAGTGCATTCATGTTGTCCTTTTTTTATTTTTTTATTAGTTATTAATATCTTGTATTGTAATTGTCTTTTATTGTAATTGTATTGTATTTATGTAGTAAGTTGTATTTAAAGTAGACTGAAGAAAAATAGAAATTAAGAAATGAATGAAAATGTAAATAGTAGGCAAGATAAATACCAGAACAATCAAATTAAATGTTACAACAAACGAAAATGTAAAAAAAAATTATTTTGGTAAAAAAATAATTTAAGTAAAAAAGCTATCCTTGTTGTTAATAGTTATATTTGTGGTGAATTGAAATTTTCAAACTATAACCAAGCGCCTCAAATTTGGCGGGCCTAAAGGTCTTTGCTGAATAACGAAAGCTTTTACAACTCTGCACACACCAGGCTATTATTATAATTACTGCTATCATTACCATTGTTTTCATGACTGCTTTTTTCACATGTCCACTTTCAATGCCATCAATGCAAACATAGGCCAAACAAGCATTGCTTCGCAATCAAGGCAAAAATTATGTTATCAAAAGCGCCATGTTTGTGAAAATTGCCGCAGATTCATAAAGATCACAGCTTTAGAGCCAGAATGAAATCCTTTTTTGGCTGTCTAAGACTGTTTTACTTACTTATAATAAGGATAATACGGTTTAATGAAAGAAATCTTTGAATCCTTATCAATTATTATCAACGCACCAACAATGATCTGGTTTGGTTTGGGCTGGTTTAGCTTGGCGGTATGAAGTGGGATAAGCAAGCTGTATCGTAGATGTTAGACTAGTTTCATGCCCTTTGTAATGGCAGTTGAGTAATCATTTATCTTTGCTCCAATGCATCGTCCTGTAGTGTTGCATAGCTTTTTAAAGTATAGTAGAATGTATCCTATATTTGTAATATCTTATATGGATATATATAAAAAAAATTATTACCATAGCAATAAAGATAAATAGTTTATCGTTGATGTTACCTCTTATGTAGTAAACAAGAGCTTAGACCAAATTGCACCTTCAGATAGTCAGTTAGTAATCAGCACAAAAAATGCATGAAGGTTAACTTTTTATGATTAAAAGCGAGACGTCCTCTAAGTAAATTCAAAGCCTCATCTACACTATATAAGTTGTTTTTAATTGGTATTTATTATAAAAAAACACCATAAAAACTACTTTAATTAATGGCAGAACACGACAGTTTGGGTTATTACTTTGAGGTTCACGCTCGTTGTCCTTAGATCGCATCAAGCTCACGCTAACTTGAATAACTTGAAGTAGCAACTCTGCAATTATGTTTAGTAAAGCTCTGCTTCCACGGCATCGAGCACTATTTTTAGCAGACTGGTTAACAGTTATCTTCATTAAGATCTATTCTATATTACGCAGTTCATAAGCACGTCCCAAAGGGCATATTTATTGTATATGCATAGAGAAAAGTTACCAGTTGCCTGATGATCTCATTTAGTGAGAAGCTCTTGAGTAACAGCTTTCAAGACTTTCTCAACTTTCTCCACTAGTAATATCTAGACTGCTCTGTCTATCTGACACTCAGCATAGTATCATACTGAAGATATATAGATATTTTCAACGTTTGCATATACAAACAATCACGCACTCCTTTCCTATAGAAATTTAAGAACCATTTATAGGTTCGAGAGATAAAAGTTCGAATGTTTAAATATCTTCATCAATAACCAATGTTGAAGATGAAAGTCGAAACATTTAAAAATTGAGAATATCTAGGGAAGGTATTCTTGTTTGGTATATATACGAGTTAGTTATTTGAGACCTTAGGAGGAAATGTAGGGTTCAAATGCCCAAGGTAGAAATCATACTAAAAAGAGATCCCGCTCGTTAGAGCAATAACTTTTTCTAATCCTGTCGTTAGATATTAGACCCTACAGAAAATTAGGCATAGGCTACTTTCCTATCATTGACACGAAATAACTTGAATTAAATACTTAATAATACCTGTCTATGATTGTATATGACTTCGCTGACCATTTTGAAAGCACCTCGTTGTCGGTCTAGCCTCAGTATCCTCAGAACTTGAAGAAACCTCAGGAACCTTAGGAGAGATTTGTTTTAAAATATGAATTGGCGCAGAAATGAAATAAATACAACAAAATATAATGAATAAATAATGAGCAATGAACAAAATAAAACTAATACTGCTTTATGAAAGACTGTACAATTGCAAGGAAAGGCGGCTAGATATGCTTGCTAAATTATGTCCCCGCATCTTCGTCCAATTTTAAAAGACACTTGTTTCCTGCAGGAAATAGAATACCTATATATCTGATATGAGGATCATATTCTCATACAGCCACTCTAAATCCTCAAATAGTCCTCTCAAGGTCTTAATGTTTCGAAAGGCCAGACTAACAACTTTATAAAAAATATCTTCTAATGGACGGAAATGTTTTCATATGAGGTGCCGAGTTATGGCATTGCCTTTCCACTGAAAGTAAGCAGGCTATAAAAATTGATAAATTTAGATCTTTGATATAAACCTTAATTGTGAATTCAGTACTTGCGCCCCCTCCCCTCTTTATTCTTAAACATCACCACTGCCAAGTTCACAAATTTTGCCAGTTTATTCAGAAAATCTTTTTTTAAAAACTTTTTTTAATGCTTCGATTTTTTAGCTTATATTTTTGGTTCAATACCAAGGGTAATTTTCTCCTTGCAGTAATCTTGCAGTGCAGACCATTTGCAGCACTTGAGCTCCTAAAGTGGGTTACTCTTTGGCAAGGGTGGCGCTAGGGGTGGCACCAGGGGATGGATAGGGGGCTCAGGCCCCTTCCAATCGGAGCACCCTCTCCCGTTGGAGCAAAAAATTGATTCTTTGGAGCAGACTTCAAAACAGTCTCTTTCTTTGATTTAAAGGAATAACTTTCTTGGCTCTAGAAATAGTATTTTAATTAACCTAATCGGCCATACGATCTTGCTTAGAAGGATAGGTCCTAGATTGATCTTCCAGGCATCTACAACTCGCATATTTGGCAAAGTTTATAGAAGCCTTCTTTGAGCTGCACCGCTTGGTAGTGATTGCATACCCTTTTCTTGTGTCTTTAGAATGGGAAATTGATTTTAGCTCAATGCAGCTCATAAAAATGTTCTTTGATGAACGAAGAGGGCTTGGATAGCATTATGATGCTTGGAATTCAACGCGATCGAAGCTTGATCTTTATGTAATTGAGAACAGATTCAAAGCAAAATTTTCCAAGAGTAGAAATGCTTCATAAAAGCAACTCTTTTATGAACAAAATACTTTCTTTATTGATTTGCGCTGACCATGCTATTTCTCCACTTAGTACCACCTGAAGTTAGTAGATACGTCCAACTCTTCAGTTAAGATTGCTTCTACTCTTCGACAAATTTGTACGTGTGAACTAAATAAAGGCAAAACTGCGCAAAGTGCGATTCCTGTCTCTTTGTTACTTTACAGTGTTATTGAAAAGCAATGGTATTAGTATTGCAACAGTTCGATTGTGGTTTTAACTTGCCTCTTTGGGTTGCACAGCTGTGCTACCTAATACGTCAGCCCCGTCAACGTAAGCATCAGCTCCCTTGACAGAACTTTCCTGGCACCACCCTTGTTTTTTTGACAGGGTAAAAGACATACCTTAGAACAGAGACATTGAGAACGTCAGCCTTTTGATGTTGTACAACCAGCACGAGAGTTGCGATGATCACAATAATATCTAAAAGAAGGGTAACTGATTGTTACTTCTATAAAATAATATGCTATAATGCGATTTGTGTTACAAGAGATAAAAATTTCTACTGGTCCTAATTTCTGAATTCGAATCTCCGTTATCTGCAAGTGAGGCCAATAGTAAGATTGAGGCCAAGATCCTAGGTCTATTTGATATGAAGACTTTATCACGTTAAAATATTTACTAAACATTCAATAATAATAATAAAGGCATATTCTGTGCACAAGGCATACTTTTAAGGATCAGTAGTTTCAATATTGGAGGTACAAAAAAGGAAATGAATAACATAAAAATGATCGAGATAAGAGGAAAGGGTAAAAAGAGGACAAAAAATCCCTGCGCCAATGCTCCAAAATATTTTAATTGAACTATGGAATAGTTTTTAACTTTCTGGGATCCCTTAATTGCCAAAACAGACATATTAGCTCCTTAACGACAGCATCTAACAACTAAAAATTTGCTACAAAAGTGCCACTGTCTTCTATAATGGAGATATGACCAGCAAATTTTACCAGATAATAATCATATGTTTATTTATCACATTGCTAATATTTCGCCCTACAATACAAAAGCTTCTTCAAAGCATGGTCAAGCTTGGTATGCAGGGGGCAAAAATGATATTGTATATCGTTGTTCCTTATCTCCCTTGTTTATATACATCGTCGCAAGTTCTCCTCGAGAATCAGGAAGGCAGCCTGCTACATTGTTCTCTGAGTTTGTCTCTAAGACTTTGTTGTTACAATGTCTTCTAGACTTGAACTAATTGTAAATTGTACCTAATAAATAGCCAAGTTGCGTTATAATAATGTGTTATAATTCCTAAGCAAAGATTTCTTTGAGGGGGGGGGGGGTGGGCAGTCCAGAGAAGTTGTGGTAAAAATATGAATTAATATCTTCATTAGTTATTGCGGTTTTTTGGACATGTAGAACAGAGATTTTCTTTATTATTTTAAACCATCTCATCCCAGTTCTGCTACAATATAAGAACATATGTTTTCTTTTAGCACTCACCAATAACCATATAGGGCTTTCTGATGAATTTGAATTTCCCACCACACCCACTGTATGAGCCATGTGATGCACATGACCAAATTCTCAACAAATATTCCACTGAGAATATAGCTATGAGTAAAATTTCCTGGAAAAGATAAATATAATGCTCTATTAATCTGTCTGGACAACACTGTATTTGAAAATTGACTGTCAAGCAAAAAAATTTCTGATGTGGCTGTCAATAAACTTTGTACTAAACTTTTGCATATGAAACAGATCTTTTTGTTTTTAGCAATAAGACACTCTGTCACCTTATGCTGTTTTGCAACCAGAAGTTTAACACTTCCAAGAGCAAAAATTTTAGGTCCAAAAAAATCACTTATCAACAAAACTTAAAAAACTTGACAAAATTGATAGTGTGTAATCGTACAAGTGTTCTCTGCAGCGAATCAGAAGATTATTATAATGAGTTTTAGGATGGAATTAGGGTATGTCTTGTACAATGCTGTGTTTTGTACACAATGAAATCCAGCATTCAAATAATCATCAAATTATCAAAATTATTTTTAAGCCAAAAATAATAAAGAAACCATACCATGAAAAATACTGCCTTATATACATCATCATTCCCTTCAAACTCATCTATTGTTGTCACTATGCTTAGAACTAAGCTAGCGAGAATGAGAAAGAATCTATAAAGGAGAAAAGAAAAATAACATTACATATTGCAAAGTACTGAATCCATTGTTACAAATTACTACAACGGTTCTAAAAATCTTAGAAAATTTCCTGATCTTTCATTTGTTCCTCCAATGAATGAATAGAGTTGTCCCATTACCTCAAAAAAAAGTTGGTTGATAAATCGAGTCTTCTCTGTTTTATCAAATGCTGCCCATGATCGAATAGCAAATTTTTCAAGGTTTGAACAAACTCCAATTGAAGAAGGGAACATGAAAGGGGGGGGGGAATTTGGAAAGGGGGAAGGTGGAGAGGGGTAAAATCTAATCCTATCAGATGTTCCAGCACATTTGGTAAGCACTGAATCCATCTTACAAACAATTACCGCATCAAAAAGGCAAAGCCCAGAAATGTTGTCAACCTTCCTACAGACAAAAACATGCCATAAGGAATACATTCCTCACAAAACAAAAGAAACTAGACATAGCTTGGGTGTGGCATAGAAGTTCCTATTGTTGCAAGTGGACATTCCTCCAGATAGCAACTGTATGACTGAGTGTTTTGCTAAATCTTAAAAAGGCCTGCTATGACTTTGGTATAATAGGATTTGTTCCTTTCAAACAATTCATGGCTCGCCACAATGACGTCATTGTGCGCAACGCAGATTTTCGGATTTTCATGGAGAAGTTCAAGGCGTTTGAAGCATTTCTTCAGCCAGTAATGCCCCATAGTAAATTTTCATTTTAAAACTACAGACTTATGTTATCATATTGAAACGAAGAAGGGGATTTTTTATTCCCTCCGCTGCGGTTTTACAAATGAAAAGGACAATCCAATATTGAGAAGGTTAACACTTTAAGTATAGTGTAACAAAGGTCGATATGGAATGGGATATTAGAAAACGTCAACACAAAGCTTTGTCCATACAACCTGGCTAAACAACTGAAATTGAATCACAATACCACAGCCATTAAATCAATCAGTTCCACTTGATTGCTGATTTGAAATTGAAATGAAACGAGCTTACGTCACGCCCTTCTGACTAATTGATTATAAACAATTTTATATACAAGGTATGACCCATTACGTGTTTTCATGGGGTCCTGGGAGGCAAAAGATACAATTAAGTTATAAACAACAGATGAAAGTGGTCAACTTAGATCAAATTAAATCTTACACTGTTTTACGCAATTAGGCACACAATTTCATTAGGTCCTAAAAGGTTTCGATAAAACAAACAGTCTGGTACTTACACGCAAGTGTGATAAATAATACTTTTCCAACTTGAAGGCCTCTCCAGGAACATGTAAACGGTTTTCTGGAAACTTCTGTACTTTCTAAGTCGTTTTGTCCCTTTGCTGGGGGATCGCATGTGGTAAATCCTTTGGCTGTAATATTCTCCATTCATTGGCTTCTCTATCGTTAACGGCGAGGACTTCTGGTCATAGCTGATCAGCTCTATATCGTTCTGCTGCTTCGAGCGTATCATTTTTATATCCTTGCAGATTGCAAAAGATTTGCCAAGTAGCTAAAGGAGCCTATCAACCGTTCGTACTCGCTACATGCGGCATGCATATACCTGTAAAACCTTATTTCAGTTAGGATATTACATGAAGATTCTTCTCTCCTCAGCAACCAAAACAGTTTTAGACCTGTATGGCCAACACATCCACAACGCCGTGGACAACAAAGGCATGAAGATGCGATTGAAATTTCCCACCAGTTTTGCTTTATCCACAAGCACAGGTCATTTCAAGCTGTGCAGCCATTTCCCGCAAAGAACAAAACACGGATATGCTGTCGAATTCAATACGAGGCAAAAACATGGCAGCGTTTATATGACACACGGTGGGAAAGCAATTCTCTGCCCTCAAGTAACTTCATGATATGCACGCAATGATGTCTATAGAGGATGCAGCGGGAGCAACTGCTTCTCATGCCCTTAGCAAAGGGGTTTTTCTTTACATTCGTATTCGTTATCAGAATTTGAAGCTGAAAGATGCACTATTTTTTTAAATCCTCACCCCCATCCACTGGGAACTGAATTGAAACTGAAGGGGTGACCACCTCCCATACCCCGTAAAGTGATATTCCAATGCAAGTGCATCTAAAGTTGAAAAAGCACAGCAAGTGAAAGGCGTTGGACTTTTCGATGTGATGACATCATTTTCGAAATCATTGACGGTCATATTTCATTCAATCTGATCCAAATATGTCTCGAATGTAATTAACATTTTTTTATTCCCGTAAGTAGCCATAACCTCATTACATTTTGATATATTTTAAAAGACTTGTCTCCCAAAGTGCGGTTTATCTTAGGGTCTTGGGAATTAAGGACTATCTGTCAACCCCCGTCATTTACCAAAAAGTGAGTAGACAACTAACAAAATTGAATGTTCTAACATCCACAAAAATATATCAATGATCATATAAAGCTACGATTTTTTAAAATTTGTTTATCTACGATACTCGACACCTTCATTACTCTAATTCAAACCGCTGACATAAATATTACTCCTCTAGTCTCCATATGAACTGATGCAAGACAGCAATGGTGTGTGGTTAAAGGTGCGAATCAAGATATCCCCAAATAAAATTGAAAACCAAAAACAAAACTTTTCGTAGAAAACAACAGGGTAGATCTATTGCCAAGGTAGCAACCAACTTTAAGCTTAGATTTGGAGAGATTTTCACGATATTAATCATCTACGGCTTTCTTTTTGCACGAGCATATCAAATGCGTTTTCCGTGGAAAATACTCAAGTCACGTGGATGACCTATGGTCTAAAATTTAGTATTATTTTTCATGGATAAACCAGAAAAAGCTCTAAATTTTGCACCTAAGCTCAGAGGTTTAAGATAGAAGCATGCAAATATTGAGAAAATCCTCGAAATTACAAGCCACCGAGACACAAATATTGGTGATGTTAAATTCTCCAAATAAGCTATGCATCTGTATAAACCTTTCCCTTTCCTTATCGTTAACCCTCTATTACGCCCTTGGAATTGTAGTTTAATTTAATTGTCGAGGTTCGAGAGGAAGGCCCGTTGGAGAGAGGGCTGATAAGAGACGGGCGCTTATTACAAGCTCTAGATATAGCAGATGAACATAATTTTTGATCCAGCTATTATGGTGTTCAGTCGTAAATAATAACTAATACTCGAAGCTTTCCATGTTAAAGTCAACAATATCAAAACTCATTGAAGAAATTTATCATACATAAATCCCTTCGTTCTTAAAAGAACACATGGTCCACTGACACGTCTGGAAACATCTTTTCGGCAAACATATTCCTTCTGAATAGCTTAAATGCATCAAATAGGTATCCGGATAGGCTTACTTCTATTTTTGTGTATTTAGTATTTTACTTGTTATTCGTAATCGCCACAGGGTTGTTATGTATTTCCATGCTCCCTGTGGTGTAGTCCTGTAAACTTCGTTTGGTTGTAAATGTTATGCGAATAATAAAAATAAAATAGGTATCCCAAAGACTTCTAGAAGTTACCAAACAGTTTTCACATCCCACATATTCTATGAGAGGAGGGCTTATTAGATTGAGGGGCTTATCGAAAATCCAACAGAGGTGGAGTTAATAGAGATGAGGATTATATAGAGAAAAGGCGTAGAAGTGAGGATACCTCAAAGAGAGGGGCTAATAGACAGGGGACGTCAGAGAGCTTTCACGGTATGCATTAGACAAGGGCATCTTGCGAAGATAAGGGGGGCTTTTTAATTCTATTTATTAACAGTAGTATTGTTCGAGATAATATAACTTTTGCTATAACTGATAATTCAAATAGTCCTAGTTTGCTTTACCCAAGTCAATTTTCTTTTGCAATGCACGTGCAGAGTGGTATATCATCGAGTCTATGAGTCCAGCAACTGCAAAAAATAAAAGGAACTGTTAAGTGCTTGGACATCATAGCATGACTCAACAAAGGTTAGGCAGGTCTAGCACTGTGATATGCTAATCTCAGAAAGTACCGACTTAAGCACAGTTTCAGAACCATGTCTCATCCCCAAAAGAACAGGGTGTATTAAACCAGTTCCTTCGTTTTTAAATAAAAAAATCCCAAAAATTCTAAAAGAAAACTCATCTTGTTCGGACAATTCTTAAGTTCTGCAGTACGATTTTGGATTATTTTGTTTGCACAGTTTTTAATTTGAGCTTATTTAATGCTCAATGTATGAAGAACTTTGTGAGGAATTCATACCTGTAAAAACTCCGCCAACAATAGCGCAAACTCCAGTCAAAAAGTGCATGAATGATCTAAAAGAAAGAAAAACATGCTACAAAATTGTTTCCATTGTAAGCATTGTCATTGCAATGTAATGTAATGTAATTTAATGTAATGTAATGTTATGCAATGGAATCTAATGTAATGTAATGCAATGTAATGGAAAGTAATGTTATGCAATGTATCGTAATATAATGTTATGCAATGTAATGTAAAGAATTTTATGTAACGTAGTGTAATGTAATGTAATCAAATGTAACGTAATGCAATGTAATGTAATGTAATGTAATGTAATGTAATGTAATATAATGTTATGTTATGCAATGTAATGTAATGTTATGCAATGTAATGTAATGCAACATAATGTACAAAGTCTATAAAAGTTGTTAACTTTCCTCTGGACAAAAAAATACCGGTAGGCAAACCTTCCTCACATAACAATATAAAACAGGCATGACTTGGGTTGGTCATAGCAGTTTCTTTTGTGTTTCGTGGACCTTTCTTAAGCTAGTGATCGTGTCAACGTAATATGTTCCTAACTCTGATAATGTAATGTAATGTAATGAACTGTAATCTATTTAATGTAATGTAATGCAATGTGATGTAACGAAATGTAGTGTAATGTAATGTAATGCAATAAAATGTAATGTGATGAAATAAAATTTGATGTTATTTAATGAAATGTTATTTAATCATCATATTGAAATGTAATGTAACGTATTGAAATATACTGTTATGTAATGCAGTATAATATAATGTTATGTAATGTAATGTAATGTAATGTAATGTAATGTAATGTAATGTAATGCAATGCGATTTAATTTAATGTAGTCATTAATATAAGGGGACGTTTAATGACTTACCTTCGTCGTTCAGTGTATTGTACTAGCATTGGTGACAATTCATATAACACAAATACACCTAAAAACAGAGGTTTGTTCAGATTAAACTAGCTAGATTGATGTTACTTACTTTTATTATACCTCCTTCAAGCAGCCGGTCCCCATTTATTAAACGGAAAAATTGAGAGGATTAAGGCATTTAAAGAACAGTTCATGCTGAAAAGGAGGGTCGGTGATACTACTCCAAGACTCCTTCTTATAAAGAAACTCAAGTTTGAAGATATAAAAGCAGAGCAAAAATAATGACAAAATTGCAAAATACTCTAAGTTTTTATCTAAATTTTTTTCTCCAGTAACTTTAGTCATCTATTTCAAATTTTCTATTGTAGGAAGCTTTAATTAGCTGTAAATGAGCTATGTATTTTGTAAAAGCCTACTGCTAATGATTTTCTTTAAATACATATCTACATAGCCACAACTTTTGTCTTCTAACTGCAGCGTCCCCTCTCCCTTTCAAAACAATGTTCCTTGAACCATGTTCCATGGCTACTAATTGACTGAAATTAATTGTTACCAAAAGGTAAGGCCATATTGCTCCCTGCAGCTAACATTGTTAATAGCGGGACGGGGGTGATGCAAGCGTTAAAAGGCCGAAAAATCAAAAAGCAATCAGTAAAGCACGAGTTTTCGTAGGTGTTCCAACGACTGGCGTTGGCTGCTTCTTAACCCTTAACCCCTGGATGGGCCATATGGCTCAAATACAAATACCGCAAAAGATAATTTTTCAGGGGGTACAGTACAAAATATTGTTAATGTTCTAATGACAGTTTTCTGTAATAGTTCACGATTAACCTAATTTCTTTTACTATGCTACCCTCTGAAAAGCGTAGATTTGTATAAGTTTTTACAGTTAAATGAAAATAATTCCGGGTGTGGAAGGGTTAAACAGCAATCCGCAAGAAGGACTCAGAGTAAGTGTATAATCATGATCATTATACTGATACTTGTTCAAAAACAACTGCTTTTAGTAGTTACCTGGGAGACCATGTTCTCCAGTCATTTGTCGAACGGTTCGTTTATGTTTTGTAAATGAGAATTGGTTGGTCCATACATCCTGAAAATAAACATGACATTTACACTTCCATTTTTTTTATGAAAATCAAAACAGCCTCTGTAGAATCTGCATGGCTAAGCATTCCTTGAAAATCTGGTAGAGAAACTGAATATGATACTCTGAAGAAGCCCTGTATACCTAAGTGAAATATAAGCAACAAATTATAAACTATAATCTTGTCGTATTTGCTTTTTGATACTGCCGCTTTGCGTTGCTCCTTATAATCATCATTTGCATACATCGTGGCAAGCATTCTTTAGGAATCCGGTAGATCCGGTAGGTAGCCTGCTATTTTGTTCCCTACCTTAATTATTAAATTGGGCTCAGTAGGCACATGTAGTACTAACCTAATGGTGTGTACATTACTTGCTAAAGTCTCTAAAATGTGTACTTAAATAGAAGCCAGCAAGATAACAACTGAAGTATGAAATTAAATGAAATATATCCAAAGGGTAAACAATCAAACTTACCACACCATTTAATTTTTTATAAACTGTTGGAACAACTTTGACGAAATATTGATACATAGTTGAACCTAAAATGGAAAAAAAAATATTGCGAATTTATTAAAGGAAATTGGTACAAAGCGCCAGTTGTTAGCAACCGGATGAGAAAGGAAAAGCTGTGGTTGTTAGGCTACTTTATCAGGGGCCAAATATGTGTCAAAGTGCAAATACTTGAAAAATGGATCGGTGGCAAGAGGTCGAGAGGGAAACAACGAAAACGATATTTTGACGACCTAATAGATCGGAAGGGATTGTCACAGAGGAAGTTGTGTTGGCTGGTAAGAGAAGTAATATTTGTTAACAGATAAAATGACGTCATCTTAATGCACCTAAATGTCGTGTGACAGATGACTGAAAGCTTGTCCATCCGACCTCAATAGTCCCATGCCCAGACATGATATGGTGGGTTCAGTCACGCCAGGGTTTCTTATACAAGAACCGATACACAAAAACAGCATTGCATCCTTTCATCGAAGGGTTTCATGATGTCATAAAAGATCTTGATTCACTAAGAGGTTTTTTAAAACAAGGAGTTCTCTCTCCCTGATTAGGTTCTGTACCGAGCGAACTCATTCTCTAAGATATTAATCTGCACACATATCTTACTTGTTTCTTTTATCTGCTTGTTGTATTTTGTATTTGTCATAATCTGTATCGGTTGCTATAACTTGATTATTTCTATTTGTAAAAGGTGTATGTAATAGTGAACTGAACAGACTATACAAGTCTGGTGCAAATGACATCTCAGGTCCCTGGCCTTTAGCCACGAAGATGGTTTTGCCCAGTCAAGCCAAGACTTTGTACGTGACAAATGGCTTATATAGACAGATCATTAGAATACCTTCGTCGGCATGTACCATAGTATCATCTAAGGGATTGTGCACACCAGGATAGGGCTCGCCAAATGAAAGGTGATTTATGTGATGCGTTAAGTTGAACTGAAAGTTAAAAATATGAGGTTACGATCAAATGTCTTGATTACAACGTTGATAGACAACGAAAGAATCACATTCAGTTTGATTTGATTTATCTAAATTTTTGCATCTAAGAATACAACGATTAAGTCAAAACAAATACAATAAACAACGCAAAATTATCAAGGATGAACCTTCTAAGTAGATGAACTAACGAGAAGGAGGTCCCCCCTATTAGTTTTGGCGCATACAATGTTCGAATATCTTCATTCGAATATCAGTTGCACTGAATCAAATTCATTTCAATCCAGATCAAATCAAATTATTATACAAATAACCTTTGAATGCACAAAATCTACAAAATAAACACATTTGTGCCTCTTTGATTCCCTTCAGGTCTACTCTTTGCTCTCATTAACTTTTCAGCTTAGGAAAATCAATCAAGTTAAAATGATGATATTAAGTGTGCAAATGGAAGTAGATCTCCGAAGATAGTCTGCTCTCAAATAAAAAAGCAATAAGCTCTGCCATCAAAACTTATGAATGAAAGGTCTAAAAGATAGAATCAATCTGGACCCTATTCATAAAGAACAATATCACTAAGCACCGAATATGTGACAACATGTTAATCTTACCAAAAAGACTAGCCCCCAAACCCCCAATTAAAAGTAAACGGCAACGACTAACCCCCAAAAACTGGGAACTTTGGTTCTATACAGCAGAAATGTCAGAAATTACTCACCTGCTTTCCACCAAAGGGCTGCAGATCGTGAACTGGAAAAAATAAAGCAGGGATTAAAATCATTGCTAAAATTACTAAAAGAAGCAGGATAAAACGATATTTGAATTGAATAGGAAACAGCTGCAAACCCAACAATAACACAATGTTAACTCTATCGCTTTAAAGGTATTCCGAGTAATCAATAAAAAGCCGGTATGATTGGTGTCAAGGGCGTGATTATACCGGTGCATTTTCAGGGTCAAATGCTTAATAGTTGGTTGAAATTAAAAGGAGGGTACTGAATGGCATAATGACAATAACCACTGCGGAGGCCTAACTTGCTTTCACTTATCTGTTTGATATAGTGCCGCTCCAGCCATTATTTACGCAATTCAACTTACCTGGCAAGGCAAAATGTAGTTGACTCCATGGCTTTAAAGGGTACATAAATAACTGCAATAACCCGGTTTTTTCGTTGATCTTATCAAAGAATAGAATAACCATTGTGTTACCATTACATAAAAAATATGGACGCTCTGGATATTCAAGGGTCTTGAAAATACTTGAAGAGCCTAACACTAAATGTTGCTTTTGAGTTTACATTGACAGTTCAGAGTTTTTTTTCTCACTAACAGCATTTTTCACTTAGTTACACATTCCTGTCTTCTTTAACGAAAAATAAAGACACTTTTAAAGCCAAGGTCGATTAGTCTGGAACACAGTCATGTGAAGCTACCTTCCACTTGTAATACTTAGGGCTAATGTAATGCTCGTCTTGCATTCAAGACGCCCTCAAATCTAATCAAGTCAATACTGCAGTTTTCGGTGTTTCAAGGAGACGCGATCAGTAGATAAAAGCCATGTTCTATCCATACTTGGATAACGTACAAAACGTGGAGCAAGTGCATGAAAGCAAGTTGTGCTACTTTGTTCTATAGGTTTAATGAAGCCCCAATACTGTACGTTTAAATATTTTCATGTAAACAACACATGGAAAAATAAACGTTGCATGCTATGATCTATTCTCGTAGTTCTATATAAAAACAGAACGACCATGACATGCAGAACAGGCTCGTTTATTCGCAGCTACCAAAAGAAAGGATACAATCCTCTGTATTCAGACTATAATAAACGAAAAAATGCCGGCGCATCTAAATTCCAAGAAACGACCTTAAAAATAGAACAATGGCTTATAGTTCAGCTCTCACTGCCTGTTACAAAGGCCTTATCATTATCAGGAGTCTGCTAGCTTCCAACAGCTCATTTGGAATTTGAAAACAGAACTCCAGAACAAACCAAACCATGACAAACAACTCCTTAAAAGCCAACTGACTTTCACAGTTCGTTCAGCTTTTCTTGTGATATTTATATTGAGTTGTATTATAATAATGACGGGATATTTATAAAGTCCTTAACAATTTAGCACCAATACTACCAGATTAAATAAGTGAAGGAAATAAGATAGTTCAATGCTTCAGCTCAACAATATAATCAAATTAGTTGAAAATATGAAATCCAAATTGATATAAAATCCACGTTTCGCTTGACAAAAAATGCTAATGGATTCTAAAGACGATATCTGCCACCCCCGTCTCTTGGTAACTATACCGAAAATGGAACAGCCTTAAAAAACTGCTTGGCAATGCAAATTTTTACAACTGCACGAAAAATCATCTAGAATACTGAAAGTACTTCTGTCGGCAGCTACCCCAAGAGTATTACACGTCAGGATAATTGCCACAAGGCGAACAGAGATAAATAACCATGCTCAAATTAAAATGTCTAATAAATTATGGCGTTTCCGATATGATGTATAGGATGTATTGCTTAGGTTAAAGGTAAAAGGACATACATTGCTTGGGACAAAGGTTAAAGGTCAATGGAAAGAAAAGGACAAGGAGAAAAGCCACCTTGGAAATCCAAAATTGCAGAGGTTGGGCACCGAAATGTCAGTTTTTTATCTCGTCCTATGGGAACTATTCTTCGGGTAACTTTGATTAATACATTCATTCCCATTTTAAAACTTTAAACATGTTGTTTTAGGTAAGTTAACTTTAGATTATCATTTAATAAAATTAACTACTTACAATTAATTGAAAAAACTTTGGCACCTTTGCCAAGATTCACCAAATTCACTATAAAGATAAAATTTATCGTTATCAATAGAACCGATATTTGAAGGCTAGATTTACGCCATTTTAGTTTTAATCATTTCTCAGTTCTCATTCTCAGTTCTTATGTAAAGGTAACAATTTTAGACTGCAATAACATAGGAATTGCCGTTTTATGTTTAAATTACTGTGTAATGACTACTTACAAATTAAGTAAAGTGCAAAATAGCAGGCTACCTACTAGATTCTCGAGGAATTCTTTTGTAAATGCAACGTATGTATTCAAATGAAAGACATAAGGAACACAAAGCAAGTACGACCAGATTAGAATCATACTTTTATATTTTGTTGTTAATATTTCAACCCAGCATGCAGTGCATCTTTAGAGCATTCAATAATGACTAACTGCTATTAACCTTCTACTAACAGTGGAGTTTTCTTATATTTTAATATTTTACAAGTTAAGTTAGTTTCATCATATTTGCTCATTTATCAAAGAACTTCTCACGGGGATTCGCTCTGCAACTGGTTACTTAAATCTGTTCGCCCTTTGATCATTTTCCGACGTTTCAAGCTCCAATCAAAAATTTTCACAGATGCCAAATTAACATCTAATATCAGTATAGTTATTACGAGCGCTTCACATTCGAAATGACATTTTTAAAGCAAACTCCCTTTTATAATATTAAACACGAAAATGGCTGGACAATCGGGTAGAGATTCCAATTTAAATTCTAATACAGACCGCGTTTGTACAGGGCAAAATATAAAACATATTTATCAACGCCTTAAAAAGTTGAAAATTTTTCTCCGAGTTTCTATACATTTTTTTTTCTTAAATATATGTAGGATAGGAGAGTATGATTGTTTACATAAAGATATACATAATTTCTAGTCCGCACAGGTTTGCATGGAGTCTAAACAATTCATGAGGATTCTACTCAAATGTGAAGTTTTTCAACCTAAAACGCAGTTCGACCCAGCGTACCACCAAATTCGAAACTGCCCGTCTTCTCTAAAGCACAAAATATAAATACCACAACCATGTTTCGAGCCGGCACACCAACACCATATAGTATTACTTATGTGACGTTAAAGCAATTGATAAATGCAAAATTGATATTAACACATTTATGTATTTATGTACAGTACTCGTCGCTAATTTTCATGACAAACTATTCTCCATAAGCGTATGAAACGCTTTCCGACACAGACAGTCTCTTTCTTTAAATGTTCCTTCTCCAATATTCATATAAACTATATTCATACACATTGTAAAACTTTAAAAAAAACAATTGTCTACATACCATGGACATGGTGCTGTTGGAAACTCTTTCCTGGAGCAAGATGAAAGTTTCCTGCCACCTGGAAGAACATCCTTCAACTACTGATCAGGCTCAACACAAAAATTAAAGAAGGTTTTTCCTTAAACAATAATACACAGTTTTGAAGCGAACCTGAGTATTTCAAAACATTCTAGAGAACTCAAAGATAAGGATCAACTGATTGTTTAGCTATCATACATAGTGATATAGACTTTTTTTCATACAAATTCTAAAACTTCTTATCTTTCTTTCTTACTTCCTTTCTTAATACACATTGGAGTTCATCATATACAGTCCTAATTCTAATAAACTATCGGTTAACATTTTCTAATAAAAAATTGATCCCAACTCAAACCCCTTATAATTGTTCCATAAGTTGTGGCTTGTCAATCTTCTAAGAAATGACTAGCAAATATAATAGCAAATAACAAAATAGTTATACAGTAGCTTACAGCTCCTTCCCAGAAGACTCAATTTACTTAAGGCTTGGAAATGACTCCAGTCCGCAGTACGACTAGCATATCAATCGGCTGCCTATTACTAGTAAAGTGAATTACAAAGGGTATCTTGTACCTTACTGACTTCGAGGAAACCAAACACTCGACATCCTTCATGTTGCTGCTCCTGGAACTTGTCCTTCCATCCTTCCCTTTTGCACTGAAACAAACAAGTTAACGACGTTGAAAGAGGGAATGGTCATGGATCAAAAAGGTGTAGAGCAAAGTCGATTCGAATTCATGAACTTTTCAACGGTAAAATTGCAAGAGTAAACGGAAATACGGAAATACAACTACACGGTATGAATAGCTTAGTAGTTTTGTTTATACATGAACTCACTTGTGCTATGCTCATTGGATCAGTGAATGCCCAACCACGTCCTCTATAAGCATTACGAACATCTTCACATGTGTTACAGCACCTGGTAACAGAAAAGCAATCACAGATTGACCTGGCTTGCAGCTACAAAGGTTCTTTTGCGGAAAAGGTTGGCATTAATTTCCACTCCATCTTGCCGCAGCAACGGAACGCTTCTGAGAATACTAATACTTGAATGGTTAACGATTCTGGGTTATGTTCTTTTCTATTTCGTTCACTTCATTCATTACATATATACTAACGCGTACCAAAGGAACCTTGAATAGATAATGGGCTGAACGTTGATCAGCTCATCTATTTTGATAGATCTTTCATGACACACAAAATAGTCAGAGGGATGAAATCTCTAGGTGTAACAAGAATCGATAGAAATTTTGACATCCTAAAGTTTAAGCTTGAGTGAATAAAAAAAGGTTTTCACCTCTCTGGGCTGTATCTTGGGATGAAAGGCCAATTCAAATAGGGGATATCCCTCACGCTCTATTAGTTTAATTAAAAAACGCATTTAAAGACCTCAGCAAACCCTAACTAAAACAAGACCCTCAGGAAGATCAGATCTCGGAATTTCTTCCTTTTACATTCTTTTTCTGATTTTATTGAATATTTGTAGGAAAAGCAAGTGAAGTCATGATAAGATATTGTGTAAAAACATGATGTTAAAAAGGGCTCAGGCTAGATAACGTGTTTCGCTCCTTGGGTTGTCGTCTCAATATTCAGATTGGTTGGCTGTTTCTAGTCAGTTGATTCGTTGGACAGGATCGGGATTAGGATGCATTACTGCTATGAACAAAAGACTTGTGTATAACTGTTTCACGCCCGGTTTTGAAAGGGGGTAGAAGGCACTAATGACTATACAGCAAATAAGCACACAACTGTAACACAGGTACTGGGAGAATTACCCTCCGGAAGAAGTCAATAATCTTAGCACAGGGTCACTGGGTTGTGCGGCCACTGCGAAGGTGAAAGTGATGACAGACTTAGATACCATAGTAGCTACCTGTCTGAGTTCATCTTCCCTTTCTCTCCCCTTCTCCCTTTCTCTGTGATCCAGACTTCTATGATTTAACATAACTAGGTTGATGTAACTGAAGAAGGTCAAGTTCAAGGGTAAAAGGAAATGTGTGGGAAATGACATTTTGTTTATCACACTTCTATTTCATTACCTCACCTCCTTTGTAAACGTTGGCAAACACTTAGACATTCTTTAAGAGCAAAGCTTAGTCGGCACATCAAAGCAAAGCTTAGAAGACGATTTGAGTCAACCTAATAACTCATCATGTCATGACTCAGACGTGACATTGACATTTAAACTGAACCAAATCGGATCTAATTTAACTCACGGTGTCTCGGCAGATTCTGCACCATAACAACTTTCACATCTGTTCGGGTCTAGGGTTGTCTTTACTGACTATAATGTAAAAATAAAAAGAAGATCCTGTTAACTGTAACTATAACCTTTAGCCTAGAACCATCTAGTCAATTAGGATTGTTGCGGGTCTTTGCCATTCGTTGACAGTCGTTGCAGATTGCTCATAACACTCAATCAATGTGGTGGTTATGGTGTTGATGGTGTATATGGTGGTGGCTTATAGTCTTTCATTAGTCAAAAGCTTCTCTACACCCTTACGCTTTCCCTAGATGCTATGCGGAATCACATATACCGGGGTGCGGCCACAGATGGCGCTTATAACTTCAGACCAGGTGCTTATTTATGCTCCTTGCTAGAGAGAGGCAGAATTGTGGCTCACACCTTGATCAAAGCTGCTATTCTCATTAAAGGCAAAGGCGAGGATTCGCAGCAACGATGTACATATCGCTAGTCCTAAACCCTGACTACTTTACCATAGGACTTTGAATATGTTTCATTCTATTCTCAAACCAGATGTCAATGATGGAAATTAACGTGAAATTCCAAGTTACAACTCGTAACGTCTTGTTCACAAGTAATAATATTGATTAACAATTTCGTCTACAAGAAAATCAATTTGCAGTTTTAGGCTGAATATCACAATGCTTATGACTTTATGTTTGCATGCATATTCAAAGCTCTATTAAACCCTAAAAATATACAGGGCTAAAACCACTGCATGAAAGGTGTGAAAGTTTTTGAAAATTTATACTCCATATATAATCTGCAACATTTTGCAACTAATGATCTTAAAGATATTGATAATTGGTGATTAGGCAAACAGCTTATGAGATCATTTACCTTCAAAGCATCTTCACTCTTGTCTCCAAGATCTGAAATAAAGCATAAAGGACAATTGAAGATATTTTACTTTTTTAAAACTGCTTAACCAGAATCAAAATTTAAAAAAAAATAACTACCTCCATTCATAGATACATTGTATAGCACAATGGATGGAGAAGTGATGAAGCTCATTTTTTTATTCTTCTCCTGGTAATACTGGTATTAACGTTTTATAAACATGCTGTAAAACGTACCTTCTTTTTCTGCTTCTCCAGGAACTGGTTTCCCATTTTCATCCAATCTTTGCTTGAAAACATGATGATCTATGTCCGACTGCAAGAAAAAGATCCTACTAGAATCACAAAGTTAAGTACATCAACAATCTCAAAACATGACAAAAGTTTACGAAAATCATGAACTGTGTGTCTAGAGTATTTTTTTAAACATAGGTAGTAACATAATTAAATGAAAAGCCTGAAAATGGCTTCTGGAGTCAAACAGTTCCAGGAACAATCAATTTTAATTCTAGGAATAAATTTAACAATATAAAACATAAACAGTAATTGGGAAAAAATCATATTTTCATACTTGCTGTTCCCCAGAAACATCCATAGCATCTATACTTAAATCTAAAACAAAATAAAATACATTTCACTTTGTAAAATTAAGGCTTGAGACAGATTTATGAAAATGACTTGATAGGTAATTGCCTTGACCAGATCTCTTTCTAATCATTGATTCAACATATGATTCAAGTTGTGGACATTTACTGGCAATATGAACATTTTAAATACTATCAGCACTCTATGCTGCCTCAAACTTAGTTCATCTTCATTAAGGATGAGTATACATTTTAAACACTAAATAAATTGCCTCGAGCAAGCATGATTCACATTTCAAAACAAGTGATAAGCTAATAATGGAAAGCTTGTATGATAATCCATCAATAATTTTTTAATCTGAAAGATTTGGGGTCATTCATTTAGCAAGTATGCTTGCCTATAGGGGCAAAGGGAGAGTTGACTCATTTAAGAAAATACACAAAAATGAAAGAATTCATTGCTTTATGGACTTGTTCCGTTCCAAAACTTTCATTGCTCTTACTGGTGTCATGATCATTTTCCTGTCTTCCAATACTTAATATATCTCTTAGCGGATGGAATCAGTAGGATTATTGATGGATGTTTAATAACTTTCCATTGGAGATTGGGGGTCAGATGCATAAATATAAATGTGCTGACAAGGAGGAAGGGGGGTCAAAGCTTTACTAATTTGATGTGTACATACAAACTGAATGACCCCCTACATATTTATTCCATACTTACAAGCACAAGGCAATTTGGGAAGAACAATGTCTACATTAATTCTCAATTTCTGATGTCTAGTTGTATCCACGAACAATTCTGGACTAACCTGAAAAAGAAATAGGATCAGAAATGCCAGCACCGGCCAAAAGTTAACCGGATTCAACAAAAAAATGTGCTTTAAAAATCATTTAAGAGGAGAAAAATGGTATCTGATTGGCTTATAGCTTTTACCAGTCAAAAATTGCTCCCCCTGAACTGATTGACTAGTCAATATGAGAACAAAAGCTTTTTCTGTCAGCACTATAATCCATCCATGTCTAAACAAAATACTCTTAGACTACTAAAATACAAAATTTTTGCATAGTGTTTTCGCTTATTAGTACAGTGGAAACTTTTCTTTTGTGAAATGCTACCAGATTGGACCAAATAATGAGAGTTTAAAGAGGGCTGCTTTAAGGTCTTATATCTCTCAAAATAGCAAAAGATTTCAAATAAATAATATCCTTCATGAGAATGAATGAATGAATGAATGAATGAATGAATGAATGAATGAATGAATGAATGAATGAATGATTGAATGAATGAACGAATTAATGAATGAATGAATGAACGAACAAACAAAGGAACGAACGAACAAACAAAGGAACAAACAAACAAACAAACAAACAAGCAAAAGAATGAATAAATGAATGAAATGAACCAGACAGTCACTCACCTCAGTTGTCATGTAATAATTCAATTCTGATACAAAAAGTGTGAACATAATCAATCCACTAATTATTGTGACTGGAAGAGAAAAATAAAAAGATAATTTTATTACTTATGCAACTATAGTATTTTACGAAATTCCTAAAGATTACCACTGGTACAAGAGACAATGTGATCCTAGCGAAATTCTATGCATCATCTGGTTTAGATACAAGAGTGCTTGTAGCATAAAGTAGCATGTTAGTAAGGTCTTTATCTGATGCGTTCTGGTTAGGTTTTTTTTGGTAGGTTGGAGACCAATTTTTGCCTATATAAAATGTTTTTACGATTGACACCCCTAAACACCCCTAGTGTGTGTCCCTAAACTTCCCACTTAGATGCCACAGTTATTCCTTCTCTATCATGAGGACCATGGGCTTGACAAATCTGGTTTATCGGTTCAATGATGGTTTCATTTGCAAGCAAGTTTCTTTGTTCATAAAAGTTCTGTTACAGCTAGTCTTTTGTTTAAATTAGCTTTTGGCATTTTAATGCACATTGATCCTTCATTTGCTCCACAAATATAAGGCAGGAGTGATACTCGAACCCCCTCTGCCCTGTTACCAACCTCCTAGGACCCCCTTCTTTAGGTAAGAACTTTAACCCTTTAGCCTCTCCAATAGCTTGCTATAATTTTTATGTAGATTTATTATTTTAAGATTGTTTGTTTTGCATATAGTTTTTCATTCTGTATTTTTTTTATCATTTCACATACATTGCTTAGTATAATGCCTTAAGCTTGTTTTAGCATATCTATTTAGCCCTACTCTTCCTTTTTCATACATATACAAAGAATGTAAATTATTGTTTGGGTGATCAGTTGAGGTACCTCAAAGAATTATATGAACTTCTAGTGTTTGTACTAACTATCTGAGGTGATATCATCTGTTAGGATAACTATGGACTAAAAATGTAAGGTTTGTGACACCTCCATCTCTATTAGCAGTGTAAATACTTATTTATTCAATTATTGTTTACTTTCCATCAACATGATTCCTAGAAGTGACAGACTGTATGAACGACTAAAACTTTATATATCCCTTTTATTCATTGCTCTATTTGCATAAAGACTATTTTAGTTCACAATGATGTTGCCTTGGAAATCATTTATCACCTACACATGACCTTCGATTATGCCACCTGGCCAATCAAAAGCTGCCAACAAAACAAAACAATGATATTACATCTTGATCTCTTGTTGTTGAAGCCATCAAGCAGCTTTTTCAGAAAATTGTTCCCTGCACTTTTAGTTAAAACGCTTATAAACAATAAAATATAAGTAGAGGGTGGGTATGGATCTAGTGAACCACTTCCCGAAATTCTCCAAAGCACATTAACAAAAGCTAGACGGGTGAATATTTCGTACGTCAATGTGTCTAATAAAATTGGCCTAGGACTCTCTTTAATCCTTGAAATAAGAATAAGTATTATAATATGTGCTCTCCTAGAAATTCGAAATTTAATAGACTCTCCATCTCAAGAAAATAAACCATTTGTGTGAGTTAATGCTCCATAAATCATTGTTTATTGAGCTGTAAAACTTTTAGGCCGAGAGCTACTCACCTCCAGCCCCCGTGACAGTTTTCACTCTAAAATCCTCTAGGGTCTTTGGATAAGCATCAAATTGTTTGAATTTTGAAAATATATCTTTACTTGCCATATCTACTACCTTTCGACACCAAATATACAACTATACATTGCAAAATAAGAATAAAACCTTTAATACGGAAGAAATCACTTCCTCACAATTTGTCCGCCATTATCCAAACAGGTTGCAGCCACGAATGCAACACAGCAATGCACTTGAGTCAGCGGTCTCTTAGACACAGGGATCTGGGCATGAACCCCCAAATTATAGGTCTGAGTTAAAAAAAGGCCCTAGTTTTAGGGAGTCTGATAGTCACCCTTGCATTTTTGGGGCAATAATTACAGGGCGGGCTTGAGATATTGCCTAATATTGAAAGGTTTGCGGGTTGGGAAATAAATGGGGGAAGGGATCGTTTGAACCCGATTTCTATTTTCATACGAATATTTGTTCAATTTCTGCAATATACTGCTTTGACAAATGCAAATGGATCACTTACTTGCCTTTGACTATAATTTGATGGCCAATAAGCTAGTAATACTTCGTAATTTGTACGACAGTTTCTAATATGTCATGTTTCTGCTCTAGGAATCATTTACTTGGGCACCAAATCAACATGACTAACTTCACAAGGTTCATATGACTTAGAAAGCTCGCAAAGAGTAATTAAGATAACATGAGAAAGAAACACAATAACTTTTTGATTCCTAAATACAATTGATGCTCAAATTTAATAACATTTTCCTTCTTCAATTTCACGAAAAAGCGAAACATTGTTTAACGTACTGAAATTTTTTCTTTCGCCTGACACTCAAAAGAGTATGAAAACATCGGATAATGAAGAGATGGCCCATTGGAAACTAGGAGGAAAAAGTGGTATGATGGTTCCCATATTAAATGCATGTATAATATGCATCTTTAAATGAATTCAGACTAAGAAAATGCTTCTGCCCTTACCTCAATCCTCCCTTCATAGAAGAGTTCATATAGAGACACAAACTATATCTACACAAATGAGGGTTTTCCGTATTCGAAAAGATAAATTCTTAAGACTTCTGAACTAAAGGACGACATTTCTTGCCCAATAATTTAGTAATATTCTCTTTCATATCTGCGACTGTCGAACGAAACCAGTACTTTTAGCATGCTAGATCATGAACCCGCTTTTCCTTGCAATTTCAAAAAATTCAAATTTACAAAAAATTGTTTATGTCGTGTTCCAGGGTAAGAACTATTTCTAAAAAAATGCACGAGAGTATAAAGATTTACTGGGTTCTTAAATTTTGAGCGAATAACGAACAAAAAGTAAGTAATTATAGTAAAGTTATGGTAATAAAGTAAGAAGCGGAATATATTAAAAACAAATATGTCTTAAAGAAAGAAAGTTTCAGACCACTTAATTAGATGATTTCAAGACGATAAGCAAAATGGTTGCGGCCTTTTCTCCTATTCTAAAAGTAAATTTGAGGTCAAAAACACTAGCCTAGTACGTAGATGGTTCTTGCTATTGGGAAGAAAACTGTCAAAGATTTGCACTTTGCTGCTGCGGAAACTAGACATCAGAATGCATCCATAGTTTTGCACCCTTTTCTGGTGACTCTAATCAGCAGCAATGAGGCCTTGGCACAAAATGTTTCTAGTGAGATCCAAGATACAGTAACAAGCGTTACCAATGCCCAATATGTAACTTTTTCATTAGTTGAAAGCTCCGAAAAAACATTGATAAACTACTTCTAATCAACTAATCATAAAGCGCTATATAAATACTGCCTTTTGATTGGTACATAAAAATAGCTTCAGCGCTCTCAACTTATTAAAACTACGACGGCTAATACAGAATATATATGTGACCACCTTTAACTGTGAGTCCATTTAGGTTTTCTTTTCTGCAAGAAAGCATTGATTCCCTCTTGAGCGTCAGTATATGAGAGATTATGCACCATTGTAGATTCAGCTAGCCTGAAAATTGACAAAAAACATTCATGATTTAAACATTCTTAAAAGGACGTACAACATATTGGCTGTTTGTTTGTTTGTTTGTTTATTATCTTATCTTTATTTCATTTTGTATCTAGCTACACACATAAATATACAGATATACACATAAAACGTATCTAAACCAAATCTTCTTTTCTATATACAAGATGAAAGGAAACATCTAAAATTACTTGGATCAGAATGGAACCAAATCTACAGGATACCATTATATTTACAGACGTTGCACTTACAAGTAGGACCATCCCAGTGAATCTACCTTTAAGCTCTGTTATGACATCTATACAAAATTACTGTATCTTTAGGGCCCTGGCTGGTTATGCAACGCCGTCATAGGAGGTTTTTATTTGCCAAATTTGTTATGCAAAGCCCTAGCTCACTTCATATATTAAAAACTACATACTTGTAAGCTTCATTTCTTGGTTTTGTAATCTGTTCATAAAAACATTTCTTTCCAAGTGCAACAACAGGTCGGCTAAACGTGCAAAGTCTATTTGCGATATCAAGAGTCTAAAAACAGCCAATAAAACATAACATAAGGCTTTTGCATAAGACAAGGAATGTATGACCGATTTGGTATGAAATAGTCATTTATAAGTGGATTGAAACAATATTGAGCCTCCTAGTTATGGGTTCAAAATAACAGCCAAGCTCAAAGTTTCAGCACTGATAGTTTTGTTAAAAGTTTACTTTGAGCATATGCTAGGTTATGGGGCATCTCTTCTCGCAGGAGATGATTGATCTGGTTATATTAACCAACTGAACGGGGCAATGAATAAGGTATTGAAAGGTTAAAGGTCAAGGTGAAATGCAGTTAAAGTTTAAATATGGTTAAAGGATAATGGTTATAGGACAATAAAATGTGCCTAAATGTTGCCAAAACAAAATCAATGGCAATATCAAGTAAATAAAATGAAACATTATTTAGCTGATAATAGATCAAAACAGGCGAAATTAAAGTTTACATTGTTGGATACTAAATATGGGGCAAACCAACAGAAAATACTAGGAAAAGGTTAAAGCTTCGGCGGATTGCTGAATGAGAATATAGCATCGTTTATATTGTTTTATTTCCAAGGTGAATTTAATATTGGACATGAAACTCTACGTGTCAACTAAATGCAGGGCGTACATAAAAATTTGGGACCGACTGGTTGTATCAAAATAAAATAGCAAGTTAGTTTTTCGCCTGACGTGTTCCGTTAGGACTATTTTTGTAGGTTATTATTCCAATTTTCGCATATTTAGAACATTTTTGGAACGATAGAAAGAAACTGGAGGGGATGTGAACCCCAAACCCCCTGATGTGAATCCGACAAAGGACGCACTTAGAGACGAAACAAGAAATTTGTGATTAAATTCATCAAGACATTGCGATGTATTTCTTCAATCCGGGACTGATTTACTCTGCATAATTTTTGAATTTACACTTCTCATACACTACTGTCACCTTGCTTTGAGGCGTCGTTTTGACAGGGAGAATTAATTCAATTCTGCTGTTTTGCCTCAATGATTTAACGTTAAATAAATCTTTCTCATTACAAAAGGTGAAATGCCATATGATTGGCTTTAACTATATCATGCAGCATAAGATAAGCCTTGAACCAAATACACAGGAAATTCGATGCAGTAAGTACCTTGTAAGTAGAAAATCAGTATAGAAAGGTCAATTCGAAATGCGATGATTGATATAATCTGAGGCAAACATCTTACCGCCTTCTCTAAATCTTCATCTGGTACAACTTTGTTCACAAGTCCGTGGCTCAAAGCATCTAAAATGATAGCACACTTGTCTGTTAAACATTGTTTTCATCGGGCGAGAAGGGCAGGTTGCACGGCACTTGAGATGGAGGCTCAATGCGTCTTGATTAGACCCGCTCCAGGTTTATTTGGTGGCTATAGAAGGTTACTTTAAACGGAAAAAATCAACTGTGACTATAAACGGTGACAAACAACGATGACTGTAAAACGTTGACTGTAGCAGCCGACTGTGAACAGGATACAGAAACAGTTGCAATAAGAACAACTATAACAAGGACCACAAATTGTAATTAAAAATGGTAATATAAACAGTGACTATAAACAATGACCAGGAATGTTGGTTATAGATGGTGACTGGAAAAGGTAGTTATCAATGGCAGTCAAAACGCCTTGCAGCGTTACATGACCTTTTGAACAGTGATGAAGTACACTCATGCTGTAACTGGTGCTCATATAAAAATGCACTGCTCCCTACATATTTTTGTTTCTCAAATTTACAATGTATTCCTCCCCTACCTTGAGCAGTAATTGGTTCAGCAGTCAATAACATCTGCATTGCAATCTTTCTAGGCAAAGCTCTCGCTATGGCAACTGCAGGAGTCGAGCAGAACAGACCGATGCTCACACTGCAAAAACCAAAAAAGTGAAAAACTTAAGCAAGGGAAATCGAGCAAATTTTGAAAAGAAGTCAAAGACACATTGTTATTTTACAGGTTTATCACGAATTAAATGAAAACTTGTGAAAAAAGGCAATTACTCTTCCTGGCCAATTAAAAACCATTTAAGAACACGATATTTTGGAGAAAGCTGCAAAGGGATACCCTTTTTTAGCGAAGTGATTAGCCCTTTTATCCTGGTATTGATACAACTATTCAGCTGGCCCATCAGAATCCGTTGGAATTATTCAGCAGGCCCCAAATAATTTGCAAATATTTGCTCCTTAATTCCTCGAAAAAATGCTGTAAGCTGATTAAGAAATTAGATACAAATATAATCATTTTTCATCGTTTAACCAGTGCAATGTGTACAGCAGGGGCGATTTCCAGCTATCTAAAGGGCGTGGTCCTGAAAGACTTCACCTCGTTCCACTCTCATCCCCCCTCAATATCAATTTCGTTTCGATGGGCCTGTTCAGTGACACCTAATGCATTTCACCAACGTCCAAAATGGTACTAAACTGATGATGTCCATAAAAAAGGCTTACAAGGGTGGTTCGATTAAATCCCTTTGAGCATCAAACGCATGTGAGTAACTAAATCATCAGTCTCTTAGGTGACTTACTGCATCATGCTTTCATTTAGCTAATCCAGCTGTCCATCTTTCTCTACGTTTTTGGTCAATAGGTCCATCTAGGGATGCAAGGAGTAAGCAGTCTTACCCATGACCACTACCGGCTTTTCCTCGTGCAAAAGGTTTAATAGAAAGGCACCAGAGGGCTCTTTAAAACGATAGGAAAGTTCAGCGTGGAGTTATGAAAACCTATGAAGGTATATAACTGTGGCATTTGTTGTATAACTAACCATCGATGTTCCGATGCATACTAAATATCATTTCATTTTCTCTTTCAACAAGTTATCTTAAAAATAGCCTAGCCTACAGTTGAACGGAAATGCATTGCGCACGTGTACATTTAGGTGACTTGGTATAAAATCTGCCGTTGGTTTTTAATGCAAATTGCAAGATCAGCTATGCATTGAGCGCAATGGTGATTTCCTTGGACACCGCATAGCATTGACGAGTTTTCTTAAGTATAAAACTCGATTCCGTCCAAGAAAGACGTCTGAGAAACACTCCATGTATACGACTTTATCATAAACTATATACAAAAACTGGTTACATTTTGAGTTAATTTTGTTCTCTTATCTGTGGATAAACCTCGCGTACACTCAGCACTGTGTCATGATAAAACCGAACTCCCTCTAAAACAACTTAACACCTGTTATTAAAGAAACGGCGCACGCAAGCAAGAAATTTTAATCGTTAACCCCAGGCTGCGGTTCTGGCAGCTTTGAATGAACCTGGAGCGTTTAGGTCTGTGCCCTCATGATTTTTTCTGAATATCAATTTACCGATCTCGAAAGGATGGACAGTTGGGTTGGCAGAACAGCTTGGGGAGAAAGGTTCCGACTGTGGTCTCAATCTACGAAAACCTCGGTTCATTGGCTCATAGACCTGCGCCTTCACCTCTCGGCCACGCCAGAAGATTCAACACAGCTTGTCATCATTAGGAATCAGATTTCCGATGATTGCAAGTGAGTCAATAGCGAAACTGTGTCTCACGGCATTAGCCTAGAAATAGACTGGGATCAAGTCTAAAATTTCTCTGGTCTTACCTCCGTCTTTATGTCAAAAAGGACAATAGAGCTGGAATGTTAAAAGAACGAGGGGATAAAAGAAAAGGTTAATTCAATGACCTTGAATAAAACACTGCGATGCTTACACACCTGGAATAACAAAGAGAGCAGTGACTGATATTCAAAAGAGAATAATACCAACCGCTATTTTCATTGCATGACCTATGTCACGTCAAAAGGTGTAAATTTCATCACATTTTCATTTCATTTCATGGACGTAGAAAGCATTATAAAAGTGGGGGATACAAGTTTTAAAGGGCACCCTCACAAAATTTCTGAAAAGCGTCATCAGAGACTGTTTCGGAGAGCCTGCGGTGGCGCAAATGAGTGAGAGACTCGTTAATACAACTGCTTTCGCTCATTTCATGTAGCAACTGGGCATTTGAAGGTATATTTAGTTCAGTTATGCGGTTGGCAAAAAAGGGCAACACTGTAAGCTTCGAAGGGGCACTCTACCCGAACTTTCCAAAAGTTAGGGGTCACTTGCCCCCTACGCCCCCGGTTCCTACGTTCATGCTGGAATGTGCTTTAAAAATCCAATCGCTCTAGAGTCCTTGGACGAAACTGTCTTAATGTGTTTTTTCAAATCCAAGGAGTTGTCGATCTGTTCACCAAGGTATTTTTGTACGGCTTTGAGCTTATTATCACGAATTTTTAGCCCACTTTTATCTCTTAGTACTTTATGCTTGAGTTTTGTGGAAATAAGCATGGAGTGTGTTTTCATTACATTACGTGAAAGCTTGTTGCCCTTTAGCCATTTTACGACCTGTGTAACATCATTATTGATGACCTCACTCAACTGTGTCACGTCACCATTCTTTTCCCATTATCCAGGATGCTGGAGAAATGTAGCGCCCCTACCTCCTTTATGTAAGGGTGGAAAAGGGTGACAAGATGCACTTTTGATGGGATAGGGGAAGACAGACCAAAAGGACACGCACACGAAATTTTTCCCGGAAAGTATTCCCTGGACTTGCTTAGCTTTTCGGCTTAATTTGCCTCGACCTGATCTCAATGCCCCTTCTTTTCAAGCTATCTCCTTGCCCTGACAAGCTTCTTACATAATTTTGGACACATTGGGTCCAATTAATCAATGATGAAGGTAACTTTCAAGACATTAGTATCATCATTTCAGCACCATCATCGAGGACCTACAGTATAAATGCTACGTACTGAAAACTCCACGTAAACATTAAAAGGCTGTTCTAAAGATCGTTGTGTAGAAGGGGGCTAGAGTTTCCAATGCGGGGTCTATGTCATTATCTTAGGTTGGAAACTTCGCAATTAGCTACAAGTAAACTGCACTATAGAATACGCTTTTTTAAGAATGTTTGGAACGCCTCGATCTTTGATAAAATGATCTCATGAGTGGGGTTGCCAGATAGCTTAAAAGATCAGCGGCCAGTAGTTTCGTGGATTGCAGCCAAATTTGGCCAAACAAATTTTGCTGTTCGCGGCCAAATTCGACCATAAAAATATTTGGAACGGGCAGATTTCGGCAAATTTCAGACTATTCATACGTCGAAGTTCAACAACCTTTAAGTATTTGACAGGGTGTTTTTCGAACAAAGAATTCACATATAAATACGTTCATTACTTGTTCTTAAGAAGCTCTGTACGTGAGGGTGAAATATGAGCAAAACAATGCCGGTTAGGGCTCCTTGACACAGTTGCGGACAAGGGTGTTGGCCGCCAAAAAATAATATGCCTTTCCATTTCTATACCAAATTTTTTGAATGGCTTCCCAGGTTCATACAAAAAACTTATAGATGTAGATATTCCGACAAAAATTTAACAAGAACTTTCTACCGACGGCCAAGGTTCGGCCAAATTTTCTGTTTCTTAAACTTTGCTCCACGGACCCCCGTTCATTGGAGATCCTCCATTCATTAACGAGTCATATCTCTAATAAAATAATAAACATACCCAGGGGTGGCAAACTTTGCATTCTCAGATGCAACGGCGAGGTCACAGCTCGCCACCAGTTGACATCCAGCAGCAGTTGCAAGACCTGCAGTGCAAAATGGAAAATTTTTCATTCAATGTTTTAAAGTTGGACGAAGAAGCATAAACATAATTTAGCATACTGAAAAGTCCTTTTCCTCTGCATCTGCTTTAATACTCCGGGTTTTCCAGGCGTAGAAAATTGCAAGGGAAGGGGAGTCCTCAGGGAGGGGGATGACATGCCAAGTATATGGTAGCACGGGCGTGCCATTGTTTGGGGGTACCTTTTTTGGAAAATATGGAACTATTGGTATAGAACTTGAGACAAGAAGGAATTTGGAATCATCATATGTATGAACTTGAAACAATGTGATGAATCTAGCATTTTAATAAACTACAATGTGCCTTTTTATTTTGTGACTCCGCACTTTTCTTGTCGATGACTCGGAATGAAGGGTGCCGTTTTTCAAATAGTGACATGGAATAGCCCTAATTCTGTTCTCAAATTGGCACGTCTCTAACACCTCTTCGAAATCCTTGAAATTACTTTGATGCTGATTATGAATAAGGGAACAAATTTAAAAGTATTTGATTTATGGGACAGCAGAAAGTCAAAGTTACCTACCTCTTACTTGTGCAATGACTGGAACATCTATATCCTGCAAGTAAAAGACAAGAAACGAATATATATTCCGCAATTTCAATACTTTAAATCTTTGAGGCTACACTTTTCCCTTTTCTCTTCTTCCGCACATTCAAACTCTGCACGGAGGCTAAAGTGTCAGCATATAGTGCTACATAGCAAACGGCTACGTTCAAACCAACGTCGTTCTTCGGAAGATCACAGCATTCTAGCTTAGCTTTTTAATCAGGTATCGAAAGAAAGATGTTCAATTCAAATTTGTTCATGCCTTTATCTAATAATGCTCCGCGTACGACGTACTACACCATGAAGATATAATGGCAACTTTTTGCGAAGATGTTGAAGATGGTAGGGGGATTCGAGGGGTATTGTAACACATTTCCTTTGCTGTTCTCCAAGGATATATTCTTGTGCTATTCCTATTTATCAAGCTTGTGACTGTATGAAATGGTTTTTCTAAAATTTATAACTGCATATCGACATCAGAAAGACTTAATCTTTAAGTTACTAGAATAAACTTCTCAAGAATCATTTCAGTTTAACAGTTTTGTGTAGCGGTTGTAAGTAGGTCAATTAAAATTAATGTAAGTTTTATAGAGATTCTTCATAGTAATTCAGGTTTTTACTGTTTTCTTTTTCCTTTTTCCATTTAATTAAAACAGGACACACGTTGATAACAGCGCTACATGTTGAAGTGTCGATTTTGTATAAAGACTCATATCATAATTATTATTTCTATTATTATTATCAAAAACGCATTTTAACCACCTATGGAAGATCATTTTTACTAGGCCAATTGGGCCACCAGTTCCTAGTTTTAATAAGGATAACCATAACAGACTATAAACGAGCCTTGCACATTACTTTGGAGTTGCATTGTCTCTACTTAGTTTGTTACTTACATTTGTGCTGTCAGTAGCTTAAAATCAAACATACCTGCACAAGACACATAACTTCAGAGCATCTTTTAAACAGCTTCTCATGAAATTCAGTTCCTTCTTCGGCCAGCTATGAGGTAAGTGCATGTTATTTTAATCTTCAAAAAGTGAGACTTTCTCCGGATAAACTCAAATGCTACAATACTGTATGGCATTTACATGTTTCATGGTAGAAAAGGCAAGCCTTGATCTGGTAAATCAGAGTCCAGAACGATCAATGCTGCTTTAGAGTTTCTGCAAGATAACCACCTATTCCTTTTTTTGATTTTTCAGACAATTAGAGAGGGAGCATATTAGAGAAAGTACCCTATTAGAAAGGGGGCATGTAAGAGTGGGGTCTTACCAGAGAGGGGGCTTTCTTAGGGAGGGTGCATATTGGAGAGGGGGAACATAAAAGAGGTGGCTTATAAGAGAGAGGCTTTTAAGGGAAGGGACTTACAAGAGGCCAAGAAACTTGCTTGCTATAACAAACTTCCATTTCAATAGGACACATTAACTCATTAATCATGTTCAAAAACCAGATATAGGAACATTTAATAAATAACGAAAATAACAATATCCTATTGAACTGCTAAGACTTTGATCTATTTCAAAGATAATCAGCTACTTTAATATATCAGTCAGAAATCCACAATTATAAACTAAATTTCATTTTTAAATTTGTAGATGTTATCATTTCTATTTATAGCAATGTATAACTTGTAGTTTGAAACAGGACCCAGAATGATAACTGAAAGGCTTTACCTGTATAGATATTATCATTTTTATTATTATCAACTGCTGCAGAAAATAATGGCCATTGCCATCAGAAGCAAATACTACATTTTTTGTAGAAGTAGCAAAGAATGGACCAATTCCGATAAGATAGACTTCTAAAAAACACTAATTCTATAATATTTTTTTTAAATTTTTTTAATCTTATTTTGTATTTTTAACAGACAAGTCAGTTATATACTGGCTTATAACAGTGAGGTATATAAGTGTATTTATTAATTTTCATTTAAAACATGAAAGGTTAAAAAAATATCATTATCCTCACCCTGTACCTACCAGTTCCTTTAAATTATGTCCAGCAGAAAAAACAGGACCACTTGCAGACAAGATGATTACTTGAACATCTTTATTTGATGATGCATCTGTCAGATTCTGCTTCAGTTCATCAAGCATGTTGGCTGATAGTGAGTTTCTAGATATCAATCAATGAGCAGATTAGTATTATTTGAAACAGCTATTGGGAAAATAAGAAGGCACCAGGCAAAATGATGTAAATACACAGTACTATGGGTTTCCTGCTCACTTATAGCATGACAGGATTAAAGAGTGACTGTATTAAATCTACTGATTAAGAGGGGATAAAGGACCACTCGGTGAAAAAACTGAGGGTTGATTCTAGATACTTATGATGTGCATTCTTACCGTTTTTGCGCATTGTGCAAAATGATGTTACAAATTCCCTCATTGTGAGACACCTCTGTCAAACTGCTTGCTTGGCTTGTTGCAGTTCTTCTCTTTATAGATAAACACACCTAATGGAAAAAGTTCAAATATGGCTGACAATCAGAGCAATCAGAGTATGGGAGGAATACAAAAAATCCTGAAACATTTCATGTCAAATGCTAGAATGTTGCTAGTACAGAGGTAAATCGGCTAGAAAATAGTTGGCAATTATAATATTGTAATTGCCACCAAAAAAATCAACCTGGACTCCCCTTTTGAAAGCAGCAGCTGGTGACACTTCTCTTCAAAGTGATACTTCATTATTCATATTTTTAGTGCCTTTAAAATACCTCTGAAATGGGCCTGCATTGCCTGGAAACAACTAGTATTGGCTGTTGTGCACCAGATGTTTTTGGTTTGGGTGGATCAACCCCCTTCAAGCCCCGCCCCCCCCCCCTTCAAGGGATACTTATACTCTTTGCAAATAAATGTGTACATTTCAAAGTTTGACATGGTAAAAGATGAATTTTGCAAGGTAAATGTGTCATCATCCACAAGACAAAATGCATGCATATTTCAAAAGAGACCAAGTAGCTAATTTTTTTGCTGATGTATACATGAGTTTTTTTTAATAAACTCGTGAGGTGCATTTGACCTCTGGGATGGGTGTCATGGGTTGAAAATATGATCCGAAAATAAGGTAAATTCAGCTACAGGCAGGAAGGTAAATTCAGCTACAGGCAGGAAGGTAAAAGTTTAATCATAATACCCTGTTGAACCACTGAAGACCATTGCAAATTTTTGTACGACTGCAAATCATTGTGTTCTGTGCAGACAACCAAAGTGTAGCCTACTGTTGTGATAACTTGAATCTGCGAGCAGGCGTTCAAATTGTTGGCCTCCAGCCTCAAGATGAAAAGAAGGTTGTGTGGACGAGGTTGCGAAGGGGCGTGGCACATTACAAAAAGACCGATTAGTTTTAGGTGTTTTCCTAAATAGGCGATTTTGGTCTGTAAGTCCTAATAAGACTGCATATTAGCCTAAACAAAATTCTCACTTTTCTTACTCTTTGTATTCATCCGTATGACAACAAAAGCCGTGCCTTTCTTTCCATAGGCAAATCTCATTATCATAATAAGCTTTACTGCTCCCAAAAACAAGCTCTTCCACAGTCTAAATTAAAAAACAGTCACTGGAAGTTCCTCAGCAATCCATTCGAGGACAAATTTGCAACCATTGCGACCGAAGCTGTTCACATTAGACTTCTTGCAAGTCTTAGCAGTTAGCAAATATGCTGTTTTACTGTACTCTCTAAAATACCGCTGTTTTTATATCTCATTTTCCCAGCCCTTTTTGCATTTTATTGCAAAAATTAATAGCTTAATGGTTTTATTCAAATTCTAGATAAATTTTAATTACATACTTTCCAAACCACATAAAAGAATTGAAAGGAGACCTTGCAAACATAATTTCTAGTTTTGTTTACATTTGACTGCAACCGCAAAATTAGTCAGACGTTTGCACCACCACACTGGCAACTTTCCTCATCGAATCTTAATTAGTTGACAAAGAGAGAATGACTGAATACAAACGAAAATGAACAATTTTTAAAGTAAAATAATTCTTTGTTTATGCAAAAGCGAAAAAAGATTGGTAAGTCCGAAAAAGATAATAAAGGACAAAAGCAATTGCATACGAAAGAGTTCCTTTTTATTTTGAGAAAAAAGAGAATAGAGTCCAATGTATCTTGCTATGGGCGGGATATAATCTTCTTTGTTCTTTGTCATCAAAATTGAAGTGTCCAAAATATCAGGTTTTATGTATGAAGAAGTTGCTAGGTGATATAAACCTTGGCTTTCAAAAGTTCGAAAAAGTGCGGGTTCGTTCTGAATTACCATCCGTTCTTTCCATCCTTCATTCTGACAGCAACTTCGTACGGAAGCTTCACACCTTTGAAAAGCAGTTCGTTGAGCTGTTTAACTGGGTCAATGCAGACTTCGAACGGCAAACAGCAAACATACCAGCCAGCGCAAAAACCGCCAACAGGCCATGCAAAGATTATCAATACAATAAACCAGATTATTGCCCAAAGAACATTCATTTTGTGCAGTCTTTAAGTGGTAACTTAGAACCTGTGCGAGAAAAGTTTTCAGATGTTAAGAAATGATGAAGTCACACACTCTTTCAGTAAGAATGTAAAAAGAGTTTGATTAAGCATAAGGGGTGTGGTAAAGCGAACGTCGTTTGAACGACAAATTATGGGCGTTCACATAATTTTACCGCAATAAATTCGTCGATAAGGCAAATCGCCTACGTTGAAAGGTGTGTCAGCAAATGTACAACACTCATATTGTTCAATGATCACTTTCCGCGGATCCTTTCCGCTGTCATTTTCGACCAAAACTACGTGGACGGAGCTGTTGTTTTTCCTCAAAACAAGGTTGCATGTCGCGCTTGAACACGCCCATTATCCATTTTATCATCAAAGTCGCCAACTACAGATTAAAGAAGCTCTGTAAATCCCATTTGCCGATACAAAACTGTTGCTAGTTTACTTGTTAACAAGAATATTTCTTTGCGGTGATTTAACCAAATAAACATAAGATTTAACGATAAAAACAGGGCGGGCTGCTAGCCTAAAAGATCACCCAACAACCACGACATTCAAAAAGGCAACAACCTTTCTGAGGAAATAGAGAACCAAAGGCAAAAACCAAGAGGAAAACCGATAAAAAACAGGGGAGGAATACAAAGAATAATCACAAGGAAATTTATTTAAAATATCGTAGAAAAAATAACTCACCAATCTTTGATTATCTCGACCACACTTCCACCCAAAACAGCGCTCAGTTGCTAGCGCGTTCAACTGACGGGTTTTGCATTGAACTGCGTGTTGTGCCAAGACAATGCAAAAGTTGGACGGGGGTACCGTTACAGAATATTGTTATCGTTCACCATGGCAACTCGCGTTGCAGAGATTCTCACAGGGTATAAAAGGTCAAAATAAGGGAATGGGGAGAGGCATAACAGGTATATGATATAAATATGCAAATTTTAAGGCTAAAGAACAAAAAACCTTTCCAAACAGGCTAAACTGAGAATAAGAAATAACACTTCCCAACACTCCACAAACTGAAACGTCACGGGAACGGTAAAGCTAACACGATACATTGACGGAAAGCCACGTGAGAAAAGGTGACCGCACATGTGATTAGCAGTTTTTTTTGGTCAGTGTGTGCCCAGTTGTGTTACCCCTCCTAAGTAAAAATCCCAGTGAGAAAATTAACTCTCTCTGTTGAGGCAGCTCATTTGATCTTCGTATATACTACGAAAAAAGTCGTTAAATCGCTAAAAATGTGCTATTAGAATAACTCTCAGTAATGTCATTGCTAGAACGCTGTTTACCAATGTTTTAGTGGTAAATTTCGACTGAACAATAATAAGCAATAAACCCCAAATATTTGCATGAACCCCCGCGTTGAAAATTCACCGTACCCCACTGGGATCTTTTTTCACATAGAGAACAGCCTTGCTTGTGACAAATGAATTACTCACATCCTGATTTAAAAGCAAGTAATTTTTCCCAAGGCCCCAATACACGTTTTTGTTACTTTCAAAACATTCAAATCAGATTTTGTGGTAGAATCTTGCCACAAGTTTTAACATTTACGACAATGCCATAAAAAGCTTTCAAATATTTGAGGGCGGGAAACGGAGTTGATTAAAAAGGGGACATTGTAAAAACAGAAACTTGACTGATAACTCTAGATTTTCTTAACTTCTAGCACGATTCATATACCTATTCAATAACTTTTTTAAACATAAAATGAATGTCTCTTTTTGTTCGAAGAAGTAGAAGTTCAGAAAGTAGAGTCAATTTCCTGAGTTTCTCCATCCCAAAAAAATTGTAACAATTGTTGCAGAAATTGCCTTTACTTCCCCTTTGAAAATGATTGGAAAGGCTACAAAACTTTGTAGAAAAAACCCCCTGCAACCCCTTATGCGCGTCCCCACAGCATGAACTTCATTGATGTGTGTATATCTTTTAGTGAACGCCCGGCTCTGTAACAACTGCGTTCGTGCTACGAAGCAACATAATGGATAGAGCTATCAAATAACAGCAGCTTTAGAAATAACAGTATTCCGGCTGTAATAATATTTACTTGCTGTTGTTCGCTGTATTTGCAAGGTAGGCCTAAAATGTTCCGAATTAAACAAACTGTCATTTGCAAAACGTCAACTCCATTGAGAGGGAGAAAGGGAGAGGTGTTAACAACTACTGAGAAAGACAGGCCCGCGAGGGCCCAGAGCAGCCACTATTTTGCAATGCTTTTGAGATCGAATAAACTTCTTATTTATTATTTTCCCTTCCAGGTGGGCCTAGCCAAGAGGGCACAGCAGCAAATGCTCCTGAGCCTGGAAAAAGCGTTCATGGATGGCCCCCGTTTAGAAATATCAATCGCAGCAAATGAGGGCTATGGTTTATGAGCTGCAGTACACAGCTTTCGGCCACTCTTGCACTTAAAGTACCATTTTGTAAATCCCGTCAATGCGAAAGGTAGTGGGGGAAGGAAGGAGGAAAGAGTTCAAACGGCAGAATAGTTGGTTTATATTGGGCAAGCATCACTCGTTTATTGCATGGAAGTGACGTGCTGTGTATAAGAGGGAGTGACGTTATTTTAAGAGTCTAACGAGAAATTAATGTAATCTGTATAGAAAGACAACTAGATGATAAATTCGGCTGACAACTGATATTTGATGACTAACTGTACCCGCCGGTAAAATTCGAGAAAAAGGAAGAAAAAGAATCAAGTTTCTGGCTTCTTTGTATGATGCAACTTTCCCAGCATAACTTTCTTTTCATATTCTCTTTTTTCCAATTCGATTTGAACATGAGATGGGACATCGGGTACCAGGAAATGGGCAAGCACCACGCATAGTATCAAGAAGTGTTCAGCACCAAATACAATCCCAACGACATATCTACAAAGAAAAGCAACAGTATAGAACCTCCAAAAACCAGTGCAAGCTGATTGTGTTAAAAGTTAGAGGCCTTTAAAAGTGCCCGTTCACTCCCGGTCATTATAAAGGTGTACAGTAGCACCTAATGCGTTTGCTCCTAATGCAAGGGGGTGCTACAGTTGACGATGTTGGAGGAAAGAAGCCTTGCAGATGTTAGTTAAACTATAATGCATTCAAGCTATGAAAGCATTAGCCCCTTGTGTCTGTAATCGAAGCGAGCAGAAGGGACAGAAAGCAAGGGAATCTTAGGGAACTGAATCTGGAGGCACCCTTAGAACCATGCAGGCTACTCCTATTGGGAGGTTCCTTGAATTCATCTAAAGAGGCTATAAATAGAAATTTTGCTAATAGTTGATGAGACCCCCTAGACCCTAACCCACTGCCCCCTCTGCACCTCCTCTCGGCGGCCCTAACAAGCGGAAGGTGTTTCAGCAGACTGGCGAAAGTGGCCAAATTCCATATATTTCCTGGCCCTACCTCTGTATAGAAGGCAAAACACACCAATCTGATCTGAACAGCTATTTGAAAGAGAATCTTACAAACAGACCAACATTGTGCGACAGATCTCTGAACAGATGCTTATCTAAATTAACAGTAATCAAGGATATACATCTAAGGAGACCAAAATTGACTAAATGCCAAAAACCTGTTGCGGGGAAAAAGCTAGAATAACTGTTGAGCAAAGAGCCAAGATTTTGTAACATCTAGGCAGGGCATTTTCTAACAGGGTAGTAACTGGGGAAAGTTCCCGGTAGGCCAAATGCCTTCTCCAGCAGCGAGCAGCAAAATCAAAGACTTGACCCTGTAGTTTGGGTCCTTGTCAGGCCAAAGTACCAAATGTTTTTGAAAATTCGACTTAAAAATTGAATTTCTGTATTTTTCTCGTTTTGAGTACCCTTAAAGTATAATTTAGCGATAGTTTTAGGATGATGTATTTTGCAACAGGCAATTAAAAATGAACCCTTTTACCCCACTTGTATTTCGAGTAAAAAAAAATCAACAACATCATCACAGACCAGTTTCATAAAGGCAGGATGGCTCTGTCCTGTAGGATTAGAGGTCCAAATTTGTCCAAAATTTTGGCTTTTCCACTCAGAAGCTTACTAGCTTCGTTCAAATAGCAGGTTTCTGTATTTTTTGTATTTAGACCCACAGAAAATATGTCCCAAAAACTGAATGTTAATGTTAAGGTGATTAGGCTTTCCAATAGTACTAGTTTGTCCAAAAATCTCGGCCCATTTGCAAGATTTGCTTCTTATAGCTGTTAAAATCTGGTTAAGCTTGCGTCTACCAAATAAAGGAAAGGACAGGAACTATCTCGGGATTGACCGCCCCTGGTAAAGATAAAAGAGTATGTGCTATAGTCAAAATAAAATATTTTGCTTGACTACAAAGCACGGAAGTAAGTTTGAATTTCTCGAAATCACGTTTCTGGTAACCCTCGTCAAGGACCTTTACCCCCTTGAAGGTACAAACAGTGATTTCGAGAATACAAATAAAACAATGCTTGGTTATTGTTCAGTAGATTAAAATATACAGGTGCTTGAGATCTTCCATGCAGGTACCAGTTCTTACATTCAGTTTGTTACAATTAACACAAATTGATCATATTCAATCACAAAACTACGGCAGGTAGCATGCCATGTAGTTCACGAAAACAAGATCACAAATAACGCCTCTACAGCTCCTGCAACATAACCCGCCTCCGTCTAAGGGGAACTTGAGGTCGGGGGCAAAGATTTTCTTCCAGTGAAGTGGAGGAATGAAGTTGAAGATGAAATCACCTACTTTCATCTTTAGAAATCCTAGATTTACACGACAACTTAAAAGAACTTTACTTCTTTTCCTTACAAATATTTTAATACCTAATGGAGATGGGCGGTTGTTAGTCAGTCTTGCGGTAGGCCGAGTTCTTTTATGTGGGTGGGATGGGACAATGGATGTAATCGTTGACAGGATTTGCTTTTAATCTGAAACAGAATGGAAGCCGAAGATACCCATTATAACCATAATGGAATTGATCCTTGGCTAGCAACGAGATTCCAATATGATTCATATATTACATGAATGCATAGGTTACCGCTCTGAAACTTGATCGTCACTACAAGTGATATAAATTCTACTAGGTTACTTTGGAGAATCTTATTACTGATTATAGTAACGTATAGACTTCTGCCATTAGTTGGAAATATACCTATTAAATTGAATTGCTGGACGCGAGGTGAGTAGCGAAACTGAGGCTTATAGCCATGAGTCTACGAAACGAAAACACAGCCGGATACATGGATGCGTGGATAGCACTGATTCTTATTTTGATATCAGAGGTGGATAGTTCGAGATCAGAGAAGGCAGTCTGAAACGAGGCAGCTGGGAAATGCTGATACCATCGTTGAGACGTTAAAGTTAAAAATATTCAACGGTAAAAACCATGGCTGTCGCTAGCTGTCATTTTCCAGGATGGTACTCAGAGTGAATTGGCCGATGAGGGAGGAAATTCATCTTATTATGTGGAAAATGTGTCCACACCCTACACTATACACCTCCTCTTATCATTGCCTTGGCAAAAAGAGGCTAACATGGTGGTAAGTGTTATTTGGGAATAATGTACAGTGTGAGCAGAATATTACAATGATTTGCACAATCCCTAATGATGGTGAAAGCAGTAAAACAATATGACATATTACCTTCCAAAACCGGGTTTGATCCATTGGTCCCCAGTGTCATCAAGGTAGTACATGTCGGGAACCCACGTGGCTAATTGTTCACTTGAGAATCCAATGAGAAAGCAGTTGGTTGCCATCGACAACACCATCATAACAGTTAAAACTTTGAACCAGACTCCAATGCTCTTTGCTCTGCAAAACACACAATTATTACAATTACCATCATCATTATCATTACCATCATTAAAACATCTCAACTTCTTGTTAACTAAGCTTTCCTACATAATGTTAAGCACAACTTACACTATATTTTAACGCAGATACAAGGAATGGACTGATCCGGAACCCTCTGTCAAAACAGTATTACCAACCTTCTCTTTTACTTAAATTTCGCTTTTATTGGCAATAGTCTTCATTCATTCTAACGAGACACACCATGCCCACTACCTAAATAGTGAGGTTTGCGTTGCAGCAGTTACATATAAAATGAAAAGCTATCATTATTATTACCCCATTAATAACAGTTAGTATAATAAATGGAGATAAACTAATTCAAACCAACTCATTGCATAATACAAACAAAAGTATGAAAAAGAAGAAGTTAATTTTATGACCCTCAATATCAATAATATTGTCATCAAAATTCATATACAAAAAATATCAGATTTGAGAGAGACATAGAACCCTTGAATGCTTATCCGATGAAGGTAAAATGGGAAAGGTGAAGAGGCGAAAATAAGCGAGTCATGTAAAGTAAATTTTCTTTTTCTTCGGTGTTCCTGTCAAATATCACAAGTTAAGTACGCTATCCAATACAAAATGAACAATGAGTTATTCACACTTCATTTTTTTTTGAGAAACTACATCTGCCATCGAATGCAAGACAGATTCCTGTAGAGTAACAGTCCCTTTGTTAGTCGTCTGTAGTACCTATATAAAAACATGTGAACATGTGTACCTAGTCAAACTTTAACTTTTAATGCCTCGCAGTCTTGCTTCTCGAGATATCGTCTTCGCAGTATATGTAGAAAAATCTAAATTGTACAATGAAACGGACTGAAGAGAGATTGAACGAGATTTCTTATTTGCCTTATTTGCCCGTTTTCACTTCGCCCTTTAATTGGGTATTTCATTTTGTATTCCCACTCCACCGCAATATAATTCATACGACAATGCATACACAGACATTTAGGCGCCGAAAAATCGGTCTGTGGCAAATGGTCAGAAAAATCAGGGGGGGGGCAGTCAACCAAGCATAATTTAATAAGTGTTATGAGGCTACAATGGTGGGAGAGTCAGGCATTAAGTCTGAAGATATCAAAATAGGCGTTCAGGTATCGAAAAAACTTTGAAATTTGAAATTTGACACCATATCTAGGGAATTAGGCGATAGAGGCCATACTTCATATACAGTGTATTGGGATTCCTAAAAGTGATTCTCCCCATCAGGGATTCCTATCAAAAAGGCCTTTCATTGCACTAAAATAAAAAAAGGGGAATTATACTGTAGTAATTTGCTACTTAAATCATAAAAGATGTGTTCAGCTGGTTTTGGAGATAAAAGCAGGGTAGATATGGTGAATGAGTGGTGACGCTGACAAATAGAATTATGTATTGTTATGAAAATAAGAAAATCGCGAGAATTTTGGAACAGTTGGAGAGAGCAGGTGCCCCATAAAAGCTAAGACAAGAGAGAGGTAGGTGCCTCATAAAAGCTAAGATAAGAGAGGGGTAAGGGCGATGATAATAATAAAGGCTAAAGTTAGGATTCTCAATTTCATGTAAACCCGATTACTGATTTAATGCAGTCTGTTAATCCTCTGCAAGACACACCATTAAATTGCTCCAATAGATAACATTCTCTGAAGAGGATTAAGATTGAGAAATCTTTGATATTAAAGCGACTCAGTAGAGTTTCACCGCAGCTCATCTACTGCATTAGAAGTGAGCTAAAGATACTACCGAGATTTATATATACTCAAAAATCCTGAATGAATTTGAACCTTTAGCCAACTAAACAACGGCCTAGTCGCGCTCACAAAAGGTCAATGAAAACTCTAAGATGTAAACTATCAAACAAGGCCGTAGCTAGATGTTCCTTTTAAGGCGGACTGTCTACGATGAAATTGCCGACAAAATGGACGTACAATACTGTACATGACGACATGTTAGCAACATGTGCCGACCAAATACTCCAACATGTCCATAAAAGCCTTGGTTTTGAAGCACAATATTTTCCCTTGGAGGGGGGATGCTACAACCCCTCTCATCCCACTGTAGCTGTGGCCTTGCAATCAAAAGCCTTGAAATTTAGTTCTGTTCAGTTCATTGGATTACATTATATTCTCATTACAATTGACGATTTACAAAAAGAAACTAAATAGAGTGAAATGAATTTACATGTTTAAGAATCAATTAAAGGAGGAGCTCTCTTTGTAGGTTTTTTAATTTCTTTTAACAGAACGTCTGTGATAACAGTAGATATATGTACCTAGTGTAAATATTATATGACTGTAGAAAAATCCTGTATAAAGATTCGTTATTAATAATAACAATAATAATAATAAGGTATTTTAACGAAAAGGGAGAAAAATTATTATTTCAAAATTCAAATGAATTAAATCCGTGCAACTCTTTTCCATTTCATAGCATAACAGATTACTGTCACGTAATAAATACTAGAGATTTGGCATTTAATTCGTTCTAAAGTTGCTTTTTTAGAATGTCAAATCCAAAATTGCTGCAAAACTAGTTCCAAAATTGCGATTAATTTTTCAGCCGTGCATATTAGATGCAGATATTTCAAGAAAATAGTCGCTAAAAAAACATGAACAAGTTCTCGAAGATTTTCTTCCCGTTCCCCCTTCCCAATAGTGCATGAGCTAGAGGGTTAGTCGGCATCATCTATGGCCACCAAGTTTTCTAATAATTATTGCATCCTGGCTAATGGCCTAAAACGGGAATTTTTTTGGAACATAATTAACTTGTATCATATATTGCAATAAAATTTACTTATAATTTCCATGACTTACCTTCTTACAACTGGTCTTCTACACAAAAACAACAACTTGAACATATCTGAGCGTGCCTCAATGAACAAGAATCCGATGGTAATTACTGAACAGAGTGGAAATGCAGATGCGAATAAGGTGACATACTGGAATAAAACAGAAAAACGCATTTAAGCAAACACACTCTACATTCAAATTGATAAAACAGTTCGCGAAATATATACGCGAAATATGTTTACGATTTACGACTAGCAATCTAAACATCGTTGATTTAAGTCCTCGCCCTTACTAATTATGAGGATAGCACCCTTGGGCAAGGTGTTAACACAAAATTGTGCCTCTCTCTACCCAGGAGTATAGATGGGTACCTTTTCTATATTCATGAGCGCCGTTTGTGGCTCCTACTTGCTATATGCGATTACGTTTACGCAAAGCGATCGGGTGAAAGTGTACAGTAAGTGGAGTAGCCCCTTGCACATAAATGACTATAAACTACATTCATGCTCGTGTTATTACAAAATTGTTTTCATGAAAAGAGTATGTGTAATAAAGTTGAAGCTTACACCAAACTGCACAACCATTTCCAAATAATCGTCAAATTGTTCGTATTCTTCTAATACAGCATCCTCAACAACCTGCGAAAGTAAATAATAGCGAATCAAAAAAATTCCTTTATCTAATATGTAATATCCTAATAACTAAAATAATTGCTTCCTATTCTGCATTATATTGCTCGATTAAGTGCAAAAACATTCTTGGAAACAGACAATTTTCTATAAAGCTAAAAATAAGGATACTTAACACATTTAGATAGACACTGTTGCTGTGCAATTGTGAGATCTGGACCAAAATGTTAAACATAAAATTAATAGGCAAATAAAGAATGTAGAAATATATTTTAAAAAGTCACATCAAAAACACATTGCCAGACACAACACCAGCAAAAATAACCTGCAAAGAAAATCTGAAAAAAGCGATAATAGGGGAAGACAAAAAATGAATGGATAAGGCAAAAAAATAATGATTGCAGCCAATTAGCAGAACAGTGGACAAACTGAATAAGAACGACTACGATTGCAACGAGTGGAAAATAAGGTAGCAAGGCTTATGTCTTGAATAGGACGGAAAAAGCCAATAAGATTGATTTCTTGGCGCCAGAGCTGTATCCAATTAAGCACAACCATGTCTAACTGTCTTAGGATCGCATCTGGCGTCGAACTTGGGAGAAACAACTTCAAACTCCTTGCTCTATGTTTAATGATTAAATATCCAATTAGTGTATCCATATATGTATATATATGTTGAGAGTAGAAGAAGGATCAAACTACATTTGTTGTCTCTACAAGCCTGTTTCGTGATTAAATCGCTCTATCTATTTCACTCTTCATCCTCCAGAAGAGGGTTTTTGTAACGAAACAGGCTTGCAGAGATCCATAATTTGATCTCATTTTTCTACACTAAATATATATAGCGCCCCACGTGCACATGTATCGAACACTGTGCTACGGACAAATCAGACACAAACTTTATATTAACATGCATACATGCTACATGTGTTGAACCTGGAGTCAAAACAACTGCTATAACCAATGCAGAAACCACGACTAAAAGTAATGGATTAATGCTTGCTGCTTAATTACAGCAATAAGTCTCCATTTAAAGTACTTCATTTATCTTGAACATTATGTTACGACAGCAGAACTACAATCCCTGCCAAAAGTCATGCAACGATAGTAATAATTTCTGTACTTCTGCTGCAGCTTCCCCATATCCCCTTCAAAACAGTGTTGTTTGGAACCGGTTTAATGTTCACCATTGGCCCAGATCAGTTGTAAACAACAGGCTGAGGTTCACGCTATGCGACACGTCTTGTTTTGATGACGGAGGGGGCGATGGGTAAAACAAGCAATGTTCGCCCGAAAAACATTAAATATCAGGCAAGGAAGCACCATCTTATCAAAAGTGCTCCAATAAACTTTGGGATGCGTTGCAGATTATCATTATTCGATTTTTTAAAAATTGAAAGTAATATGAATATAAAGCATCTTTACCTGTAAACTGGTAGGTTTTTCCCCAAGCTTCTCCTTTATTTTCTTAACATGATCTCGTGTTCTATATTGCTTGAATTTTTCAGTCAAAAAGGGGATAGCACTTTCTGTGACAAGACGTCTAATTTCATCTCCTAAAAGATATATCATTTCAATTGGCATTGTGCCACATTTCAAAAGGAGGGGGGCTTTTGGAGAAGTCTATCCATATAGACTTGTCCAATAGTTTTCAGGTTGTAAACATTCAAGATCAATGCAGTTTTTATGAAGCAAGTCAAAAGTTATGCATCAAAACCATCAAGCAAGAGAAACAAATTAAATTAAATTAAATTAGAGTTTTAAGCAATAAGCAATTCATTATTTCTAATTGGCAATAATCCAATACAAAATAATTTAAAATGATGCATTTTATTTAAAAATCTGAATTGGATTTAATTCGGTTTATAAAATAATGCTTTAATTCTTATACTTCTATTGCTAACAATCGTGTTGAAATTTTATTACATATAGTATGTTTATGTGTGTAATTTTATTTCAATTAGATTACTTACAGTGGCTGAAAATATATACATTATTCAAAAATATACAAATTAACTAATCCAAATTGAATATACAATAAACCAAAGCAATAAACAAAACAAATACTTTATAAATCACATAATTAAATTAGTAGGCATTTACAGACACTGCATTTGCAGTTGAGACCGTTCCTTTGTCTCATCAAAAGTTAAAAATTGTTCAAATTTCCTGTTGACTTCATTTCGTCAGGAAAGCCGTCCAAAATCTATGGCACAATAGACTTCAGGCTATTGGACCCAAATTTCGTTTGGTTAGGCCCGATGTGGGCTAAATTACTTGCATTTCTTGTAATTTAAAAATGCTCTGCATAAAAAGTGGGTTTAAACTTTTCACATTTTTGAATATCATAATGCAAAGAATTCTCTGGCGAGCAACGAGCATCGTGCATTTATCTGACTCAAAGAGTAGTCATTAGACGAACTTGTGTGATCATTATACGATATCTAAGAGCACGCTTTTGCAACCGATCAATTCTCTTTTGCAACTGTAATGATTTTGCAAATGTAAAATCCCACTCAAAGGGACAGTAATTGAAATGCTATGAGATGCGATTTGTCTGTTTTTGCCATTAAAAATACTTTCCCGACTTTTGATTGTCCTTATGTTAAATCGTGAGAGGGGCCTTAAAGGAGAAAGGTGTCCTATTTCAAAAGTTATGTTAGCTATCTCCAGCCTGCAAAACAAAAGTTATAAATCTGTCATCACGAAGAAAACTTACCCCAAAACAAACCAATCAGTTCTCGGCGTAGTGAGATTATATTTAGCTGATAGAAGGCAATGTAAAATAGTGGAAGATAGCAATCGAATAGTTCAAAAAGAACTCGTTTGATAATCAATGAGCTGTTCCATTGAAGTTCCGTCCTAGAAAAGAATATTGATATGCAATTTGAATATGATTTAACACCAATCTCTTCCTTTCCTTTCCTTTCCTTTCCTTTCCTTTCCTTTCCTTTCCTTTCCTTTCCTTTCCTTTCCTTTCCTTTCCTTTCCTTTCCTTTCCTTTCCTTTCCTTTCCTTTCCTTTCCTTTCCTTTCCTTCCCTTCCCTTCCCTTTCCATTCCATTCCATTCCATTCCATTCAATTCCATCCCTTTCCTTCCTATCACCTCCATTCCTTTCGTTTCCATTCCTTTTCTTTCCTTTCCTTTCCTTTTCATTTCTCCCCTTTCCTTTGGTTTCTTTGCCATTGAATTTAATACCTTTTCCTTCGGTTCCTTCCTTTCGAATTATTCAACAATAATAAAATCGAAATATATCTTTATCACATATTTAATGAGCACAAACTGCTGTATTTTTCATATATTTCAAATATAAATACCTGTGATTCTCGAGGTCAGTGCAGAAAGTTGAAACATAACGATACAGGCGATTCAGTAAATTGATGACAATTGAATGCGATAAAGTTGGTACCATCCATCCATAGTATGGACTGTCGCCAGCAAATAATTGCCCCTAGCAATGCAAGAGAAATTTAATATATTAAAAATCCATAAGACGTATTTTAATCTTGCAAGATTGTAGCACTGTCGAAGCGTGCAAATATATAGTTTTGCAATTGCAGGCTCGTTGAATTAAAAAATGTTTGAATCTTATCATCGAAAAAATATTTAACTTGTACAAAATCTGTCAAAAATAATCCTATTTTTCAAAATTTATCTTTTTAAATATACACCCTCGATCATTTACGCAAATTCTTGGAAGCCCCTGTCTATTGCAAATCAGAGTTTTTAACCTAACACACTATTGGTGACATATCCTCAGATATTTTTTAATCCTCCAAATAAATAAAAGGTTTCCTATATGCACTATGTCTACAGAAAATAACCCATCTTCAAATTCTTTCACTCTTTGATTTTTACGATTTTTGACAAATACGATTTTTAATCTGACAAAGGCGTTCATAGAGCTATGTTACTTCTAAGAGTTTATTTAATTGCCATTATAACCTTTCTACCTTGTGAAAATCCTGTAATAATGATAGACTAATGAATGGAGCTACATATAAAGAATGTTCTATTCATAATTATTTTTCCTCCCTGCAATAACAAACTTTTAATCTTAGGAACAGGGACGCACATCCAAATTTTTGATTACATCTCTTATTTGGGACAAACTGGGTGGAACAAATTAAATAAGCAAGTAAATGAATTATTTTGCCTGATGCGTTCTGGACCAGTTTCTGAAACTTGTCTTGTTTTTTCGCCACTTTGTACTTTTCTAAATGGTTTTTGTTATCTTTTCTTTGTAGGTTTTTAGATTACTTTTTACATAAATCATTTTTTGACCAACTCAGAAAATATGGGAGGGGTAACTATGCTCTCATATAACTATGCTCTGCACGAGTGACAGCCCCAGATTCCACTAATGTCCCTAAATGGACAAATCTTTTTGAATGATACACTCAATACTTACTGGCTCAGAAAACTTTGCTAAAGTGGCAAGGTAAATAGGACTTTGTTTGTCATGAACATAACCATTGAAATTCAACGACAGTATCATAGCACCAACTGCAACAACCAGAAAAGGCAGCGTGATTATAAAGCTAAAAATATACATGAAGACTCGTTTCCATGTTGGGTAGTATCGCTCTGGTTTGCCAGTTATTGGACTAGTTCGAATATCCCCGTAGAATTCTGGGCGAATTATCTCCTTTCTTTCGACCTGAGTTGAATTCCATCGTAACGCCAATTCGCTTTCTTGCCGTCTCCAACTCTAAAATAAAATCAATAAATATATCAATCAATCAATTGATCAATCAATCAATCAATCAATCAATCGACCAATCAGTCAATCAGTCAGTCAGTCTATCAGTCAAAATCTTTGTCATCATTCGTCATCAAAGCTAGCAACTAATTGGGGAGAAAAAAGGTAAAGAATAGTAAAAATGTAAGTTGAAGTGCAAAACTGTGAAAAAGCAAAAATACGAAATTAAGATAATTAGACAAGGGAAAACAGAGCTGTATTTAGGAAGCAGAGAAAAACTGAGGAATTGTAAATAAATTGTTAGGACAAAAGTTATTTTTCGATCTTGAGCGTTGAGAGATGGAATCCCATATTTCTATACAAATTTTCACGTTTTTGCACTGCCTTTACATGGTATTATAAATCGAAAATTTGTCGGGCAGATTCCTATGCTCTTCAAAAGTGTCATACATAGCAGAATTGTAGCAATATGTTTCCAGTCAAATGTGCGCATGCCATGATAAAAACTCAAATCCGACAGCATTTATGACATGTAAACTTACTTTGCAGAAGTAGATTGTCCATAATGCCATTAGGAAGGCATACGCAGGTAAGTAAGGGCTGTCATCCACGGTGATACCAGGAGGACGATGGAAGAAAAGAAATGCTCCAAAAGCAGCGACAGGTACAAGTGACAAAGTGAAAAAGTTCATCCATGCAAAATAAAATGTGACTTCCTCTCCTGGAATCAATAAGAAACAAATAATACATTTTCAAATTGCACAATATCTATCTTCGCAATATTTTTTATCCCCGTGTAGTGGAACTAGAATAAATCCAGTAAACAACGTTATTTTACCCATATTCCCTCGCTTTTTCGTCATTCAAGAATCACATTCCACAAGTCTAGGTGTGCACTTAAGGAATTAAGTGGTTATTCTGAACAGAATTGAACAATAAAGAACAGAACAAAACAGAACAGAACAGACCAGAGCAGAACGTTAGAGGTTTGTTCTCATCCTAATCCACTCATTTATGGCATTCCCACATCATTTCGCAGGCATTTTCTTACGTCAGCTACCACATCACAGTTCTTATAATTCTCCTAAATCACAATATGTACTTGTATAATGCCATGCTTTTCATTTGATTTGTCACCTTTACAGGCCCTTCTTATTAATTGTTTTCTTTATATAATTTTAGACAAAACATGTAAAACTGCATACATGTACTTTTTAAAAACTCGCTCATTACTCAATATACTTTGATCTTTGATCAGATTACAAGGCAAGCGTGAAAACGTCAGATTGCGTCTACCTACATTTAAAATACTCTTTTCAAAATACATCTTGATATCAGTATCAATAATTCAGTTTACCATCCCATAAACTATCAAAATGATATCTCAATGTCTTCCTCGGAAAGATTTAAGAAACAAAAGCTTTACTTACCATAGTAAACTTGGATGTCATCGAGTGGAAATACAAATGGATTTTTACGAGCCTTCTTCCATAATTTCGTGCGATGATCAGCAGAATGCATTGGTGAAACAGCCTCAAGAATTGGTGGAGTGGAATGCAGGCTGCCACTGATAATACTCTCTTGGGGTTTAAATTTCTTGACACCATATTTGAGAAAATTCTCCTAAAAAATGATATTATGTTAGTTATAGAGAAAAACAAAGAAGAATACTATTACATACGTACACTTACGACAATTTTAAGAAATGTTGGGCAAGCATGATCAACATTTCTTTTAAAGGCCTTGGGAACTCAGATTTCAAACTGTAAACTCATCTTATATTAAGCATTTTTAATAATATTAAGCGTCAATAAAATGTTTATAAAAATAACTAATAGTTTACTAAGCATTAGGATGTAACGATAATGTTGCCTAGCATGTTTTCGTTTGCGGTTTTCGAGCCCAACCCTTTAAACTTAAGTAGATAAGGTGATGTGATAACAGTTACAATGAAGACCGATTACCAATCAGGGGTGGCGCAAGGATTTGCCCTAAGGGGGGGGGGGCTGGGTTCCCCGACAGGGGGGTTAAGTAACGGAATCGATGAATTTTTTTCTACGCATTAGAACACATTTTCCGTCGAAAATTCCCTGACAGACACGAAATATTTCCCCGAGGGGGGGGCTAATATTCCCCGACGAGGGGGTTACAGCCCCCTGCCCCCTCTGGCGCCGCCCCTGGTAACAATAGCATTCTATATATTAAAACAAGATGATATAAATTCGAATTCGAGACATAATTCATATAGTAACAAAAAAACTGTATTATAGTAAAGATTAAAATCACAAAGAAACAAAATGCAAAAGATGTGTAAAATAAAGAGGAAAAAGGGTAATGTAAGGGAGAGGGACACAAGCCAACATGACAAACACACAACGATGATTTTTCAGATTTCAGGGAGTTTTTTTCAACCTTGGAACTTAACCCATTGCCTTAGCTGGACATTAAGAGATCTGACAGAGACTAATATACATACCCTTTTAAAAGTGGTCTTGTTGATTAGGTTGTAAAGCAGCAAAGATTGTTCAGCTGGGGTGAAGAAACTATCCCTGTTTTCACTCCCTTCAAACTGACTCAGTTCATCGACAAAGAATTCTTGAAACTGTAAAAGAGTGGGTAAAAGTCATGATGCACAAATTTGGCATGAATGATCCCTAGGATAATAGCACAAAAATAAAAAAATTGTTTTTGCTTCAAGGAATAGACTTTGAATAATGCGGATGTGAAAAAACTCTTGGAAATATAATTTGCCTAAGAATAAATGAACATAAAAGAAGCAAATGTGAAATAGAAATTAAAACAATCATGTTATGAAGAGTAGATGATAAACAAAAGCTAAATTTACAAATATTTATCCTGATATGTTACCTTGTATATGTAAGGTATCAAAAAAGAAATGTTGGGTATATCTAATTATTTTGTTTGGTTTATTCAATTATTTTAAATTTTTATAATGCATTGTATGTAGTGAACGTATAAAATTATATTAAAATGAAACTTAAGCTGTCCATTTTATACTCTTACCTTGCCACTTGCTTTCAATTTCTTTTCCAGTTCAATGCATTCTGCCTTTTAAATGATAAAGCAACAGTAACAATATAAATTTTCAAGTCAAGATCAATGGTGGAAATTATAAGGTTCTCAATAGAGCTTGAGCCCCCAGATAACAATATTTACCAGTTATATTTCTTTTATTTCTAATTAAATGACATTCTTAATCAAAACCTTATACATCTTATCCTCAAAATTGCTATTTATAAGGGCAGAAAATCAGGAATTGGAAACAAAAAAATGAGATTCTATCAAGCATTCCTCCTCCAAACAATTATCTGCCTACAATTATTTCTCACTTTTTGTACCAATATTTTATTCAATCGTTTAAATTTCCTATGTTATTGTCTGTTAAATCTTAAATTATGTTTACTTACTATTATTTTAGAATTGTATGTGAGGAATTTAAAATATATATAAAACGGAACTAACTGATCTAACATTCATTTCATAAGCAGATCCTTGTCAGAAATTTGAGGGATCTAGTCCTTACAAATATGGCTCTGAAGTCCTGCTACTCGTCAATGTAAGTTAGGATTATTTTGAGGTAGTATTGACTAGCCCTGCCATTTTGAGGTAGTATTGACTAGCCCTGCCATCTGCAAGGCTTCACAATATACAACCAGTGATTCAGGATCTTCATTTACATGTTTACATTTATGGGAATTCAATTGGCCATGGCATTTGATTTGGCTCAGCTCAGGAGCAGTTGCCCCCTTTGCTTAAATCTTCCCAGGCATTAACTCCTAGATCTCTCTTCTTTAGCATCCATGATATGATACAGTTTTTAATGCTAAAGGAAATACCTTCAATGTTATTTAGGCCAACTGCTTTTCTAATCCAAGGAAGCCATCTCCCTGCTGTTGATACCTCAACAGGCATGCTGGAGCCGGGGGTGGGGGGTGTCCTATGCAAAGTGGTGGGCAAGGGGAAAGTGACCCATTCTATTGCACTTGTGCTCTTCTTGACAGTATCCCCATTACAAAGCTTGGTCATGTCTTGACCTTTTTTATCGACTTCTAAGGAGCACCAGCATAAATTGGAGTAACCATCCCCAGAAAAGGACCACGCCCAATCTTCAAAGCTCCTTCACTCGAAAGTGTGCTCCGGCGTCCCTGCCAGAATATTTTGCACAACTTTTTTCCTGGGTGTGATTCTTTGAGCAATCCCAAATATATATTGTTGATAAGAAGTAAAAGGCTACGCCCACCTCCTCCGCAAGCAAATTAAAAGGTGCCCCAACTACAATAACTTCTTGTCCGGGGCAGCTCTCCTCTTCGGCAACGAGTCCTTGGGTCTCAATGCACTCAACCAAGTAGCTTTTTGCATCTTTTGTGACAACCTCAGCATAAAATAGCAAATAGCGTTCTGGTGTACACGACATTATTCAGTCACTGCCTGCGGCCTTCACGTAATGTTTGAAGCATTTTTCAAAGAAAGATCAACAACAACCACAGTGCAGGAAAGGTTTCACTTCCGCTAAAATCTCAAAACGAGATTTTCTGCAATGGTGGTGCAATCGATGGGGCGGGGTGGTGATGAAATAGTTTGCAAGAAGAAAACATAAATATAAAATAGCAGCGAGAAAGGCAAAGGTTGTTTAATTGCAGAAATGGTTCGAGCAAGAGCAAGAGGTGGATCTCGAGGAAACCGTGGGCGAAGGCCTGCAAGAAGAACACCTTCTTCAACCCCTGAAACAACACAGGAGACACCTGCAGTTGAGGATGTGAACGAGCATCTTGTTTTCGACCAGAAAGAATCTTACGACCAAAATGTTGTCACGATTTTAACTGGGCCGTCAAGCTTCAAGCAGCATTTTGACGCTCAAAACTACCTGAGAGACCGGTATTTGGCTATTTTGCTAACATGCCATTCGAGGGCTATAAATTACAGTGAAGGATCGAAAGCAAAGACCCTCGCAGCAGCTTGGGCAAGAAAAGACTATCAATTGGCAGAGGCATTGCTTGGAATCCCAGGTGAAGAGTTTGCATTGAAAGAAGTATTGAAAGCAGTGAATATTCTGGATGCAGGTAGGGCAAAACGTGCACAGGAAAAGATTTTGAGACGGTTAGAGGCCCAAGGTTGCAAGAAAAAGCTGAAAATGGCTCAGATAAAGTCAGTTATTGGAACAATATCGCAAGATATTCCATTGGTATGTGATCTTTGGTCACTTTCAAATCTAGTGTCATGTATATTGCTCAAATTTAGATAATTGCTAGTGAAATGAGATTTAGCATTCAGTTTGTTTGTTTCAATATTGCTTTAAGTTCAGTTAGTTGACTGTAAAAAAGGTGCAGTGAGTATTTTGTTGGAAGAAAATGTATAAGATTATTTCAATGTAAAATTTCAGAGAAAAAATTGATGTATAAACGTTTATATAAACTTTTGGAAGTCAATAAAATCCTATATGATCTTCAGTTTGGTTTTCGAGCTTCTCACTCAACAGATCATGCATTGATTAGTTTAACAGAAACTATAACGAATACTTTAGATAACAAACACTTTGGATGCGGAATTTTCATTGAGCTTAAAAAAGCTTTTGATACAGTTAGTCACAAGATTCTCCTTGAAAAACTAGAGCATTATGGTGTACGAGGTACTGCTCTTGCATGGTTTAAATCATATCTTAGCAAAAGACGCCAGTATGTATCTGTAAATGGTCATAATTCTAGTTATCTTGATGTCACATGTGGTGTTCTCCAAGGATCCATCCTTGGTCCATTTCTTTTCCTTATCTTTATAAATGATCTTCCAATGTCAGCAAGAAAGTTATCTTTTTATCTTTTTGCTAATGACACAAATATCTACTTCGAACCTGATAGTCTCAGTAAATTAGAACAAGTGGTAAACAAAGAACTCAAGAAAGTTCAAAAATGGCTTGATACTAATAAACTTGCATTAAACATAGATAAAGAAACTTTGTTATTTTCCATTCTCATCAAAAATATTTGAATAAAACTGTAAATATTAAGATTGGTAAGCAGCATGTTAAACAGGCTAAATATGTCAAATTTCTTGTTCTCCTTTTGGATGAAAACCTCAATTGGAATACCACTTGAGTGAATTTTCCAAGAAATTAGCAAGGACAAGTGGCATATTCTTTAAGATAAGGCATCTTCTACCTACTGATGTTCTAGTTTCTCTGTATTACTCTTTGTTTGCTTCTTTTCTTCAGTATGGAATTATTGTCTGGGGACTTACTTACGACACCTATACCAAACCAATTTATCTTCTACAAAAGAAAGTTGTTAGATCTATTTTATTTAAGAATTTTTCATCTCCATCTACACCTATATTATATTATTTAAAAATCCTCAAATTCAATGATCTACTTCAACTAAAACCACTATCTTTTGTGCATGAATCTATTAATTTGATTTCTCCTACTCCATTTCACAATTTTTTTGAAACGCTGTCAACTGTTCATCAGTATGATACAAAACAGGCATGCAAAGGTGATATTTTTATGACATATGAGAATACATTGCAATATGGCTTGCGCTCTATTAGATATGCAGGAGCTCCATCCTGGAATAACATCCCATCTAATATAAAACAATCCACATCAGTGATGATTTTCCGCCATGATCTAAAAAGTTTTATATTCTCAACCAAATACCAGTCAGGAATATTTTTCAAGTTAAAGAAAACAACCCCGCTCAAAACCTTAGAAAATCAAAATTAAGTTTTTAATCAGGGGGTGACCTCTTTTTAATTAGTTTACCTATTGAGAGGTCTCCTCCTTTCAAGAAGTTCCCCATCATACAAAATTTTGTCTACTTGTGGTTATTAGATTTAGTTCTTCAAACTCAGCATTAATTGTAGCGTCTTGTAACTTATATATGTGTGTAATTTAAATTTTGTATGTTGTGGAATTTTAAAAATGAAATGAAACTGAATTATGTAAAATGATGCAATACCATGCAATATAGTGCAATACTTTGAAATATGATGCAACAGGCACCATACCTGGATTGTTTTAATTGCAGTCTGTGTTGCAAGCTTTATAGCCTTGTGCATTACAATCCTGTGTCATTGTATCTTTTTAAACTCCAGCTTTTTAGCTTTGTTCTAATGAATATCACCCACGTCTTGTTTCTTATAGGCTGGATCATTAAGTGGAGCAGTAATTAGACACATCAAAAACTGGATTAAAACAATCCCTCTTGAGAGACTAGAGTTTTTTGCCTTGCATTTCCCAACTGAGCCATGGAAAAAACTTGCTGACATTTTGCATTTGCACCCAGAGAAAGATGTTCCACAGTGCCCTTGGTTTTTGCATTTTGCATTTGGAAAAGAAATCCCAGAGGGTGCCATTGTTTCTGATGGCTTAACATCTGACAACATTTCAACTCAAGTTTTAGAAAATGAAATAGACTATACAGTTGCAAGAAAGTTCAAAGATTACTTAACTGATGAAGCAAAGGAAAAAATAGCAGGATATGCATCAATTGATACTGTACTTTGGTAAGAAACTTTATATAATTTGTTAGGATTTAATGGATTGAAAATTTTGTCTGAAAGAAATAAGAATTTATCTTCTTTGTGATTGTGATGATCATTTTTGTCATCATCATCACCATGAAAATCATCACAACCTTGATCAAACATCTTTAATCTAATTAATATTTAGTTTTTTATAGTATGATTTTGCCAAAGACAATTCTTTATATGGCAAATATTTCTAGGTATTATGAAGAACTCGTTTGCCCAGGAATTGATCAAATTTTGAAGAAGCGACTTGACTGCGGTGAGAAAGTTCTGATGTCATATGGTAAACTGATGGAGCGGCTATCAACTTTTACAGAAATTAGAAACCGAAAGAGGGGAGAAACCTCTGAAGGATCAGAAAAAACTGATGAAAGTTTGTTGCCTTTTATAAAAAATTTGACAGAAATCGCAGATGCACAGCTACAGTCCTTGAGGTAAACATGTCAAAACTTGTGCAAACATTTAGCATATATCTTCTGTTAAAATTACAAAACATGCTTCAAGAGTATAAAAAAGTAATATAATGGGGAAATGTAAGTTGCAGATGTAAAACAGTTAAGTTATGAAATATAAAGAGTATATGCAAATGGCTATAAATTTGTCTTTATCAAATGGGTACACAATCACTCCACTCCCTATTAAAGATTTATATCTCCTTAGGACGATTGTAATACAAGTTCCTAGAGTGCATCATATAAACTCCCAATCACCCTAGTTTGATATTTTGGGTATGGAAAGCTATGCAGGCAGCAGGATAACCTAGTTTGAATTGTTTTCCTTAACTGAAATAAACTACAAAAAACGTAGGACTTCAGACTGTAAACTGGAAGATATTCATTCAAATTAGGCTTTACATGCCTCCTTGATGTTTGCCAGTTCCCATTTATTTTTTTATATAATTTATTGTAACAAAACTTCAAAGTTCTTTTCATATCTCCTTTTAGCTTAAATCTTGAATCTCCTGTGGTCGTCATTGGTGACAAATCAGGATCTATGGATATTGCTATCAAAACAAGCAACATCATTGCAAGTCTCCTAACCAAGTTGGCAAATGCTGATCTGGTTTTCTTTGACGGGAAAAATGTGATTCCACCCTTTATTCCAAAAAATGTGGCAGAAGTGAGCTCTTTAGATGTTTTCTGTTTTAGAGTGGATTAGTAGAATCCAAACTGAGAAATTTGACTCAAATGGAGATTCAAACTCAACAATCACATGCAGGCTCTTTCATCTTGGCCCCAATATTTTTTCTCTCTTTGTTCAAAGCCTTGTAATTAGATTGAAGAAACCTTGGAGCTCTTGACTTCCAGCAATTTTATTAATTCTATTCTGCTCTCTGCTTCATCCAGAATTTTAGCAAACCTTTCCAAAATTTTATACTAAAGAGAAGTATTCTCATTTATCAAGGTAATGGAACTCTCAAAGGTTATTAAAGCCTATGATTCAACGAATCCAGCAGCCTCTCTCTACCCATACTATGAAAAGAAAGAAGTTGTCAAGACATTTGTGATGGTAACAGATGAAGGCGAAAATGGAATATGCCACAGCTGCAAGTAAGGTTTTCACATATCTGTTTTCTAATGTAGCTGCTGGATGACAAAACCATTGTCAGTATGTAAGAGGGTGTAGGGAGCAAAGAGCTAGTGTTGCAGTGCATTCCCTTCAGTTTCAGTACTGCTTTTTGGATCAACTAAACTCAATTTTGTTTTGGGCAGTTGGGTGTATCACAAAGCTGGGATAGCTGGGACAAGACAAAGAATTTTGTTACCCTTAGCAGAGCCCTATTTGGAACTTTTGCAAGAGTCCTTCTTATCTGTGCTTCCAACATTTTCAATGTATCAAATGTTTCAGCTCTGTCTTGTACCATGACAAATAACTTTGTGGCACCCAGAGTAACAAGGAAGGGAAAAATTTTGTCTCTCTGTATTTATTGACTACCTTAAAGTTATATATACTGTTTATTGTAAGCTGTTTCTTCTACAGTTTTGCAGAGTTGTTCAAGAAGTACCATAAAGAGGTTTACCCAGCTTCTTTGGTTTTTATCTCATTCCTTTATTACAATCCACATTTTATGATCAAACTCCTAAAAAAAGTTGCACCAGACATAAAGCCATTGGTTTTTGACTTTAATATGGCAAGACCTGATTTGTCAAAGCTGGATAATGTGCTTGGCATTCTGTCAATGAGGACAATGAATTTTAAAGCTGATATTGATGGGCTTGAAAGGAAAATCTTACAGCAGGAACTGAATGACATACTTAAAGATCTGAAAGTGTGAAATTTTTCTTAGAGGGACATTCTAATATCTATGTATTTGTAAATGCGCATGAAGTATTGTAGAATATTCTTAGTAATATGAGCATCTTAATATTAATCTATCGTACATTTTGCCACCAGCACTGTTTAAATATAAATGAAATCTAAACTTATTCCCTTCTTGTAAGCATATTTTACAAAACACCACACATTTTAAGGTACTTGAGACGCTTCAACCTTGTATCCAATGAACTATTTAATGAACTTGAAATCAAGATTTGGTTATTATCTTTTTTTTTGTGCTCAACCAAAATATGATCTAACTTTTAACATTTGAAAAGCATTACACAAGCTCCTAATTATTTCTAAATTTTTGGGCAGCGATGTAACTGCTGTTAGAAGCAGGGCAAATTACATTTAAAAAATGATATGTCTTTTATACTTTTACAGACAATATATTTTTTCTTTTTTCTTGCCTCTATTACTTTCAGCCTAAATTGAAATAAGCCATAATTGTGCCATTGAAGGTATAACAGAGGTTGAAAAATATCAAACTTGGTGTCCTTGAAACACTCATTGCCTTTGGAAACTCAGCAGAAAATAGGCAGTTATTGTGACTTTAATATCTAAACACTCTTCTAACAGGATAGGTTTTAAAAACAGTCACATAGGCACACCAGTGGTATGATGCAGGTCAAAAAGGCAATTTGCCATGTCTCTCTAAAAATGCATGACAAGGCATTAGTTGTAAACCAAAGTGCATTCCATGCACTTAGTTGCAAAAATCTTCTGTTTGCACTTTGCTTTTTTCAGTGTTTAGCATTAAAACTAATAGAAAAAGATTTCAGCATGTGAAAAAGATGTAGAATAGATTGTATAGTTGCTTTATAATTGCTCATAATTTCAGCATATCAGGTCAATTCCTCCAGAGCTCCTTTTGTGTGCTGATTGCATGGAACGTACCCTGGGCTAAGGCATCCCTCTAATAAAACGAATACATTTTGAAGGCTTTGACTTGTTTTTATTTTCTATTTCCTATTGATTCTTCCTTTTCAAATGAATCACTTTTTTCGTTTATCATCTCCCTCAGATCTGCTTTCAGTTCTCTTTTCAGCTGAGCCAAGGTCTCTTTGTTAATTGTATCATCATCTCTTGGATTCGTTTTGTCTTCACCATTAGCTAATGAAAGAGTTATAGTTATCGTAGGAACGTGCCTTGTAACGCTTAGACTATCGAGTCCCTTTGCCATATCTTTTGGTTCCCAACGATCTTCAAACTCTGAGTAAGACAAGTCGGTTTCTTGGACAACACTCTTGTGTTTTCGTTTCACAATTTCTGCTATCGATATAGTCTTGTTAATTTGCGCTCCCGTGCCACTTAGGACAATTTTTTGGTTGCTATTGAACATCTTGTGGCAATACGGAATCACGTTTCGCATTTTGCATCCTTGGCTTACGAATATCTCCCAAGGTTCCTTTTCTTTATGACCTTTCCTACCTGTGACCTTCTTCTCGTATTCCTCCATCTTAAATCTTAGGCCTATGTTGCCAGCCTCAGTTTTTTACGTTCTATGGACGGAAAACGAGGCTCTACAGTTGCAAAATATTTCAGTGGCCACGCCCCCTAATAAAATACCCCTGCTCCTAAAGGGTAATGGCGTTCAAGTGAAGCTCCTGTTAATCTGCAACGAGAACCCACCTCGCATAGGAATTTAAGACAGAAGCTGCAGAGCATAAGTAGGCCTGAGCCAAACAAATTTCTCTTGAAAATCAGAGCGAGTTCATCTTCTCGAATTTTTCCAATCCGCTTGTAACAATACCAGTTACAACTGCTTCAACTGATGGATATACTTTAACATAATTAAATCAAAGTCAAGGGAGGAAATCAAGGGAGGAAAGTTGACTTTGATTAAATTGTACGTAGGGAGAATGATACCAAGGAGGCTGATAATGACGGATAAAGGCATGCCCTCCATGGAAGTCAATTTGCCAGAGCCAATAAATAAACAACGACAGAAACAGCCCAGAACGGCGAAAAACAAGACGATGTGTAATAAAAAATAATAAAGAAAATAACTATATCTCTATCTTAAAGACTCTTAGCAAGCTCCGTTTGCTAGGGCGAAATGTTAGCATACGTATCTCAAAATTTTTGGCATTTATAGTGTATTTTCAATCACATATCGTTTGGTTTTTAGACTTTTGGTGCTGTTCCTGTTTTTTTTCATTAAAGGGCCAATAAATTTGCTATACTTTTTATCGAAAATTCGGAAGCAAAATCCTTAAACAGGACCCGGGGGCGGTTTTGTCAAATAGAATCAGAGGTCCTAGCCTTGTCCTAAATGTTGGCTCTTCATACTAGCTTTGTCCTCAAAATAGATTTTGCTGCAATTCGTTAATGTTGGTCTTTGACATAGTTCAGAAGAGCGCTTTTCCTTCCGCCGGCCTAACCGCTCAAATTCGCCATCCTTTCTCAATAAACGAAAGGCGTTGTTTGGGTGTGGCTTCACCATTTCTATTGTTTTCAGTATCCTTCCTGGTGACTGCTTGCCGTGGAACCGTGATTCTTTCCCGACTCTAGTCCTTGATAATATGACAACAAACTTGATTCATGTTTACTTGGTAGATCCTCAATGTAGAATGTTTGTTCAATGTAAACGTTTGCCCAAAAATCTTGACCTATTTGCAATACCCCCTTGGCAAATCTGTTTAAATTAGGTTGATCTGGTGATTCTACTGGACAAAGGTAAGGTTAAGAAATATGAAGGACTTGATCGCTCCTGCAGGATTGAACTCATCTGGCATTTTCAATGCTTCGATGCATCAAGGAATAGAATTGGTGTAAAGCAAGGACCTTGCAAAACATTTTTGATAGGTTTCAATACAGGGGAAGTTTCGCAAAGCAACACAAAAGCGAAATTGAATGAGGATTTTTGAGTTTAAACGTCGCTTTTCGTTTATATCGAGAACAGATGTGAACATGTTATCAACATTTATAGAAAGAATATCCTAATTTATATTAAGAAAGACCTTTCTTTAAATAGTTTTTTGACTGGTGTACCAGTTTTTGGACTGGCCTCAAGAGTAGGTCAACCTACGTGGCGTTAGCAGATCAGAGAAATTAACTATGCACTTGACACGACTCTCTCCATTAATCACTCGCTAATACAGTTCCATCTCCTTAACACCGATGACCCCTTGATACGATGGCAAACCACTGGTTTTGCAACGTTCAAGATACTTTTGTTTTATCCTTGATATAAAGAGCCTTGGAATCTTAGGTTATCTCTTTCTTATAACCATAATCAAAACGGGCCACAGGCGATACATAGGCTCTCCTGTGAGCAGACAGGACCATAACAGTTGCAGCGTGTATTGCTCGCGGACGGAGCTACTGACGACGAAATGAGAGTTACATTTTTGATGTTCAATGTCCTTGTGACGCTGCCGTTAACTATTGGCAGAAAATTCAAGATTCGAAGACTGACACAGGAAGAAGGTTGGCCAAGCCTCAACCTCAACGTACACAAATTTATAAGCGTGTTTGGGGTGAAGGTGATTGCACAATCCACTGTTTGCAATAAGAACCTCCAGTTTGCGGCAAACATATTGGCACAAATGTTGGACGGTAATGAAGATGGTTTACCAGATGACAAAGTTGTCATAACCCAACTGCAGAAACACAAATCAGCACTTCTGATTTTCAGTAAAAAAGGTAAATTAGATGCAGTTCCTTTTATACAGAATTACTTTATACTGTTCTTTATACACTTTATCTAAGTGGCATGTAGAGGTGCTATTGGCCTCCCAGGGGATTGGCCTGTCAGCGACCTGAAACTTTGGCACCTCCCGGCAAATAAAAAAGTTTCCATATTATAATTCATTCATGAAGTACCGCTAAGATAGGTTTTGTCAGATTTTTGCTAATCATAACAAGGGAATCTGTAAAGTGCCAATTTCTAAAATTTTCTGGGACCACGTACACTCTAGTTTGATATGCGTCCAATGTTCAGCTATTTCAACATTGTCTCATTCTAAAACGTGCTATTGGTGAATCACTTGTATCGGTAGAGTGATTGATTTGTAACGGGCCCATGAAAAGGAGCTCTAATCTAAGCACCTCTGTCGGGACTACCATACATAAGTTATTAGAAATCAATCAATCAATCAATGAATAATGGGCCCTGATTTTGTGAAGATCATGGTAATACCGGAAAGTCAAATTCATGGTGGTTGATGATCTATGCCATAGCTCAAAGTAAGGTTGTCCTAGAAACCACTTATCACTTCTTATCAGTTTTGTGATACGATCGTTTTAATCACAAAACGTCAATACTGCACTTACGGCGGATGAGGACTGAGGCTGTTGATTGTCGATCAATCGATCATTAACATTTGTATGTTCAATCAACTGTTCCCGATCTTATTCCCAGCTATGGCATATATCATCAACCATTCATGGTACTACTATTGATCGCTAAGCAGTTTGATAAACGCAAATGTTCAGTTATGGAACAGGATAGAACGTTGAAGAAATCTGAGTACTTCGCTACCAAGTCTTAGCCGAAATTCCCAATAAAAAGGAATATATCACCATGACCACATGCGAAAGTTTTTAAACTTATTGACATGGAAATCCAGACTTTCCCTATGCTCATACTGTTTCAAAAGAGGTCAGAAATCTCTAAATAGTGCATAATCACCTAGACTTAGACCTAGACCGAGGTGAAATTTGTTACCTTACTCTTTTTCTAGAACCAAACCTCGACAAAGCAACATACAATTTCAAGACTTTGGTCATCAGCCAGTGCAACAACCATAACAACAGAAAAAAAACAGTGTTGGCTGTCTCAAGACTCATAGCTGCCTATGGTCTGTCACACGCCTATCCGAGAAAACTGGGAGACAAACAGCCTTCGTTTCTACGTGGGAGCCTCGATATCATGGTTGGAGATTGCGGATATGCATACGACAAAACACTGCGGTGGCCGGACTGCACCGGGCACGTGTTTTACAACGACAGTTCATGTGACATAGAGTGCATGGCGACAGAATATTTAGCAGAAATTATGACGATATCACTGGGAGTTAATCAGCCAGAAGCCGGGAAGGGCATTGGATTCTGGGATGTTGTCTCGAAAGATGACCTGATTAAGAAAGACCCACTTGGAGAGAATTTGATGAAACAAATTCTGGAACGACTTCCAAACAAAACGCCGAATGGAAATTACAGACCCGGGCGAAATGGCTACCGAATGGCATGTATACAATTAAGACAGTGCAAAGGTGGAAAAGCTGCAGGGAAATTAATAGAAGTGAAATTATGAAACTGTCGGATTGCATTTAGTTGTAGCTATATGGGGGTATAACACATAAGTTTGTAAGAAACTTCATAATTACTCACATATACAGTCGAATATTTGTTGGTAGCAGTTAAACAACGAGCGCTTATACAGTGCAGAGAACAATTATCAATTTCGACAGGGAACATGCGACGGTAGTTTTAAAAAATCATAGTAACTTTTCAGCCTGAAACGCAAATCAACGAATAAACCTGAAAATGGGATTCTAATTCATTTATTAACAAGCCAGGTTGAATTTTATTGCAGACCTTCAAGCTTCTTAAAATATCTGGAGACTTGAGCCTTTTAAGTTTACAAAGATTTTTAAAGGCAGTCACGCCCCTTCTATTTGAAAAATTCACAATGGATTTTCTATAGAGCCAAGAGACACCTGCTGTAATCTAGGGCAAGAAGGAAACACTGTGAAAATATCGAAAATAAAAATACAAAAATAAAAGAATTCTGCTATATTCCGAAAGCGGGAGAGGTGATTGCACCTTTCATATCTGTGTAGGCGTACTTGGTTGAGATTCTTTATCTTTTATGAAGGGAGCTTATTAATTACTCCTGAAATCGTTAGGGGGGGGGGGTATTGAAACATGGATTAAAAGAGGTCGGGGCTTACTCGAAGATTCACGGCTAAAAACGTTAAATGGGATTTTAATGTAAACGTTATGTAGCTCTTATGTTGACGGGATGTGTCCGAAACTTGAATTTCTTGTTTAGTCTCTTCTTCAGATCATTCTCGTAGGAATTACCAGCGTTCTTTAGAAGAGTGATTCGTGTTGTAGTCACAATTCACTTTACCGTTTGAACCTTGAGCCAATTCACATTCACATTAGCTAGATATCGTTTTGAAAATGTTTTTTTACCAACTTTAGGATACAACACGAGAACCCAAAACAAAACTTATAATGAAAGTCCTCCGCAACTGCATTCAGCAGGCCTCTGCCGAGGAGCGATTATTTTCTCAGCCGAAAATATTGAGTGAGGATATTGAGAAAGTTGACTCCAGCCACTAAATCATATATTACTTGAAACAATGTAAACTAATAAATCAAGGATTTCGGAATGACCCCGGGAATCACATCGGTTACCCCCCCCCCCCCCTCTTGACGGTACTACGTAAAAGCTGAGGAGGTTAGAGGCTTTTTCAGGATAAAGCGATGGATAATTTTTGGAATGACAAATAATTTATTATTCTCAGAGAGTGAGGTAATCTGGGAGAATTGTGTATATTTGCACTAAATATCGAAATTAAGGCATAGAAGTGACTGAAAAAGATTGTATGGCTACTTATATTTTAAAGACTTAAGAATTGAAACTTTCTTTGACTTTTTTCAACAAAACTTAACTATATTTAGTTAACAACCCTTACTTACTTTTGAACTTTTAAAAATACTCTGTAGTTCTTTAAAGAATGAAACTTGCGACAAAATCCAGCCTCGAATGCTTTGTGTCTCAACCTACTGTCGCCATACTGAGGTTCTTTATCTATCTGAGGAGACGATTACTACTTCCTTTTAAGCCAATCTCTTAAAGAATGTGAAAGTTTGGGGGAGTGTTAGAAGAACTTTTTTACAGCTCCAACTCTTGGGGAGGGGGGTAACATAACAAATACATGGTAGCAGGGACGAGCCATTTTTTAGGGGCACCTATTTTGGGGGAAAAACGGAATTATGGGTGTACAATTTCAACAAAATGGGAATATATACACGGACTTATGGGAATAAGAAATTTAGAATCATCATATGTATGAACTGGAAACAATGCGATGAATCTAGCACCTTTATAAACTACAATGTGCCTTTTTATTTCCTGACTCTGCACTTTTCTGGTCAATGACACGGCAGTATGGGTTCCATTTTTCAAAAAGTGACAAGGAGTTAAGGCCCAAATTTTCTTCACACAATGGTGCGTCCCTAGCACCTTTACCTTTGAAGATACCTCCGTGCTCTAACTGCACCAGCTAGAAATACATGTACAATTTACTCGGCTATGTTACGAGTAAAAAATGAGTTGGATTGATTATATATAGAAAAGTTTTGATTGAAAATTCCATAAATTTTTAGGCTGACCATTTCTGCAAATTAAATTGGAATAATAAAAAGGATATAAATATTCAATTGAATTATACTTTCTATCTGTTCAACTTTTATCATCAACTTTCAACTGCTTCCCCAAAAATTCCCTGAAACGAAAAATATAAAATGATCATTGACATTTGAAAGGTTTATCAATTCACAACGATATATTGAAGGTACTTTCTTATGAGTGAAAATGATAGTAACATCAACAGTTCATATTATTATGAATAATGAGTACAGGCCACGATCTGGCAATTGCTGGGATGGATGTAGCGCATAAATTCAACGACTTATTGGGGGTGTACATACTAATAGAGCGTGTGGAGTCACTTGATGATTTTAATAAATGGCTTCTTAGAGATTGCTTTGATATGCAACTTGACAGATTGCCCTACCTTAACAGCATTTTATCAACAACTCTTACCTTTAAGCTCGAAGCTTTGACAGAAAACTGGAAATTTTCAAAAATTTGGAACCAAGCAAAACGACTAGAGGTTTTACAAGGTACTGCAAGAACAGGACTGAACTGCGTTCGCACGCTGTTAACCAAACTGCCCAGGTCCAAAGTTTTTTGGATTGAACAATCAGTGTTCAAATTATTGTAGCAAAGGGGTGATGTAAGAAACGCATTGGGTATTTGGTGGGGGATAATTGAAAACCATAGATTAGTTTCATTCCAGAATAATTTACATTAATTTAATTTTGCTTCAAACTCATCTTCCCATTCAAATTCTTCCCATTATGTTGCCGCGACATGTTGACGTCACACATATTACAGTAAACGCCCGGAAGCTTATGCAGCAATCACGATCTTGATGTGGTGGAAACCATTCCAGGGTTTACGTATTTGTCTCATGTCAACATTTAGACTTAAACTCAAGAGAAGGGCTGAGAAATGTGGCCAAAAACCTTCTTTCTGACACCAAACTGCGCAGTGTTTTAGTTTGTCCTTAAATTGTTTAGCAACCAACCAAAAAAGTAAGTTACCAAAAAGATGGCCACACTTATGATAGGACACGATATGACATGATGTGTGATACATTATAATTTTACAAACGAAAAAGACCCTACATCTTAAATATATGATAAAGTTTACTTATAAAATCTGCAATATTATTATTCTAAGATGATGATCTTCTAGGGGGTCATGTTTAGAAATTGACTCGGTGTCATCAGTCAGCTTTTCAAATACTCATCTAATTCTTTTTTGAAGCGACTAATAGTTAAGAGTTCTCTAATAGCACATGGAATATCGCTCCATACTGTAATAGCAGAACGCCTATACCAAAAACCAACACTAATACGTCTGATATTGCCGCGTGTTATGCAATTTCGACAAGCTGGAAAAAGACGTCAGCACTTCCTCAAATTGCAGAGAAAAATTTTATAGAACGAGGTTTTGTTAACAAGTTGATTCAGCGAGCAGGCTAAAGATTTTCGGATAGTTAGGGCATTCATTTCATTCATTTGAGACTTTTGGGATTTTATATATTGATAGAATAGGTTGATATTTGAATTGGAGGTAGCTGCAATACATTGTCCAGTTCTCAGTATATTATTCAAGCCAAAAACATACAGGAAGGAAACCTTCCTTGCAAAACAAAAGAAAAAGGCATGGCTGGAGTGTGGCATGACAGTTCCTTTTGCTTTTCGTTGACCTTCCTCCAGCTAGTGACGGTGGAGCCGTAATGTTTTCCTAATTCAGGGCAGTTATTTGAAGAAACGTGATCTAAATATACCTAACATAGGATCTTATTCTAAGAATAACTGATCTCATTCTGACTAAAGTATCATAAAAGGCTTAATTATAATAAAGTCAATTAGTCGAAGTACTTACTAAAGAGTTCTTAAAAAAGATCTTCCTGAAATAGCTGATCTCATTCTAAGTACAATATCGTCAAAGTCTTAAGGCTGGATTTGAAATTTAAACTTAGTAGTAGAAGCACGTTCTAAACATTACTTAAAGAAGATATACTTCCAGGAATAACTGATCTAAGTCTTAATACAATTTCGTCAAAGCTTTAAGACTGGTTTGAAATTGGAAGCATCATTTCAAATACGCTTTAAAGATTCATGTCAGAGAATCTACTTCCAGGAATAACTGATCCAATAATAACTACAATATCGTCAAAGTTTTAAGGCTGATCATATTCACCCTAAAGATTCCTTGCAGAGAATCTACTTCCAGGAATAACTGATCCAATAATAACTACAATATCGTCAAAGTTTTAAGGCTGATCATATTCACCCTAAAGATTCCTTGCAGAGAATCTACTTCCAGGAATAACTGATCCAATAATAACTACAATATCGTCAAAGTTTTAAGGCTGATCATATTCACCCTAAAGATTCCTTGCAGAGAATCTACTTCCAGGAATAACTGATCCAATAATAACTACAATATCGTCAAAGTTTTAAGGCTGATCATATTCACCCTAAAGATTCCTTGCAGAGAATCTACTTCCAGGAATAACTGATCCAATTCTTGGTACAATAGCGAAAAAGCCTCAACTCGGGATCGACAGCAATCAGCTTAAATAGGTTGTAAAGAATCCTGAAAAACTGCAGTTTTTTTGTAAAGGAAAAGTTCACCGATGTTAACAGTTCCTAGCTGCATGCGTATGTTGCATATAACAGACGGGTTCTAGCAATGAGTGTTGTCCAAGTATGGTCGAATCGAGTAGTTTTTTCAAGAATAAATCAAAATATATAGCGCATATTGTCATTTTAGAATCTGTCTTCAGATATACAAAAAAATAAACAGTACAGATCCATTAATCCTATCACCCCTGGTGATTATACAGCTGTACGGTAACATAAAAAGCGCCTTCTCAGATTGTAAGGGTGTATAAGAATAGGTGATGTGGGAGCGAAAACCTTTACAAATGTTTAGAAGCAGTTGTATGCAGCTATAGAAGGGTTTAGACTCCTTTTTTAAAAACTAACGAGTGGTCTCTCTGTGGATGAAATGGCTGACAGGCTAATTACAAATGAAAGGCCGTAAACTTTCTTTCAGAATTCAGCTGAAATTCATCAATAGGACTTTACTACGATGTTGTCTCCGATTAGGTAATTAAAACCAAAGAGTGCCAGAGACAGATAATGTTTGGAAACACATTGAAGTTTTGGCTTAAGACTGGAACAACAATTAAGATAGCAACAAAATTAAATTGATCATCATACTTCACTTACCAATTATGAACCATTAACTTCTGCACAGCTAAGAGCGCCTCGTATCTGACCTGGGACTCCTCGTGTGTCATTCTCAGCATAATCAGCTCTTTACCGCCCAGGGCGTCAAAAGCCCTGAAATGTAGCAATAAAATGCATGGCAATGAAAAAAGTCTATTCTAGCGCCAATATAGAGGCCTGTATACTGCCATGACTGAAATGAGGAAAAACAGTTTGCTACGCCTTCCTGATGGAGGAACTTCAATTCTTGGGACTACACTCTTAAGCAAAGATAGGTTTTCAGAAAGAAAAAGGGAGAGATTTTTTTTTGGTTCAACTCTTTTGCCACAATTATGAAGTAACCAATCAAAAGGGGACTTGTTATATCAGATCTGTCATAAAAGTCTTCGCCAGTCAAATTCGTCCTCTGGGCTCTAGGCCAATCAGATTTGTCATCACAGTCTCCCCTTTCCTCTTGGCCAATCAGATTCTTCATTACCGTCTTCGCAGCTAGCAAGGTCCCTGAACAAAATATATTTCCCTACAAGTGGGAAATTTCGTGTTCACTCTTTGAGTTTCTGAATATTGCTACCAAGGTCAGTTCCGTCTTCCGCATTCGATCCCTGCATCACAATGTCTAATTTCCGAGTGACATAATAGTGAATAACACGAATTCAACTTACGGTTTGCCTCTCGGATACAGGCGAACAAATTCACCAAGATCATGGCAAGCTACTGCTAATATCACAGGATCCGTAGAAAACTCCAGCAATCTTACTAGTACTCTAAAGAAAAAAGAAATATTACTTGTCAGTAATACCACAATTTTATTACTATCAACATTGTGTTATCCAATGTCAAACAACAACATATTGAATGGATAGCAGCATACTTGCTTTTTTTGCGCCCAACAACGGTCGGTAAGACCCTAGTTCAACATAGGCGGCTTGTAAGAGGTCAGTAAGACATATACAGTTTGTTAGACGCTTATGTTATCGCCATAATCATCTCCAGCAAGTTAGCATTTAGGGTGGAAACAGTGTATCTCCTTTGCCCGGCGTCTTGGCTATAAGACTTCTCGTGAAGCTGCAATCAAACCATGTTTATAATGTGGTGGTTGCGTTTGCGTCACATTGCATTTGATCTCCTTCATGAACACTTCTCAGTCCAATGGTAGCAATAACTTATGTTTTGGACTGTTTCGCTGTTTGGGTAATGAATACAACCATTACTGGAAAAGACTTGTTGTTCAGGTATATAATCGCTTGTTTGTATATCAAATAATACTCTTATCAAACATGTTCGGTTGACCAGCGTTCGCTCAAGCGAGAGAATATAAGATAAACAAGAAAAAAACTCGAATAAAGCGAATGGGCAACCAACCAAGGCAGGGACATAGCCAGGAGTTTTAAAGGGAGGGGTCCAATTTAGGCAGATTCAGGTTAAAATAGTTCTGTCTCTACGGACCGAACAAATACGTTGTGAAGCCTGTAAATAAAAGAATGAGATGGTTTTTGGAACGGCACAGTGGCGGTGGAGCACTTGATTTAACTATTTCGCTTTTGTTTTGCTCAAAACTGTTGGTAAGGTAACAAAAATATTTTTCTCATTTTCAAAAGGGGCGATGGCTCCCATGGCTCCCCCTGGCTACGTCCATGGGACTGCAAAATTTACGTTAAATGAAAATTCGCCAACTTACCGTAGCAATTCATAATTGTTATCAGTCAAACGAATTGCATTCTCTCTCTGGAATACCAAAACGAAACAACTGTATTGCTTATTTTAAACTATTTATTAATTCTCGAAGTATAAAAAGTCTACGTTCTTTGAATTTGCACTCGATCGTTAATTTGTAGTTTTCATTACCCTCTATTAATTTGTTTTGTTATTTCTGAAATGGTTATGTATAGTTAATATATATAAATGTAAATTCAATATAAATATAAATACAAATTTTAATATGAATATAAGTATAAATTTTAATGTCTTAATCTGATTTAAATGGCCTTGGAAAGTCATGCTTATTCAAATGGCCCTGGATAACCATTATCGTAGTGTTTATTAAGTAGTTTTTGTTAAGTCCCGAATTTGCATATGTGTTATATCAAGCTTTAAATGGAACATATCTTTAAAAAAAGCCTAGAGAAACACTAAATTAGCCGGTTTATTTGTTTCCTTGAAATCAGCCAAAATATAGTTTTCACTTGACGTTCATATCTTTTCTTTCCCATCTATAAATATATTTTTTTCAACATACTTTCAAATTCACACATCGACTATCTGACCTGGTAAGTAACCACGCTGTGAAAAGATCTTTCAAGTAAAAGCAAAGCCTTTGGCATTCTAATTGACCTTCAAATCTGTCCTCCCCCCTCCTTTCTATTCTACATTCTATGGTTTTAATTTAAACTTCAACTTCCTTCAAGCTACTTATCAAGCTTTGGCAGGCATATGGAATGATCTTTTCTACCATACCGAGTAACAATAACAAACGTAGCAGCGCAGGCGCAAATAAGATGACTAAGGCTTATATACAACGAAATGAACAAGATATGTTGAAGTTATCTGTAGTGACATAAAGTGATGCTAATGTTGACAATGATTAATATTATGATAATGATGCTTATGATGTTTGTAATGCTGATAATGATCGAGATCATTTTGATGAGGTGATTATGATCATGATCGTGATTGTTGTTGGTGATGATGCCGATACCCATCAAGATGATGATGAAGATGATGATGAAGATGATGATGATGATGATGATGATGATGATGATGATGATGATGATGATGATGATGATGATGATGACGATGGTGATAATAGTAAATAAAGGAGTAGATACCCAAAATTTATCCGATTTGTGGACCGGGCTCCATTCCAATCGACCAGATTTCACTTCGGCAACATACTCATCAAATGTGCTGCAAAAGACAATACTATCAGTAAAAGAAATGTTACCAATGTTGAAACACCTTTATTAATAAATAATCCTACAGTAAATGCATTAACATGAGTGAATCTTTAGAGTAACATGGTGAATAAAAATATCATAGATTTTTAACATCACCTTATCATTTTTTGTTATAAATCATTAAAAGAAGGCCATAGACATTCACTTATCTTTATGTTTATGGAATGCAACAATCATGAAACAAGGAAAACAAACGAAGAAACAAGAAACAGAATCATGAATAAGGGGTAAACAAATCAATATGATCTGAAGATAAATCATAGTCTTACAGAATCATTGATTTTGTTCGTTTTATAAATCAAAGTTTTAGATAGACTGCAATCCATCTTAAGCCTCATATAAACTAGAATGCTGAATTTTTAAATTTAATCCGTAACCTCTCCCTGGGATCATATTGCCTCCTTTGACGTCAAAGTACTACCCTATGCCACAGTTGTTCCTATCTGTTATCAAGTATACTTGTCGCGGTTGACATAATGAATCCACTAAGATCAAAGTACCTAAACCGCTAATTTTGTAAATCCAAAAGACTGCGATGAAACAAGTCTATGTAATCAATATTAGTGCAAAAGTTAATCTTAGATAATTAGTGCAGAGGGTTAACTGATATGTCCTTTTATCAAAATGGCTTAAATATCAAATGCTTTTTATAAGAAAGGCAGTAGCCAACAGTTTCTTCGGAATCAAATGGGTGCTCAAACTTTCTTCAACTGGGTACTCAAACTTTCTTAGCAATCCTGAGTATTCAATACAGATAATTTTCGAGGAATGCTTACCAAAAATCAACTATTTAATAACCTAGAGTTTTGCATTTGGAGATCAAGTTGCCACCTTCTCCACCTGATACTCAATCAACCCAGCTGTCCACCCTTCCAATGTCGGTATATTGGTACACAGGAGAAATCCTGAGGGCAAAGACCTTAGCGCTTTTCGCCCACACCAGCTGGTAAGATATCAAAAGCCTGGATGAGCAAACAAAATCGCTTGTTTTTGTTGAAAAAGGTTCCCGAAAAAATGTTCTGAAAAAAACTGTAAACACAGAAAACACACCAGTGCTGTTACGGTCATTCATGGTCATTCTTCAGTTTCTGCTAGCTCCCATTTTTGATTAGCTTTGGGTATTAAAACGATCCCCTGTTCCAAAAAGAAAAAAGGGCTAACGAACTGTCAAGGAGTTTTGAGTGCACAGGTCTCTCATCAGTTAAGCAATCTCTTTTACGGTGTCTCGCCAGAAATATCTTATAGAAAACCTGTTTAATCAAATGCGATCAATTAACTGGTCTCATCCTACGTAAGAACAATATTGACCATTGTTTAAAGTTTTCCTTTATCTTACTTAGGCCACTTAATACACACTGTGTTAGACTCTGTTTGCATGGTGCCAGACAAGCTCTATCCATACAAGTCTTAGTGAGGGAGACGTCGCGTTTACAGGGCAACTCGCCATGAATTACATTTGATTCCTTCACATATAATCAAATATGGTGCAACACGCCTACAAGAGTATGCTTTTAACTTTCCATTGATCAATCCGATCTGATCAGTCACTGCAAAATGTGTAAGGAGAAAAGTCTGTTTGGCGTTGCATAAACGGAGCCAAGAAAGCGGACACACATAGATGGATCAACTAAACTATTTTGAAATGAGATGCTATACGGGGATTCTCACACCCTACGGCTGCCCTACGCTTGCCCTACGCTTGCCCAACGTCCCTCGCGCCATCCTATTGATTGTACCCGTGCCTTTTCATAACAGAAAGAGTACCTTGTCATTTTCCCAGCAAATTTCGAAAGGACGTTGATGCCCTTAATTTATGAAGCTATGATATTTGTTAATGTTACTAATTCTTAATCTTCTCTTTCTGCAGATGCGAGAGAGTTGTGCAATCCAGAGAATTCAAATCACTTGATGTATACATTAAAGATAGTGGTTACAACATGCCCAAGGGAAGTTCTATTGGTGCCTACTTTACTCAAATTAGCAACAATGCAAGTTAGCAACTGAGCATATGATTCTATATAGCGTCAAAACGTAATCGTGTATTTTCGTTTTTATATGTTTATCACTCAGAACTTACAGCTCCCATTTTCTAGCATATCTGACATGAAAGCACTGAAATTGTATACCTGACATAACAGCATATTTAATCTAATATTATATTTTGTTAAATCAACTAAATATCTGACTATTTAGATATTCAATTTCTCCATATTTTTCAGCAAGGGAGTTTCAAACTAATATGGTTTCACACAAACAATATTTCCAAAAACTTTTAGAGCCGAAACCTTCGGAACAACGTTACGTTGCCCATAAATTTGCCACTAATTAAGTGTATTCCACCTAATGAAATAGCCACAGGGCTCTGCACAATGATATCTTTCATAAACAGTGCCTGTCTCCTATTACATATCTCGTGTCATTGCATTAAATTGCAAAGCAAGAGGTCAGTTGGACATATAACGAAGCTCATCTAAGCCTTAAAACCAATTCTAGATTATACAGGTTTCAATCAAGCTTATCTTAATGATCGTATCAGCGCATGCCCTGAGCAAAAATGGTGACCTGGCACGGTGCTTGCGAATACTAATGAGGAATCCTCAATAATGATACCTGATAACTAATAGTTAGAGTTCATTACTTGAAATTCCTTTTTTATTTCCATTCATTTTCGCTTGTCTATACAGGACATAAATTCAGCTATCTAAAATCTAACTGTTTTACGGTTAAAAACAACACGTTGTAATATAATCAAATATTTTAAAGTGCTTAGTTTAATTCACAACCCTTGATCACAGCACATCAAGAAAATTAAAAAATATTAAGAACACTAAGAAATTTTTGAGCCATCAATGTCCACATTTGAACAGAATTGCCGCTATTCCATTTTGAAAATTTCTAGGAACCCGGTGCATGGTACATTGGTGGTAGTTAAAAGAAAACAAGGTTGAATTAATATATTATCAATCATCTACGGGCACAAGATGCTTATTGCTTTTCATTGCTTGGCTTTATTATTGGCAAATAGTTGATTTTCGAGAAGAACATACTTTTGTTCCGAGACAGGGGAATGGACATCTGTTTAAGATCCATATCTACAAATCCAGTGGTTCATGATTCGAGACCTCAGTTGGAGCCCCTCCCCGCAAACTGTTTAGGTAACCCCCGGCTGCTCATCCTTCCGAAATTTAAAGGGGTGCTAAGGAGAAATTCCGAGTGCACATGCTTCAGCACGCTGGGCCTGTACCAATTAAATAGCGGCAAGAACTTTTGCCTGTATCATCAAACAAACATACATGTTTGCTTGGTCTACGGTCAAAATTACTACTTTATGATAACGCTGCATACCTTAGATCTTGCACACCATCATGAAGCTTCTCCAATAAGAACTCAACATCGTCCTTTATGTCTTCATCATCCCAGTTTTTGTTATTCATGACCGTTATCAGCTGAAATAAAAAGCAAAAATCTGACAGAAAAACTCAATGAATATAACGTGTTTTATGCTGACTGACTACAAAGAAAAATGAGGCACAAACTGATCGACGGGGTTTTCCAACTTATATCAATGGTCTGCAACGACTATAAAATCTTGATCACTGTGTTCTATATGTTAAGCGAGATACTAGTTTATATAAAAAGCCGTAGTCCAGTAGCAAAACATCGTCTTGTACTTCGCTGTTATGCGTTGATTCTGACTCTTTTTCATTCCTGATTTTAGCAGTCTTTCTTAGAACTTCTGGCATAACTGTCAATGACCATTGTAATGGTACTCATATTGGCTGTTGTCTCGAGTGAAATTCCGTTTTATGAAGTAGATATTGAGCAATTTCCATAGGTTTTCAGTTGAAGAATAAAAACTAAAGTCATTTCCCTGACCTAAATATTGGAAGCCAATCGCTAAGGGCCGCTTAGATGGATACATTACGTCTCATCGACGCTTAAAGACCGCTACATACTGTCATTGACCCAACCATTCATCCTTCCTGGTCACCCTAAGACCAACATTGCAAATGCAATATGTGTTTTCCTCCCTTTCACACGAGACTTTGCTCAGCCTTTGTGCGTCTATGTGAAAATCAGGTTTATATCTCGGAATAAAGAGTCTCACCGGTAGAAACTTGCAATGGATCATGGATACGGCTGCATATTTTGGTTGGTCAGGCTTTTGCAGCAGATTCTAGAAATGGAAAAATTGATCTGAATTGGATTAACATACTTTCACAAAACACTAAACATTTTAAAATAAATGAAGATGATGGTCCAAAAAACAGACAAAAGCGACGCATATCAATAATTTTCAGGCCAACATGTTTATTAACTAAAGAACAATTTAAGATTTCAAGGTTCTTGTTTCAGCAATCCATTATTGTATATCACCTCTAATATTGGCATCCATAAGAGTATATTTTGTCATTTTGCCATAAAAGATCGTCCATGAACACTCAATCTACTCATCTCAACTAAACGCTCAAATTAACTAAACTAAACTCAAATGAAATGAACTGAACTCAACTGAACACTGCAAAACCTCAATTCACCTAAGCACTGAAATGAAGTACAATGAACTGAAATGAAATAAATTGCAATGAACTGAATTGAACTGAAATGGAACCGAACCGAGAACTCAACTGAACGCAACTCAACTCAGCTCAACTCAACTTGAACTAAATGCCTTTTCCATTCTTCATATACATCAAATACATACCCGCAGTGTTGCAAGAATAATTCTTGTAACCTTTTCCTTTTGTGAATTTCTTATGATATCAACGAGAACAGGAATGACATTGTTGCTGCCAAAAAAAAAAATAATTCAATATTAAATCGAAAATAAATCTAGAAAATCTATGAAACCAATATGATATCTAATAATCGAGAGTAAGAAATGCCTAGTGCATTTATCTATTTACTAATCATTAAATTTCACTAATTACTAACAACCAAAGACTATTAAAGTATCTTAATAGACTAAGTATTATAGGTAATAGCATTGCTTAGAAAGATTTTCAGCTATTTCCTTTGTATTAAATTTGTGCTTGCTTCATTACATTTTAAGCATTCTTGCTGCCAAAAACCAAAGCAATGCTTATCTGAATGTTTAGATTTAGATGCTCCAAAGCAGACTTCGCAATACAAATATCAGTGAATCGAAATTCTTTAATTTGCACTTGCCACTTTTTTCAGGACAACACGTCTACTTATTATGCTTCATGTTTTACTTGTTTGCATGCAGGGACAATAAATGAGGGGGTTTCGGGGATGGGGTGGCTCTTTGGAGGACAAAAAGTGCTTTTTCGCAAAGAAAAGGGCTGCCATTCTCCAAACATGGATCACAAAGTGAAGCTTGTATGTTTTGGAATTTAAAATGAGGAACTCAACTGAACTGAACTAAAACTGAACTTGCTGCTGAAGAAACTAACAATACAAGTTTAGTAACAATGGCTGTTATTAGCGCATATCATCGCTTATATATGCATGTAAAATTGCATATTCAAAGAGGTATTTCATTGATAGGAGCAAATAACGCTTATAATTTAGGGTGAATCAAGATCCTAACACGGACAAAGTAACATAGTTAATGGGAACTGATTAAAGTAACATATATACATGTACTTTTGCACATATTATTAAGCAGATGCATTGTTTACTTACTTGCAGATTTGCACAGCAATTGATGGATCAAAGGTCAACATCCAAAGAGAGAAAATGAGCTGATATTGAAGTTGAAAGCCAACATTACTATTCAGGATAGAGACAATGCTGAAACAGAGAGAGCGAGTGTAGTTTATGGCAGTAGATTTAAAAAACAGCCGTGCTTAGCATTAAAAAGGCATCATGACAGTATATTTTCTTGAAGATTTTATCTCTATGCAAGCTAATGAATTAATAAGGTGATAAAAGTTGTACACTTGACACAGCAATGACTAAATAGAAAATGTATTTAATAAATTGAATATAATAAATTATATAAATTGAATAAAGTATAAATGAAGCAATGAATTAGTGAATTGTTTGGCGAATAATCGAATGAAACAAAAATGGAATGCATGAATGGATTAAAGCCCATCAAGAAATGAATGGATATAATAATATTAAATGAAATACAAAATCAGAAAATGAATAGTTGAATGAATGTATGAGTTACTGAATAAACGAATGAATAAAAAAAGAACGAATAAATGAATGAGTGAATTCTGAAGTAAAAGAATGAGTGGATGCCCACCCAAATGACTGAAAGGAGCGAACGAAAGTATGATGGGTGCATGATAAAATGAACGATTGAAAGAAAGAGACTGATAGTTTTATTGTGTATCTGTGTCATATAGAAAAAGAACTCCAGTAACCTGGTAATGCCATTGACTCTGACAAATGGTTTACGGTACTCTTCAACTCTCATCATCCACTGCAAACATTCAGCGACATTTTGCAAATATTCGTTGCCCTTATTGAAATATGAAAAATTTTATTTAAACTCACATAACAAAATAATGTTCATGGTTATCACAAAGGTGTATGCCAAAGAGAAAGCATCCATAAATCATACATCTGTCCAGCTTTTCAAGTTATTAAATTACGGACTTGTATTCCAAAGCATTAGTTTTTTTCAAAGGCATTCGTATTCTAAAATACAGCACCTAGAACGCTCATCAAGTCTTTCAACAAAATTATTACGTGTGTTTCGTATAAGGGGGGCTGAGATTCAGTTTGGTTCGAGGTGTAAATCATTGTGAGATTTGATACTCAATCTGAAAGTACTTTTTGAGCTGATGCTAAGTTCGACATGCTATGAAATAGCATTTGTTACTACTTACCGGCAACACAAGCTGCTTTTTAAGCCAAGTGAGATAGTGAGTGAGATCTGAAACAGGACATCTGACCTTGCTCCAACACGACAATTTGGCTATTATTCTTGATGCCTGTGGAAACAGAGAACAAGACTGTTACCCTAATGTCTTTTAAATAGCTGTTTTTACACTGCCAAACTTTAAAATTGCACAGAAAGCAGAAAGATCAGTGCAACTGTACCGTGAGTTAGTCCCGATTGCCGAGGCAAAACACCAGAAAAAGCAAAGTAGAAAACAACATAGTAGACCAAATTTTCGAGGAATGCTTACGACGATGTATGCAATTAATGGAGATAAGGAACGACCCAAAGCGACAGGAGTACACAGCAAATGTAACCAGATGATAATAATCATATATTACTTTGTTGTATAGCTAATATATTTCCCTCGGTAGTCCGTTAAAATACCAGAAGTTCAAATATGATTGACTTTAAAATGAATTAAATCGGGGGTCTCGGCGCCCTGTTGCCTTTCTGACCTCTATCATCATCAGATTGTCTTTTGATGGCGGTATGGGTCGGGGGGGGGGCCTCGGTGCGCCGGCCCTCTGTTTTTTTCCTTGCATGCGGAACCCTTATCAACACCTAAAATTTCTCTTTAAACAATATCTATGCAAATCTTTGAATATTTTCTAAAAGCAGGGGGTATCATCTCCTCGATTAATTTATCTACTGAAAGGATCCCTGCTATTGGAATTCCCTACATGCAAATATGTTATTGTATTGTATTAATGCGTTTTAACTTAAGGTCTATTTAGATTTCCCTGTATGTAACCGTTCGTTTTATTTTTAGTTTTAACTTATTTGTATGTTGTGGAATTTTAAAATGAGAAATAACTGAACTGATATTCCCATAAAAATCAGGGAGCTTCCTACCTCATACAAACAAATTACAATTTGATAAGCAGAAAACCAACTACAACATGACTCCCTGGAAATCAGCAACGACATGGCCCTTCATGATTATTCTTTTTCTGTAAATTCCATTAAATTTCTATCCATAGAATTTGTATATTATCAATAAAATATTATTGATAATATTTATAAAATAATAAAATAATAGGACAAGAGGTGCAAAGTTTACACATACCACTTGAAGTATTAGCGGATTGTCTCGATTGAGAAGATTGAACAATGGAGTCCATATGCTGGTGTCATCTCTGCAAAGGAGAAAAAAGAGAAACATTTATAGGTAAATTCGTAATCATTAGTAAATGTTGGGGAGGAAATCTAATTTGATCATCAATGTTACGTCATTATCGATGCTTAGCTCTATACAACAGGCTGGTGATATACGTGTCCGAAATAATATGCTAGTCACAAACTTGCTTGTCATTTCATCATTTCATTTCACTTTTCATTTTCAAATTCTTTATTGCTTCAATTTACATCGACGATTTAATGATGACATCCTTGGGGACAAGAGCTTTCTACTTTCATATGACCTTCAAGCGATAGAAGCAAACAGTAATTTACCAAAGAATTTGAGAGCCACAATTTCGACGATTATTATTCTAGTTACGTTTAATCATCACTGATTTATATTCAGGTGGGCAAATCAAAGCAAAGAATGAGGAAGAGGCAAGATTACAACGCTCTCCTAAAATTTTGACATTCCAATTACCTAAGACTAGGCTGTAATCAAGTTTATCATACCCAGGCTAGATGGTAGACAAAACAATGAACCTTTTTGAAGCCATTTTGAAACGAAGATCCAAGTACAGTACATCCTCGATTATCCGACCCTCGATTATCCGACTTGATTACCCGAATGCCAAAAGTTTTTCTACATTAGTTCTTTGCGAGCAAGTTTTCAATTTACCAAATAAAATATTCATACCCTGTTTAAAGTGTTGCCCTGCATCAAGTCAAATCAAACGGAAATATCGAATTAACACGTAACTTTCCTCATTCTTGTTTACAATTACCCAAATCGTTGCCAATTTCCAAACAAAAACGGCAGTTTCCGTTTTGACGTCGGTATTTCCGTTTGCCAAAGCTTTTCAATTTCCTTTCTGTTTAAGCACTCCGTTAGTATTCTGATTGATAACAATACACTTCCTAGCAAGATCAGTAGGTAAATTTTGATCCTCGATTATCCGAATTTTTGGCGTATCCGAACGGCCCAGCAAAAAATTTAGTCCAACATGGTCGGATAATCGAGGGTGTACTGTACTTGTTTCTTGATGGAAAAGGAAAGAAAAGAAAAGTGACGAAGCAGATCTGCCCTTCTCTTTCCCTAACACGAAACAGAAATTCAGATCTTGAAACGTGTTTTGAAATATCTTGATTTTTGGTAACACCTGATGTAAAATCAAAGCAGTCTTTTTCCTGTTCATTCCAAATTCAAGGTTCTTTCCGGTTCAAATGATCATAAAAGATGCTTCCTTGGCAAATCATTTTAGAATACTTCAAGTATGAGAAAGAACTCAGCGGTAGGAATGCAAAAAAACAAGGCAAAGTCATCTTCACGTATGTTTAGGCGAAATATTAGTTATTTCAACCACTCTGTCGTGTTTGTATTGTATATATCGTTGTAGAAATTCCTCGAGAATCAGGTAGATAGCCTGCTGTTTTGTTCTCTACTTGACATGATACACTAAGTACTTACCTTTTAGCTACATCATGAAACACTTTCACCTTGCTTTTGTCGTCCTAGGAGAAGATGCAAGCAAGCTGAAGTATTAATATAATGTGGTAGAATCGAAAAGTGAAGCTATTCGTTACCAGTAACATCTAACACCAAAAATACCACTGAAATAGAACAAATTGAATAAATACATCCGATTGTGTGTCGTATGTGGTAAAGAATCAACTTAAGTTGATACTGTGACTAGATTCTAGGTTTTTGCTAAGATGAAACCCAAAATAGCATTCAAAATGCAAGAAAAGTGACCACAAGAAAGAAGTTCTCAGTTTGTAAAATTTAAGGCAGTTCAGTCCTGAGTTTTTCCTTCCTAAGAAAACTAGGTTCTTGCTTAAAAATTATATTCCCTACCCAAGAAAGACAGATGAGAAGTTAATTTGTTAACTATTAAAAAAAACTCATAGGCTCAATTTAAGAAAAACTGGCATTCTTTAAAGAGCTGCACTTTAAAATGCTTACGGTATTAGAAGTAAAGATAGTCCGTTTTGTTGAGAAAGTTCTAACAAAAGGTTCGGTAATAAAATTCTACGGTACCTAAGAAAGTGTGGGTACTGCTGTCATTTTAAACTTTGCTACAAAAAACATGCATAGTATGTCATTGACTACGCAGCTGTTAATGCTCTCGTAGCATCTCCCGGTTGGCTGACGTGGCCATCGGAAGCGGAAGGACAATGTTGAAAAGATAATAGGGAACAGGATTTAATAGTATCTCAAACCAGAAGAAATAAAAAAATGCATATCTGATTTATAATTTCATACATTGAACAAGTATTCAAGCATTTGCATCTTATGCAATGAAAATAAATCACATTTATAACAATAGGAAAAGGAACACAACTCCATGCATGCCGTTGTTAAGAACTAAAGCAGTTAAACAATCATTTTTGCTCCAAAGCCCTGGGTGCTTCAACGGACTACCGTTTAAGATTCGATCTTTGAACCCTATTGGGTTAACGAAAACAAGAGAAAAGTACTTCTTTACTTAACAAGACTATATAGAGCGTCTTCGTTTCTTTAAATCACTGTTTTAAAAGCTGCTTTGGGCTTACAAGGGATTTTATAGCAGTGCATTTTGTCTCTAGTTCTAATTCGATTTCGATAGGGCCCTTATTGATAACAGTACTTTTTTGTTACTGATAAGATACTCATCCTTCATAAACGTTTATCATTATTATCATTTCAAATATATCAGTGATTATATTTAGCTTAGTCCATTGAGTATTGAATTCCTTCTAAGGGCAACCATAGGCCATTTTTGTAACGAATATGACGTGGATTTTTGTCTCAGTTATAGGACAAGGTACACATGAGAACAATAACTGTGTTGATAAGCATGTTCACATTGCGTTTTGCAAATCATCTTCCCACGCTAGGAAATATCTTTGAAAAGTTGAAGCTTTCAAATCAAGTTGCAACAGGCACCAAAATGCAGTTCTTGACAATTTTTTATTGTGCACTTCAAGTATTTCTCGTTCATAATCATGGCATAGACGGAGCTGTGATCAAGTCATTTCCACGGACATGTTTGGACTACTTGAAAGATGGCGTTCAAGCAAATGGGTATTATTCGGTGGCTGGACAAAATGGCGAAACGACTATCGTCTATTGTGATTTTACTTCCGAACCTGGTTCAGCATGGACCCTTGTCATGTCTTGGTCTCTTGCAAACAAGAATCTTGCTGCTTTCAAAAGTAATCCTTCGACAGAAAATGTGCCAGTGAATGAGAAAACACCAAATTGGATTGCCTACAGACTTCCAAAGCCGGAAATGTCATTTTTGAAGTTGCATTGGACGCATTGGAGAGCTACATGCAGTTTTGAAAAGTTCAATATTGATTACAGGGATTATTTGAGAGCATCCTTCAACGAATTTGACATCACTACATTTCTTGGCCGCCAGAAATGCAAAAAGGTTGAGTATGTCAATATTCGTGGACATGTTGGCTATCAAATAACTGTGCCTTTTTGGCAGGTCAAAAATGTATATTTGGTACACACTGACAGCTTTTATGGAGGATGCCAGTTCAGTGCCAATGTTGGTGCTGTATTCAATGAAGACAATTTTGGTCATTATGACTACGTCAGTAACAAATTTAGATGTACGTCTGACCCATTGGCAACCACACAATACTGGTTTGGTGGATACATTTAAGTGATTGCTGTAATATGGCCTAATAGGAACTCAGGACGAGCGCCTTGCGTTTATGTGGTTAAGGTACTAATGCACAAAATGTTTTGGTTATTATTTGATTTTACATTAAAGCTTCTGAACTTTGTTTTCACGTGCTTTCAATTGATTGTTCCTCAGAGTTTTGCGGGATCTTTTGGTACAAAATTGATTAGGAACAACATTGATTAGCTTTCAAATGCACGTTTTTTGTGTAAGAAAGTGGATTATAAAAAAAGCAGTTAAGAAAGTTGACTTTTCACTTTTTTCAACCTAACATTCTGTAATATAGTATTGATAAATTTCACTGCTCGTCTGGTGAAACAAGCATGTAGAGATGAGAATGGTGGAAGAGGGCTGGAACGAGAGAATGCGCGATAAGATAAGAACTTAAAAGCACAGTGTGTGGCTTATATCTTGACTGCGTGTTTTCTTAATGAAACATCGACAGGTGCCTTGCAGTATTGATAGGGTTAGTGCAAGCCTAAAGCTTGAATCCATGATGCGTAAAAATGTCTAACAGATTAAAAATCAATAGCAAGATCCAAGTCAAGTGCAAGTGCAAGGTATTTAGTGTTTAGAAAAATTGCATGGCATCACATAATGCCTCATCCATTTAGCGACAGTATTTTTTGTGGCTATATCTTTGATGACATTCAACACTTTACGTTAAGCTTGGCTTAAAACAAATATTAGATTACAATTCCGATCTTGCCAGACAGTCTCTAAGCGATGGAAAATCGTATTGAAGTCACGAGGAAAAGTCATGCTGAAACTTATGACATGATTGATCGAAGGAAAAGTCGTCCTGAAACGTCATCAGAACAACTGGTGAAAAGCCTGTGACATTTTCTACTAGAAATGTACAGGATTCTTTTAACAGTTTCATCAATAAGGCAGCCATCCTCAAAAGCCTGAATGACATGTCGAAGCGATAAAAAAACTCTTTCTGTCGCCATAAATCGGGGGTTTACGTTTTTAATCTAGACAGATGCCAAATCTCCTAAATAAAAAAAGGTAGCCTTGCTTGCCTAATGATACAGAAAAATTGTCTTCAGTGTAAGTTTTAGTGCAAGTATTATCGTTTATAAACTGTTGTACTTCTGTAGCAATTTTACTTTAATTTTTTGCGGAATCTTTTAGTACAAAACAATTACCATGCACTTTCTCTAAAGAATCTCGAGAAAAAATAAGAAAAATTTGACAAGCCTGGCTCAGGCAACATTCTAATAGAAATTTGCTGCTGTTGAAATGTTATAAACAACTTAATTTCATCAATGAAAAGGGCCAAGTCATGGTGGTTATGATTCCTCAAATGAGCACCAACTGAAAGTATTTAGACTCATAGAAATACTATCAAAACAGACAGTAAATTGGAGAAAAGTTTGGAATAATGATTGGTTCGAGGACACTTCAAAATTTTTTAGTTGTGCACACAAATTTTGTTGTTTGAAAAAATTAATTGACTTTGCTGCAATCTCTAAAATTGTGATATCCTGTGCCATCAAAAATAAGGTGTTTTTCATAGATTATCACCATATTTGTTCTCCACCGTTACCTGGGGGTGCACTTCACCAATGGGGTGCCCTTATTATAAATTTATGCTCTGAAGGGATGTGCTTATTTTGGGGTGTAGTACATCAAACACTTACAGTATAATGTCTCCTTCTAAGTGGTATCTTCAATGCCTTTAATGTAGGATCATATATATATAAAAAGCATTGTAGCATCAAATACTTACGGAAATTATGTCATCTGTCATCACAAGTATGTACAACAATGCATGGTCTTTTTTGAAGGAACTCCACAATGATATCAACGAAGATATGTTCTATACATGAAAATAGAAAAGAGCTAATGAACCGTAAAACAAAAAATTTAAGAGAGGAGCAACTCACAGATAAAAGCTTTAGGTATTAAAATGGGAGATCTCTTATATTTACTTCAATTAATGCCATACCTTTTTTAATCACTTTTTCACTCACTTTTTGTTTAAAGGGTGAGGTCAATTTAGATTAAAATGCAATGAAATCATTTCAAGCTCTTCATTTTATTCAACATATCTTAAACATAGCAATTAGATTGATAGCCACTAATTCAAAAAAAAACCCTGAGGACCAACATGTAAGTTATTTTTGGTTTAGCACTTGTTATTACTCTCCCTTGCTGTGTTGCAAAGTTTCTTTCTTTAACCAAAATTGACATAACACTGCTGTTCTTTCTGCTATTTAAATCATGCTGAGCTATGCTTCAAATATTTACAATAATTTTTCTCTGTTAAAATTTGTTTATATTTATAATCCATATTTTGCTGCATATCAACTGCATTTGATCATGCACTCTATAGATCTATACAACAAATACAACAATATTTTAAAAAATGAATCAAAACTCTGTGTTTGCTCTGGAGATACTCTATATGCAAGGGTGAAATATTTGTAAAAACTTATAAACAATAATCTTGTTTTATTTGCATGTATGCAACTTTGTATATGTATGCTGTTTTGCGTTTTTCCTTCACCATTTACATACACTGTTGCAAGCACTCCTCAAGAATCTAGTGTGCAGCTTGCTTTTCTATTCTCATATCTACATGAAAAAAGAATCAAGTCTGTTTCATACCAATTCTAAATTTTGGGAAAATAAATTATTCCGTTCTTTCACTGATTTCTTTTCATCAAGACTGCTGATAAAATCACATGCATTTTGGCTAATCACTTGGGTTTGATAATACGACTGCCAGTTGATCTGATAACCTCGAATTTCAACCAGTTTTGAATCTAATCTGCTCAGTGGAATCCCTAAAATATGTGGATACAAGGATTCATAGATAAATGAAATTTTGGAGAGGATTTAACTTATGTGCTGAACTCAAACCATCTATATAGCCACACCTCATTTGAAAATGTTTTAAACATATATTCTATGCGCCTCCAAAGTCTTGAGACTAAAAAAGGTGACAGTTTCTAAAAAAGGGTTTTTTGATAGATGAAAATGATTTTTAGATGACTTATTTGAAAAACTAGATAATGGTCCAATTAATCAACCAATCTATGAAGGAGTTTAACTGTCAACCTTTAATGAGTGCATCGATCAAACAAACAATAAATAATCAATCATTCCGTCTGCCAAATAATCACATCAAATCAATGCAATCAATCAACCAACCCATCAACCAGTCAATTAACCAATTAAAGATTGATCAAATAATCAACCAATCATTCAATCAATCAATCAATCAATCAATCGAACAATCAATCAATCAATCAATCAATCAATTAATCACATATTGCTCAAACAATTAACTAATGAATCATTTGATCAATTATTGAAACAATTCTTTAGAAATCAATCAATTAATCAAGATTTGTAGTCCCTTTTAACTCTCAAATGCCCCCCTTTATTGAACATTAAACTTCAATTTCTCATTGTTTTGTTTCATACTTTGGTTTTTATCCTTGAAAGATGGCAGTGATTTTTGTTTTTTTCCACAGAGATGTTGATATGTCAAGAAGAAAACTTTTCATGCATACCTGACCCAGTTTGTCCATAGCTGGCTGTGTCGTTATGAACCGGGTATGAAATCTCGAGACTGCTATCTGGGTATTGTACAGACATTTTTGTTGCTTTACCAATCAACTGCTGCAATGACAAAAGTTAAAATGGGCACATGTATGTGGAAGTTGTCTTTAAATTCTGATAAACAGAGGAAGTTATATTTGGTTGATAAAAGAAAGATATTGTGGTGATAGGCTGTTGTCAGATCCAAAGATTCTTATTATGAGAGTAGATAAAGAAATAAACACGGGTGCAAGCAAAAACTAGTTACTATTTACTACAAAAATTGCAAGTATATTGACATGTCAAAATGTTATCAACAACAATACTTGCTTTACAAATATTCAGCAACAATGCTTTTCTAATTATCTAATGTCTAAATTGCCTACAACCTAATAATTTAGAAAAATTTAAAACATTTCAGCATCAAAATATATTTTATAATATTTTCGTAAAATAACGGTACATCCTATTTTAAGTATTGTGGTTGATCATGTGATTTTTTGCTTTCTTTCGCACTTTTCAGTTTCACTTCGAAAGTGACAAAGGATTTAATACTTTTAATCAGTGATCATACATTTTTATATTGCATTTTGAATTAAGATTGGGGAGTCATTATCCCACCTGGGGAGTGGCGATCGTTTACCACCTTCGAATTCGATGAAGATATGTCACCTAACTATCTAAAGATCTCATGTAAAATAATACAAAAAGAACATATAAAGACCGCTATCCATAAAAATGGTCAAATAAGTACATATTAAGTGGTGAATACGTATCATTTTCTTACCTTCTATGTCACAAATGGGCCTAGCCGTGACCTGCCATCAAAACAAGAAACAAGAGGTCATGAGATAACTGCCTCACTTTCATTCTTGACATCGAGACATAGTTCTGTTTCTGGTACATTTATTGTTTGTGTTCCTCTCAAAGGGAAAGTTCGCCAAAGTTTGCCGAGATGTGACAGTGAAGAGACAGAAAGTGATATGCAATATTGGTGAAATCACACAAAACATGGCAGGAAAAGGTTAATTCAGAATCCACTGTATAATGCTCTCATAGGCCGGTCTTGACTGCTTTGCCAGTAGGTAGGGCAGTTTTCGATCCAGAGGGTTCCTGTGGGAATGCAAGCGATATTCTAGGTCGAATCATATTATGAACAGACCAATTCTGAACTAATCTCTTTTGCCCATGGTCTTAATATTGTCATGCACTCCACGCATGATGATATTATTTGAACCCTGACCCAGTCTGCAGAGAGCGTGGCAACTGCATGCAAAAGAAAATTTGCAGCAGATTGAAGTGCACCCTAATAATTAGGCCTTGCTGCACCTTTGTATGGTATGAGTATAGGCTCAATATAGTTTCACTTGCAGTGTCATACTGCCTAAGGTAGCATTTAGACTAACTATTCCTTGTTGCATGTTATTCTAGACGTATCTAAAACTCAACACAATCAATATGAGGAATCATGAGAAAGCTGCATTGTGTGCCTGAGAGAATCAGGTGTGCACACTGTGCACCCCAAAAATCTTTCCTTGCATGTGTGAGATCTTGTTGAGTTCTGCCATACTCTTTAGACTGGACGCTGACACAGTTGGACTATTGGTACAATATTTGTTACAATATGACACAATACAGTCTTATGTTGATAAGCTAATATAGGCTGTTACCTTTCAACTGTGCTCATATATGAATGTTTCTTGTTGAGGAGCGAGACCAATATAAGTACACATGATTACAATACATTTGATGTTCAGTCCTCTCAAAAACAACAAACAACCCACTCTTTTTTAAACTATATAGCTGTTTACTATGGTACAATTCCCATAGCATAAAGATGCATGAAATGTGAAATGATGAAAGCAAGGTAACCCAATAACACCAAAACACAGTAACACGAAATGCAATAACTCAACAATATCATTGAAATTCTTAATAACTGACTATTTCATGTTTGAATGAGTAGACAGAGTTGGTGTCTATTATATCACAACATTCATCAGGCAAGGAAGCATAACATATTGTAAAGTGCCATTTTTGAGTGTTGGGGTGGGTCACAAGTGATCCTTGCTAAGAAATTCTTCAGCATAGTCTTTACCTAAAATTCAGCTTGGCTTTGGCTATACTTGAAAATATGTCTTACTCAAATGCAACCTAATGCATCTTATCAAAATCTGTCAATATCTGAAGCATTCTTAATTTTCATTCTTTAGATTCTTCAACTAAGATGTGTAGAAGCAAGGAGGCATTTCTTGAAACCATTTTTTATGGCATTGGGCAGTTTATGTTTGAGCCAGTAAAGGAAGTAATTGTATGTTCACTTTTTTCAGCATTTGTTCACTGTGATCTTTTACAAGACCCAGTTTGCATATGCATATGCAATCATTGAGGAACAACACATTTCTTCGTTTAACTCCATTTGACTATGTTTCCACTGCATTTTGAGCTCTTTGCATGTTTTTAAAAAAATTTTTAAGTATGAACACAACTCAAATGACAAGAATAATTTCTGTATGATATCTTTAAACATCTTCTCACAGGGTGATAGACTAGACTTAAAATTTGGAAGGGGCTGAGGCAAAGAAATTTACCACAACACAAAATGATGCACTGTCTTTAACACCTTTAACAACTAATGTAAAGATATCTGTGTCAGGTAGTTTTCAATCAAGTCTCTTGATTGAAAAAAAATTCATCTTAGCATGCGCAAATGGTGCTTTCAGTCAATAGCTCTAGCTATCATTATGTAAGTTAAGTTTCTCCTTTTTCTTTGATTTGGCTTTTTGCTATCCGTCAACAGAATGCATACTCTCTCTCCCCGTTCCCAGTGTCCACCTTCTCTACACTGGCCTGCTGCATACCCGCCTTCACAGCTTACATCTGCCGCCTATTTCAGCTTACCCTTGCTTACTTTTCCACAGTGCCAGCATCTCCAGCACTCTTCTCCTAACATACTCCTCCTCTCTTGCAGGCAAGCATCATTTCAAACTCCCATCCCTCAGCTTACCTAAGTTTAGTTTACTTTCTTAAATTGTTTCAATAAGGTAATTTTATCTTTTTCCATATCTAAAGGAAAAAGAGAAGGATGGAACAAAGCCCATTGTAGCAACCTGGTTGAATCTATGCTGTGTTCTCTCTGAATTTGTAAATGCTGAAAAATTATACTTCACATTGACATACATTGAGAAAAGAGTCCTGAGAAGAGATGTAAGTTATTTGTCCTTTATATTTAGAGAGCCTCTCCAACTATCCATCAATCTTTGCAGCAGACGTGACCACTTGGCCCCTTTTGTCCATTCACCATCACTTAGGTAAAGGGGGCAAATTCCTATCTATTTAAGAGGGTTGTGCTTTCAATGGGTCACTATCATAAGGTCACTCTGGAATGTTCAATGCCATGATAACTATTGCATAAGTTTCTTATTAGATTTATTTTTTGCAATTAAAAGTTGGTAAATTGAAATCTCAGGAAAGGAGATCAGTAAGATAAGCCTGCGTTTCAAAAGACATTCTCATGCCTTTATTCTTTCCATGCTGCTTCTTAGGCCCCCCTCCCTGAGAGGGATCATGTAACTGGCCTACCGGATCGAAATTTATCTTAAGGGGCTTCGAGGGAAGCAAGGTTAAAAGTGAGCTTCAAGGCAACACCCTTTAGTTTGCTGGAAAACACCTCTGTTGTCTTGATTCCACTATTCAAATGATGAACAAATGACGACATTTAAATGTCTTATTCACGAGGAACACTATCTAAAGTCTTTATCAAGGTACAGGTTGCTCTATACAGCGTTTTTTCGAGAAATTATGGAGCAAACAGTAGCAAATTATTTGGGTTCCAACATACCTGTTTAATGATTTTATGATCTCAAATAAATCTCATCTTATGTAGCTGAAAATTTACAGTTTCTTTTGCGTCACCAGGTGGTACGTCCTTTGTATGATAAAATTCAAACTGACCTAAAGAAGTTTGAAGGTGCTGGAGAATCAGAAGGCAGCAATATTATTGATGCACTGGGATGTGACCTTGCAAAGCAACTATCCCAGTTTGTATCAGCAAGAAAAGAGATGATTGATTTGTATCCTTTGCAGTCTCATAGACTCTATGTCTCTCATTTGTACTCTATTATCCGGGACGATATGTAAGGACCTCACCATCACTTCTGACGTTTTTGCCATGCATGCTATACCCTTAGAAAATGTGCTCAATTTTGAATAGCTGCTGTCTACTGCTCAAAACATCTTCGCAAAAAGCAGATCTAGCTAATTTACAAATGAGTATCTCAATACCTACTTAAATGTACTTATAAGAAGGCATTGCTGGTCTTCCTAAGGATTGTTCTTTGGAATTAGTCTAGATTCACTTGGATATGTTCTGTTATTTCTGTGTAATGTGGTTTTAAAACCACATATGCTGTTTTTAATAACTTATTTGGACCTTCAAGAGTTTTTCTATCAAGCATTGTGATTGGTGCAATATAAATTCTAATTTGCATAACAATAGAAATCCAATCTTTGGAAAACACATAGACAAACTAAGAACTTCTTAATCATTTTGAAAATTTCTTGCAACGCTATTCAGCCTGCAAATGAGTCTGAGGCTCATACAGTACAGAACGTCTTGTTTACATTTTTCATCCAACTGGCTGTGAGCTGGTCTTCGAAAATTCTCGTTCAAATTCCTCTTGATACAACTGTTAAAAAACATGGTTACGAAATTGTCAATTTCCATCAAGTCGCTTTAATGAAATAACTATAATGGGGAATGTACTGTATACTTAGATTAGATTATATTAGATTAGATTAAATTAGATTAGATTAGATTAGATTAGATCAGATTAGATTAGAACACGGCTGGACTTTCTTACTAAAACCTTCATATCCTTTGGTGTATGACTAGTGTTCCAGAGGTTGTTCAACACTCGACCGATCGAATTTTAGGCCTGATATAATCTTGATGTTTTGCTTAGCAACTTGTAAAGCATTTTGTAGTCCGTTAGCATTGTATTTTGTGCCACGTATGTTTGGAGCCTTGATTGGTAATCAAACATACTCTTGTAACCGGTAAGATTCATAATTTAAACCATTGTTGAAGAGCAGTTATCCTTAATGCCGAATTTAGCTATGCCAAGATGGCGAAAAGCAGATGGGACAACAAAGAATGCGACGAACAGTTAGTAAGACTCATAGAAAATATTATTGAAAGGTATGAATTTACACTGGTACTTAAGTATCAGCATTTATTAACAATGGACCATTTGTGCCGTCATTTTATCTTGCAGCTGTGGAACCTTTTTCCCTCCAACAACAAAGTCTAAATTATTACTATTCAAATGGGCCATTTTGGAAATACACTAGCTCATTTTGTCCCCACCATGGGTGATTCCTACAATTCGATTATAAATGTCAATATAACCAGGCCGTGCCGGGAAAGACGCTCGAGAGCGCCTAAAGCCTGCCTTCGATTATGCACGGAATGTGATTTACGGAGCATCAAAATGCTTTAAGTCGAATCATTCGAAACCTTCAACATCATAGTCTAAAGTGTCGTAGAAAGTCTTAAAATGTGATTCCCCTATGATCATCTCCTTGTACATTATGGCTACAATGCTTCATAATTCAACTCATTTTGGGGTCGATTCTTCAAAAAAATCGGTGTCATCAAAAAGTATCATTCCATAAAGCTCTGCCGATTAAAAAGCCCCTAAAACAATACCCATAAGTACCAAGAAACAAAAAGTACTCATAACATGAGAAGGTTGAAAACATCTGACCGTTGCCTGTAAATATTTCTTTATAAGCATATTTTGCACTTGCTTTCAACGGTTTTGTCCTAAGTACTTAAAATGTATTCTTACGAAGGAGTGCAAATAAGAGCCCCTAAACTGTTCAAAAAGCTCTGTCCTAAAGCACATTTGTATCGCTCAGAGCAAGGCCTGCAAAATGATATAAGGAGAGTTATTCCTGTAGTACCACTCGGCTATTAACAAAGCTATGGATGCCCCCAATCAATCTAGAATTATGGCACGCATTGGCAATAAGAAGGACTGCAGAGTAATTGCTTAGGCAAGGTTCCCTAGATCAGCCTTTGATATTCGGATTCATTTGCCCATAGGTTATGATTTGCATCATAACCTTTGCTTTTTGTTTTTTCAGGCATAAAAACGAATTTCATCACCCGATTCTTGACCCTTTAAAGACTAGTTTCAGGTAATTATCCTGCAAAATGAATTATTTTATTTCATATGAAATCCTACTTCACGGATGGCAACAAACATAAACCAGATCCAATCCAAGTATAACTAGCAAACGGGTGGAAAAACGTGGATAAGAACGATTGAAAGTGATTGAGAATGATCGAGAATGATCTTGAGTGGCAGTAAGATTGATTGTGGCATTAGTGAATGGAACAATCTTCAGAGCGACCGATAAGTAACTATCAAGTATCAGGCTAGTGTCACAGTTTCAAGTTAGCTGTGCTTTCTTTAAAGGAGCAAATGGCATTGAACATGATACATAAAAGTCATCAACTTACAAAAGATAGCCTTTTTTGCGTCCTGTAGTCACTATTCCGATAAACAAATTAGTCCATTAATCTTAAGAAACGGTTCAGGTAAGTTGTTAGTCCACCTACCTGTGCTCTTGGTATCTTTACCAAAAAGTGAGAATCTTTCCTTCAGATGTGTGACTTTCTTGATAATACAAACAACAGAAATACTACCTGACTATAAACACGCGCCACTGACTACATATTTTGCTGTCGAAGTTAGGCGTGGGAAACTCGAGTTAGTCCCATTTTAAATTTCTTTTTTTCGGATTGATCTTTTTACATTTGTTTTTTACTGTTCTACTGTAAGTCAAAGCTAGTCGATTATAATTTTCTTTTTGTAATTGTGATATTTGTAATTGTTTTTTAGACTGAATATCAATATCAAGTTTTCCTTTTTTAATGTAAATGTTTGGCCCTAAAGGGATTGATCACTCAACTTGCAGACAGCATATTCAAATCAATCAAATACCCATTCCAGTCAATAGCTGTTTTCATTTTTCATTTCAGCTTCATTTTAAAAATGTTTGCAAGTTTGATGAACAGATTCTAATCAGTTTGATGCCCATTTAGAGCTTTCCTGGTTAATTTGATTGATAGATAGTTAGATCCTCGATAAATTTTCTCGAGTCTAGCCGCATTAAGGCATAATGTGCGTTTGAATTTCTATCATTTGTTCCTTGCAACAGTGCTCTTTAAGCCCCGATCGCCCCTTAAGCTTTTCTTCTGGTATACAAACAGAACATAAAAGGAAGACAAATCTCTTTACATCTGAAGGCTAAGCTCGCAGCAAAGGCTGAATTTACCTTATCACTTACAATCTCCATATATTGTTGCTTTTAAATTAATGTTCAACAGCTTTCCAAATTTCTGATCATTTGACGAATTGAATCACGTCTCTTTTTTGCAGTTTAGAAGTTGATGTCGTACAAGATTTGTTTAGAGCTGAGCTTGAAATACAGCAATGGAACTATTTCCAATCTCTCCTACTTTTATACCAATGCCAAACCAATTTGAACACATGGACGCAGTTGCCACCGCCAGGTGCAGTGCGAGAGGTAATTGCAATCGTTTTTGACATAACCTTTGTAGTCTTGCTGTGAAATTGATTAATACTTTGCAGGATTGTAATATCATGGAATACGATTCGTTAGGCGTTGAAATAATACATTCATTTATTCACATTATGCATTAAAATGATACCATAAAAGGTAAGCTGATTGAAGCCTGTTATCTAAAGAAATATAATTAATAATATAGTTGAAAAGGGAACAAATTGCATCATTGATAATAAAATCAGCATTATCATTATTAAACGATCTCAAAACACTATAATATATCTCATAATATTGAGGGTGATTGCTTATGGAGTGGACTCATATAAAAATGTATGATATATGAATAACTAATGCTTAGACTAAGTATTAACAAAATGGAATAAGAATATATAATAACATACCTTTTATTGGTTATGTAGGCAAAGGAGGAAATATGATTGTGTGCCATCATAGTTTAGATTCTCAAAGTTTAGTTTCATTTTTCTTGCCAGGGCGTAGTCATGGTACACGCTACTTTTTAATAAGGAACCACATTATAAGGAACCTACATGTAGAAGGCCGAAATATTTAAAGAACTTAAACTACTAAAAGCGAAATACCTAAGAAACTTTTCGATTTGAAGAATTCTTATAACTGCAAACATCAAGAACTTAAAAGCCGGTTCCATTCATTTACAGCCAATACTCGCATAGATTGTTTGCTATTCGTGTGTCAAGTGTTTTATTGAGTAGTTTCCGCATATGCTGTCTCGCATGTGCTTCTAGCACATTTTTCCTGTTTCTGTACTATTCTTATGGCACTTGATGTTCAGTGAAAATTAAGGAGCTTTTGGTACTACGATTTGATGACTTGAGGTCTACGAATAATGAACTTGTGGACTTAGGCCTTGAGGTAGGTTCCGTATTAAAACAGCGTGTATATTGCTCCACCTGGCCGTCCTTGTAATGTAATGTAGTAGTTTGCGTTAGGCATAGATTATATTGACAAATAAATGATTGCCTTTTAATGCGTGTGTATACTAAGCAGTAGGTAATATTATCTTCTTAGCCTGGGATTTCAAATCTACGACTGAAAACTGTTGAAATCTGAATTAATCACATAAACTTTCTTTGGTCAAAGTGCTTATGGCAAAACTGCTTGAATTAGAAGCAATACAGGCCGAAATCTGAATACAGCTTTTTAAAGTTCAATAGTTCTAACTTTTTCAACAACTCTCAAGTTAAATTTGCTGCTAGTGTAAGCTTTGATAGCTTGTGTTATAAGCAAAATAAATGAAAAAATCTGAATCTGAGTCAATCGCAAGAAACTTTCGGATTACGGTTACTGCTAGTTTCAGCCTAACAGCTGATGTCATAAGCGAAAAACTGATGCAATGCAAATCAATCCAAAGAAACATTTGGATTACAGTTACTTCTAGTTTGAGTTGTAATATCTGGTATCGTGAGCGAGAAAATGATGCAATCTGAATCAATCGAAGTAAACTCTCGGGTTAAACTTACTGTCTGGCAAAACAGTTTTGTGCATGAGCAGTTTTGTGGCTTAACAAGGTGTTTATTATCTATTATAGCTTGCGTCCCAAACCACATCAAAGAATCCCTTGTTTATCATGATTACAAGGAAAAACTGGCATCCACCTTTCCTTTACCAATGGCTTTACCAGAAACATCTTGCTGTTATTTCAAAGGTATCGTAATTTCATAGGTAGTGTAATGAGATGAATGTAATGCAATGTAATAAAATGTAATGTAACGCACAGTAATGTCATGTCATGTAATGTAATGCTATGTTATGTAATGTAATATGTTGTAATGTAACGTAATGCAATGAAATAAAATGTAATTTTAAATTAATGAAATACAATGAAATGTAATGCAATGTAATATAATATACAGTATTGCAATGCAATGAAATTAAAGGAATTGTAATGTACTGTAATGAAATGCAGTGTAACGTTATGTGATATCATGTCATGTAATGTAATGTTATGTAATGTAATGAAATGTATTGTAATGTAACGTGCAATGAAATAAAATGTAATTTTAAATAATGAAATACAATGAAATGTGATGGAACGAAATGTAATGTAATGTAATGTAATGTGATGCAATGTAATGTAATGTATTGTAATGTAATGTAATGTAATGTAATGTAATGTAATGTAATGTAATGTTATGTTATGTAATGTAATGTAAAGTAAGTAATGCAATGTAATGTAATGCAATGTAACGTGATATATTGTAATGCATGAAATGTTATGCAACGTAATGTAATGTATTGTAATGTGATTTTATGCAAAGTCATCTAATAGTATGTACCGTTACATAATGTATTGTTATGTAGTGTGATATAATGCAAAGTACTTTAGTCTTATTCTGTTTGCAACTAGTACCACGTCTTTTAATACGATCTTATATGAATATGATTGTTAATTCATTCACAAATAGTAACTTTTGTATTTACATCTTCTCTTGTTCTTTTTTTTCAGTTTAGTCTTTACTTTCATACAACCCTTAGCGCACAAACAAATCTAAATGAGATGAAAGCTATGACAAGCAAGACAACAATCGATTATTTTGCAAAGTGAGTTTTGCAACGATAGCAAATAATTTCATTTGATTAATTTGCCTCATTTACTCGATGTTCACCTGTTTCGCTAGTGCTTCATATCTTCATTTGTTTCATTAATTTATTGAATTTTTCTTCTCTGCCGTAGATCCTTTCTTAGATATATGATATATTCTTTCGAACTATTTCTTTTCACGTGAAGTTTACATAGCTCAAATACGCTATTCACCGATACAAAGAGATGTCAAATTTCACATGTTAAGCTTATATTCTCAGATGCAAGGAGTGTGAGATTGAAATCGTAAAAGATCCTTTACGAGTATTTCTTACCTGGATTTAAAGCTACCCGTCACTAATATCGCTTTAAAAGGACTTGGTACTGTCCTGGGCATTACGTTGAACGAGCACGTGGGCAAATCTAGGGGCTAAAGAATGGCTGAAGACCGCTAGGGACTGCAGTGTTGCGTTCAGACTAATCAATGCTCTGATTGCACTAATCTGCATTAGACAGAGTTGACCCTACTTCACAGTCATCTGTAAAGAAGTGCGAGGCTGTGACCTCTCCTTTATGATGGTATTTTGACATCCGATGGGCCTATCTACTTCGATAAATACTGCTGGTCGTTATATCTCCAAACTGTTTGTAACTAGCAGGTTCTATTCCATTCCTAATAAAAGTGCGTTGCATTTCGAGCTTAACTGACTTTGTAGCATCTCTATTTTGATTTTTGCTTTCTCCTCTAGACTCATTCATTCCCTTACTTGCTTTTTTTCCCTACCATGATTCCATTCACAAATTCCTACTCAAACAACTGCTCATGCTTAAATCTCTGTTTTGGCCTACATTCTCCTAACTCGGCTTTCTCCACCCTCTCGATACAACCTAACCCTTCCTTTTTTCACATTATCACTAGGTAACTGAAAAACATAATCACTAGATATATATACTACTAAAATATTGTAATAAACTGGAGAGATTGTAAGAGATCGAGAAGATAGTGGAAATACAACAAATCAATTTTCCAGTGTCTATCCTGTCTGTTTCACAATATCCACGAACAAGTCTTTAGGAAAAAAGATTGGAAAGATCTCGGATAATTATTTCAACATGATTAGTAGTTCCATCTTCTCAAAGTGTCAGCCCTGAGTATACAAAATTTTTTAACCTTCAATAACTTTGTCTTTTAAAGAAGCTATTACCATATATCCTTATTTTAATTTAAAAATATAATGTAGATTAAATACTTTCACCTTTTTCCTTTTATTTCTTTAATTTCTATCGCAGGACCCTTAAGACAAGAGCATTACAATTATGCTGATAGGCTATCCTGCTTAAATATTCGTTTTATTATTATTATTATTATAACTTACTGTGTTATTGTTTAGGATCACTACATTTATACGCAAAAGCGATGCTCACTGCGTCTGCCTCGTACTTGACACAAATTATGCCGACCACGTCTCACCTGGCCATGGTTACTTTATGCCGAATGTAGAGCGTGATAAACCAACTGGATTGGACACATATCCTGCTATTGTCAGCTTCCTAGAGGTAAGTGTTTTTTCTTTCTGAGTTTTAACCTTTGAGCTACCACTGGAGGCTTTACAAAACTTAGGCTAAGGTTAAACGTTGCGCTTCTCATGTGCCGAACTTAATTGTTGAATTAAGTACATGAAAAGCTCGACGTTTAACTCAGTTTAGTTCGACACAATTGATTAAGCGCGACAGAATGTATTTGGCTCGACTCATCCAGTCGAGCTACACGGCAAGAGCGCGACAGCCAGATAAACGTCGAGCTTCTCATGTGCCGAACTCAATGCATAAATTATTTACGCAATAAATACGAGGCTAGGCATGCGCAGATGCCATAAAAAAAGCGCCAAAAGGATCAACTCAAAGGTTTTTCTAGAGACACGCAATGTCTGTTTAAACCTCTTGTCGTCGTAGGTAAGCCATACTTGCTCCCACCATCCTGTATTTCTTAAAAACCTTCTGCAGGATCTGTTGCGAGGAATTCTTTCGTTTTGCTGGATGAAATGCATGATGGCCAAGAAAAGAGACTTTATTTTTGAATTCCTTTGTTGTAGCATTATCATCACTCCGTGAACTAGCAATCTACGACGCTTTCTACGCTTCGAAATAAACTTTTGTATCAGTACTATTCTATTCTTGTCGAACGCCATTTTGGTGACAGCAACCTAGGCTATTCTAGGTCAGTTCTTGCTGTTTCCGTGGTTTCTAGGCTACGACACTAATCCGCAATTAAGATCAGCGTTTGGCTCGACGTCTAACTTGCCATCGTGCTTAGGTCGAGCTACAGTCGAAATTAATTGTATTAGGTTCGGCACATGAGAAGCGCGACGTTTAACCTTAGCCTTACTTTCAGCTCTCTCCAATCTCTTTATTCCCACAAGCTTCATTAGCTCTATTCTCTTAAGGGTTTCAAAGCAGTCCTCGAGAAACTCTCGTGACAGCATTAAATAAACCCGGATGAAATTTGCTTTAAGAGATTTTAACGAGAGAGGAAGATTTTGAATTGATAAGATCAGCAGAAAAAGTTTGGAGGAGAATCTCAGAAGCAGTTTGGAGAGGAACAGAAGCAGAAAACGCAAGAAACCTTTTTGGCGTTACTGAGTGACTGCACTTAGAAATATAAGCTTTTGAAAAGTTGCATATGTATCGCTAAAAAATAGAGTCCATGTTATACCTATCCAAAATTACCTCAGTCTAACCTCTGAACCTAAAGTTTCATATTCTAATTTGATTTGATTCAATTTGATTTGATTTGATTTGATAAATTTATTTACAGAGTGCTAAAAACAGCGTAGCTATCTAATTAAGGTCTACTTAACATATTTACATGAAGTTTATAATATAAAATTCAGGAAAAACTGTCTATGTAATATCAAAAATGATAGCAATATATTGAGTGACTTTTTCACATGAAGACATCTTTTCTAGTCAATGAACCCAACTTGAGCTACTCAGAATCTGCATTATAGTTTTTGACCTTGATCTTTATTGACCCCTTGATCCTGAAATTTCATAACCTTTGACCTTGACCTTTATCGAGCCTTTGACCTTGATGATTCATTGCATTTATTTCCAACTTTCTTTCAGCCTCTTCCAAGCAGGTTTTGGCCAAACATCGTATCATTATTGAATGATAAGGGTAACGATTTATCTCACCCTGGACGAATCGCTTACCACTATGAGCAGGTCAGTCCATTTTGTTCAATTTTAACACGGTATTTGTGTCTTTAGTTACGTTATTAAAAAGTTACTTAAACTGAAATATAGCCCTGAACAAATATTTCTAAAACGACAAACCTCAGAAAGTACCATTAAATCAACAACAAATTCCATTCCTGTTTTGTAAAAGTTTTTAAGCAAAACGATTTTAAGTTATGTACTCATTTAGCTGTTTAGGTATTTGTTTATTTGGCCAATTAGGTGATTAGCTATTTGGTTTTTAGTTTTTTAGTTAAATGATTATTTAGTTGCTTATCAATTTTTTTGTTTATTTATATAGTTATCAAGTTATTTAATAAATTAATTGTTTGATTGTTCATTTCTTGAGCTCTTTAGCTGTTTAAATTTTTGAATATTTAGTTATTTAGTTATTTAGTAATCTAGTTATTTATTTATTTCGTTATTTAGTTATCTGTATATTTGTTTATTTGTTGCGTCATTTACCTGTCTATTTTATTATTTGTCTTACCATCTAGTTCTTATGTTACTTAATTGTGAAACTTTCTGGTTGTGCATTTCTTTAGTTATCTTATTATTCATTTATTCAATTATTAGTTATTCACTTATTGATCATTATTTTCTGGAGTAATTTTGTTGTTAAGAATTTTAGCTATTTGGTTTTCTAGCTATTTTGGTATTTAGTTATTTGGTGTTTTAGTTATCTTTATATTTATTTATTTTTTAAGCCATTTAGTTGTTGATGTTTTTTGTCATTTACGTATATATTTTGTTATTCATTTAACCAACTATTTATTTATGTACATAATTATTTGGTTATTTCTTATTTAGTATTTTAGTTAATCAGTTATTTACTTGGTTATCAAGTTATCAAGCATCAAATTATTTAGCCCATTTATTTGATCCAAGTTTCCTCAATTGGATTTATTTATGTGGTCGATTGGATTTGATGAATAAAGGTTTTATTAAGCATTTTATTTAATCCACAGAAGGGCAGTGTAACTCATTATCTGATCAAAGTTGATGTTCGAATTTATCTGGTGGTCATCTTCAATAGTAAAAAGAAGGAAAAGGATTCTTACGTGCAGAAATTCATGACAGGTAAGACCACGATCAGTTATTGTTCGATATGAATGGAATATATCCTTAGCTTTTATACTTGAATCTATAAACCATAGTAAAACCGTGCTTTAATTGACAATGAAAGTTTTTTTATTATTTATCGTACATGATTTTGAGACTGCGCTACAAAATGGAAGCATAATTTGGAATACCGAAGAGTAATTTTTTATTCATGAGACATAAGTCGTAAGATCTAAGACATATTTTGCAAGATATAAGACGTAGAATTAAGACGTAGGACATAAACCACAAGGCAAAGACATTAGACATTAGAATTACAACGCAGTTCATGAGACATGCGTCGGAAGACATGAGACGTAAGAAATAAGATATTGAGACATAAGGCATATAACGTAAGACATGAGACGTGAGACATGAGACAGAAGAAATGAGACATTGAAGCATAAAATATATAACGTAAGACATGAGACGTAAGACTTGAGACATAAGAAATAAGATATTGAGACATAAGACATACAACGTAAGACATGAGACGTAAAACATGAGACATAAGAAATAAGATATTGAGACATAAGGCATATAACGTAAGACATGAGACGTAAGACATGAGACAGAAGAAATGAGACATTGAAGCATAAAATATATAACGTAAGACATGAGACGTAAGACTTGAGACATAAGAAATAAGATATTGAGACATAAGACATACAACGTAAGACATGAGACGTAAAACATGAGACATAAGAAATAAGATATTGAGACATAAGGCATATAACGTAAGACATGAGACGTAAAACATGAGACAGAAGAAATGATACATTGAAGCATAAAATATAGAACGTAAGACCTGAGACATAAGAAATAAGACATTGAGACATAAGACATACAACGTAAGACATGCGACGTAGGACGTGAGATATAAGAAATATAATATTGAGGCATAAGGCATATAACGTAAGTAATGAGACGTAAGATATGAGACATAAGAATTAAGATATTGAAACATAAAAGATATAACGTAAGACATGAGACATAGAATGTTAGACGTTAGACATAAGAAATTACACATTGAGATATGAGTCATAAAGTGTTAGAGAATTCCTTTTAACTCAGAAAACTTGCAATAAATTCCAATCAACGATTAATCAAAACTATTACTCAAAAAGCAAACAAGTCCTTGGACTGTCCACAGAGTATGGAAACATCAAATGGTGACAAACGAGTGAAAGTAAATAACTAGGCATATTGAAAGATCTCGCCATACTTTATCATGCGACTCTACGCTATTCCCTAATAATCAATATCTCAATGCTAAAATTTAAATAATATATTGACGAGAAACACTGCAACAACAACGAAAAGCCACGCGAGTGAACTCGTATCTGTGCCCATATCCTCCCCTGGAAAAGTGTGCTAGGCGTACAATGCTACAATTACAATCATTGAAGAAACAAAGAGACAAAGCCCTTCCATCGATATTATCAGTATGCTTATATTCATACTAGCGCTCCACTTTTTCGTTGGAGTTAATTGAAAGCACTATTTGCATATGGTAAAATAATCGTTTTGGTTGCGTGAGACTTAAATCATAAACATTTTCATGAAGCAGAGATCTTTGCAGTAGGTGTTAAAGGCAGTTAATCATGCTATGTCATGGTAAATTTTTTGCATTGAAGTTTGGCCTCTCCACTTTTTAAGTCTCGTCGGAGGCCCTGCAAAGGACATTTTCCTCCTTCCTGCGTAAGCCATGCAGTCCGCTGTACCTTAAACCCTGCCAAAGTGCATAATACATCGTCGTTTTCGTCGTTGTTTCTCTATTTGTAGAATGAGGCAAGCAACGACAATAGTTTTTATTATAACTTATTATTGTAAAATTAAAACTAAATGATAAATAAAAAGACTAAATTATCATGAATGAGTTAACCGTTAGACTAAGACATGGTGACGGTTTTGTAAAGACTTAAAACGCTAGGCCACATTATCCAATTTCGAATGTTTAGAACTAAGTTTATCGTCATTTCCCTTTAACTTATTCAATTTAAGGTTTGAATTAAATGAGCGCTGTTGATTTTACAATCAATTTTTTGGATCTTTAGACATTTGTATATTCATTGCTATTGTTCATTGGTTTTTTAATTGAATTTTTCATTTGATCATTGTCTCGTAGAGATGAGATCCCTACTGTGCTACGAAAGACACTACCAAATGCTTAAACCGAGACAAGTTCAAAAATTTCGCAAGTGATAATAACAGTGATTGAAAAGTAAACTTTGAGATAATTTTGCCTTTTTCCGATACTTTTACATTACATTAATTATAATACCATATGACTCACATGACACACCATGCTAGCTCACATTAGATGACATGTGAGGTCATAGGACAAAAATCACATGATATGACATGTAAGGTCATAGGACAACAATCACATGATGTGACATGTGAGGTCATAGGACAACGAACATGATAATAATCATTACACTATACTGCCAAACTCCTCTTCTTTAAACACGAATTGTAGATGGCACCTCGAAGTATACGATGTCATCATTTCATTCTAAGATGCTATAACAGTGCTTCATTTTACAAGGGTATGTAGCAAATAACAAGAACATTAAATTCAGATTAAATCTAACGCTTCACAGAGCATGAAACGAGTGATAATGAAACGATGGTTAGTACGTAGTGTTTCGACAAATAGTTGTTTGCTTTCTTAGGTTCTCTAGATTTTTTTATGAGAAATAATGTCAGCCCTATCTATGCGTTATCCCATGGACCACTTTCCTAGCCATAGAACATCGAAATAGAGTGAAGAAGGGGTTCTTTGAACTGCTTTTAAAGATAATGCATGGTTAAGTAGCTACAACTATGGTACGGACTGTGTTTTCTCAACACTAATGAAAATTTGCGGATGAAATTTTCCAGAATTATAAATTTGTAAAACCATGATATGCTTCCATTAGATATGCTACCTTTTTTCTGTTCGAGTTTTTTCTTATGAGTTATCTACATTGCATTTTCAAATTCTTTTCTCACAGAAAAATAGGCTGAGATTAGTAAAAACATTATCCAATTTTCAAGTTTTTCATGCCACATATTCATTTTATCTACATAATAAAAAAATAATAAACTAATAGATGCTCGAAAAGTACTTTCAATCTTCATTATTTACTCAGCTCACCGTTCTCATAACTGTATTTTCGACATTGTTTTCTAGTATTCCATTTACTCTGTGATCAAAACTCGATACCCAACTTTCTCCATCTCTCTTCAGTTTTAGTTTCAAACATACTTGGTTATTCATCTTGGCTGCCAATTTATCCTTAGCAAACGGCCCATCCCAATGCCTCTTTCTTTTCTTCGACGATAGGTCCTTTTCTTTGTTGGCACAATGACCATCTTCTCTCTTCGGTTTTTTTTTAAGAGCCTCTGATACCACTCTCATAGTAGGATATTCAACAGAACTGATTTTCATTTTCTTCGTTGCAATGTCACTCTCCCGTTCTGCCTCACTGCTGTCACCACTGGTTCTCTTTCTTTTCATTGAAACAGTTCTTCTTCTTTGCCAAAACTCTGCTGAAGTCGTATCTTCCCCTTCACTGTCACTGTCATCCAATGAGATGACTTCGAATTTCAATGATTCCAACTTGAAAAGCAGCAAGCTGTCGAAGAAATTATCCTTTATTTTTTCCTCTGTTCGGACATTGCAACTCTGAAGAGCATCATTAATCTTCAGTTGGAGTTGTGATATTTTTCTGTTGATTTCAAGAGTCTCCTTTTTTGCTATTTTGTAATGTTTTTGCAACTGTTCGATTCCAATTTTGAAATGCTTTTTGAACTTCTGTAAAAGACAAAGAATAGCTCTTTTAATAAGGTATCATATTTGATAACGTATTTGATATTTATGCACTATTTGATAACGTTTTTCAGATCGAATGAAACGAAAGTGATTTACATCAATTGTTATACTTAGGCCACAAAATTTGCAAACCGGACACTTCTCGGGTTGGGAAAAAGCTCAGATAACAGAGCCCTTCGAACGATTGTTATTTGAAGTCTGAAAATTTTGTTACGATTCCTATATTTTTAAGGACTTCGAATTAGGTAGAGTCCACTGTTAAAAGCTATTAAAGTCATTAATATCCTTCAAGATTTGTCAAAATGCACGAAATGCATGTACTGATATTTTGGAACCCGTGTACTGATATTTCACCAAAAGCACCCCTTTCATCTAATGGCCTGTGATGAAAGAAAATATATTGTTCTGATGTGATTGATTATTAAATGTAATTATTCATACTCTCGTAAACATTTCTTACAAATTAGAGGCGAGATAATTCGTTAGATTGTCACCGAGAACCCAAAATCGATGTTATGCAACAAGATGTTACTTACAATGCGAAACATAGCAGTGAAAAACCAGTCCCATCTTTCGAGTAATCGTTTAAGGAGAGTTCCAAATAATTCGAAATAATCAGAAATATCCAAGTCATTAACCTTCAAGGAATAATGTTATATTGTAAATTAATATTTTGATAGATTGTAATAGTTAAAGGCAGAAGAAGGAACTGTAAAGAGCACCAGAGTTAAATTCTTCGCACAAGAAATCGTACGTTTATGAAGACACATTTGAAGTATATTACTTACATAAACATGGAGTCTTGTCAACTTGTCCAATAAAAATTGAATTTGTTTCTTTATCTACAAAGTATGAAAATTTAAGGCTTTAAATGTGGTAATGAAGATTCAGAAATAACCAAAAAACGTTTGCTAAGCAGCAAATGAGTAGATAAATACTTAGATAGGAACTGTTTTCTCAATAATTTGTGATTGTAAATACAAAAATATGCATCATAATTACTTATAGTTCGTTGCAATTTGATTTCCTGTTCGTTTTTAACTTATTTATGTTAGTTTGTGGTCGTCCAAATGGAAAGCCAATTGCATGCTTGGTATTTAAAACATTTGAGCTTTTTATCTTTAAAGCTTGCAGGAACGTTCTCTCCTAATTTTACATTTTATCTGTAAAATTAAACTCTTATTCAAACAAGAGTGAACAAGAGCAAAGCAATAACGTCATCAATGACGTCGTCAAAAATCTTTCTTGCTACAGTCAGTATTAATTTCTAAGGAGAGAGGAGAGGGGGGTCATCCACACAGTGACGACAGTGACGCCCCAGTTACAAGCGGAACACGGAACTACCTTTGCTTTTCTTAACATTATGTGATAGAAGCGTTCCTGCTACTAAATGTATTGACTACCTTTTTAAATTTTAATTTTTGACAGCATCTCTTTTGAAGTTGTGCCTGAACAAGAGAATCTTCGATGTTTGTCAAAATATTGATTTCTTTAAATAGCGATTCTGAAAAATAAAGTTGAAATCGTCTAAATGACTAGAATGTAAGCATATAAAATGTAAAATCGGTTTGTTTGAAGGGTCAGTAACGGAGAAAATCTGACAATTGTAAATCCTTACCGACATGAAGCAGGGTATCTTTGTAAAGATTTTTCATCGACTCAATTGTTGGCGTGAAGAATCCATCTGGAAACAGATGCTGGGAAAATAAATGAATATATACCGTAAATAGCAGCATTTACAAAGGATTACATTTATATCACATTAAGAAGTGTAGTTACAGTTGGATGACGGGGAAATGGGACACAAAATTTGTTTCGAAAACGAGACACTTTTGGCATAAAAGGGTATTGCTGAGGATAAGGATGACAAAATTAAGACTAAGAATAATCTACCTGCCATTAGGGGATTCATATTTTGAATTCTGGCCATAATGCATCCCTGGAAAACTTTGACATAATTTGCAGAAGGATAACTCCCTTGACCTGCCTATCCATTAAAAGTATTTTGCTCCTCCGTGATCGTCCTGCTCTGAAGTCACAATTGTATTCTATTCCCTTTACGATGTTCTAATTATTTCCAGTCTAGTCTTTCTTCGTGCACCTATGCTTTTTCTCTCTATGCCATTTCTTCATATTCCCTGATAAATTGTTCCATTTTTTGTTTACTCTTTCCTACTACTCATATTTTCCTCCTAATTTGCAAAGTCCAGGAAAGTTGTTAACTTTCCTCCGAACAAAAACACAGCTGTTGAAGAGCCTTTCTCACAAGCCAAAAGAAAATAGGCATTGCTTGGGAGTATCGTAGGTGTTTCTATTGTTTCTCGTGGACCTTCCTTCAGCTAGTGACCGTGTGACCATATTGTTTTCCTAACTCTGCTAATTTGCATTGCTTTCAATCGTCTCTCGTCATACTCCCTTTTCATTATCTTAAATGGTTATTTCATGTATATTTCATGTCCTTCATGCATGCCATTACTGTTCTTTGTTGTTGCCTTCGTCTTAAAATTTTCTCTTTTCGGATTTTACCTTTATGGTTGATTTATGCTTATGTCACGTCCTTTGCAGGCTTTTCCCTTTTTTGGTACATCCTTTGTTTTTGCCCTTTAAAATATTCGATCTATGTTATACCTGTGCTGATAATGGATCTTAGAATTGATCTGAAACGTTATATGGAAATTTTAATACCGATCATGTCTTAATTCCAACGTCGATTATTTCTTAAGTTATTTTTTCAGGCTTCATCACATTCGTCTTCTGTATAAATGTATATATTTAATCCACAAAGAACTCTCTTCTATATAATTTTTTCCGTTGTTTCTCTGATTTTCTATTGTAAATTCGCTGTGTTTTTATCACCTCATACAGCTCAGATCTGAAGTAAAGTATATTCTGATGAAGCTATAAGTTAAACGTTAAAAAGTCTTGTTTTTGTTCTTAAATATTGATATATTTATATCTATATGCGTTATCGAAAAATCAAGAAATTAAAAAAAAACGAACATAAATGATGATTTTTCTTTGTCTTCGTTTCTGCTCTCAGATTTACTGTAAGACTTTCCAACTAATGTCCCGTTCTCCAAAAGGGTATTTCGTCGACAGGTGTTTAGGAATCCGTCGGCAAATTTCAGGATTGTACGTCCATTTTGCTAGCAAATTCGTCCTGGACAGCCCCCTTAAGAACAAGAGATTAAGCCACGGCCCTGTGTAAGATTTAACTACTGTTTTAACCCTATTGAAAAAATATAACATTACTAATAACAATCAAACTTAATGATTCGCAGATAAAGTACAAATTTTTTGAAAACTTTGTGACAATTAAATCTTTTAAAGGGGTGAAGGAGTGCGAGACTGGATCAAAAATAGACCGCTGGCAATCAATACATTAAATCTTTCCAACCCCCATTGCTTTATATTAGTCATCCATCCCTCCCCTTTTCATTGCTTTATGTTAGTCTGAATTAGTGAACATCCACTATTGTAAAAACTAACAAATACCCCCCACCCCGCCCAAAAATGTGGTTTCATACTCTCACCTAAGCTCTCCATTGCGCTGGATACCGCAGATTCTGACATTTAACAAACATATAATGGTTTACATATCGTCTTACGATAATGAAAACATGTGAAAATCTGATATCAAAGCTTTCTTACCATAAATTTGAGAACTGGATCGTTGCAATTTATTTCGGCTGTTTCGCCATCAGTTTCGTTAAACAGCGACATCGTTATCAGTAAAAGTGCGGAATTGCAACAGTAAATATCTCGTAAACGGCAAATGCGATTATAAAGCTTTCTTTAGCAACTCTAGCAAGGTTATAAAGCACTTGAAGAATAAGAATCTACGTAGATTGTGGCTTTTTATATCTTTATCAATTGCCAATCAATAATACGTCACAATCATTTTCAGGCTATGATGTTATAATCAAACAGGAGTTGGCGCATGCTAAAATATGATTTGTTCTCACTGCAAAAGTTTCCATCTGTTGCTCTTATTTGCAATATGCCTTAATATTATTGTCAGTAGAATTATCTAGTTTTATCTTACTTGCAGACTGGTCAGTTCTCCAATGATTTATTATTGTGATTTTATGTCCATTATCATTGAACTATAGAACCTAAAGCCCCCAATAATTTTTGTATTAATGTAGCAAGTTGTATTAAAAGTAGATTGAAGACGTCAATTAGTTACCAGCAAGCTTTAGATTCAATGTTATTTCCCTCTAAAAACTCCGCTCTTTTTGGCCTAGATCGCTTTCTTAGCAATGTGACCAGTGGTAGCACATTTAAATAATGTTTTTATTGCATCTAAGACCCAGAAACCTCTTTAGCATGTAACATATGCAACTTCTTTTTCTTTAATATTAGCAGTGTATAAAATGTAAACATGGACACTTTTACCATAAAATAGATGTTGCTATTCTGGGCTGATAGACCTGCTGCGTTGCGTTAATCTAATATTAGATTTACATATACGTATAGATAAGATGAGTTTTGAATTTTGCTCTTTGCATAAGAACAAGTTTCATGAGAACAACAAGGCTCGGTCTACTGAAAAAGGAATCTCGTAAGGACTGCATGGGATTTCAGGACAGGAGAGGCAATCAATACTATGGCCCCCATTGCTCCGGCGTTACTGGGAACACATTTCTTAAAGGAGGAAGAAGAAAGATAATGTTATCTTTTCAAATAGTGGTGAAGCCAGCACTGGAAAGATGAGGTTGTCAGGGATATGGCCCCGGAAAATTTTTCACAACCGTGCCTATAACGCAGGCAACGCCCTTTTAGCTAAATTTAAAGTAGGTTTTCGTTCTGAACATTCATTAGATCGTTTAATTACATGATAAAAGGGCTAGGTCTTGCGTACCCCTTCTTAGGACGCAGTTTTTTGCATTTTTTGCGAATTTCAGGAACCAAATTTTCGGAAAGAGGGCTCGGTCCCTCATCCCCCCCGTGCCTCAAGTCAAAGGAGCCATATTCCAATGTTTTGGAGGCATTTTGAGAAAAGAAGCAAAAACCATAGATATATTTTGTTTTGAAACAATGTATTGGGCTTTTCTAGAGAACATGCAAACAGTTTTTTAACCGCTACAATTGTATGTTAAGGGAAACTTTATCTCTTCCCGGATAACCTCTCCTAGGAAATATGGACTCTAATCTGCACGATCCCTGAATCAATAAACCTGTTGAAAACCATATTCAAAGACACTATTGACAAAAATAAGCAGCAAATATTTTACATTACTGCCTGGATCTCAAAATAAAGCTCTAAATTAGGCTTAAGTAAGAAAGTTCCAGTTTGCATTAACATAGATTGACGTGGCTTAACTCTCCCTAAATATAAATCTTACATTTTGGATTTGCCTCGCTTTGGAGCAAAGTTGGAAGTTTTCTTTGAAAGCAGTTTCAGAGCCGCAGCAGGTGACTAGTGAAAACATTTCGAGCAAAGTCTATATACCTTATGGTATTTCGTTCTCCTGGCAAAATGGTTGAAAACAGTAATGCCTCTAAGGAAGAGGCTAGAAATCCAGCGATGGATCAAACACAGCAAACGCCGCGATCCAGCAACCCTAGCAGAGATTTTGTCAGAAGTCACCCCATAAGGACGTCATTTGATGGAACTCCTGGTTCAATAAAAATGAAAAGAAAGAGGTTTAATTCGTTTTCAATAACTAAAAAGCTTTTTTGATTTAATTTTTGTTTGATTAGAGGTTTATTCGTCGTTTACGATATGAAAATAAAAGAACAATCATGGCAGCAGAAGCTTCATATTCCAGTCAACCTTTTGTTGGCCTATTATTTTGTCCTTAATTGATGGGGGAAGCGAACTAGCGATCTGGGTAAGGTTATGACTCCCTCCTATCTGCAATTCTTTGCCAACTTAGCCACTTTTCCAATTGAATACAGAATGCCCCCATTTGAAGGCCACATAAAGAAGTGCATTTGTGATAAAGTTGTGAACAAAAAGGGAAATTGGGCGAAAAAGTTAAAACGGGATTTAGCATACTGACAGCAAATTCTTTATCATGCATTCATCAGGGTATTGAAACCCAGACAAACTTTAAAGCCTAAGTGGAATGGGTGTATGTTAGCTGTCACATTTAACACCAGTTTCTATTGTTCTGTTGTTCTGTCCTATTATTATTAGTAACACTGTGCACCATTCACTCTGGTTAAGAAGTGTGTGAAAATAATGATCTGTTGTAGATCAAAGCCAAAATGGTAAAAGGAGATGGAACACATGATTCGTTATCTGTCTTTATTTAGCCCCCTTCCCATAAACTCAGGATCCATTATGTGAAGTGTACATTTGAGATCATATTGAACCCTATGAATCAATTGGTCACATGCTTTTTCTGTTGTTCTTTGGTGTGATATCTCATAGGGATATTGCATGGGGTAGTCCTGACCTCTGTACTGGTTGAAGCGTCCAAGCAGGAAAGCAAACTTTTGCACAGAATATAGTTATCGTAGGCAGTTAGTAATATTTGTTTGAGAGTTGCAATCTAAATATCACTGTTTTGAATCCTTGAGGATGGCACCCTTAGGCAAGGTTTTTGTATAAAACCAGTGGTTGAAGTTTTGCAGGTCATCTATGGCTACACCCTGCTAAAAGTGATATAGATTCTGGTTCTCAAAGCACCTGTACTGTTTTTTGAATTAATTCTGTTTTTCCTTTGCAGGGAATCTCTCTCAGATGGACGTGAGCCTATTAAGCTGGTAAGAAATTATATTATAATAAGTTACCAGCAGATGTTTTTTCTCTTCTTCAAACCAATCAAGCAACTGCTTCATTTGTTTTTGTGAAATTTAAATGATAAATCAGAACAAGATGTAGGTTATTTTTCTCTAAAAGATGATATACTCAAAGTTTGGGAGCTGTAAAGCTCCTTTAAAACCTACGCAGCTCTACCAAAAAATAGCACTTAAACCATTAGATATGAACTGATGGTGACACTAGCTATGTTGTTGATATATTTAGAGAATGGGGAGAATCGTAGAATATGAAATTATTGGATAACGTGAAATGTGTTACTTAGTTTTGTAAAAAGTGAAAGAAACTTCTCATTTAGAAATAAGAAAAGAACAAAAAAATGGAGGTTGAACAAATTGTTAAAGCTTAGCTCCTTGTTTTAGGCTCCTAATCCTTTCAATATGACTGCAAGGAATTTTCCTAAGAGAAGGTATGATGTTGTTTCTATACTGTTTGTTTTAACCCCAAGGATCCAGAAGAATAATTTTTTTGTAATTTTTATAATTTTTTATATTACAATATTGATATTTAGGATATATACTTGATAACTTACATTAAATGCCTTACAATTGAGATGATACCACGAAAAGGAATATCAATGTCAGAACCCATGCTCATTAAAAAAAACTTCAAGCAAATGACAATGAAACCAACAAAATAAAAAAACAGGAAAAATAACATAATTGTCTCTTTTTAAGCACAATTCTAATTCTATAAGTTATTACAAGTTCCACTACACATTTCTTCAAGTATGTTAGAAAATAATTTGAGTCTTTTATGGATTTGATAAAAGCAGCAATGAGTCTAAGGCTGTGGATGGTAGTCATCACAAAAGTAGTTACCTAGTATAATAAACTAACCTTTATCATGCAAACTACAAGTTAACTCTCATTTTCTCCTTTTAGGCCTCTTGGCAAGGCTGCCATCATGATGAACAGAACAAGGTATCCATTACTTTTGTTGCTGTAAGCCCCTTTTATAACAGCTCACTTTATGAGAATAAAGAAGCTCCATTTGGCAATATATCTGAAAATGTCTTTATATTGACACATTCCAAATCACCTAAAAAAAGGATGACCTTGCATTCCCATATGATAAAAAATTGTTGTCCAGCTGATCTTCTGACTTATATATAAAAGATAGTAAAATTGCAGTGAAAGAAAATTATCATAGTTAAATGGGTAATCAATTATTGTGATTTTTTTTGTAGGGCCAACACAAGCAATAATCCTGCAAAAGCCCTTGAACTGGTCCGATCAGCTTTACAACCTAGCTTAAATGCTGATATTGAGAAGGTTCTTACAAATTATCAGGAGGTATGAATAGTATGCATTTCACTTATTTAACCTGACTTTAGATTCTCAGAATAAAATGCAACAAATTTTATGTATATCTATTAAAGATACTTAGTTAATTTTATGTATGTAAGATATAAATTTAAAAGATACTTTAGAAATGAGATGATTCACTTGAAACATAAAAATAATCCCTTATTCCCATTTGGTTAAAATTGAAGTTCAAACCAGTTCAGTTTTTATCATCTGCTGTATATAAATGTAGATATTTCATTAAAGTATAAGGAGGTTTAGAAACATGCACCTTAACTTCCACAATTTGTTTACTTCCAAACTCTCAACGTCAAGAAGTTAGAATCTGATCAAGTTAAAAATAAGACCTTTTTTCAATTTTTTAATTTAATTTTTAATTTTTCAATATGTTGATTAAATGAGCCTTAATTTTTATAGGCATAAAAGTTTTCTGTATCGCTTAAGTGACATAATCAAAGGCATATGCTAGTTTTATACTCTATTCTGTTTTTTGGATTTTTCTTTTTAAAACAAAACCATAATTGAATTTGTCATCATTCTTATGTACAATATGTTAAATTAGTTGTTATCTGAAATGTGTGATAATCTGGAGCTTTTTTTGCAAATCTGGACCTGTTTTTGTAGATGTTCCGAATGGCTGCATACAACATATCAGATAACACAAAGGAGCCTCTTTCTGAAGATCATGTAAAATACATTTTGAGACGAGCTTTAGAAGAAGTAAGTGCATAATCTGTTTTTAGATCTGCATGTCAACTTAAGTATCAATGATAATAAATGCTTCTTGTTTCTGTTCGTTCTCTAAACCAAGTGAATCTATCAACCCTTGCACACATAAAGTTTAAGACAATTTCTATTTGCACATAAATTCAAGGAAAATTCACCAGTATTTTAGTTGTAGTTGCAAACAGATTTCTTATTGCGTAAAGTTTCTTTGAATTCGGCAATGCTTATCATAATATACATGTTATTGATAATATACATGTTATTGATAACGTTTTTTAGGCTAAATCAATTTTCAAAGTCGACAGCAAAGAAAGTGATGGCGGAGAAGAAATGAAGGTAATTGAAGAATTTGATGTTCCTCTTACAAATATAGTATTGTCACTTCATTCTTGAATGTTATGTACTGTACAGTACTGTTCTATACTTTACTCTACTTTGTTGTACTGTACTGTACTGCACTGCACTGTACTGTACTGTACTGTACTGTACTGTACTGTACTGTACTGTACAGTACTGTACTGTACTGTACTGTACTGTACTGTGCTGTACTGTACTGTACAGTACTGTACTGTACTGTACTGTGTCGTACTGTACTTTATTGTTATGCAATACAATGCAATGTAATGTAATCGAAATAAATCAAACAGATTGACGTTTTTACGCAATTAAATCTTGCAAAAGTGTCTCCTGTCCCTGAGAAAGGTGTATCGTTTCTTGGACTCCAAAAAGTTCAGAAGAAGAACAACGAAACCCGTTTTAACCAAGAAATATTCAATAACTGCTGAGGTGAGGCAAAAAAACGTTATCGAAGTGCCTTCACTCCCAAAATTGAAAATACACCCCTAAAACTACAAATAGAATAAATTTTTCACATCTGAAAAGAGACAAGGAAAGGACCAAAGGACAAGACTGTATAAAAAATAAAGGACAACAATTCAATACAAAATACAACCTTAGATACATCAACATGGCGGACCCTGGTTATAGAATACATACCACCAGTGACAGGAGACAACAGCCAATACAATAAACTCATTAAAATCGTTTACTCTTGTTTTAATTCACTGATTAATTGCCAGGTGGTAACAAGGAGGACAATAAAGCCAGTAGCAATTAGAAAGGTACCTACTTTAAATACATTTGTGATATTTGCACCGTGCATCCTTCGGGTGCGATCTATCTTTGCCCAATCACGGTCTACCCCTTCATGGATTCCTGACAATGGCGTAAGCATAATCGTTATGCTGCTGAGGAGTATCTGCTTAATGCCAAATGTTATGTGATTAATTTGATGAAGCCATTGTCATGCGATGGCTTGGGATGATGAGATAATTGTCACGCGGTCTCGACGAAGGCTTGTGTTGTGTAGGATGACCTGGTTTCCAAATTTGGCTACATCTTTACACTGTACTAACCTCAAACACATATGAAAGTATGTGTACCATGCTGAACAGCATAAAAATATTGAATAAGGTAAGTGTTTACAACAGAGAAATTTACAGGAACAAATCAATCGGAAAGGTCCGGAACTAATGCCAACAACTTTGCTGAAATGAAGTCAATTAGAATAACTTATTGCACGTGGAAGGTTTAGCTTTCTGTCAAAGCGCATATCAACTATAGTGAACTAAATCTGGAAATTACCAAGATTAGTAAAAAGTATCCATTATAGTCTTAGAATTTTTTTTATCTGGATGAAAGCAAAACCCTCTGGTATTATTTTTGTTGTTTGATTTTAGAAAAAGATCAGACGAGAGGATTGCAGGTAAATTATTTAAATCTTGAGTTTGGAGGTGATATTTTCTGTTCCTTTACTCAGGGTAATATTAGTATAGCTACAGAATGATCTATATGATATTACCACGACGATACTTGCAGTTTCTCTTCTGAGATTCAAAGAATCATATTTACTCTTTCCTTACAATATTTACAGGTGATATTTACTGTCTCTTAACGGTAGCAACACGTTGATATTTGCAGTTAATTTTGCCACCTCACGATATTCTCAGGGCACAATTTCTGCCCTGTTAGTATAATTGTTGTGTGATATTTTATATTTCCATGTGATATTGCAATGGTGATATTCATAGATCCGTTTTTATTGTTTCCGTACAGTCTAAGAGAGTGATATCAACTGTCCCCTAATGATATTACCACGGGAATATTTACAACCGTCTTACGATATTATCAGGGTGATATAGTTGTCCTTGTAAATATTGCTACAGCGTTATATTTACTGTCTTCATGTGATCTTACAATGGTGGTATTTGTAGTTTCCTTTCAGATATTTACAGACTCGTAATTATTGTTTTCGTTAGTATTAAGAGGGTAATATTTACTGCCACTTTACTGCAGCAACTCATTGATACCAGGTGTCTCTATTGATAAAGTTGCGATGATATCAACGGTCTCTAAATGGTATTAACATTGCAATTGTTATTGTCCCCTTGCGATATTAACCAAGTAATATTTTTCTTTTATAGTGTATTATTTACTAGTTGGTATTATCTGTTTATTATTTATCGATGCATTTTTATTATTTGTAGAGAAAAACCACATGATGATTACGTTTATCCACCAGTAAGTATGAAAATGATGAAAGTATAGAAAATTATGATCAACAGATTGTAATAAATTTTGTTAAAAGGCTTTAAGGTTGATGCTTGTAAATTTAAGGAAAATTGTATCTGAGACTGATACCTCAGAGTAATTTGTTATCATTTGGTAACCAATGAAGCCTAAGTTAGGGCTCAATATGTTTTCCTTAATTTTTCTATGGGTGTTTGCTAAAATAGGGGGAATTAAGTGAGTTGATCTTATAGGAGTTTTTCCTACAACTTGAAGCAAAGAAATTTTTTAGATGCATTTCTAATTTTAACTGGGGATGATCTTTGGGTTAGATAAATTTTTGATATGCATTTTTAGATGCATTTCTAATTTTAACTGGGGATGATCTTTGGGTTAGATAAATTTTTGATATGCAACGTGACCTATAGCTCAGCCTTAAAAGCTCTCACATAAACTCTCACATAATTTGTCTTTATTTGACGTCTATCTGTGCCATTTATCTTAGTTTTTCGTGGAGTTGGGCTAGTTAGACATTTCCTAAATCCTTCTCAGATACAGAATATAGTATTTTGAAAGCCTCAGGATATTTGAAATTTTCAAGGACCCACAGAAATAAATCTTTTTTAATATATCTTTACCACATTTTTACGTTCCACAATAGTTTCACAACATCATGCCAATGAAATATTTGTTGTCATTTTTCAGTGGGACGAAGCTCGAATCACAGACGATTTAGAATTTATCATGGGAGTCAAAGCTAACAAGTGAGCCATCTTTATTGAAATAATCAATTTAGGGAACAAGCGACAGGAAAAACAAAGCAAATACATCAAAATTTTTATTTATAATGAATTGATGATATAGCAATGATTTTACCTAACATTTTTGTTATATAATGTTACCTCGTATAAATACTCAGTATAAAAACTTAGAATAAACGAATTATCTAAGACTATGAACGAGGAACCCAACAATACTTTAAAACGAAGCCAAGGGGAGCAAAACTATATTTGTTGTACCAGGGTCTTCTCAGACTAAATATTCGCCTTCTTTTGGCCGAACCTAGTTTTGAATGGTCAATAGAATTAGGTTTCTTAAAAACGATTGATTTGCTACTTGAATATTTTAAAATTGCACGCAAAAGCAAAAACGTAATTTCAGGTACAAAAAGTATCTTCTTCGTCTTGCACTTATCAAAATAAGGAAACATTGAAATGGCAGCAAAAAGGAGCGGAAAGCACGCCCGGATGCCGGTCAAAAATAGCTTTTATAGGTGAATAGTTCGTCCTCACGGCGTAAACTTTATACTGGTAATATAAAGTAATATCGTTTTTTGCTAAGTTTCAACAAATCCTGTAAAACTTTTCAAGCATCGTTAGTTTTTTCAATTTACAATGGTTGTCTTGAAAGAAGATCAACTTAAAAAAATCTGGCAACAAGGAGAGGGCATTTTGTAAAAATAAGATGAATTATTTAAAAATGATGATCTCTGAAACATATTTTCAGCATGAGCTTATTAAAAACTCAAAAAGTTGCGACTTTTTTAATAGTATGTAATGTTTTTCACAAAATGTTATGGTTTCATTTGAGCTGTGAAAATGTCGCAGCATTTGGGAAAGTCATTTGGAATTTCTCTGACTTTTGGATGGCTCATTTTGGTTTTTTATTTTGTCAGGATTTTAGGTTTTGCATCAGCTAGAGGCAGACTGTACTCAAGACATCCTGATCTATTTAAAGTAGGCATTTCGATTGTTTTTATTCAGTCTTCTTGAGAATATCATCGGGTTTTTCTTGAAGTTAAGCCTAAGTCAAAAAACCTGGACTTCTGGCAAAGGCATGTTGTACATCTCCAGCCATTGTCTTGTCAAACAGAACAAGCTTATTGATTTTGCAGTTCGCAGAGAACTAATCGAAAGAAATGAATGCTCTATTGTGAACAAACTAAGGTTAAAAAATACTGCAAAGTATTTGCCAGAAAATTGCAGAATTTGTAACAGATGAAATTTGTTTAAAAAGGAAAATCTTGCCCAAAGATATTTTATAGTGGACTGGCATGCATTTAGTTGCAACAATTTGTATGCACATACAATAATAATAATCTAGATACAATGATTTTGACACTATCTTCCATTTAATCTCCATTTAAGGCCTGCAGAAATATTTATTAACAACTTCCTTCTGCGTCAATTAGGAAGTATGCTTGTATTTGGATGGATAGAAACATTAGTAATATTGAACCTCCATGGCTCCGAAATTCCCTCACTTGTACGTACATATAATCAACAATTTTAATTACAGCCGTTTAAAGCTTATATATGTAACTTGTATTGGTTCATGCTTTGCACAGTGATCACTCTGTTATTTTTCAATCTGCCGTAGTATATGGCTGATCAAGATGATAAACAATGGCTTTATGATAATGGGCATATGCCGATCACAGGCGGAAAGGTAAATCATGTTAATCCAGTTTTGTAATCTCAATCCAATCACGATCTGAATCCGGATCACTATCCAGTATCTAAATCCAGGATACATACATGTTTTATATATAAAATGGTTTTTAGTCTTTGTACTAAGGAATTATACAGGGTCTTTTTGACGAGGTCTCATCACCACTATGTAAATCCAATTCCTTTAAAGGAATGTGCAATGTAAAATATTGCATTGTTTTGAAGTCTACGAAGAACTGCTATCTATCTATCTATATGTATAATGTACAACAACCAATTATAAGGTTATAACGCACAGGTGTGTTAATGTTGTGCCAGTCGGATGTATAAATAACAAGTTTGCATTGCTACAGAGATAGATAATTTATGTGCTCATAGTATTGACTTAATTATGACAAATTCTCTCATGAAAATGAAGGAAGGCATGCATTATTGGAATGGCAACAATCTTAAAAAGTGAAGATGGGTGTAATTTGCAGTGCTGTTTAACTAGAGAGGGTAAAATGTGAGATGTCAGACAACATTTATGTCGTTCGTAATTAAATGACTGCTATTGCGATGGTTCTAGATAAAGCAATATTCAGTAAAATAAGAGGATACTATAATGCATTTAAACAAGAAATTGACGTTTGTTAACAAATGTGAAAAGGAAACTGAGAGCTTCTGGGTGATGTTGTTAATAGACATCGAACTCACTTCTCGACAACTTTTTGAGCTGATAATGATCACAATTTTGTCACTGGAATTAGCCTTTTCATCATTTTTTATGTTATAAATTGTGTTATTAATTGTAGATTGTCGTATAGAAATATCAACTAATAAATATTTGTGTTTGTGTCCCATTGTCACAAATAACAAAAAACATCTAGACATAGACAACCAGCATAAAACATGAAAAAAAACTCCATTATGTGTATTTTCTACATTTTCTGTATATATTCACGCATTTATTAACAGTCTCTTACCTCTAGCATAGTCAATAACCTCTTGTGCGTTGACACTAATGTCATATTGCAATAAACATGCAAATTATGCCACCAACCAGCTAACAACATATCCTATGATTTACCGTTTTCTATTCCAATTTAGGCTTTTCTAATGATCGCTGATGATATCAGGAACTTAGCAACAATACATCCAGATTACAAGTAAGCTTCATAGTTTTTATGAACCTAGCCTTGGGGTTTTTTTATTTTTTTCTATTTTGAAATTATTTATTTACGTGCAAATCCTTAAAGCCATCTCAACTACTTACCAAAACAACCTTTATACTATATATATATATAAATTCAAATAGGCAATGACTGACATGGAGTATAAATACTAACCATAAGGGTGCTACCCAATTGTAAATTAAAAGTCTCTACCTGGGAATCGAACCCCGTTCGCCGTCACCGGAGTCAAGCAACCAATCCACTATGCCACACAGGCACAATGAAATAGTCGCGAAAATCCAGTGTGGTTTTACGCAGTTCTCACCCCGGGAGACTATATATATAGATATATATATATACTGTATATATGTATAAATATTTAACAAATGAAGGGACTTGAGGTATTTGCGTTTTTCCACGGATTCATTTTTTAATTGGCTTTCAGCTCATCAAATGCTTTTAGTTTTGAACTGGCTCATGGCACAAGGTAATAATTGATTGATTTTCATTCCAGAGCCCAAGAGTTGAAAAGGAAAATCATTTTTTAGCTTGCGGCAGATTGAACTTTGAATTTGAACTTTGTTTACACTTTTTCCTGCAATTTCGAAACACTTTACTGGTTTTTTTAGAGACAATCTTGGTATTAAAAGAGAGGACATCAAAGGTTTTATTTTGCCACCTTTCCTTTCACTGAAGATGAAAGCTGCAATGAAACGTGAGTTTTCACCTAGTTATTAGCATGTGCAAACGTTTACGGGGAAGCTTTTAATTTCAGTTTAAAAAAAGATTAATCTGGAGGTACCTCACTTCAGTTGAGTTCCTTTGATTTTGAAATCCAGTACAATACAAATTTGCAACTATCTCTTTAATTTAAACAACCGAAGCTTAACAAAATTAATGAAATACAATTCTATAAAACAAAGTACAATACAAACAAAGGAGAGATTTTAAAGTGGGTAATTTCTTATCAGAGGAGCTCTCTCAATAGATAAACTGATCGAGGAGAGAGCATTTACTCAGTTAAAACCTTCTAAGCAACTTGTTCAAATAATGGTTGAAATCATGCAGGATAAGACCGAAATTGTATACGTTATACGATAGGAATCATTTCAATGCTTTTGGACTCTCATTTCTTTCATCTTGTTATTTTAGGAGCAGCTCTTTTACGAGAGGTTTCCAAGAAGCCTGCTGCTGCCGCCTCCGTTTCAAATGGAGACAAATAAGTTTGAACTTTTCTTGTTCACAAATAACTCTAGACATTTTGTCACCTAATTATCAATTAAGCTTGGCTTTAAGCTATTCGTTCTAAGCTAGGAGATGCTGGATTTACTTTTGTGGAGGAGATTATACAGTCATTAATGCATATTAGCGTAACTTTCAGGTTTATAAATATTTTGATGCCTCTTTGGTAACAAGAGGCATGAGTTGCAATTTTAAATGGTATTTAAAACTCACTTGAATTAAGCAACGAGTAGCTATGTAAATTATTGTTGTTTTAGATTACGGTAAGGTAAACAAATTCCTATAAATTATATAAAAGTTGCAAGTAACTTAATCCTCACTGTTTCTTTAACTTGCTCTGAATCGCTCTGCAAGTAGTCACTTGAATACTTTTACAATTTCGGGCTTTTCCCCATCGTTAATAAACGACATCGAACCTTGGAGAACTGGAGTGTTGGTAGTCCTTTCTTTGTGACGTCATACCCTGAAAATGATTGTGACGTAATATTGATTGGCAATGGATAAAGTTATAACATGCCACATTCTTCAAAAGTTTCACAACTTTGCTAGAGTTACTACATAATGTGCTGCAGTCGCTTTTGCCGAGATATTTACTGTTGCTGTCTTGTAATATTGCTAATTAAGATGTCACTCTTTAAAGAGACTAATGGTGAAAAAAGAGAAATAATTTGCTTTGATCCAGCTATCACATTTATGGTAAGGAAGCATTTGATATCAGATTTTACAACACGTGTTTTCATTATCTTCAAACTATCTTCACAACTGTGAAAACAACAAAGATCTCTATTTAGCTTGCTTTTAAAGACAAACTCATAATGACTTCTAATAAGTGAAAGGAAACGGATTTCATTAGGAGCGTAAAATCACTTTCCATACTCCCGATATTTCTAATATTTCGAGTTGAATTGTTAACACAGCTTAGAGTTTACCACATTTCTCAGTAGATGTACCTGATGTACATTCATTCAAATTTCATCGTACTTCAAGAATATAAACTAATTATGTAACTTGTCTTATTCTGGTATATTAGCTATGATGGGGTTTATTTACACTCAGCTCTAGGACAATTTATGAAAAATATGTACCTCAAGTCAGTCAAATTATGAACAAAAACAAATGGAGGCTGGAAATGCTCAATCATTAAGCCCTCAAAGACTATCAAAGCATTTTTTCAAGTAATAATAAGTTTATAATTCATATTTTTAAGTTGCAGAAAGCTTGAGTTTAGGTCCCCTAGTTAGGGGGCTGGAGCAAGGGGTTCACTCCTACCCACTCCCCAGAGATGCCGGAAAGAGAGCGTAATAGGGGCAGCTGCTACCCCCGCCCTTGACAAATCGGTCAAATTCTTTGGTTTTACTGTTAGCCTGGAAATTTGACCGTTCAAGCCTAAACCAGTTTTGTCCTCAATACCTGAACAGATTACCCCACTTGCAATCCTCTGACAAAAATTCCTTGATGAGGTCAGGGAACTGCGAAGGAGAATATATCAGATTTCAAAAGGTAGCGAAGGAGATCTTGTGATGAGATAAGCAGGTTGGAAAGATCCTTGGCAGGAAATGGCGAAGTTTGCTCTCACTTGCTGCATTTTGACTGGTAAGACCTTTAAAGGCGATATTTTAAATGCATTTAGGCTTTAAAGCTAAGTTGTCTGCAGTTTTAACCAAACTTTACGAAAAAAAGTACTACAAAACATAACCTCCCAAGGCCTAATTTGACAGAGAAGTAATGTAAGTAAGTAAGTAAGTAAGAATCATATATTTCAACACAATTACAGCTAAGTACTACTATAAGATGTTAACTAGGATGAACTCATACAATGATAAAATACAATATACAAATAACTGAAGAACGGAAGAAATACTTTTAATCTTTAGTTTCAACGTTTAAAGCACCGAATGAATAGCTTTTAAACCTGTCTCACGCATAAATGTTGAAAAAGTTAGAAGAAAAAAGACAATATGTTACAGCTTTAGATGTTTAGCAATTAGGTAAAAAAGCAGGGAGGGATGACCCTATATTGAGGTTATACTTTCTTAGTATAAATTGCAACTCAGCCCAGTAAATAGCTGGGACAAACAGGGGGCTGGGAGGGCTGACCACTTCACCCAGTAGAAAGTTTGATGGAAAACCTCAGTGCTGGTTGGATTTTTAGAATTTTCTCTGCAAGAAGAATTGATGACAGTCTGATGGTGATGACAATTGTTAGAAAATTTATGAAGTCCAACCCCATTTATCACTGCTGCTGACAGTTATTACTAAGTGACAACCCTTTAAAGTGACTGAGAATATAGAATTCAACCCCATTTAAGTTGCCACATATTGGTCAATTGTTGTGCAACTCTTTTTACTGGACATCTTTTATACCTCTTATTTGAAAGTGAATTTTGTATAGTTGTTTGCAAATTAAAGTAGTTGCAGATATGCAAACAATAATTGACAAAGTTTTATTACTGCTTTTACCAGCTTCATTGAAGCCTAAATTAATTATTGTTTTCAAACCTTGAACCTTCAAGATTTTCAGCTATCATGCGCCAGTGCTAGAAATCCTCATGTTTTTGCCTATCTTAGTACTGGATGTTTTAAGATGGTTTCTCAAAAGAAAATACATGCAACGTAATGCATAGATTCAATGCACAGTCTGCCAGACTTGATCTTTCAATATAGGTTTCTTAATGCAAACAGATCTTGTGTTGTTTGTGATGGCATTCTGAAATCATTAAATGATGTTTGCCAGAAGATCCACATTTTCCTTTTCAGGGATTGTGTTTGTAAAGGCAAGGATTTAATGACTGCAATTGGGCTTTTGAGTTCCTGCTTTTGAGCAATCGGGCTTAGTTGCCATTTATTTGAACAATAAGTTTGTTTGGACAAGCTGATCCCACTATTCATTGTCAGCCAAGACAGGTCCTAAAGCTTGATAGAAAGAGCGGCAAAACCGGTCTTATGCAATGCTCCTATGCAATTGGTTAAGAGACTGATAACATAAAAAAGGCTGGCCCTCCTACCTACAAGAGAGATAGTTTTTTGCCAAGTTCTATGTATTTCTAAGGAACGTAAATATTTGAGAATACAATTAAAAGCAGACAGGGCCAGCCTTTTTAGCCAAAATCCTGTTGTTAACACGGCCAGATTGGTGTGGCTTTCATCATGTAATCAACTGGATAGAGCATTAAAGAGAACTGAGCTTTCTCAAGTCATTATTGTTCATGTTACTTCACACAGATGAAAGGTCAAGTGTAGCTGACTTTTCCATGTGTAATTGCAATAAAAAATAGATTTTGGGTACCAGCTCTCTTCATGCAATCAGACCCTTTGTTTTCTGTCATAAAGGAGACAAGGTGGAAGGGAAAAGCTGGGTGCGATATGACAGATCATTGCATAAAATGTGCTCTCACTAGATTATATCATGTTTCCACTTCCTCCAAAATTCTGTACTATCCTTCCATAAATCAAATGTGATCACAAAATGAGGTAACCTTATGTAAAAATGAAGCTTATGAAAAAAAATTGATAAGTTTTACATTTTAGGGCCAAAATCCCCCACACACACCTTGCCTGAACACCGTATCATCTCTATCCATGTATTTGCCATGCTCCCAAAAAGGCAGATTTTATACACAACAGTCAAACAGCTAATGATTTGCTTTTTTCAACTTCAGTGTTGAAGATGCCGAATTAGTCTTCATTTGATATCAGCATGTATTAACAGCCCTCATAGTTGTTGGTGCTCCTTATCCACCAATGCAAACTAGCTCCAATTTTAAGGAAATCTGCTTATTGCTATTAGAGTATGCATCCAATACAACCAAGACCGGCTGAGACGTTTAATGATAGGCAAATGCTCTAAGAGCTGCAGGCCTCATTTAACCATATACCTTATTAAGTGAAGCAAATTTTCACTTCCTTGCTAAAACCTTTATGTCCAGACCTTAACCTTAAATGATATGTAAAGGATGACATTGTTGGTCACAGTAAATATATATTCTTTTTTCCACTGAATCATGAAGACCCACCAAACACCTTAACATGACAAGGAATATGGTTCATTTATTTCTGCTTTGACTTTATCATTGCTGTATTCCTTTGCAGTTATCTTTCTATGTGAAGTCAATGCCTATTCAAAGAGATGGATTTGGTCAACTAACTGGGATGATCCAAAGAACTGGGATAAAGGAAGGCTGCCTTGCAGTCAGGATGAAATCCAACTATCTGAGGTATTATTAAGGAGGTTCAGAATTAAGTTTGTTTCACCATGTGACCATATGCAACATCAAAAAACACAACAAATTGATTTAAACAGATCTTCAACGGGGCATGGGTAATATCTTGGAAGTTACAGGTGCTTGTGCCAACCAGAGCACTGGGGCAGTGTGACCCATATGCAAACCATTGTTTTGCTTTCATGGAGAGCAACAATAAACAACTAAAGATAATTTAGTGATAACACACTTAAGCTAGAAACAGTTAGATGTTGCCAACCTTCTCTTGTTGAAAGCCCTTTTTTGTTAGGATTGATTAAGGATGGGCATTTTTGCAGGATTAGCTTTAACCTCTCAGCATGCTCCTTGCTCGTATTACCTAAACCTCTACTGCCGAACACAATTGCAAATTGTTTGCTACTGGTGTGTTCCTCTCCTGCAGCAATCATCAGAATACTTTATATTTAATTGTAAGTGTCATACATAGGGGGTAAATCACTGACTATAAATCCTTTCCCACTATGGATGACACGTAGTAAATTGATTGTTATTAAATGTGTTTTTAAGTGAATATAGAAGGATTAACATGATAATGACTTGAGCAATGGAACATTGTAGCCATAACAGACAAGAAGATGATTGTAGGGAAATGGCATTTCATGACTGTGTATGATACTTTGGACAAAAGAGGTCCTATTCATAGCTGTTACAACTTTAAGCATTTGGTTGCTTGATAAATCACGCTCCATGCATAATTCGAGGCTTTAGGTGCCGCTCGCTGTCAGTTGAGCCCCTTTTAGGGCAAGGCCTGGTAATGATCAGTTTAGCATGATGCAAAATAGTTGTAATTGATAATGTTCAACTAAACTAGGCTATACAACACCAACATTATGATATTTTACATGGAGCATCTATTGATCAAAGCATCAACCCAAAGCCTTCAGAATCTTTATTGAGGCCCTTACTTTTTTAATCATGATCCTCAGAATTACAATTTTCATTTTTAGGGTGTTTTATACATCAACAAGAATTTATCAGTTAATAGTTTGGTATGTTCACTCAGCTTAGTTCATATTTGAATTAGTAACCTAGATATTTGATTTATTCATAAACTATTTCATTTAATCATTAATATGTAGTTAACGTCCAACTTCAACATCATATTTATTGAGTTAATTTATTGCTTCCTTTATCTCCCTTTTTTCTGAACTGTTTATTTTTCTCAACAGCAGTCGGGTATTTATGTTTTAACTTTCTTGCTCCTATTTTTTATTGCAATAAATTTATTCATGCAATCATCACCACATTAATTTAATTGCCCATTAATTAGATAAGTGCCAAATTTATCCATTAATTCTCTCCTCCTATCTTTTGTCTACATACATACCAATCAAAAGTGACTTATAGAACTTTATATAGAACAGCTAATTCTTTAATGGCCTTAAACTGGGATTTCATTCTTTCACTGTTTGTAAAGCAGGCTGTTATCTGATTTTCTAGATACCCTGCCCAACAGCAAAGCCTTTTATGCCATAATACACCGATAACAATGATTTTTATTCACTATATTCTTTATAGTTTTTAGTTCACTGTTAATATTTGACATGCATTACCTGCATTTGAAATGATATTTATGTAGTATAAATATTTCTGTCATTTTTCGTTTAAGACATTACCTACAAATGGGGAACTTGTTTTTGACGCTTCAACTGAAGTGACCTTCAGCAGTGGACAGAAATTAAAATCAGATAGACAAGGCTGTCCTGGTAAGTAAGTTTATAATCAATCCTCACTTAATGTACAGAAAGTTTGGAATGACTCAAACTGGGAAAGAAAGCAACAAATCAATTTAACTGATATCAGCTGAACTGAACTCAACTGAACGGAACAGAATGGAACTGAACTGAACTCAACTGAACTCAACTGCACTCAACTCAACGGAACTCAACTGAACTGAACAGAACAGAACAGAACAGAACAGAACAGAACAGAACAGAACAGAACAGAACAGAACAGAACAGAACAGAACAGAACAAATCAGAACGGAACTCAACTGAACTTCAACAGAACTCAACTGAACTCAACTGAACGGAACAGAACGGAACTGAACTGAACTCAACTCAACTGAACTCAACTGAACTTCAACAGAACTGAACTCAACTCAACTGAACTGTAACTGAACTGAACTCAAATCAACTAACCTAATTTGAACTCAATTGAATCGAACTCAACACAAATTCAAATAATTCGAACCTGGAAAGGAATCAATGAATCAATTCAATTTATATCAACTAAACTCAACTAAACTAAACTCAACTCAACTAAACTAAACTAAACTCAACTAAACTCAACTGAACTCAACTGAACCCAACTGAACTCAACTGAACTACTTAGTTGGTTTTTCTGTCTCACGCTTATTGCAACCATAAAATGTTAAGTTAGCTTCTCTGTACACATCGCATCGAGCACTGTAAAACAAAGAGATAAACATAAATTTCATTAAATGTCATTTTACAAATTTTTAGCCAGTGGTGAAAATGTGCAATTTGTTGGCAATCAACCCAAGCAATGGCTCAATCCATTGAACTGGAACTTTCTTGAAAACGGCAAAGTGGCAAATTGGACGAGTGGTTCTTTGTATATGGACAGAATTCCTTGCAAGACCGATCAAGTTTCATTCCCTCCGGTACATAAATCTACCATGGTTATTTGGTGAAACTAACATAAAGTATTGCGAAGTGTGTCAAACGCTTCTTTGAATTCCCAACTTATCGTTTTCTGATGCTTGGGCACTGAATTGCATTGTTCGATTTCATATTCCAATAAAAATACCAACGTTCTCTCTTTCTTATGTAACACTAAAAGATGTAACTGGCAAACGCCATGCAAAGTTATCAACAGAAAAACATCTTAATTGATATGGTGACCAAGGAATTGACAAATTCAATTTAGTTTCAGAATTCTTGTACTTGGGGACTTTTCTCGAGGAGGATTCAATAATACCTTTTAAACAAGTCTATCTATTTCGCAGAGAACATGTGTTTTTATTTTAACAATATTCGAAGCAGCTAAGTCTCGTTGTCCTTTTTATTTTCAACTATTATCTAATGTTGAATACTATCGAACAAAACAATAATTCCAATATGCTTCGTAATGTTCTCACTTTTCTCAATGCAATTTTGATGTATTAGAGTTGCAAAGTTATGACGTTGTCAACCTTGAAATGTCGCGTGATATGTTGCATACGCACTGTTATTGATGTTTTTGTGCTTAGAGGCACGAGTATAGAAAATGACGAAACAAGTTAGTTGTTCGAAATGCTTTTCTTTGAGTTGTCCACTGCAGGAACTTAAAACCATCTTTGACCCAAGGCAAGTGGAGGTTTTCTTGCTGGCCTTGTTTACTTTACAGAAGTTGCAGAACATCTTGAGTTACAGATTGCCTGTTTTCACAGAATATTCTCATGTTTGATTTATGCACTTTAGGGAGATGCATTTGCTGTCTCTGTTAAAGGCAACGCAGAAGTTTCAGAGATTGTCATCAGCAAAAAGGTAAGGTATTAGAATTCCTTCTCCTGACAATTACAGAATGTTAACCTTAGAAGTGGAGCAATAGAACCTAAACTCTCTTTCTCCTGTCAGCTTTTGATTTTCTCCCCTATTCCACCCTATCTCTCGCCAAGCTGGCCATGGGAATGCCTTGAATCGTTACATATCTCCTTTTTATTTTAGTCGCTTGAAAATGTGCCAGCCTACTTGGCATCGAAAGCTGGGCAATTGCGTTTTAAAGTCGCTGCTGGTAGCAGTCTTACAGTGAAAAGAGACACTTGCAATCAACCATTTGGATGTTCTTGTGGTTATGCAAATGTAAGTCTTTGCGGTATAAATGTATCTTTTCCAACAAGTAAAAAGCTAGATAGCATATTCTGCTAAAGCTGTCCCTCACAGAAGATAAGATGCTTTCAATGAAACCTAATACATCTTATACTTTGCCCAGGGGGGGGGGGGGGGCACTAAGATTAGGCAGTGGAGTTGAGGTGCTTGGATTAGGTGCAAACTTCGGTGAAATTAACGCGCGGTTGTTTGCATAGGAATGTGTGAATAAAGTCAGGGTATGAATTGGAAGGGAAGAAAAGCAATTAATTGAATGGATTTGAATTAAAGAGAAAACAGTGAATGATAAAGAAGAGATGTTACATACTCCTCGAGTAAAATACTCGAAGAAAATTAGCAAAATGCATCAATTCTGGCCTACCAATGCCATGCTTCATGTCACTCGAACGTTTTAATGTTCCAAGTTTCGGATTTTTTTATATTGTGTAGAGACCTGTGTGCCTGATTTGATTATGCATCAGGAGTTCGTTTTCTCGCTTGGAGCCCCCAGTTGTTATTTATCATCGCTCATATTTTTGTTATTATCTACTGTTTTACACTCCAAAGAGTACTTTTCAGTATTTGAAGGTATACCAGGGTATGATACGGTTATTCGTAAATGCATTTGTTTATATGGAGAAAGTTACCAATTCTTTTGCGTAAGTTATGGCGATTCTAAATTCTAAATCTCTGACTACACCTTTAGGTCTCTTTAGCAAGTTGCAACGGCTCCGCCTGCAAGTGTCCCTGTCTCTTCTAAAAGTAATATTTTTAATTTTGAAGAAAGGCTAAAACTGGAGCTGAGTACCACCTTATGTAGTATAGTATTTTTGAATTTAAGCATAGTAATAAACACACCTTTTTGACAGAATAACACGTTTTTTTTTATAAGAACAAACCACCTAAGAACATCGGGCTTCAAATGCCTGAAAGTTATGAACATGCTAAGAAAATGACAAGACTTAATAGTTTCTAAAATGATTATTTCAAGTACCTGTAGTTTTGTCTTGGCAAAACTTTTACATTGGACGCAGGGTGAATTCAGAGACAAATGTGCTGAACTTTGACCCGCGGCTCCTTTTCAAGGCAATTATCCTTGTTTGGAGAAATCAGTGCACACTTAAAAGCAAGTAAATTAAGAACACGTTAAGAATATTTCAAGCTTTCAAACCAAAAATGTTAAGAATATAGGTAGGTTCCATTCAAATTCGATGTACTTATAAATATTATGATTTTTTACTACCAATCAAGATACTTTTGATGTAGTACAAGATTGGTCTGAATCATTAATAGTTTCAAGCTCTGTCATTGAGGCGTAGCATTTTCCCAAATTTTTGCCTTTAATGAATTCCAATTTCAATTATTTTTTAACTCTTTTAAATTTCCCAATTCCAACAAAGAAATAAAACTCTTTTTAATAAGCTGAGTAATAAATGGGCTATCTTCATTAAGAAGCTTAATCAATTAAGCTTATCCTAAAGCTAGAATTTATGTTGAATGTAACACGTAAACTTTTGTAGATGAAAGAAGTTATATGTTCCACGTTTACTTGTCCTCCCGCTTGTGAAAATAAAGTGAAGCCTGAAGGTGATTGCTGTGAACGATGCGGTATGTTTATTTCTTAAAATTCCCTGCTATCACTATTCAGAAAAGTATCTTAATGCCTAAGCACCTCTAGGGTTGCTTCCTCCGGAAATTTCCTTTGCATCGTTTTATCCTTACGTTATATAACGTTATATAACGTTGCCTGATATCACTTTTTTGAAAGTTTTTTATGCCTATCCAAATCTAGAATTATTTCCGCCGGAAATTTGTTTAGCATCGTCAAATCCTTATGTTGTATAAACTTTTTCAGATATCACTTATTTGAAGTGTTTCTTTATGCCTATAAAAGTCTAGAGTTACTTCCGTCGCAAATTTGATCCGCATCGTTATATCCTTATATTATCCAAACATTTACAATTCAAGAGCTACTTCTGCCGAAAATTTGCTCAGCCTTGTTACATCCTTGTATCATCTCAATGTTTCTTGATATCATTTCTTTCACAAGTTTCTTACTGCCCAAAAGCATTGGAGGTGCTTCTGCTGGAAATTTGCTCAACATCATTGCTTAATATAACTGTATTTCGGTTTATCCTACCATTGTGATATCGCATCTATATGTGATTACCCTTTGACGTCGACCCGTTGCCTTGAGATTTTTATTGTATAATCAGTCTGTTTCTCGTCTATTCTGTGGAACGGTTAACTTCAAATTTAGCAGATCAAAAGGTTTCAGTAAGTAGAAATTGCTGTTTCTCTTGGCTTAGGCCTTGCGATCTAGGCACATCCACTTCTACCCTACACCTGTTCCAAGGTTGATCCAAAGCGACTGACAAAGCCTTTTATTCTATCCCATACCAACTTCACGTTTGCACGAAGCTTGTTAGAATTAAGGCACTAGAATCCATGGTTATAGCAGGCTGTTATTATATAAACTGAAGCAATGGAAAGTTTGTAGCTTCAGCATGGTATTATACAGCGTGAAACGTCTAGTAAAGTACGTTTTGATATGGATGCATGCTCAGATTAACTAAATTCTTACTCGGTTTTGGACAGCACGGCATATGACTGAAGTAAATAGCAATATTTTCTTATTTGCAGGCGCTCTCATCAAAATGAACTTGAATCCAACATTTTCACTCACAAGTTGTCAATCAATTCTTCGCAATTATTTGGCTGCCTCAGTACGTATCTCGCTTTATATTCGTTTTGATAATACCAATCATTGTTACAAGTTACTTAACAGCCTCGTTTTCTCATTTATCACTTAACATTAATGCAAATTGGCCATCTAGAGAGAGAACTTCCCGTAGAACCAATCATGGGTTCAACAAATAAAATAAATTCATATTGATCTTTGGTTAAATTTTCACATTTGTTAACCTCTGTATGTCTTACAGACGTTAAAAAATGTGAACACAGTTTAAGTGTTGAATTTTAGAGACACGGTGGACTGATATTGCTTTGATACTATAAGCATGGTCATTAACATTATTATTCTAGGAAATAATAGGAGTTGAAAGTAGCTGCAAATTTTATCGATATTGCTAAGATGTTTAGTTTAATATCCAAGACTTGAAAACCAGAAGCTTACGTCAGTCGTAAATTCAAACAAGACTAGGGCATGCAAGCTGGTACAAAAATGCCTTGACAAGCAAACATGTGAACAGTTGCAGAATCATTTCACGTTGCAAGAGCATGACAGGCAAACGCAAACAATAATTAAACATTAAAACGACCGAGGATCAAAACTGAGTACGCAAGAAAATCATTTATGTATATGGGCGCAAAAGTGGATAATGAACTACCGCTGGAACTTTGTAAAATTGAGAACTATAAGGAGTTTGAGAAACAACTTAAAGAACATTTTAAATAACACCTATCTTGAAATTATATCAGAAACTTTGAATGTAAACAATTTTTTTTCTTTTTTTCCCTTTTTATAATTATGTTTTTATGAGATTCATTTTTAACTGTAAATATTTCGGGTAATTACATTAAGGCACATGACACACATTGATAATAGCAGTTTTAACTTGTTGACTTGTACAACTTGTATAAATATTCGTTTTATTATTATTATTATAATTACTACTATAGTTGGTATATAAATATATGGGGCTTGAAAGCAGCACTGTAGTGGCCACTATTGTCAAGGTATTGTGGTTAACACTTAAAGACACCATGTTGCATTTAAAGATTTAAATATTTAATTTTAAAACTTTTTTTCTGTGAAATTCTAGGACTTTAAAGCAGCAACCTTGTTTATTTCACCAATATTAAAGGACAATGCAGTGGAGAGAGCGCAGATCTTACTAACTGATAAAACAGACGGTATACATTATTTTATCACAATATTTCTCTAATGAGGAAAATTTCTTCTAACTCATTTTTAAGTACTAGAGTCATTATTCTAGCTACCCTTTTAAAGTAGACATTTGAAATAACCCCCCCCCCCAATTCATGCATGAATGGGTACAGTGTAAAGTGCAATGATTTAGAGGTAAGAGCCAGAAAAGTAAAGGATGAAATTAATGATTTTTTCCATCCTTGACCTTGATTTTAAAATATGCCCCCCTCTCAAATAGCCCCCTCCCAGAATTAAATAAACAAAAAAATTAAATAAACCCCCCGGGGGGTTTAATATAACTTTTACAGTAGACGTGGAGCTACTAAGAACAGAGCACAATGCGTTTTCCAATATAAAACGAAATTAAGATTTAGCCTGCCGTTAAATCATTATTTAAATACAGTGATTTGAAACCAGTTTATTCTTCATATTTCAGGTACAGTCGCAGTGGGTGCAGCAAGAGCCACGTTGTCACATTTACAGGCAGGTGAAGGTAAGCACGTTGTTTGATGCCTTGAAGACTAAAAGAAGAAGCATTAATGATATGTGAGTCGATGTGACTCGATCGTAGTGTCCCCCTTATTATATCTATTCCTTACAAATCGTAAAAATCTTCATGGATGTAACTTTTTAGCTTTTAAACAGATATTGCGGGAACTGGAGAGGAGAAAGAAATCGGTCTCATTCTTTCTCCTCCCCAGTTGCCATAGAGTCTATAACAGGCTAAAATTTTACAACTCAAGAGGATAACTTCAAAGAAAAACTTGACCTTGAAATCACCTTTTTCCCTGCTGCAAATAGAAATATGAAGCATTTTATTTTGCCTCGCACCCCTATACCCGTTAAGAAGTTTTTCGGTATCAACGAGATGTCATTTATATTTTTTCAGATTCGGTATGTGCTGTCTTTAATGCTAAAATGGAAACCTCAACTAATGGTGGCAATGGAGGAGAATCAGGCAAAAGCAAAGGTTTGTTAAGGCCATTAAAGCTAGATTTAGAAGTCGAAGCAGGGTGGGATAAATTTACTTTCTAAGCTCAACTGCATTTTTCAGACGAAAGATCATTTGGTTGCTATTGGATGGTTTATAATTTTGTATTAGTCATTTCCAGTTCGTGATGATTAAGTTTTTCGTTAAATTAAACTGTACTGGCAAAGTTGTATTAGCTAGCAGTCAATAATCAAAACATCATACGTCAAATATATTGATAACGGCATGGCATTAAGAAAAGCTTTAAGAAAAACGCAAATTATCATTGTTATTATCCCTCTTTGTTTGAATTTCATTGTTATTAGATTACCCCTTGGCTCCCTGAAAAGCTGAAATTCAAAAGCTGATGACTACTAATGTTTGAAATATTTTATAATGAAAAAAGTGAAAATAAATAAAGGAGAGGCGATTTTTCATTTTGATTATTTATTTTGCTTTAGGTGGAGAAAAAGAGTCATCAACCATTGCTTTGGCCGTCACACTTACGCTTGTTTTTGTTCTAATCATTTTGGCCGCTATGTATTTGTTGTATCGAAGAAAGCATGGGTATGTCTGCTTCATTCTCGCTCGTTGTCTTCATTTTAATGTATTTTGTTTTGAAGTTTCTCGAAAGTTAATGAATAATTTAGTTTAATGAAAGGCACTACGTCAGTTAATATGCAGTGTATTGTAACCATATTCTTGGTTTTTTTAGATTATATATATTTCTTGTAATTTAGATTTCATTCATTATTGATGGCTATTTGAGTTTCGGTTTGTGTTAACAAGCAAGTAGCTACAATAAAGCCAACTGTAAACTAAAAAATTTTTTAATATTTATCATCTCTATATATCATAGAGCTTGCTTCTTTTTATAGACCAATATTCAATAACAAGCAAGTTTTACATAATGAGATGGAGATTTCTGGATCCCACACTTTGGAGATGGCGAACACCAATTTCTCTGGTGTGATCACGAATTATGACGATGACATCGTTGAGGTTCCCGGAAAGTTTGGCGCGTCCTTTGAAAACCCAATGTACGATGAAGTGGTGCGTATTATTAATGTTGTGCTGTTTGTCGTAATCAAATTAGATCCTTTTTTCCCTGGAGCTTGTTCGCCGGCAAGAAACTCACATCCATTCAAGATCATGCCCAAGTTTGTGAGATTGTTTCAGCTCTCTGTTCTATTATTCAGTCATTCCAATATGGAATAGCCTGCGGGACAAAATTGCGAAACAGACAAACTCGAATAACTGTAACTGTGTATGCTGGAACCACCTCTGTAGACTTGAACGCTGTCGTTCACGTGCAGCCATTTTGGTCGATGATGATGACGATGTAATGAGATACATCAAAGTCGATAAAATCAATAAAAATACTATACATGAAAAGTGATCACATTTCAACCACTAACGAATACTATTTACTTTGATCATAAAACATAATATTGAAATATAATGAAATCCGATCAAATCGGATGAAATATGGTACATGAAAATTAGTTTTTTTGATGGAATTTCAGCCAGGTTCTATTCGCTGAATCTTATCCTCCAATGCAGGTTTTCGTGACCAAAGGTTGCCTTCTGTTCACCTGAAATTATCGATTCAGGTGCATATAGAAATCTACGCGAGAATTGATTATTGATTAGAAGAGTAGCTGGTCATGTGCATTGATCAAAGCCCCGCCCCCTCCCTTGCAATCTAACCAAACACACAACTTGCTACTGCAGAACTGTATTGTAACCGGGGGTGAAAGAGCTAAAATATCACGTATATTCAACGAAGCTAACTTGTTACTCTTAGGTACGCCCTGGCCCCGCTGTAACTGACCCAGTACCAGAAGATGCAGGATTAGAGACAATCACTGCCAAACCAATAAAGGTAAACATTTGTTACTCTCTACTTCAAAAAACCTTACCTTCTGATTCCAACGAAAAATTTCTAATAAAAGATATAATTATCAATGTGCAGTATTAAAATAAAAGTATTAAATGTGTCTTAAGATAGACACTGTCTTAAGATTCAAATGGTTTTTGGCGTACAAAGTAGGCAGCGCTAACCAGCTTTTGATACTAATGTAAAACCTAGCCAATATGTCGTGATTCCGTTCAAACTTTACAGTTGAAGAAACCATATATTTTGCTCCAAAATAGACCAACACTGATACCAAATGTATCCACGTATGCAATGTTATGACTTAAATGTGATTGTTAAATTCAGTTGCAATGTATAGCCACTACATGTTTCATATGGCTAACTGTTTCTTCATATATTCAGAAGGCAAAGAAGAAATCGGACAAGAGCATCTTTTCAAAGGCCAAATCAAAGTCTGACAAGAAGAATAGCAACGATGCTTTTGAGAATCCTGTATACTCTGTAAGTCATAACCAACTCTAAATACTGCTGTTTTTTAAGCAAAGGATTTTGGCTTTTATCTGCATGTTGAAAACTTGGGCTCTGTAATCTGCATCGCAAGCAGCGAAACTAGAGAATCGCTTTGGTAAGACACTGCTTTGCATTCTTGTTCTTGTCTATAAGCAGAAAATCGACCAATGACTCTGATTGACCAAGCTAATAGTTGTGATAGAGATCAGGCTAGCTGGTCAATAGATTGCTGCAAGGTAGCCTCTTTCTCTATCCATTCTTAACATTTACAAAGTAACCAATCAAGACACGTCAACAACCCCTGCCCAAAGTCGTTAGGACACATATGAAAAGTCATGCTTTACTGAATGACTTGTGGCTTCCAACCCAATAATGCTGGTATCGACTCCTCCCAATAAACAAATGTTAGTTACACCATTGTTTCTAATTGATTTCGGTCAAATGGTAGCCACGAAACGTGTTCAACATTGTTTCGAGGGGGAGGGGGAAGCTCCAGATACAAGGCAAAAATGGTGGTTTGTGCGCCAAGTTATTTGGTAGTGATCGGATATAATAATTATGCATAAGAATGTGAGCATCGGGAAGTTGTCAGAATACAAAGTCCCAAGAACTGTGATTTCATGCTTCAGTGTCCTTGGCATTGGCTAGTGTATTTCTAAAACGACCTGTACGGTTTATTTTTCAGGAATTCGCTCCGGATGTGGAGGAAACCTTTGATCCCAAGTACAACATTCCGGTCCCTGGAGATACCGGGTTCCAGAATCCACTCTACGGTGATTTGTATACTGGTGGTGAAAGCGGTGATGTGGAAGAAGTTCCAAGTAAGCTTCCTCCAAGCTTTTTAGATACCATTGGTTTCACGCCCGAAGACATGGATGATGCAGTGAATGCTGCTAATGATGCCGCCGTCGTAACTATTACCGATGCAGACCTTGGTTTTGGTAGCGGAAAAGGAGAGTCAGAGGCGTAGACTGAGCAGGGGAACTTTTTATACAATTCAAAACAGTTTTATTGATTCTCCCTATGATCATAAAATGGTATTTTCTCAAATATTTTTTGATTAGTTAGTTTTGCAACATTTAAATGGTTTCAAGCATTTTAAGAAACTAAAAGGGATGCTTTGTTTCTTTTAATTTCGCACACTAGCACATACAGGTAAGAATATCAATCATAGACATTACAAAATTTAAAGGAAGTTTTAGACTTCACAGCGGAAACATTTTGTCGCACACCCTACCAAAGCCGGCATTACTCGGGGGGTGTTGTCCGTAGAATATGACTGAATGCTGTCCTGAAGTGCATACTGAAATGCAGCATGAATCTTTGTCATGATGATAAAACATGTATAAAATCTAATTAATACTCTTAGCCTCCAGCCCCTGCTAAGAGTCATAAAGTACCAAACAGGCGTTCTGTGGACTTTAATAGACAGCCGCCCGCTCATTTTAAAAAATTATCAGATAATTTATCGTGCAAACTATCATGCTTGCAAATTGAAGGTTTGTTTTGGTGAAGAATAAGAACACACGTAGAATGTTTCCCATGGGTTATTTACGTGTTTTGAAAACATAAGATGCCATGAGCGGCACCCCTTTTATACTCATAAAGGCGTGACCAGGGGGCAGTTAATGAGCAAAAATAGAGAGTTCCCTTGGTAATACAGTTGACACTAAACCAACCTGTTCCATTTGATGGGCCTACGTCTGTTGGGAATTCTGATCTTAACTTCTGTTATCCTTAATCAAAAACTTCTTACCTGTATTGAATGTAATTGTAAGCATGAAATTTTATTCCCTGATGCAATAAAGCTCCTGCCACTGCACCACGTTTGGAGCCGGTAGAATAAAAGATCGATGGAGACGAAATCCCACCTCGAGATTGCATCATAGCTTGTAGACGCAGCGATGCTGAGTGTAAATACGAGGCGTAATTTCGAATACCAGGTGAAATTACATCAACATTTGAATTTAATGTACTCAATCCCTGAAAAGTGAAAAGTTCCAGTAGTCTAATGATTGTCTGTAAGAAATTTAAGATTCCCTTTGCCGCTGTGTAGTGCGTACATCACAGTGTTTCGAGAATTTCTGCACAGAGCTAAGACAAGTGACATTTTATACAGCCGTAATGAAAAGGTTCAAGGCACATGCTACTTAGCGTGTCTCATAGACAAAGCACCAAAGCATATCTAATCGAACTCAACAGACCTCTCATTCTTAAGATTGCTCAAGTACCAGAATCTTTGTACAAGTTTTGATCGGTCGTCTTCACAAAGTCTTGTGTGGAGAGGCTCCAGGCTTATTGCCCTGCTACGATTTTACCGCACCCATGTGATAACTCTCTAAGCTTTTAATGATTTTAGCTAAATACGTTTTTGGACGAAAGTGTTCTATTAACAGAGTTTTGATTCTTTTATATAGTTTAGAGGGGCATATCACTCAAACATGCACTTAAGAGGTGGTTATTGATGAGCAAAACTGCCAAAAATTCTTATATTTGTTGTTAGATGCCAGCTAGTCTGGTGAAAGTTTTATATATTTTTATACGATTTCTGATGAGAAAGTAATTTCTGGATTAGAACCTTTTTCTCGATGTCTCATCTGGTAATTTTCTATGAGTCAGGGAGCGATGCTTTACGTAGAGGTTGCCCGGGATTGGACCCCCAATGGCTCAGAAGAAATTGGGCAAAGTTTCCAAATCTTAAAAATTACCAATACTTGCGTTGATACTTTTAACAGATTTGAGTTTTCGCAAGGTTGCGATTATCTAATATTCGGATTTCTCCGCATTTTGCCACGGTCTTTTTCCGCATTCAATGCGAAAATATTTTAAAGCTCTTGACTAAGAGGGTCTTACAGATCGCCTGTGTTTTTTGTAGAGCAGGCGATTCTTGAAACTTCAATGTAGTTATGAAGGTCCACGTTCACGTTCACGTTCATCAAGTCTTTTGCATATTATATAAACAGCCAGGGACGGCACCAGGATTTGCTTGATGGGGGCTATATACAGGGATGCCGGAAGCATTGAAGGGTGCAGGGGGCAGACATTTTTTGAAGGGCACTTGACCACAAAATACATCCTGTAAATTTGAAGAAAATCAAAATAACTTGTGTCTTATTAAAGTGATTTTATGGTAGACAGGCTTTTAATACCGACACAGACATTAGTTGGCAGTCAACTAATCTGTAATTTAGAAATGTTGCAAAAGCGCAATTTTTAATGGAAAAAAAAAACCTTTCCGTCCATTCAAATTTCCATTCCAAGACGATTTGTGCTTTTTTCTGATTGATTGTTGAAAAGAGTTTATAGCATTAAACAGGGCACTTCTTGCCCCCCCCCCCCTCTTTCGGCATCGCTGGCTATATATCAGAACAGCAGGTACCTTTCTGAGCATTAGAACACAATTTTCCGTTGAAAATTCCCTGATAGTCATAAAATTTTCCGCAACATTGGGCTAACACTTCCCAACGGGGCTACAGTTCCCATCCCCCCTTCTGGTGCGTCCCTGTAAACAGCAAAGGTCTAATGCCTTATTTGTGAGGAATAAGACAGATGATGTTTTTAAATCAACATTCCTAAATAGCTGCGTTTCCTTTGAATGGCAGAAATTCATGTTGGAAATCAGAGATAAATTTTGCATACTTAAAACCATAACACCTCTCACAATATTAACTGTCATACAACTTTGACACAAGCCAGACCCTAATCCTAAAAAGGGCTACATTGTCAAGGTTTACAAAGAATGTGCCTGTCTTTCTTGCCTAAATCTTTATGCCTTCAGTTTTAAGTGATGTGATTTACTAAGACAAACACGTGTTTGAGAAAAGACAATTTTTTGTATTTTATCTGATCAATGCACTTTAGAACAGACAAGCCTACATCTAATAATTGATCTATAAGAAGATAAAAGGCAACAAAAAATCGCACACTTAAATTTCAATCACAATGCAATATTAAATGTCTATTTTCAAACAGTTCTGTAAATGCAAATATGAGCACTCAGCGCTTCTTCTCAGCTAAAATTTGTTGCTTTTCCATGTCTTCTGTTTGCCTAACCTTTGCCTCACTCTGTGTTTTTAACAATTTATGCCTTTCAATTGCTTCTTGATGACGTTTTATAGCAGCCTGGTGGAATGAGATTTCCTCATCATGATAAATAGACTGTTCTTGGTGTTGCCTTTTCATTGTATTTATTTGCGCATCTTGCTATATTGTACGAAATTGAAAAGTTTCAGTCATTTTGCAAACTATTAGGGGAACAGGTACACTGATCTTGGGAGAAGGGGGAATACTGCAAATATTTTTCTATCAAGACCAAAAGTTTACATAAAGTTTGTGTTCAGCTACTGCCACACATTAGGTTTCTTTGCTCTATCTCAATCATCTTCATTACCATGAGTGCAGTTTTATCCAGAAAATTTCAATAGTACTGTGAAAACTTAATGACATAGGTTGCAGTATTCTTTAAAGGTCAGATAAAGGCACATACACTTTTAATGATTTCCACAATTCATGTGTCGGAGATTTCAAATCTGTAAATGAAATTTCGATACGAGATCAGGAACCTGTCAAAATCGCCCTCCGAATTCCGATTTTCAGTGAAATTTTCGAAAAAGATGCTGAGGTAAAAGAGCCTGGATCTACCAGGGTTTTACAAGGCAAAGTTTACCATGAGACCACTGGCTCTGTTCCATCAAAGCGTCTGCCAAGACGTTTAAGCTTTTCTCTTTCTTCCCTTCGTTCTTGATAATAGGCTTCAAGCCATTCTTCGTAAGCCAAAGGCTCGTCCATGTATGGCCTGACCAAATCGACGCCACCGCCCGCATAACCAAGCCTTCAACGTTCTTTGTTTGGGTCTTCCACGCCGAGTGAGAACTGACAAGATCTCTCACTGAGTCCTTGATTTTTGGATATATCGGAAAGTTGCTGATGTATGTCATCTCATTCGAAGGTAATGCGACGTAAACTGGATGGAAATTATCGGTGTGTTACGTGCGAATCTTACTGTTGTTCCTGCCTGTGTTTCTCATCTAATGACTCATTCTACGTCACGATTCAGCTAGTTCCAGGGCTCTATCATTGCCCGGTTTTTGAGAGAGTGCCCATTTTGAGAACCCCAAAATCAACCTTTTCATACCCCAGTGACCAAAAATATTGCTACCATCTAATTCCTTATAGTTTAAAGTTAAATTTATCAAAAAATTGCATTTGCCTTTATCTGACCTTTAAGGCACCAAAATGCATTGAGGGGTATGTTATAAATTGAATATTATATATAATGATTACCAGTTTTCTGAAGTACTGTTCTTCTCTTGCAGCTTCCATTTTACCAAATGCACCTCCAGCACTCCTAGAAATGGATAAGATGATGCACATATCTATATTCTAATAAAACGTGAGCTTTTGAGCAATCTTAGTTAAAAGCAAAATGATTGCAAAGTTTTCAAAAAATCAACTGCATACTATGTAGTGGTCTATTTAATCACTCCTCTTAGGTCTGAAAACAAACATAAATATTCTTCATAAGTGTCCAAGACAGCATAACTGTACAAAATAAGTTTAACCAAACCATAGCATGTCTCAAAAGTGCTATAATTGTCTAATGCTTATCAGAATATGAATCAAAGTACCAATCTCAGATATAAAAGAAATGTCTATGCACTATTTTCATTTTCCATACCTTATGTCACCTCCACTTCCACCACCCTGAAAGACAAAACATATGTGAGCTAATTTTGTACATTACTCCAATACACAAACTCAGCATTCTTATGATGCAAATAACAAGCAGCATTTTGCATGAGAAAAGATGAAAAATAAATGATTGAATGCCAGTTTGCAAACTAATAGCAGCTGTTAGACAAGATTTTTATGCACCATATTGATGTTATCTAGTTTTGCCCAACTAAAGTAGCATAAAATATGGAAATCTCAGTGGAAGCAAAAAATATGGATGCATGGATGGACCTTCAATTATTTACTTTTGCTGCTACAGTGATTTTTAACCATTTTGCAAATCCAATTTTTAAAAGTGCAACCACATGGCTGTAGGAAAATATAATGGGTGTGTACAACATGACATCCACAGTGCATGCATGCTTTCAGAAAAAATCTACAGATTGTGTGTGCACAAAGCAGAAACTGTAAGGGGCTGAAGAAGAAAGTGCATATGTTGATAGCAATAAAAAATGCAGCAGTCATCCCATCATGTTTCATGCAAACCAAATCTTGCACAGTTATTTACATTATTAAATTTGTGTGCACAATTTGTATCTTGGAAACACCTACAGGGTACTAAGCTTAGTCGGGCTCTTAGAGAGTTTTTCTTAGTATCCTGAACACATTAGCAAATCAAGAATAAATTTGTAACTATTATATGAAATTTTAATTTCAAACAGCAGCAAACAAATGTACTTAGGTGAATTGTGTTCAAATATATACATTTCTCTTCTATTCTATTCTATTCCACCCCAACATTACCAATTTCATGCACTCCATACTCTGGCATGAAATTGGTTTTGTATGCAATTTCTTTGTTGCAGAAAACAAGATGTGCACATAGTTTAGAAGAGTTTTGAATATCGAGGCAAAGCAAACCCCAAAATATAAGCTTCCGGCATCTGAAAAATTTAGCCACACCTTGAAAAGTATCATTTCTTTAATATATGCAATAACCTCAACATATGATGCTTTAAGGACTGGCGGGTTTAAAGTCAGTATCTTGGGGATTGGATGGCTGCAATATAGGCAGGCCTCCATATGTTCCATGTGTCTCAAAGTTTGCATATGAAATTAATCAGAAAACTGCAAGATTTGATTACCTTTCCGACACCTTCACCAGCCATACCCCTCGCTAGCTGCAGGCTGAAAACTCGCCTTGACAAGAGTCTTGAAGTTTGGCCTAACATCGCCATTTTGAAATTGTGAATCGCAATAGTCCGCGTGTTGCAGGCCTGGGGCAAGTGCTCCTTCGCATAATCACTACGCAGCTAGGGTCATATTTCCAGGGAGTGATAAAGAAACAATACACAAAGGCACTTCCTCTTTCAGCCAAAGAGGAAAGATGGATTGCACAAGAAGACGATGCTTGCCATCGGCATCATTCAAGTATATTCTGACGCTGTTTTTGTTTGCATCTCAAGTAACTTTGCAAGGTTTGTAAACACCTTGGCTAGCTAGCTAATGTTTTCACAGTGCGATGTTTAAAAAAAAATAAAGATGAAAACTTAGATTTCCACTCCCAACCGTTTTCTGTCGAAAGTTATAGCTACGCCAGTTGATGTCACTGACAGATTTTGCCTGTGGGTCTCCTGCAGGAGATCTCATTGCATCCAGTTGTAAGGTTAACCGACCTCTGGACCAGGAATAAGGGAGGGAGGAATAGGGGTGGGGGGCAACCTATTGTTTTCTTAGTCGAAATGGACAATAGATCTGTTCTGTTGGTTTAAACGATAAAACAATAGACCAAGAAAGAGGTTGGGAATTGTCCCTGCTCTTGATGCAGCATATATATGTTAGAAAAAATATTGAAAAATCAGGGTTGAGCAAGCTTTGTGGGTCAGAAAAGAGCAGTTGGCTAAGTCCATAAAGCAGAGTATGGCAATGGCGCACCCAAGATAATTCTTAAATTCCTAAGAAAGGGCACCTTACTTTGTGCAGTGATCTTCAAAGTGTAGCGGCGCACCTTACGATTTTTCCATGGTTTTAGCACACCTGCACCTGAGGTGCAAGACTGTTGGCACACCCAAGATCTTGTCAAGACCATCCATACTCTGTAAATTGGGGCTAAGATTGCTTGATCACTTGTAACATCCTGAAAAGTAATGTTTCGCATGATTTCTGCAAAATTGTTGTGACTATCTCCAATCAACAAAAAAGATCTGAACTGGAGATACCAAAAAGGTTTGCAAACAGAGAAGATATATGTTAACACAAATTTATTTTCACAATGAAGATCTCACCATAAACGCTCCCCATAGTTAGAAAAAAACAGGTTTTGGATGGACCTGTGGAAGTGTCTCCTTTTTATTTGGAAGTCTACTTTTAAGTTCCCATTGTGCAATGCATAGAAATTCAATTAAACTTATCATTGGGACAGTTCTTTACTTTTTGGCTAAGGGTAAGTTTTCTTTTTTTATCTTACAGGACAATGTGCCAATTATCATGCAGAGGTTGCTGTTCATAATAGTCTCAAGACTGACATCATCATCAAAATAAAAAGCAAAAAGGTGCAGTTTGATGATAGTTTAATAGAACTCTTAATCACACAAGACTCCTTCAGTTGCAAGGGTGTTGATGGTTCTTGTTCTTTTTCATATTTATTTAATTGTTTAACTTCCAACATTAACTAAACAGTAAATGCATATAGATATAAAGTTTTAAAATGTAAAATAATGCAGTGATGGATCTAATAATGCAGAAATTTAAAAGTGGGGTTTCAAATTATGATGTTCTTTAATAGTGTTGTTAAGAGTTTGAGAAAAACTGTAGCTTGTGAACTGAGGGTTCTAGAGATGGGGCAAGGCTCCCAGCAGGCCAAGAGCTGGGCCCTGGTGGGGATTGAGGATCCCCTTAGATTTCACATTCTCTGAGGTCTGAAAATGGTCTAGGTTCCTACAACTTGTTTTCCATATTGCAACGAAACCAAGAAATACAATTAATTTTCATAAATCCAAGTTTTTCATGCATTTTAAAAGCTACTTGAAAGCTGGGTGCATGTCACAAAGATTTTTGACTGTAGTGTGTTTGTTTTGTGTATCTCATACCTCATTGTTTTTGTTTTTTGTTCAATTCATTTAACATGCCTTAGACTTTACATGTCAGTTGTAATTTGAATTTTATTTTCATTTTGGCTTCTTGTGTGTATAGTTATCCAACCTGGATAAACTGTACAATGGAGGAGAGATTGATATAGGTAAAGGCTCAGCTTTAAAGTGAATAACCAAAGGAAAAAATTATGTTAAAATGAACCAAGAAATGAATTTACTATTAGTTATTTGTGTCATTAATTAAAAAGGATTGTAATTTTTTTTATGTAAAAATTGTGCCATTGCTTCTTTTTACATTATGTTTACAAGATAGAGAGATAGAGTCCCACTTTTTTTATTTCTGAAATTGCTTTTTGCTGTTTGGCTGTTTCCATTTTGATTTGAGAATCTCCATTTCCTTCAAAGCCTTAAATCAAACTTAAAATACTTTTAGTTGGCAATTACATTTGATGGTATCAAAGGTGACACCACATCAGAATTTAAAACAATCAAAGGTTGGTTTTTTAGTAGTGTGTTATTAATTCACCTGTGTAACCCATCTAATTTTTCCTATCATGTTACCCAAATATTCAGTTTTTCATTTTTGTTATAAGGGCTTTTGTTGAATATATGCCAGAGAATTTGATCTGGTGTTTATTGATGTATGACAATATTAACTTAAATTGTACATCAGACTTGCAGGATCTCCAACATTTAGATTTAAAGGAATTATTTTGCGCTTCCTTTCCAATAATTCAAAAGCACATGTTTGCTTGTGTTTTGTTTTCTAGCAGGGATGCATGTTAGGGGGATCTTGGCATGTCACACTCCTCATTTTTTCCGACTTTGTCCAAAAATGTTGCATTTTATAAAAATTTGTCCACAAACCTATCAAAACCATATCATTTAAAAAAAAGATAAACAAAGCAATAAACTGTTTGAAAGACGGCCCAGAACACATCAGGCTAAAACGTACTCACTTGCTACTTTATGTGTTACACTGAGTCCGTCACAAATAAAAGGATATAATGGAAGTCATTCCAGCTAAAGTAAAAAACCCTAATCAAACACATTGGATTTCGTCCCTACTAACAGAGACATATTTCATTAGGATAATGCATAGAGACACCAGCAAGGGGGGATGATAGGTGTTAGTTCTTGTCCTGTCCTTTTCTGGAGAGGGGAAGGAAATCGACTTCTCTATCATCATAAAATAATAATTTTTTATCAATATTCTAAAAACACATGACTTATCTGATTAGAAAAGCCTATCATGCACTTTTGATGGGCTTCACATCATTAATTCTTTTGTTATTCACTGTGGTCATGTCTATCTTAAAAATGCTACTGGGACGATTAATGTACAAAGTGAAGCTTAGAATATATTTCCTGAATCCTGGATAAGGCAAAGTTCTACCCCCTTTATGGTAATAATCAGAAGGGTATCCTTGTTTATTGTTTATCAATGCCCGATTTACTGAAAATTGTTTTATTTCTTCTTTTGTAGAAAATGAAAAATGGAACATTACTTTCAGAAGTGGGCCAAACAAAGACATCCCCTTAGGCTCAGGTATTTCTTTGCGATACATTCATATTTAATAGAGCCAAATATGTCAGAAAAGTAGATATCAATGTTGCGACCTTTACACTGGTGCTTAAACGGCTGCCAAAGCAAGCATTCTATGTGTATAGCTTTAGACATGAAGTTTGCCATAATGATGTACAGGGGGATTATTCCTCCGTTGTCAAGGTGCCACGTACAAGATTTGCTCCCTGCATGTCACGGAAGTATTTTAAAAACTATTGGATGACAAATATGAAATACAGTAGAATCCTGTTAACTCGGACTCTCAGGGGGGACACCAATTCGTCCATCATAGCAAATGTCCGTGATATCCGCGCACCCACGTAGCTACAGGGAAGGCCCGGGGGGCTGTGGCTCGGTTAAATGATGATATCATGAAAATTTCTACTCTGTCCCCAAAGACATATTTCACTGTATGATTCTGCCCCTCCACCCTGGAATCCCCAGCTACGTGGTTGATCCGAAGTCTTGATTAGGGTCGTCAAATCCAAGGGGGACAAAAAATCCCGAGCGACTAGGCGAATGTCCTGGTTACCCAGGGTCTGAGTTAACGGCATTCTACCGCAGGCAAATACCTAACATAATGCTCCAGAGAGTGACTAGATATCTCTTGATTTTATGTTATTTAATGAAAACTCTCTTTCTAGATAAGATAGTACTTATTTTTCATTCTTCGTAGATTACACCTTCAAGCCTAACAGAAGATCTGTGATTGTACTCTATGAAGATGGTAGTCAAAACAAATTCATGGTTGTTAATGCTGGTGATGTTAGGAATCCGCTGAAAAGTGGCGTGTAAGTGTTAATTTAGAGACTTGCATTTATGGAAATATTGTTCAACATAGAGCTAATAAGATCAAAAGATACGGTTGATACGTAAATTTCCAACCAAAACTTGAAAACATTTTGGCAAATCAAGTTATTTTATGTGTCATTAACTTTTCAAGAGTCACATTCTGGGAGATCATTTCCCTAAGGATCTCAGAAGCTGTAATTTGAAAGGAATAGAAATGGTAATAGATAGAACTTTTTAGAAAGAGCTAACAAATGACAATATAATCATATATCAGTGAAAATTAACAGACGTTGGACAAGGCCATTGCAAATGCAAGTGCAATTTATATTTGAAAATTTTCTTCCCAGATTGGTTCTTTCACTTGAATAGCTACTGTTTTTTATTTTAGGACAATTTGAATTCTTTACCTAGTTTTGGAGTTGTTATTTAAATTTTTGGGATTTAAGTTGTTTTAGTTGTTAGTTAGCCTGACGATACTAAAAGTCATTGAATCATGGTAAATAGGTAAATCCTAGAACAAGAAAATATCTGTAGTCTGTATCGAAACACAGATTTCATGTGATCATAAAATACGCAGTTCTCAAGGGAAATGGCACAAATGTTTCGTAGTTTTAGAAAATAAAACAATTCATTTTTGGACAACCAGTTTCCTAGGAGCAAGAAAAAAGAGAATTGGCATATTTGTTAATACACTCCCATTTATAATGCCTTCAATGTCTACACATTTGTTGTTTTATGATATTCTTTTTATCCTTTGTAGTGGGAGTAAACAGAAACTTGGCGTTGACAAAGCTGGTCTTACAGTAACATCGAGAAAAGCAGGAATACTTACTGTATATTGGCGCTCTGAAAATTGTTATAAGGTAGGGTATGCATTTAGGTATGGTGCAAACTAGTTTGTAATCCATGTGGCCAATGAAAAAATACACAAACTATAATACGACCCATATCATTGTGTAGCGAAAAATATGGTACATAATTATATAGTGATATAAGGTAGAAATACATCTCCGATATACCGGGTCTTCTGGTGTATGTGCATTAGACATATCTTAGCGTGAAGATCACCTTAAATTGATCCTGTGTGTGAGATGTCACGGTGGCCTTTCTCACGAGTTTCTTGCTACTGTTACCTCATATCGTTGCTTGTTTTAAGTCTTGATTATGATACTGTTATTTTTTTCAGTGCAGTGATCAAGTGCTTATGTCAAACGTGGGCGAAATTGGGACAAGAAAAGTTGTTAAAACGAAATGGCCTATCAACCTTTTTATAAAATCGATAGCAACGAACAAAAGTTGCAGGTAATTTTCCTCAATTTTTCATAAAATTCTCTCGTTTTCTTGGTGAATGCATGATTTTCTGTAATTTTTATAACAAATCTTTGGTGAAGCTTTCTTCATGCAATTAATCTGGAAACTCCGTTGTCATCAACGTTTTTGAGATCTTCCAACTCTTTTCATTTCTCGGAATCGCTTAATTTTTATTGCATATTTTCTCATTATTTTGCAATAGGTTTGAAAATATTATATTGAATGAATAAACGAAAATGAGGAAGAAAAAACAATGTCTTCCATTAATTTGTATCATTACTGTCAATACTGACTGAGAAGTAAGCAAAAATTATTGAACTGCGGATAAAGGATTGCGTTCAGGAGGGAAGACGATTCAAATTGCTTACTTTTTTTCCTGTTTGTCCGTCGTTTGAGAATTCAAGTTAGCACCGAGCGCTTTCCTGTTAGTGCAAATCATGATTTGCATTTTACTACGGGAAAAAATTATTTCCAACACTTCGAACTTCATCAGATGTAGATGTAACGTTGCCAAAACACGTGTCTTGTGTTTGTGACAAGGTTGTTCGATGTGTACTTAAGCATTCAGGGTGTCAAGTGTTTACCAAATTTTAGTACTGAACGTAAGAGCAGTGCATTGGCTCCAAAATGGGCCTAAACTCCAAGCTTTATAAAACCCTTTAGATATGTTCGGAAATTTTGAAGCTTGAGGACGATCCTGCTTGCCCAACTATTGGAAATGATTTTTAATGTAACACGGTTTTGCAGTTTTACTCTTATGTTTCTGTAGTTTTCAACAGCACTTTGAAGAGCACGGTGAATACAATGTGATTGTTTCCAACAACACTTCGAGCCTTAAGTGCACTACGATAACTATAGAAGAGCCTGATGATGCTTATGGACGTAAGTGCTAATATAAATTTTATCATACAGGGAACTATGTACTAATTACTACATGGTTGTTTTTGTAATTCCTCGATGATGTTTAAATACCGCATGTCCTCGAATAAGCCCCCTCCCTTCGAATAACCCCCACCCCTCACTAAATTTTGCAAAAGAAGCCCCTACCATCGATTAAACCCCTACAGGGAATTATCCGATTTTCACAGAAAAGATGGAATTTCTTTTCGACTATCAAAGTTTTCACGCAAAACATAAATCGATTGGATAAAATACGACTGTTATTACTATTTTTAAATTCTTGTCAAATTTCATCTCAAATTCTTACATCTGACCCTTTTTGATTATTTTTCAACGATTTGATAAAACTACTTAGAGATTCTTTTTATTCAGTAAATACTTTCGGTTTTTTTTTGAAACACTTCTTCTTTTTCACTTAGAATTAGATATCATCTCGAAAACACCATCCCTTAATATTTCCGACTGCTAAAGAACAAGGCCCCCTCCTCGATTTAGCCCCTACCCTAAAATTTCTTTTTCAAAATAAACCCTACAGGGGCTTAATCGAGTACTTACGAAAATCATCAGCATGGTGCCATTTATGATCTAAGATACGATCCATCTTGAATGTGTTTCATTCGTCAATTTTCTCTAATAATTGCATGCCAAAACAAAAAAACTTTCAGGTTACCTCAGACGGTGAATTGCTGATTTATCCTCGTTACATAGGCTATTTCTATGTTTTTTATATTATTGCCAATGATGTTGATCTTTTTCCATTTTTTGGCATAGCATAACCATTAGATTCTTTGTTGTAGCCATTGCTGCCATGTTTGGTATTTTTGCTGCACTCATGGGCTTCTATCTCATCTATCTGTTCTGCACTCGGTAAGGGATCCTACGATTTTTAATTCTACTTATTTTTATTTCTGGATGCACAGTTTTAGGGAACTGCTCATTTTCCATATTCAAGTGGTAGCACCGAACGAAAATTTTTGGTAAAAAAGTTTGACCACATTGTGAAGGTTGCTGTGGGTATTAAAAAGGAAACTATAGAAGATATTGTCCACGTAAAAAATTGTTTACCATTTTTTCTGCTGAATACCAGATTCAGGACAAATGCATTTAGCACAAGAACATCTTTTACTTGGGGCACTTTTGAATGTTTCTTATATTTTTTCTGTTGACCCATCAAATTGTTGGGTATTCAATTTTTCCACGATTGTCAAATCATGGGTGTCTTTCCCCTTTCAGCATGTAATTTGCTTTATGCTAGCCACCGTCATAAACCATGTAATCACAAAACCACTGACTGGAAGCACTGGAGGACTCATGGTTCATCATCTAGATCTCACATTGACATATCTCGAGTCAGTTCTATAAATTGAACTAGAATCAAGATACCGATAGAAGAGAACTCATAGGCTTGTTACCTATTCATTTCACTCGTTTGGAGCATTCTTGTGTTGCTTTGAGAATTCTCGTATAAGAATAATTTAATAACTGTGTATTTTAGCAGCTCTTCGTTTGAGAGGCAAATTAAGCCATGACCCAACAATGTTGCATTTACGCCACAAAGAAGATCACGTATAACTGCATCATGAGCATGGCTGTGTGAGAAGTAGTGCCCGTTTCCTCAAAATCATTGTTAATTGATTTTTGTAACTTCAGTATTGTTATAACAGACACTTGTTTTTACAACTGGTTCGCACTGCACAACTTTATAGTTGCATGTAACGTAAAAATACATTTTCTTTCTAAATAGAAATAGACAAAGCCAGGACCTACAAACCAATGAAGCTGTAAGTCTTAAACTTTATACTACCAAAAACTTATGCTAGCAATAATTTTTCTAAAATTTTAAAAATAACTTTATTGCAATTATTCATTTATGCTCTCAATTACTTTAAAGTTTTTTGCAGTCGACTTTGAGGCTGACTTCAAAAGCGCATTAGATTAGGTCTCTATGTATTGCGTGGCTAGGACAATATTTATATCTAGGCTCCAAAGATCTGTTTTGCTATCTGCAATTTGATGTTTTAAGAATTGGCAAAGATTTTTCTGGAAATGGCTTGTATTAATTTTTCCAAGGCTTATTCCAATAAAGGTGCACCGTTGAAAGCTCACGTATTAATCTTAATTAACTTATTATCTATGATGCCTTGCCGCAAACCATTCGCATTCAATCTTGGATCATCCTCCCCATTCCATTCATGTAATCAGCACTTTTTCTTGATTTCACTGAGTGTAGAAATCTATGCATAATCGTTAGAGGATTGGAAAAGCGTCTGGAAGTGCAGATAGTCTGAAATTTTTTCTAATCAAAAAATTTTGAGCTTTTAGTTTTATAATGCTCTGAATTGTGTTCCTTGCACAACAGCTTTCATATTCGGGCACCTCTAGGCATCAACAGTTATTCCACATCAAAGCCAGATGGTATTTACTAATACCCAAAATGGCATCGAAAACCTAATGAGGCAGCATACTCAAACCTCTCTTTTTAATATCGAATTATTTTCTGTTTTTAACAGATTGATTCCAATGAACCAAGGAACAAGAGTCCTGGATCTGGACATGAACTTGGACCGGAACAAACGTCTTCTACTACTCAGGTACATGTGTCAACCACAGCTACCAAATACTTTCATCTATGGAAGAAAGTTTAAATTGGTACATTTGATATGGGATAAACCTTCTACATTTGATATTGGTGTATGCCTCCCCCTTTACATGCTGGATATGAAGTGTTCGAGCCCTTTACCGGGCTTTTTGCTTTTAGGAATTATAACAAAAAGCACCTCCCATGCACCAACCTTCGATGGGAAATGGAATTATGACCGCTGACTTTACAGTACAATCAGTAGCCAAGCGCTGCAGGACTGACTATAACACCAGAGCTGTGGAAATAGGATTGACCCTCACTAATGGCAAAGCATCATTAGGGGCTTAAATTAGGGGCTAGGAAGTAAGAAAGTTTTCTGTCACTTCAAGGCTACTTTGCCTTTTCCTTTGCTCTAAAGCCGTGTTTAGCATAGTCTAGGTAAAAGGCCTTCATCTTTTGCCAGGCTATTTTGTTCATATAGCGTCTAACATGATCTATGACATAGGCTATACATTAGGCAATAAGACTGATATACAACATAGCAATTGAGTCATGTCTTCAAACCAGTTAAGTCTGGCTGCCATGCCCTCATCATTAATATTTCAAGCAATTTAATCACTCACCACATTCGTGTTGCTCGTGTCCATTTTTTTGCAGTTGATCGATATCACTTCAACTATAGGATTTGCTGGATTAACCGCCACTTTCAGATACGAAAGCAGCATATTTTGGTTTAGCAGAACATACTTTTACTAAGCAATGTTTTTTCTTTATCCCACTTTAATGAGTGTTATTCATCATTCCATTGCTATTTCATCGTATTTTGACTTAGCCTCAATTGACTATATGAACGTACCATATTCTATTTTAAGCAAACTCCAAAGCCAAAGAAAAGACTGCAGTCTTTAGATGCTTTTAGAGGGTACGTTTTTGCTTTTTAATCACTTATTTGACTGTTGGAGGAATATGATTTCATTTTGTTATTATATATTATTCACGGAGGCTTGTTCAATTCCAAGATCTGTTATATGAGGTTGGCTATTAAAAAATTTACACTGCTTAATTCTACAAATTTGATAATAAATTCAAGTAGTGACCAAATTATTTTTCAAGTCTTTCACTATGACTATGACTATGACTATGACTATGAATATGACTATGGCTAAGACTATTACTACGACTATGACTATTACTACGACTATGACTATGACTATGACTATGACTATGACTATGACTATGACTATGACTATGACTATTACTATTACTATTACTATTACTACGACTATGACTATGACTATGACTATGACTTTGACTATGACTATGACTATGACTTTTACTACGACTATGACTATGACTATGACTATGACTATGACTATGACCATGACTATGACTATGACTTTGACTATGACTTTTACTACGACTATGAATATGACTATGACTATGACTATGACTATGACTATGACTATGACTATGACTATGACTATGACTATGACTATGACTATGACTATGACTATGACTATGACTATGACTATGGTTGTACTCTTTGTACTCAGTTGTACTTTTAGGGATAAACTGACAAATGGGACTCACTAAAGAGAAAGCCTAGAACTGGAATCAACTCGTCACAGTGTTACTTCGTAGACATTATATGTAAACTTGCTAGTTAGCTTCCGACCAAAGCATATTTAATTTTGAGTGGGCTCAAGCAGTGAAAGGACTGCTTTCATTTGTTATAAATTTGTCCTGGTCCTATGATCAGGATGTATTTTAAATGTCCAAAATCCATAGATTCGTTCGCGTGCTTGTTTGTGCTGCTTCAACCCAAATGAGGTGATTATTATATCCCATTTCACAAGTGATTGGTGCTGTTTGCATATTTTCGAAAACTTGGAGAAAGGTTCTGTAAACAATGCTATGCTATTTCTGCCCATGCCTCGATGCCCTCTATTTTACTGGTCTTGGCAAATGTAGGTTCTTCCCTTTTTTAGAAATCTTTATTTGATGGTATGGCCAAATTGACCCCATGAAAGAGAGGCCAATCTCAGCCAACCCTACATAACTTATTGTTTCAAGAGATATAAGACGACATAATCACTTGCATGTTTACTGTTCTATAACCCGAGTTTGCTATGATACCTGCACACACGATTGTATGATTTTTTACATGTATTCTAGTAAATGAGGGATATATCTTAAAAGAAGTGATTTTTTCACAGAGTTGCCATAACCGTGATGATATTTGTCAACTACCAAGGAGGGGATTACTATTTCTTTGAACATTCACTTTGGAATGGTGAGTTTGTTACCTACTTTGATATTTTTATGGGTCCAAAATATATCATGGCTCTTTAAATTGCGGGCTGTGTATTCATTTATGCACATTTTTATTACCAATGACGGGTCTGGTACCAATTATTACGTAAGCGTGTTTTTTCGTCAGGTTTAACAGTCGCTGACCTGGTATTCCCGTGGTTTATTTTCATAATGGGGACGTCCATTGATCTCTCTCAACGTTCACTCTTGTCAAAGAATGTTCGAAAGTGGTCCATATTCAAGAAGGTTATTGTTCGTTCCATTAAGCTGTTTGCTATTGGCCTATTTCTTAACAATGGTATGTAAACAATTGCAGATTAATTAGTATTCCTCTTTATAGTTGATATTTTTAGTTCCCGATCGAACAATGCATAAAAGGAAATATCTTTTATGGACCTAAGCTCAAGAATCAACTCGCCCTTGATTTTAAGCAGGCATCCACCCTTGCCACCTTCAAGTAAACATTATAAAATCAATAGGGTAAACAATTCTTTTTCTCATCTTATTATTTTTCTTTTAACTTTAATTTTACGCAACTTTCGAATTACTTTTTTGAATGATTTTAGTCACAGCCCCCTGAAAAGCAGTTCACATGAACTGATGGGGTTACCGTATTTAAATGATAAAAAAAAGAAATTAATGAATGAAAATGAAGATAATCAGATACTTGTGGATTATAACTAGAACTGGGCAGCAGTCGCCTTATTGTGATGAATTTTGATTCATTTAAATTCATGCTCACCTATCCTTTGAGGCTTTTATTGACATAGATTTTCCCTTGAAGTATTATTTTTTGTCTTTAGGGAATAACCTCAGCAAATGGAGAATTCCTGGGGTGCTTCAAAGATTCGCAATTTCATACTTCGTTGTTGCAACTGTCAATTTGTGGATGAGCCCAAGTGAAGAGCAACAATATGTATGTTTATTTTCTTAATATAAAACACCCCTGTTGTGTATTGGTCGAGGTACAGAACTAAGCGTTCTTTAGTCTTATAATTTCACAGTGTTTCTGTGAAGATTGTATAAAAGATTCAGTACAATTTTTTAAGTTCTTGGTGCCAGAATTGCTAGAGATCGAAAAACGATGATGGTTGTCTAACGTTCGCTTTAAAACAATGGCTTACTACTGTTACGTTCACTGTCTATTTCAGTTTGATCTTCCTATTGGACTACGTAACTATACGGAATTTTACGCAAATTTTATACATCAAAACCTAGAATAAGTATTGTATACAGCTATGAAATCAAGAAGATATTTGGTATGTGTAGGGAACATAGTAGTGAGGAAGCCTTCTCAGTTGTTAAACTACTCGTGCAGAGGACACCTCCGTGTATAGAACGGTCACTTATAAATTGCAATAACATACTGACTAGATTAGTGCTAACTAGATTTGGCTACGTATTTGTAAATCTAGAAGCGTGTTTTTGTCATTTTTACAGAGCTCAAGAAAGTTTATTTGGACAGATGCATTTCGTGACATCTGGATGTTTTGGTCACAATGGGTGACAATGATTATCATACTTGTGATTTATCTTTTGATAACATTTTTGCTTCATGAGAAAGGATGCCCAAGGTACCCTACTTGCTTATCAGTTCAATTGTAAATATTTTCTTCGGTAAACTTAAGAACGAATCTTATCAAAGCTTATGTAGGCATGATCTACAAGTAATTTTCAATGCTTGCAGCTTCAAAATTGACTTAAAATCGTCAATTCAGATGATACCCTAAAAACTTGCCTAAAGCACATAGCTCAACAGAGCAGAAATTACCCTCCCAACGATTCTCTAACTTATAAAATTGGCAATTGGGTACCACTTACACAAGTTTAGTCATATCATGCTATACAACAGTGTTAAAAGCCACTAACTGAATGTAAGATTGATATGAAGCTAAAAATAACATTCTTGCTTCATAAGAAAAGGATGCCTGAAGTACCGTTTTTATTTACTGCTCAGCGCTAGAATACACCTTCTCAGGTAAATCTAAGAGACAACCGTAGCCAAGTTTAAGTGAACCTTCCACGTTTGCTGAAGTCGTAAAAGATGATTTTTGGTTGTTATATTAGCCTAAGAATTTGCCTGAACAATGCAGCCCAATAGAGCAAAACTTCACCCTCCTAACGATTATATTACTTACAAATTGCCAATGGGATACCGCTTAAACAAATTTAGTCCTATGATTATATACAATAGTGTTAAGAGCCAGTAAATGAATGTAAAATTGATACGAAGCTTTCTTTCTATGAAAGGGGATACCTTGGCCCAGGTGGAATAGCTGAATATGGGAAATACCAGAATTGCACAGGCGGAGCTGCTGGTTATCTCGATCGATTGGTTTTTGGTAATAATCATATGTACGGAAATCCTACTTGCAAGGTACACATTAGGAAATTTACTGTATTTCTAATCTGTTACAAAATAGTTTGGTATAAACTCCCCAACCCCTTTCTGTCAATGTTGAACGTACATAAAGTGATTACTGCCAATAGACATATAACATGATGAACAGCTTCAAAAATACTGTACAACAGCTTCAAGAATCAACATAGACGCGAGGAAAAATTTTTTTTGCTTAGAAAACCAACAATATTGCAACGGAATGTAGTTTTGAACCTAAGAAGGGTTCTAATTTTTAATTCATAAGGGACCTTAGCCAAATCTATAGAGCAGATCTCCAAATTTTGGGCCTCTTCCCTTCACCTCAAAGCTTAACTCAATTTTGTGGAACGCAGAATTTTATTTGAAGATATAACCTCATTTATGAACATGGCAAAGCTAAATGTAACTTCCTTATAGAGTAATTGGCATTGCTAGGTCACCACATGGCAGAAGAACAAGAAAGTATCAGTACAGGATCTGAGCAAAATTTACAGAACGTGCATTCTGAAAACCCCCTTTGTACCAGAATTCCTGTCCTAATTAATTGCTTCGATTTTTACTTCCTAGGAGATTAGATTTTGTTTTTGTAACTTTTATGTCGGAACCGACGTTAGCTCTCTGGTATTTGACGTATCAGATAATAAATAAGTTACGAACTGACAGTCTTAACAGAAATTTACCACGAGATCTCAGATAACTTCATCTGTGACAACAATTTTTACTTCTTGAGAGATTACATTTTGTTTTTGTTACTTATATGTCGGAACCGACGTTAGCTCTCTGGTATTTGACGTATCAGATAATAAATAAGTTACGAACTGACAGTCTTAGCGGAAAATTACCAAGAGATCTCAGATATGTGCATCTGTGACAAGAAATTCCTATGATTATAGTATCCTTAAACAAAACCTAGAATTTTCCAAAAGAGGTTTTTACTTATTCGCTGCCAATTGAAAAAGGAGATACATTTCCAAGTAAGGAAAAGCCCCCCCCCAATTTTTGCGTTTAAGGGGGGTTGAAATAGTACTTGTGACATTAGCAATTGTCCTAAAAGCACGGTCTAAAGGAAGAGCAGCAATTTTATCATGACTATTGTATTGTATGTAACATTACTCTTTATCAAAATTAGATTACAGCACATTTATATATTTTGAACACTATTTATGTAGGCTGATAGTGAATAAATATCGAATGAAATGAAATGATGTAAATAAAAATGAAATGAAACCAAAATTTTTTCTACACCTAAAGCAGGATTGTGCGGCTTAAAGGTTTTCTGAAAACGTGTCTTTGTTGATCCAAACGGTTCTCTAAGTCTTTTGCTGTACTTACCAGCAAGTTTCTGTCGATCAAAATAACTGTTGTTTCGTAGGAAATATACAAGACAACGCTTCATTATGATCCTGAGGGACTACTTGGATGCTTAACGTCGATATTTTTAACTTTCATGGGACTGCAAGTAAGTGATCCTCTAATTTTTTAAATTTAATCAGCACGAGGCAAGCTATTTACCAATAGGTTTTTATACTATGGCCTTGAAAAACCAGGATACTAGTTATTTTACGGTATTTCTTATAAATCAGTGGTATTGGCATTTTTTGATCAAAATGCTCATTAATAACTCAATCACAATAATGTACTAATTGTATTTAAGAACGAGGCTGCCTGAATTGCATTTTTTGTTGTATTGCTTATTAGAATTGTAAAAATTCCTTATCTTGTTCTAGTCTGGAAGAATCTTGTTCACATATCTATCTCCAATGTCAAGAGTTCGACGTTGGTTGTTATGGGGTGCTTTTTGGGTAAGTCAGAAAGGCTTAACGCTGCAATATACAATTTTTCTTTTTTGCTGTGTATTGTTAGACTATTGGCTGCCGTCTCAGTAAGACCCAGGCGTGAGTCACACTTTTTTGCATCCAATTTGTTTGTCCAATCGAAATCGTTTGTAAAGTCCTTCTTGTACTTTTTCTAATATTGTTTCTGAAGTTGTTTGAGTAATTTCATAACAAATAAAGACAAAAGGTAGATCTCATGGGAAGCATTTCGTCAATTATCTGGCCCCCTAGGCACCTATTCACGACTTTTATCAACTGATGCCCAAAACGGCATGTTAGAAGCTTAAGCCAAGTTCGAAGAGATGTGAATTCCAAAGCAGACATAAATCTTGTTCATTGTTGATCCTAAAAGCAACACTACCAGAAAACAAGGTTTCTCAAGTCTGATGAATTCTCTCGAATTTTTCGGCCTAGTGGTTCGAGCGAATCTTTTGAGGACTTCATATTGATTTTATCAACAGACTTTTGCTCAGCTTTTAACAGAAATGTAGCCCCGTTTATTCGATGAGAAAAGACATCCTGGAAAATTCGAATGCGCCAGGAATCTAACGGGCAATGATCTTGAAACATGTTTTATAACAAGGGAAGCAGGAAGCAAATAGCTGGCTGCCTACCGGAGTTACGAGGCATGCTTGCGACGATGAATATAAAAAATGGAGATAAGTGGCAGTAGTAAATAGAAAATATAACCAGATTATGTCCAGATAGCTAGATAACCAGACCATTTCTTCACCATAATCTGAAGAAGCCTTGTATGCCGGGGTGAAATACTTGCTTGACAACATATGAATATTATTGGGTAACATTTGCTGTGTACTCCTGCCACTTTGCATTGTTCCTTATTTCCGATGTTTGTTTTACTTCTAATTGTTTCTATTTTCCTGAGACATTGAGTATCTTACCATTTTTAGGGAATTTTGACATTTGCTCTGACCAGTGGCTCAAAGAACGAGGGTGTCATCCCAATCAATAAGAACCTATGGTGAGTAATCGATTGTTTAATGATAATGTTAATGCAGATCGCTACTTCAGGTTTTCTAGGAATTTTGTAGCTCAGGTCGAGTTTCTGACATGCAATATCTTCAATAACAGTGATAATTCATCTCAGTGAACCAAAGGAGTATGGCTGATCTTGATAAGATTTTGGGTGCGTCAACAGTCCTGCACCTCAGGTGCGGGTGCGCTAAAACCGTACAAAAATCGTAAGGTGCGACACTACACTATGGGTACCTCAGCACAAACATAAAAACTTCAAAATCTGAGGGGCCCCAAGGTGCGCTTTCTAAGGAATCTAAGAATTAGCTTGGGTGCACCATTGCCATATTCTGCACTCTGGAAAAACTTGAAAATCTAATGGGCGCCCAGGTGCATTTTCTTAGGAATTTAATAATTATCTTGCGTGCGCCATTGCCATACTCTGCATTCTGGTCAGTGAAGATATTTCAGTCACATATTTTAATTTACGACGTTTTTTTTTTTATCTTAATCATTGTTGATGTATAATGGAATTTATTTCAATTCTGTCGATATTCGTTGTTACTTATCTTGCTATTTAGCTATAATTATTAATAGCGCCTGCTGTAAATAAGTGAATGAACTTATGATATAATTAAATAGGGGAGAGATGATTTCTGATATTTCATTTTGATACCTTTGCATTAGATCGTATTCCAAATCACCAATATCATGTATTTTGAAATTGTCAAATGTGCCATTTCTGCGCCCAAGACATTAGTCGCAATTGTCATTCTCTTTGACGTCAAATAAGGCATATATATGATTCTTGTTCTGTCATTCTGTCACACGGCCAGGACAACTTAAGTGGTTGGACTTCAAAATCAGGGGTATGGAAAGATGTTGAGGACATACTCTCAACTTTGGCTTATGATTGCTCTACTCACCCCTTTTGATAGCCAAAACTGAAATAAACATTTATTTGTTACCATTTATATTTTCCCCAAAGAATCCCAATTATTTCATATTTCCGATACGTCTTACAGCTGCTTTGGTTTTCAGCCGAAGCTTAGGTCCCCCTAAATTCACCATTTTCACAGTTTCATTTGAGTACCTTGAACAATTATGCATTTCAATCACAAACTAGAATCCGTTCGTCCACTGTTAATAGCGCACTGTCTGTTTTTAGGTCGCCATCATTTATCTTTGCGACTGGATCCATGGCCTACTTTCTCCTTTGCTTCATGTATGTTGTTATCGATGTTATGAATTGGTGGACAGGAATCCCATTTACTTTTGCTGGTAAGTCTCTACCAGTTATTCTTCCTTAAGAGGAATTGACTTGATAAGACTAGTGCCCTTGCTTGTTTTTTATGGGCTTGTAATAATTTGATTCCAGCCTTAGTATCTGTTCAACCTAAAACTTCAGCCATAGATTGAAAATCTATACGGTCTGGGCGCCCTTTGACGTATTAAAGATCTATAACCAGACATTACTCATCACGACATCCATGTTGGATTCAGAGACTTCGTTCTATATTGAGGGATGTTTTCTAATTAATAGGCAAAAGGAAGGAGTTTTAGTGAAAGGGTCCTCAACTTTCGAAGATCTTAGTTATTTCCAATCACCTAATTGGGACTTCATCAAGCCAAGTCTCTTCTAAACTTTATTGCTGCATAATAAAGTGTTTCTACCATTATTGATAGATCGTTCACAACAGCCAGCTTTTGTTTTTCAGTTTGAATTTCAGCTAACAGCTCAGTAGTAGACGATTCACTGGAATATTTCCTGACACTTTTTTGATGTCATAAAAAATTTTTCGATAGGTATGAATGCCATTCTGTTATATTGTGGTCACGAGGTGTTCTATAATTTCTTTCCGTTCAACTTTACCGTTACTGATCCCACTCATGCCACCATTCTCACAAGATCTGCAGTTGGTGTCACTGTTTGGATGATCGTCGCTTTCTACTGCTATCAAGAGAAAATATTTTTCAAAGTTTAAAGGTATAGATTTTACGATCTTGATATTATCCTAGTAGATCAGCAGGGGTGGGGCAAGAGAGGGGCAGGGGTTGTAGGGGTTTGTGTGTGGGGGGGGGTTGATGTGGCGGAGAAAATAGGAATGTATGTACTTTTTTACAACATTCTTGCAACAGATTTGAAGTCCTCCAAAGGTTTACACGAAATTCTGCCACTGACAAACCATACCACAGCTGCAACGATGTTCAAATACTTGACTAGCTGTGGACAGTCCTCTATTCGATGCACACGTTGCAAGGAAGGGATTCGCATTTTAAAAGATTAATTTGGATTTACATAATGTAAGTCCAAATTCTTTGTTCCTTAGACGAGCTCAACATCTATCAATGTCATACATAACTTAATACTGATGCGCGTATATGCCTCCCATATGATTAAGTTTTTATAGTTCCTTCCTGTTTAACTTAATATAGGCTAAATGTAGATCCTTCCTTTTGTACATGAATGGGGTTTCTAAAGTCCAAGAAGCCCGCTCTCATTCGTTTGGTGATCATGTACCCCTTGCGGATAAAAGGGTCTTTGGTACAGCACTCCAGGCCCGTCGGAATGAAATTGATATCGGGGGGCTGCGAGCGAAGCGATGTGAAATGGGGGTCCTGAAAGTTTTTGGGACCACGCCCTTTAGATCGCTTTAACTGCCCCTGCTGCACAAATTGCACTAGTAAAATGACGAATATTGACGATATTTAGATGTCTAATTAATGTAGAACATTATTGTATGTCTTTATCAGCTTGAAAGTTGCTCTTTACAGCATTTTTTCGAAAAATTTAAGAACAAACATCAGCAAATTATTGGCGGGCTTAAACCTGTATCTGTACGAGTTAGATATCTCTTAGCTGACACTGATGTTATTCAATGCACAACGTATCTGTTCGATCATATTTTGTTTAGAGTTTATCTATCATTTAAGTAGATTCTAGAAATGCCACATTCTCAGAAATTGTAGCCCTATCAAAGGGCCCCTATGTGGGTTAATAAGGGATAAGGAAGTGGTGAATAATTTTGGCTCGTTGGCTGAGTTGTTAAAATCAAGTCCATCTATTTCATTTCTCGTTGTGTAAGTGGCCTTAATTTTTTCGTTTTATTTTCTCCATTTTATTAGAAACATAGCTACTTTTGAAGCTACTCTGTTGTCAATTAGCATTTAAAGTGCAACAGATAGCGCTTTGACCAATTTGATAGGCATACCAGGATGGCCGAGTGGTTAAGGCGTTGGACTTAAGTTCCAATGTGCGAATGCACGCGTGGGTTCGAACCCCACTTCTGGTAAATTCTCATTTTTCTTATTTTCGATCCAGTATTTTTTAAAAGTTTTTGACGTATCTCACATACAATCCTTTAATGGAAATTTTTTTCAAGATTTTCCTGTCCAAAAATTTTTCTACGCTTAAAGACCTAAAATTATCGACGAAATATTGTTCGATACGTGAAACCCCAATTGGAATGATAAATAGAGATCTTCCACCCGAAATTTTAACAAAACATTCGACATAAAATTTATTCGAGAACGACGTTTTTAACACACAGACTTTGGGTGTGAAGATAAAATTCAAATACAAATATTATTGCTCTATATAAGTGTGAGTATTTCATTGCTAAGCATAGGTCGCTACCTACCTACATTTTGTGAATTAGAAAGATTTAATTGAAAATATAAATTAGATAATTTAGATGATATGATTTTAAAGTGTAAGCTCCCAAATATAAAAATGTATTTCAGATTTTGTGATTAATGGATGGTAATTTTTCCAAACCAATCTATGCTTTTATTGTTGTCAATTTGCATTCGCTACTTGCTAAAGAATTGGACACAATATTAGTTTAGCCCTAAAGGGTGTTTTCTTAACCTTTATTAAGTAACATCTATCGAATGAAAGAACTAAAGAATTGTTCCCGGTGGGTCAACTCCCATTGTCAAGTGTAAGCACCCATGTCTTTGAAATCTCTGAAAAAGGGGCTCAATTTCATCCCAAACCAATGACATAGAAATTGGAAAAAAGGAGGGTTTTTGAAAAAAAAACCAAATAAAATTCAGAAAAGGGGTTTTTAAGATCCAACTCATCGTATTAATAAAACATCATGTTTCAAAGAAAAGGGGGGAGCGGTTAAAATTTGAGTTAAAAATCAGAGAACAGGAGTGCTTTCCCTTGACAGGGGTGCTTACCCTTAACAGGGGTGCTTACCCTTGACAATGAGAGTAGACCCACCGGGAATTTGTTCCAAAAAAATGTATCAGACTAGCAAAAATTATTTCCTTTATTCTGTATACCTGATTATATTGTCACTTTGTGTTGTTAAAGTGTATCAAATTCTGACGTCAAATTCTCCTAACGAGAATTTTGGTAACTGGATTTATTACCAAGATGCTGTAAGGGACATTGCAACATTTATTTTATTACATACGTGACCAGTGTAAAATGCTACGGGGTCACTACTTTTTTCAAATTTTGAAACAGTGTTGATAAAATGCGGGGCAATAACGTTTTTATGAACTCAACATGAGTCTTGAAATAAATTAGTTTATTAAGACCTCATGATTTATTCAATTTTTACTTTTAAGAGGGCGCGTTGCAAGAAAGGGAAGCTTATTAGGAATTGAGGTTTTTTAAGAGAGAAAAGGGTTTATTAGAGAGGGAGGCTTCTCTATTCCACCATGCTTTGAAGATTAACTAAAATAAAACTAGCACACTTCAAGGTCTAATAAGATAGCTATATATAATGTGTACATGTTTGAGTAAGCATGACCTCTTCGTAATCAGAAAAATCGAGGACGATTTTCTGGAACACCGCCTAAACAAAGATCTTTGGCTCAGATGCGTTCCAACTGACATAAACGGTATTCCTTGCGTATCGTGTACTCAAGACCCCACAACGTTGGTCCGGGAATGCCTGCTGCACTCCAGGGAAAGGGAGCAAGGCGGTGAAAAAAATGACACAAAAATTGCAAAATAGGAAATAAGGCGTATTTTCCAAAGGTAGGAGGGGCAATTTCCTCCGCTGCCACCCTACTGTTGCTGTCCCCACATGGGCCATAATTGAAGGAAAAGCTATTTTCAAAAGTTCACTTCGAAAGAGGTCGAGTATCTGTTGGTCCAAAGAACTATAACCATAACATGCAGCTAGCAGACGGCTTATTTAGGCCCCAATTCTGAAAAATCAGTAAGCTTGAAGCTTTCGCAAATCGCGAATAGACCGTGGCTGAAACTCTTAAGGTTAACTTTAAACTTATCTGCTGTGCTAAAGTGCGTAGATCTGGCAAAAATATGTACCGAAACATGAAGTTTACTTGAAAACCATCTGAGATTGAAATTGTTGAATAATTAAGGACATTGCTTCCATTTCATAGTTGATTGGCCGGACATTCATAGTTGAGTGTATTTTTGGTAAGCCATTTATCAAAAATATGTTGAATTTCCAAAATAAAATACCTTTTGCGGATCCTTGGGGGTTAGATCTTCAAACATCCAACCTTAAAATCATTATTATTCAGTCGTATTTATACGTATATTTCCAGAGAAGCTATATGATAAAGATTTTGAACCCAAACGTTGAAATGACTAATTTTTTGAATCTGTTTTTGTAGGGACCAAAGTTTTCTCCTGACATATTGCATTGTTTTCCAGGCAGAAGATTGCCCATTCTTAACCTTTGCTTGACTGAAACAAGCTAATCTCAATCCAATCAAAATCCGCTTTGACCAATCCAATAAATCATCCATCCAATCAAGGCAATTAATAAAGAGATAATCTGCTCAATTCGTGATCTAAATTGCTTGATTATAAAAAGATTAGACATTATTAACAATTGCAGACATTTGATATAAACAACCAGTTAAAATATCATAGGATATCTAATGTCCATTAGTTTTTATTGCGACAGTCATTCTTCAAATCCTATTTTCACTAGCTTTGGTGACACAGCGGTTGTATCGTCTAGTAACCCTCGCTTTCTATGAATTTTTGATACACTTGTGGCTTCCTTTTCTCTAGTTTCATAGAAATCTATGTGTGGGCCATTCTCTTCCGCTTGGGAGGGCTCTGTCTTAACCACTGTTGACGACGATCCACCTAGAATAACAACAGGTGACATTTAACTGTTTTTTATTGCAAGAAAAGAAAACCATAAACAGTACTTAGAATACTGAACGTATTTCTATCATCCGGCATTCTGGGTATAATGCTCGTTTTCTCACGAGCACTTCTTAACTAAGAGGGGCGAGCATGGATCGATTGGCCAAGACAAAAAGCCTTTCACTCCTGTTATTTCTCTTGCCACCTGGTTCGCATCAAGTTCTAAATGAATCAAAATTTCAGCTACAGCTAAACTCCATCCACCCTTATCCTATCTTCCCAATGCTTAATGACTATTTCCTAACAATACGAAATAGATCAACATGTCGCCAAAGCTTTTTTGATTCGTGGTTGTTTTTTACTCAGAAGAGTAATAATGCTAAGTCATATTCACACTTTTCATGCATGAGAAAGAAATGCACGAGAAAGGAATGAATGAGTATTAATTAAGGAAAGCTGTGCCCATTCACTCGGTGCAAGGAATATTGAATGCTGCCTGTTTCCTTGTCCAGCTATACTTATGCTGGGAGTAACCTTGTGACTCTTGATCACTCAATTTCAAATCAAAACTATTCTATGGGGAAATGTATTAGTCTGTGAATAAAACATAAAACAAAGATTGGAATAAAGACCCAGTTTGCTCTGATAATTTATAAATAGTAGGAGAATAGAATTGAAATAGGATCATACAGTCATCGCAATAATGTAAGAAAAACCTGATTGGTTCATAAAATCATAATGAAATCATGTTACAATCATGCTGCAAACATGATAGAATCATAACTGAATCACATAGAATCATGATGCAAGCCTGAAAAGGTGGCTAAAAATAAGCAGCCTTAAAATTCAGAGATCTTAATTCACGGAAGCCTATTCGAAGAAACGTTTCTTACCAAAGTTTGTTCCATGTGATGCAAATGTTCCAGCTGATGCAACACTGCCACTATTCTCAGGAACAAGGGACTGCCCCGCAGAACTCCCTGTTTGCTGTGTCAGTCTGTTTGTAACTGTTCTCACTGCTCTGTCGATTCGCTCAAATTGCCATGGCCAACTGATTCGATAAAGAAACGGTCGTAAATCGAACCTGCAATGTTAAAATGCAAAGTTGATTTCGAAGAATTACGCAAAGTCCTAAACGAACAGCTCACGCTTTATTACTCTTCGAGGGAGAGAATTAGTTTCTGATAATGACAATCTCTACAAACTGTAGGCACTTGTAGAACTCAAGAAAAAATTACCTTTGCATGGCTGGAAACCCTTGCTCTTGCTTTGTCTATCTGCAGAATTCTTCTTTGTTTTTACAGACGATAAAAGCCTAATGGTAACATAGATTACTGCCCAAAATACACTTGTGCTTAAAAAGCATTTGCGCTGTCTTTGAAAGGTTAACAAAAATAGTTGTTTTCCTCCGTTTTGTACTGATCATGTAATAAAATGAAAGCTAAAATAAAGCTCCAAGAACTGCTGAAAGCACTGGTTAGCTAAAAAATAGATATCTATCAATGCAACCTAAGATACATATGTCCTTAACTGTCTCCTGACGATAAATCTACCTACTAGAAAACTCTAATTAAACCTACCTGTTGTCATCTGGTGAGTAGTTTTCAGCGTGATATGAAGGTGTCAAAACAGTCATTTTATGCCTGTTTATTGAATACTTTCTGAAGAACAATTTCACTTTATCAGCAATAGCTGTAGGTGACAACGTCGACCCCCATTCTCCAAGGAGCTTCGTAAACATGCTGAATGGCCCACATGCATAGATTTTGCGCAGTCTTCCAAGAACTGACAATTCGTCGTATGTAAGTCCCATGTCACTCTGTAACAAAGATAGGATTTGAATAAAATATAACAAGGAAATCTGTGCAAAAAGACTGAAATCTAATAAGCGGTGTAAGTGTAACTTTGAAGATTTTTTACAGCAGCAGTGCTCTTCCTTGTCATTGTCTAGCTCTGGTAATGTTAGTTGTTACCGATTAGTCAATTAAATTATTTAGTGTAAGAGTCTGTTTGGATTCCATAACCGAAGTTCCTTTTTTTCTAAATTTTGTTCGCATAACTATTGACTGGTTTGAGGTAATTAGACGTGATCATCAAATAGTGGTCTTTATTTTTTCTTTTTTTTAGCTATTTCCTTTCATTTAAAATATAGTAGGATCGGTTAACATCAGTTGTATGTGTATATTTACCTTTTTTGTATAGCTAGATACAAAATCGAACAAATATAAGATGAAAAACAAGCAAACAAACAAACAAACAATCCAAAAAACAGACAAACAATGTCCAAACCCCCCTTGTCGATGTTTGTAATAAGAACCCAAAAGGAAAACCCAACATTTTGAAAACAACATGGTTGGTAATTTTTTGCAAACCGTATCTTATCAAGGCAAAATTTGGTAGCAAAATACCTCGTCAGTCTGCTGTATCTGTCCATTGTCAAGAGGCTCTAATTCTGCAGTAGGAGGTGCTCCAAGAATCGGAATAAGTGAAGTGAAATTGAATTTTTCGACGCAGTAGAATATAAACGATCTCAAATCTGTCTTACTGATTCCACCAATGGGATTTAAATCTGCGCTCGAACAATCGTACTTTGTCATGTAGCCAAGGAGACTGTCGATTTAAAACAGATTTTGTTACAAACTATATATAACTAAGCATGCAGTGAGGACTTTAAACCCAGATTCTGAATGTGATGCGTCGAATAATGGCAAAACGGGTGCGGACTGGATCTGTGTTTCCGGGTGCGGAATGGAAAAAATCAGCAGCATAAAATTAGCCTTTGAATCATAATAGCAATGACGAGAGTGGTGTGGGCTTTGGTTCAAGTGCACAGGCATTTCTGAAGTGCAGCATTTAGTTTTTCATCACATTCAAAGCAAAAGCAATAATTAGCAGGCATCAAACAGCAGGCAGTTAAAATGCAAGGATATCAATCTATTTCTCTTTATTGCTTTTTAAAGAGATTTGCTTGGATGTTTCATCATGATTTCAAATACGAGCGAAAAATACACAGTGATATCTGATAGAGCCAAATGAGAAGAAATGATCCAAGAACACAGCCTTGCAAGACAGCAAAGAGAATGGGTTTGATTAAACAGGGAATAAATGAAGTTTGGGATAAGATATAGCGACATTTTCGTATGTATTATGAATATTTTTAAAGGATATGCACATGTTGGCCTAATAAGAAACTGCTATCAACATGAATCCCTCTCCAAAAAAAAAAAGGAATCAATAAACAAATGAACTTATACAAAACTGCGTAATGAAGGCCTATCATACCCCTAGATAGTAAATACTTTTTTAAAACAAATTATCAAATATGTAAACGTGGAACATATTTCTTAAAAAGTTTAACTTTTCTTCTAGGGAGGTGCCATTTGTTCCTATAAACGAGAATAAGTTATTTCTTTACAAAAATGGGGCGATCCTTTCAATATCTGAATACACCTGAACAATAAATTTGTAATTATTCTTCGCTCAATCATTATCAATTCGTGTACCTCCTTGCAATATGCGCTAATGAATTTGATGCTGCTGCTTAGATGCATAATCGCCGAGGACGAAAGTGATTAAAGTGTTTCTCTTGGGAAAAAATAGTAATCAACATATCAAAATGCAATAATGAGAAAATGTGTAAGAGCTACGTGAAGACATAAATAAGGCTGTTTGAAGCGAGAATGTGAAAATATCAAATAATCTTGCCTTTCATCCACATTTGCTGATCCAAGGACAAGTAATGAGCCTTGTTTACTCCTTGACCACATGACAAGCTGGGCAAATAGGTAGCTGACAACCATTCTGGTCCGTGCTTGGACGTTCTGCAGTGCCAGGTTTTCTTGATTTGTTCCACCATGAACGCGGAACCGAGGGCTGCATCCTGTCACAGATGTGAAAATGCCAACAAGTGCCTTGACAGCAGTATCAATTACAATTCCTATAGTGCAAACATAAGTACTATTGTAAAACCATGAATAAAGATTCACAATTTTCAAGCTTTTCAGAAGCGGTCGACAGGGTCCAGGACAGTTGCATACTTAACGATTCCAGGTAAGTTTTTTTCAAGCTGTTTCTCTAGAGCGGATCGAAATGATAACTGATTATATGCTTGATCGAAAAACGAGGTTCTACTCTGTAAAACTTGTGACTCAGGAAACATGAAATTTATAATATTATCAGGCCTTGTTAATAACAACTATTTCATACCCAAGTGATAGCTTCCAATGTCTTTTGCTAGATTTGCTGCTCGTTGGTTCGTCTCATTTGACGAATTCTCCGTTCCCATGTAACAAGTAACAAAGATTCTTCCACACAGTTCTTTTGGATCGCTTGGCACATAGTTAGCCTCTTTTACTATCTTTTGTACATCTTTCAAGACTTGTGCATTACCATCTTTAATTGCTTTGCATACTTCATGGCACATTGATGAAACAATGCAAGCTGTCGATGAACTGTCTATGCCTAAAAATGAAGCAATATTTTAGGATTTTAAAAGAAATTTCACGATTGTACATTCAAATACTTTCACTGATATGGTCAATCTAGTCTGGCTGCTCTAACAGCCTTTATCTGCATGAAATCATCCCTTACGTTATCATTTACATGTTGGGTATGTTACTACTGCATGTTTATGACTAGCTCTGGAAGTGGTAGGAATTAGAGAGAGTGCAAGCCTCTTAAATCTGGCAAATTAAGTGCCTGAACTGGGTTTCCTTGCCATATTTTCAAATCTACTCTCTCCTTACTTAAAACCCTTCAACATGCTATCCTTAAAACGCCAGGAATGGAGGAATGCAGGAACCGAGAAAGAAAGAATACATGCACTTCGTTTCTTAAATATATTCTGGTCAGCCCTCCAAATTAAGCCACCATTTCTGCCACTGTGCTGCTGAGCCATTGGGAAGGACTTGAAGGAAAAATATTCAAAGGAGTTTGTCTCAAAAACCAGTCCTGCCATCTCTACCCATAGCACTACAGGCATTTTCAACTGCCTTACCTGTGGATATTACAATCCAACTCTGGTGTGAGATAAACATAGATGTTTTGCTTTAGTTCTTTCTTATCTTCTATGAATATATTACTTAATGGCAAATAGAAAAACATGACATTGTTTTAGGATTTTCCAGCACCTTTTCTTTCATTTTATTTTTGCAAATGCAGGTACATTCTAAAATGCCAATTTAAAGATATTGACATTTAAAACCATTTGTTTCAACAACTTTAAACTGTAATAAAAAATTTTCTGAGCATTGGCTCATATGTTTCCCAAGAATCAGAGCTTTGGGAAACAAAAAGGATGATTACTATTCTGTAACAAACAAAAAGGAACTAAATATAAGAGACAAAGACATCATTGTTTGTCAATACCTCCAGCTTACCTCCACTTAATGGCAAGAAAAATCCTGATGCACCAGAACGTCTAAGATAATCCCAAAGCCATCGTGCTGGGCCAAGAGCAATCTCCTCTTCTGGAGAATGATAATATGGCTTCATAACAGGAGTTGTTGGAATTATTAGACTGTCTTCATGTGTCAAGGCAAAATCCACAAATATTCGTTTGAATACATCTTGATTAAAAGTCTTTGATCCAATAGTACCACTTCTGCTTCTGTGTGTCCTGACATCTTCTAGGTCAACTGTAGCAATAGCTACATCAATTTCATCCAATGAGAACTGCCTGGTCTGAGATACTGTTTTGCCATTTACTGCAATCAACGATGATCCATCATAAAGGACTCTCTCCCCATCACATCCTTTTAAATTTGAATAAAGATAGATACCACCAACCTAAAAGATTATAATGGAGAGAAAATTATGGAAAATATGCACTGCTAGCAGATAATAGAAATTGCTTATATTAAGACATATGATTTACTTATTTGTCACATTGCAAAAACGGTTAGATGCTTGAACTATATATTAACATAAACATTGCTTAGTACCATGTTATTGAATTGTCTTCATTTACTTATGAAGATAAGATAACGAGTGTGTGCCTGAAATATAGAAGAATATAAACCAAGATCTTTAGTGGTATTTAATTGCTGATAATTGTACAAAAATTGAATAGCATCATTATTATAGTTGAAAGGATATTCGAGCTTTAGAAAGTGGGGCATTCCAAGATAAAGTGTCAAGTTTACCAACTTTTTATAAACATTCCATAAGGAAACAAACATAATTTAATTATATCAAAAAAGGCCATCAAACACCTTGATATCTTACTAGTAATTTCAATCATTTTAGGTACCTCTTGATAATGTTTTGATGCTGATTTAATATTTTAGATTATATATTTAAAATTTTCAAGATTTAAAGCCAGATATTACGCAAATTTGTGTAACTTTCAAAAAAACTAGACAATAGAACTACTTTGCAGAAAATCTGACATACTCTCGCTGTTGCATTTAGGATAAGATTCAGTCTTGTGTCCAGCTTTCTAAGCTCATGGTGGCTACCACTCCCATTGGTAAAGATTTCTACACCATCTTCACTCATGTGTGCATGAATATTGTCGGCTGCAAAGATTTCCTCACACATCTCTGTGCCAAGACAAGTGTCTCTTGTTGATATTACTGCATCACCGAATGGAACAGTTGTCTGGCCGGTTATTTTGCTGATCATTCTTGGAAGGAAATGATCTTCAACTTCTCTTGGCTGAAGAAATAGAATTATTAAAAGCATATAAAGCTCTTGCCAATTTCTGCACTCTATTTGACAGATGTATCAAAGCAAAGGAGTAGACGAGGCAGAAGAGGCAGTGGCTTTTGGCAGGGGTGGTGCCAGGCTATAGAACCAAATAGAGGGTACCATACTGAGCATAAAAACACAATTTTCTGCTAAAAATTCAAAGACAGGCATAAAATTTCCCTGACAGGGGGCTGACACTCCTCAACAAGGTCCCTCTGCCTCCCTCTGGTGCCACCCTTGGCTTTTGGCAAAAATTTTGCTTAAATGTTATAGCAAATTTAACCATTGAGAACACCTGATGCGCACTTAACTATTTAGAAATGAGTGTGATACCCCCATGGGTAGGCCCCAGTTTGCAGGGTATGGCCGATCTTGCCAAGATCTTGTGTGTGCCAACAGTACCGCACCTCAGGTGCGGGTGTGCAGAAACTGAACAAAAATCGTCAGGTGTGCCACTAAACTATGGGTACCACTGCATAAACATTAAAACTTCAAAATCTGAGGGTCGCCCAGGTGCACAATCTTACACATTTAAAAATTTTCTTGGGTGCGCCACAGCCATGCTCTGCAATCTGGGGTAGGCCTGAGATCTTTTATGCATCCCCCCATGCATATGAAATTGTAGCATTCCTTGCACCAGAAAATACTCTACAGTCTGGCTACCATGAAGCCTCTTAAATGCCAAGCAGTAGCATGTGGGAGCAGTCGTTACTTTGCCACATGCTCTTTTCTTAAACAACCTTAATCAAACATTTGCAAAATAAAATTTTTGCTTTTAATTAGGGCACTTGAAAAGTTTGCCACTAAGCTTTATGACCTGGGGTTTCAGCAAGAACTGGCAGAGTCCATAATGAAATTCGTTATTTCAATGGATCCCACATATTATGCCAGGTTTTATCTCCCTGTTGATTTTTCCTATTGTAATAAACGACTCTGTGCTCCACCGATCTGTGGAGGAACATCATTGGACTTGGGTTCCACTCTGGGTCACAATCTGGAGGCCATTAAGTCACTTACTTAAAAATTATGTAGACTTCAAGGAATCGCTTACTTTTGGCCATGGAGTGAAAAACCTTCTCTCCCTGTAGTTCAAGCTTATTGCCAGAATCATCTTTGGTCTTATAAGTAGAATGCGTTTGTTAAAGAAGATCACTCGGCAATTATAGCGAACATTTTTGTGCATCACTGGCATTCCAACATCGATCAGAATATCTTGACAAACTGGATTCTCAAGTAGACATGCTAATACTTCCCATGAATGCAAAAATGTGTCGCATTCTAAAAAATGATCGTTGCATCCATAACCTGGGATTTCTAACTCAGGGCCTAAGCGATATTTAGCACCTCTTTCCTTCGCAATTTTGATGCTTTCGAGGATTCTTTGGAGATTGCCATCAAAGTCCATGGCCCATTGATTCAGCGAGCATGTTGCAAGAGTTACTTTTCTTCCCATTTTGTTTATATTTCAAATAAGGAATTGCAATCTTCTGCCTTGGGAACAAATCAGCTACTTTGGACAATGTAACTAATTGAATTGCATTAGTGTTTATGACAGCAGCAACAACATCATTGCTGGATCAGCAGAGACGGAAACATGGACCAGGAAACAGGAACGTTGGACCCATAGAACAAGTTTCCATTTTCATTCCATTCATAACAATAGATCAACTGTTTCACTTCTTTTGTATTGAGCGATCATACTGCTTCAGAATCTCTATGTGACTTAAGGCAATCTAGAGAGACCTATACTGATCAAAGCATAAAAATCAAGAATTCGTTCAAAAAATAGCTTATCCAAATCTTTCATGGATTTATTAACAGTTTTTGGCGCGCTATAAAGTACGGGTTCAAAACAGGTCTCAATTATTCCCAACCCGTTCTTGATCACGTTATGTTGTCACGGTTGAGTAATTGTCATAAAATCATGACAATTTCCATATTACTAATGATACAGGGACATGCATTATCAGCCACCGAACAGAGCGTGTTCAAAAAACTTTCCTACGGCATTAATCCCTAGACTCTCACTTCATTTGCCCCAGATCCCTTATTTGCTCTGGCCTTGCACCATGATGGATGGATAGAGAAGTCACCCATCTAAATCACTTAGGGTCTCTTTTGGAAATCTGAATCAAGAATTAGAACCAACTTTGCACCAAAACTTGAATCCAAGTGGATCATCCGTTTCGAAGAGATTTCATGCATCTGAATCCATGTGAAATCGCTATTAAACTGAAGGCATCAGGTGCTGGATTTAGACCTCATTTGGTGTCAATGAAATCTTCGTCTTAGCAAATTAAGTCTTCTTAAGACATCTACTGTTAGGCCTAATCGGTTCGACACCGCTGTTTTCTATCTAGATCCGGATTTAGACCTCTTTTTTCCCTTTTTGGGTTAATCATGGGTGTCATCAATACTAGTCTGGACCGAACGGAAGGGCTGGGGGCCGAGCGCCCTCTCAACGACCGCAAATTGCGATTTGTCCTGATTTAAACAGTAAATTAAACAATAGACTATGTTCTCTACTAAATGGGTCACTTGTCTTAGAGTCAATTGTGGGGAATTTGGTCGGAAATTTTGTCGGAAATTGATAATTGATAATTTTTTCTTTTTTGTCTCCCTGTTCTGAGAGGCCCGAGTTCGGCCCTGCATCAATACCTGCAATGCCGAATCGAAATGAAATTCATGCTTAACGAAGATAACTTTTGGATTCAGATCTGCGGCATATTTACACAAAGTTGATTAGTATATGCTTGAGAATAGATCAATGAACCCAACGCTATATCCAATGGGTCTGTTAATTAACAGGGACTCTTGAGCCTTGTTTTAAATGAGGTAATATTGATCCAATCATGCTAGCATCTACTTGCTGTAGTCTTCAATAATTTGTAAGTCTACCTATCATTATCAGGTGGCCAACTATTTTGTATAGCAGCCATTGCATTTGGATATATAATTTTTTGTAACAGGACAAATTGCAATTGGCTGGAAAAAGCGAAGGTTTCAGTGGACTCCGATGGCCTAAAAAGCAGTAGTGATAGGGAGAGTTTCGGCAGGCTCATGATTTCATTTGCCAAATTATTGACAAAATGGATTTATCCGCTGTAAATGCAAATGTTCTAATCTTTCAGATACTTATCAATTATTCTACAATCATTTGAGATGTTATCTCGTGGTTTCATTATCTAGTTATGCTAAAAACTCGTTTGTTTCCGTTTGTTTCTATACAGTTTTAACTTCAAAAGAAATTACTGAAGAAGTCGCATTTTATTCAGTGTTGTCTTCTCCTTGATCAGTGCTTTCCGCAGAGTCAACGGCGGCAGCCTTCTTAGGGGCAGAAGCAGAGCTCTCCTCTTCGTGTGCCAGACTGTTTGTAACTGTTTTCACTGCTTTGTCAATCCTTTCAAATTGCCATGGCCAACTTATTCGATACAGAAACGGCCGTAAATCAAATCTGCAAACAAGAAAATTTCGTATAGGCAGTAACGAATAAAATTCCAATTAGATACGAAACAAACTCGCAAAAACAGAGCAGTGTTGATCAAACTTCCAGCCTACAGTTACGACTTCGATTGCACTTCTTGCAGGGTTTTTGCAAGATTAAAAGCTTGCATGTTTAGCAAAAACATTTCTGGAAATAGATTTGGAGCATTTACCGATGATAATCCAGTATGTAGAACACGAAAAAATCGCACTTTCTCGCATTGATGCAGCGACAGCTTGCCATGACTTTGCATCTCTGTTCCCATTCAACTGGAACTTTTGCGATTGCCCTTTACCAACGTTATGTTTGGGCCATTCATTTTATCACTGCACGAATCTTTTAATAAATATAGAAAAAGGGTATTGTGTTGGTGCTTACTTTCAACTGCCAATTCAAACAATGTTTGCTGTTGCTAGCCGATTAACAGCTTTGGCAGTATAACATTATTGTTATGCTCTTATTTAATTTCTTCTGCAGAAGAAAACAAACTTTCAGAATGGCGCGTAAACAGTTTGGCTCCTTTCAGTTTGGACTACTTTTTGATATTTATATGTGTCTGCCAAAGGGTAATAAGCAGACAGAGATGACAGTGTCTGTCCTTCAAGTGAATGCAAATATATCTACCCAATGCGGATGAAATACTTTTACAATACATGAGAATGAGTGCACCAATGCCTTTAGCGTTTGGCATGCAATGGTTTTAAAGACAAAGTTATAACAATGTTTTGACGAACTCTAATTGGACCTACCTGTTGTCATCTGGTGAGTAGTTTTCAGCGTGATATGAAGGTGTCAAAACAGTCATTTTATGCCTGTTTATTGAATACTTTCTGAAGAACAATTTCACTTTATCAGCAATAGCTGTAGGTGACAACGTCGACCCCCATTCTCCAAGGAGCTTCGTAAACATTCTGTATGGCCCACATGCAGAGACTTTCCTCAATTTCCCAATTGTTGATAATTCTTCATACGTAAGTCCAATTTCAATCTTAAACCAATCAAAGGGCCCATTACTTGTGGAATAAACCGTAAAATAATATATAAATATATAACTATTATCTGGTCGCATTTCCTTCGTATTCCTGCCCCGTTGCGTTGTTTTTTATCTCTATCATTTGCCGCCCTAAGTATTCCTCGAGAATCTGGTAGGTAGCCTACTAATTTGCACTGTACTTTACTCGTTACATGTGCAAAAAAACTAGGCCTTTAGATACTATATAGCGAAAGTGGCTGTTTGAAAGACATAGAACATTGGATTGTTTTATTTGAAATGATCGCGAGTAAAAAATTGTGTCGAAAATGCTATGATTACTGCTGTGCTCAGTGATTGTTTGATAATTTCGATAGCCACTTTGATAAACTTACTATTGTTCTAAAGGTACGCAGAATGCCAAGAATGCGTCGTAATGTATTTGTTAACCTGCGTATGTACCCTTTTTTCAAAACAGTCGGAGGGGGGGGGGGGGTTGACGAAGCAAGGTGGCCCAGGGTTACAGTCTAGAGGTTGACCTAAAGTGCTATAATGGAATAATTCCTAAAGGGTACATACGCATGCCAGTAATATTTGTATTGCAAAGGCAATGCTAACGATATTTGTATAGATTCACAATGAAACTAAAATTTGGCACACGATTTCTGGAACGGGTGGCAATAACTTGAACTGGTATCAACATACCTCATCTCTTTGCTGAGTACGTCCATTTTCAAGAGGCTCTAATTCTGCTTTAGGAGGTGCTCCAAGAATCGGAATAAGTGAAGTGAAATTGAATTTCTCCACACAGTACAATATGAACGATCTTAAATCTGTCTTACTGATTCCACCAATAGGATTCAAATCTGCACTAGAACAATCGTATTTTGTCATATGGCCAAGGAGACTGTGGATTGAAACATATACTTTTTACAAGGTGAGAGACTCGTAAGAAAGCAGTTGAATAGAAGATGAAATAATAATTATATCATTGAGAAGAATAAGCCTTTATTTTGGCTAATAAAAGTGTATGACCAAAATAAATCCTAGCCACCAATTATAAAATTGCCAGGGCTTGTGTAGAATCAGATATTAGATACTCTCTATCAATGAGGGCTAAGTAAGGAAATCTTATCTGAGGTAATTTAGTACATTTTTGAATAAGAGTGCATTGTTCCTGAGCATTGTACTTTTCTATCTACATGTTATAGGCGTTTGAGGATTTTTTCTTGTTGTTTTTAAAATATCAAAGCAATCCTTCTCAAGTAATACTCAAGTAGTGATACTCAAGTAAAACACATCTTCACTTCTTCGTGTAGTAAAAGTGTGAAAGAAATGATGTAAAGAATCTTTAGATCAATGAAATGTAAGGAGTGCGAGCAGATAACAATGAAAACAAGAACCTGAAGTAAGAATTGTAAATAGATGGAAAGATGGATATATCGATAGGATAGAACAGGCACCAATCAGACTGCAAGAAGAAAGAATTTCAGGATTCTTTGTTTAATTTGCAGAAAAGTTGTGGCTATTTGCGCTAGTTATCTACGAATTGAAGCAGTAAAAATTACATCCGAACAAATCGTAAAAATAGCTTGCCTTTCATCACTGTTGGCTGATCCAAGGACAAGTAATGAGCCTTGTTTACTTCTTGACCACATGACAAGCTGGGCAAATAGGTAGCTGACAACCATTCTGGTCCGTGCTTGGACGTTCTGCAGTGCCAGGTTTTCTTGATTTGTTCCACCATGAACGCGGAACCGAGGGCTGCATCCTGTCACATATGTGAAAATGCCAACGAGTGCCTTGACAGCAGTATCAATTACAATTCCTGGAATGGAACGTAAAGAAGACCTTGTACATTTTGGATGATATACAGATAGACCAACAATCGAACCATTCTCGGTAAGGAACTGTTTACTGGCAGCTTGCGTTACAACATCGGGGGCCACCGAAGAACTGAACATGGGCTTCTTCGTAGTATGTTATTAATTGGGGCCCGAGGCCTGCTCTGGTTCCAATGATAGCCCTTTGTGGGCCTGTAGACATTTAAGCAGTGAGGATATGACCTAGGTATTAATTAGTAACGTTCTGTTGTGCGGTACACGAAGGTTCCTCTGTTGGGCGTAAGTCAATGGCTTGACATCTGCGAATGTAAATGGCGACTAAAACAAAACATTAAATTTTAGGCAAAATTTCAATCCAATGGAGTGAGATCAAAATTAAATAAATAACCAGCTCGAAATCCACATCAAAAGGGGATCTGTGCATACGACGAAAACAGTACTTTATGATGCGTAATATCCACATTCTTGCAATTAAAAATTGTTCAGTACAAAGCAGTTATTAGACAGAAACAATGGAATAAGTAAAAAAAACAAGGAGGGAACCGAAAGGTATAGCTATGATGAAGTTAACACCAAAGGTGCTCAAGTGCTATTGCACCACAAGAGAAAAAGTATAATTTGGTTGTTATTATATACAAGTGCAAGAACTAGCCCCCAGAGCCTATAATGATGATTATGGTAATCATTGAACCTACTTTCGTATTAAGCCAGCTATTTTATTGTGTCATGTAAGTGCATTTTGGATCGCTTGGCACATAGTTAGCCTCTTTTACTATCTTTTGTACATCTTTCAAGACATGTGCATTACCATCTTTAATTGCTTTGCATACTTCATGGCACATTGATGAAACAATGCAAGCTGTCGATGAACTGTCAATCCCTGAAAAAAGTTCAAGAATAATGGTCTGCTTATTATTCTTCCGTAGCAGCGACGGAGCCAGCCTCAATAGAGGGGGATGGGTTAGATAAAAAAAAAATTTTTGGACAACGCCCTTTCTTGCAAAAATCCCCTTGAAAAATATAAAGGAATACTGTTTTTCTTTGCAAGTTTTATCTAGCAGTAATCTAGTCCGGTTTAAAATTGTAAAACAAAGCGAAAAGAGTATATACCTAAGGAAAGAAGATAGACCTAATATTGTTATGCAAGTCCTTTACCCCCTCTCCTCAATTGTTTCTTTTTCTGGAAAACTCTCGTGGACAATCTTTCTGGAGAGTATGGACCCCCAGCCCCCTTCGTTGTTCCGCCACTGCTCAATAGCGATGGGTCCAAACGTTCAACTCATTTCCATACACATCCATCTTTTGTCGCCGGTAGTCCATTAAGTGAAACAAATTTGATTAAAGCATAATGCTTAATACTTGCAAATTTGTGATCTTTTACACAGGAATACTCCTAGCCTACCTCCCTTTAATGGCAAGAAAAATCCTGATGCACCAGAACGTCTAAGGTAATCCCAAAGCCATCGTGCTGGTCCAAGAGCAATCTCCTCTTCTGAAGAATGATAATATGGCTTCATAACAGGAGTTGCTGGGATTATTAGACTGTCTTCATGTGTCAAGGCAAAATCCACAAATATTCGTTTGTAAACGTCTTTATGGAGCGCTTTTGATCCAACATTGCCATCTTTGCCTCTGTGTGTTCTAACATCCTCTAGATCGACTGTAGCAACAGCTATGTCTACTTCATCCAATGAAAACTGCCTAGTGTGTGCAACTGTTTTCCCATTTATTGCAGTCAACGATGATCCATCATAAATGACTCTTTCTCCATCGCATCCTTTTAGATTTGAATACAAATAGATACCACCAATCTAAGAGTGTTTATTGAAGTGTATTATATCAATCATACACCATAGAGTAACATGGACGGGGGCTGAGGTTACCCCTTGTCTAAACGGTGATATCGGAGACGATAAAGATATATCTGATTGATATCAATTAAGGTGTGATCAGTGATATTATTGTTTTTCATCTGAATTGTTAGTGTCCTTTCATAGTTTATACAAGCATTTATAAGATATATACATATATTTGACATTGGTAACAAACTTATCATCTTATCATTTGGATGTTATATGATCTATGTACAAAAGTTATAATAGATTTCAATTCTCTGTCGAAACCCCATTGATATTTATGGAGGCTGAAATTTCACTCAGCTGAATTTAAAAGGGAGGATAAGAACAGGACGAGTATTAACCCTGGGACTCCCAGTGTGAATGCAAGTATACAGCAACAACTAACACATATCGCCAGTTTCCAGGGGGGGGGGGGAAGGGCTACTGAAAACGACAGTGTTGGAGCTTTACCTACTTGAAGAAGTCACCAATTCTCGTTAATGCTTAATGAGCTCATGGCCCTGGCCCACCCAGAGGCGAACGGTTAACGCAGAACCAACCGTAAGCCAGCAAACAACAATGCAGTCAGATGCAACCTGAAAAAGAGCCTCTATAATTTAAGGTGGCAGGTTTTTATGAAAGGCGCATTGTAAAAACGAAGACGCCCTTGGTGAGTGACCGTCACTAAGCTCAAGTAGATCGTCACTAACCTAAAGCATCAATTGAAAGGGAGTATGCTTGTTTGTACTGCACGAAATAGCATTTGGTGTCAAGAGTCTGAACAAGGAATACATTAAACATTATGCAGAAGAAGTAAGTAAGTCAGTTCTCCTTTTCAGAAAAACACTTTTTTCTTCGTGGGAGAAAAGAAAACCGCTCTGTATACTCCCATTAAAAGACGGCTATGGGCCAAACTAAACATTCAATGAATGTAGAAAATGTGACATACTCTTGCTGTTGCGCTCAGAATAATATCCAATCTTGTGTCAAGCTTTCTTAACTCATGATGACTGCCGCTCCCATTTGTAAATATTTCTACCCCATCTTCACACATGTGAATGTGAGCGTTGTCAGGTACAAACAATTCAGCACAAATTTCTGTACCAAGGCATGTGTCTCTTGTTAATATTACTGCATCACCAAATGGAACAGTTGTCTGACCTGTTATCTTACTGATCATTCTTGGAAGGTAATGATCTTCGACTTCTCTTGGCTGTAAATTGAATGTAGTTCTGCTAAGAATTTGGTAGAGGTTTCTGGGAACTCGCTTATGCTAGCTTTCGTAAGTGTTAATTAACGATTTCATACAATTTTATCGGAGGGGGTCTATGATGATTTTTATGTCAAGCTCTCAATCAATAAAATTGCATTGGTAAGCCCTGGGCTCAACCTTTCTCCCTTTTTCATTTAATCTGTAGGCATGATCGAAAATATGGGTACTTTATTGGTAGAAGAGATCATGTACAGAGTCACAGCAGACTCCAGCTAAATGATCAACTATAGATTACTAAGCCTGTTCTCTACAGCCTGCGTGCAGCCCCTATGTCTTTTAGGTAAACTACTCTAAACAACACGCTAAGGCTCGTCTGGGAGGAGTTCATCCGACGCACGCTTCATCGCACACGCCATTGTCCGTGCATTGTTCAATTGTCTCGCGAGCTCATTTGCACGGTCACGCGCCTTAGCGAATTAGTAATATAGACAAATTAGTTATATAGGGATATGAATTGGTGTCATGGAGAAAAAATTATGTAGACTTCAAGGAATCGCTTACTTTTGGCCATGGAGTGAAAAACCTTCTCTCCCTGTAGTTCAAGCTTATTGCCAGAATCATCTTTGGTCTTATAAGTAGAATGCGTTTGTTAAAGAAGATCACTCGGCAATTATAGCGAACATTTTTGTGCATCACTGGCATTCCAACATCGATCAGAATATCTTGACAAACTGGATTCTCAAGTAGACATGCTAATACTTCCCATGAATGCAAAAATGTGTCGCATTCTAGAAAATGATCGTTGCATCCATAACCTGGGATTTCTAGCTCAGGGCCTAAGCGATATTTAGCACCTTTTTCCTTCGCAATTTTGGTGCTTTCGAGGATTCTTTGGAGATTGCCATCAAAGTCCATGGCCCATTGATTCAGCGAGCATGTTGCAAGAGTTACTTTTTGGCTCATCTTGAAGATTTTAGAACAGTTGTAATTCAAGTTTGGCACGTTGCAAAGTTTCTATACCACACAGTGCATGTGGGTCGCGATTGATGCCCTTGCGGTAGATAGCTACATGGCAACAATGGATGTGTTCCCAACTGATGCTGATTAATAAATGTGAATTAGAATCACAATGTAGAGTTTTTGAAATTCTGATAGAACAGTAGCAATCATATATTCAACAAAGAAACTTTGGAGGCAAAACCAATTTCAGAAGACATTATCCCCTATTACCTCATGTTATCTCTTCGTGCAATCGTAACTTATCACCACGGGCACTTGGCATCCAGACATACGGGGGAGGGTTCAGTCTGATATTTTCGGTTAAATATTTGTCAGAAATGATTTTTTGGGTCCTGCAAAAAATTTGATAAACTTGTGATATTTCTAGGTATCAAATTAAAAAACATTGATATTTTGAGTTTTTGTTAGATTTCCATATCTTTATCAAATTTATTGTTCATAGACCCAATTGGCCGAGGCTTGTTTTACCCATTTCAAGTCATGTGTAGCCTATGTTCTAGACTATCACCACCACGATCCACACCTTGGTGGTGATGGTCTGGAACACAGGCTAGTCATGTGACCATACTCTTTAGAAGTTTTTACTGCAACCATTTACAGCTTTTTTGAAATAGCAAATCTGACAAAATTCAGTTTTGTGCTACTATCTCATCTAAAATTGCAATTTGTGATATTTTTGGTTGCAAGACATTAGTAGAAGTGTTTTTTTTGGTCTTATTAAAAATGAGCTAATACTTTTGGGTGGCCTGTAAAATTCTTGGACTAACTAACTCCTCGTACGTCTATGTGTTTTGTGTGCCCCCTTTGGAATGAAATGCCAATTTTGCATTTTAGAAAGCTTCATGTAAGAAAGTAATTGGTCCTGCAATACAAAAGGACGCAGAAAGCATTTAAAACTTTGGGAAAGGGACACGAAATTTCCAAGGGCACTTTTCATGGTCACTGTTATTAGTACCAGACTTCTTATAAAAGGGATGCAATAACGCCTTTTAAGCTGCAAGTACCAGAAGCAGTGCCCTATAAAAAGTTTTGCCAGCCTCGTCCTTTTTTTATTAAAGAAAATGACCTTTATAAGTGTAAATGTAACTTAGAAGGCACACCCCTGTTTCTCTCCATCGTGGTATCACACATTAACCTCATTGTAATCTTTTTCTGAAGATACATTAAAACCTCCTTCTCATGGTAAATTACCGCTGTTATCGTGTGACTGTTGTTTCATTGCGTAGGCCCACCTAAACACCAGCGTAGGCCCACTTGCCTCACGCAAAAAGTGAAAAATTTTAAACTTTTTGAAGAAGTAAAGAATGACAACGCTGTTCAAAAGCGGTGTTCTGGTTCTCACGTATCTGCCAAAGTCCAAATATCTTCACAAGATTATCACCGAGGCTGCAAAATGTGTAAACAAGACGCTGTACGTTGACCTTCTGACAACGTCCGGAACACAGCCGGCGTCCTTACCCACAAAAGACAGGTCTGGGGGCAACGTAATAAATCTTGGTGAATATTATAATTTTGTAACAGATGTTTACACTAATGCAACTGCTTTATGTTCAGATGTTGACGTGAGGGTGTTGCTTCCACCGGCAGGGTTAAGTGCATTCCCAAGAGCCACGCAACATCCCATTGAACTATGCATAGGAAACACGTCTTCCATTCGAAACTTGATGGAGTTTGAAAATGCTGTCAGCTCGAGATATGTTTTCCTCGACGGGCGTTTCCATCTTAAGTACATTCATGCAGCAGACGATTTACAAGCCAAAGTGGAGTCACAGACAGCAGAGTTGAACCAAGAACTGAAACAAGACACCTCCAGGGACTTAAAATCGTACCCTGGGGTTGTCATCGGTGGCACATTTGATAGGATTCATAATGGCCATAAACTACTTGTTGGCATTGCTGCATTGTTAGCTGAGAAGAAGCTTACAGTGGGTGTGGCTGATGGCCCTTTGCTTAGTGGGAAGGTGCTGGAAGAACTCATTGAACCGGCCGATGTACGAATCAGCAATGTTGAGATGATGATTGATGAATTCAAGCCAGGTATGTATATTGCAAACAATGTGTGCAGGGCTGTCATTAGAAGAAGGGGGTATTGGCCAGTCTGCAGAGCATGGCAGAACTCGACAAGATCTCACGCGTGCAAGATAAAATATAGGGGGTGCACGGTGTGCACATCAGATTTTCTCGCATGCACCAAGCCGCTTTGGGTAGTATGAAACTTCAGGTGAATCTATATTGAGCCTATACGCATACAGTGCGTGCATGCAAGGCCTAACTTTTGGGGTGCACTTTGATCTGCTGCAAATTTTCTTGTGCAAGCAGTTGCCATGCTCTGCAGACTGGGGTATTGGATGTGGTTCAACTTCAGAGCTATGCAATTCTATTTCTTTTTGTTGCATGGCCACAACAAATGCTGCATCACTACAATCCAAGAGGGTGGGAACTCATATAAGTGGTTGGGGAAGTGTTTGGGGTGTTTTATACCTAACATTTTCTAAGTCAATGAAAGAACCTTCAATTATACATAAAATGGGTCAATAATCCTACAAAAAATATCACTATTAAGAAAAATACAGGTTAAACAATTTTTAAAAGTCAGTTAAAAACACATCAAATGAAAAATTAACGTTTGTGTCTTTAATTTTTTACATTCAGTCAGTTCCCAATAAAATATGTATAGGAAGTTGGTCAAGTTAAAGTACACACCCCTTCCATCAAAAATGGATGCCTATCCCTACCAGAAGGCTGGAGTTTTATGCTAAAAAGTTCAAATGGCTTGACCAACACAACACAACGTATGTAGCAACACCCCTGATCCTATTTGTCAAACAGTCATCGAAGGTTACCCAGGACATTTTTCAATGCTCAATTTTCAAGTCGTGGGATAAAATTTGAGAAAAACAGCCACATTTTCTAGCTGGGTTACATTATCTCTAACCATATGTTGATTTTCAAATTTCTTGAATATTCGGGATGGAAAGGGTATTCCACTCATTACTCCTTTGTATTTCCACCTCTTACCCAAGGTAACTACTACATTGGGATGATTACTAGAATATCCTTGAACTCATGGCAAGCTATGAGTGCTTTGCAGGATTATTTTAAAACAATTGATTGCTCTTGTTAAATCTTCACTACATTTTACTTAACTACACTACTATTAAGATACTCTACCCTACTATCAAAACAATACCATTGCAAGCAAATAAAACCACATCAACCTATGGCAGCATAAAATCAAAAACAGCAACATAACACTGGATTGTTCGTAGTGTTGTGAGAATGTTTGTGTCTGGTATTCTACAAATTGATGTAAATTGTTGTTATGCATTCTAGAAGAAGATGATAGGATATGCCTTTTTGTGTACGAAGAATGAGTACATGATGTGGGAAGTTTTGAGGAATTTTTGTCCGGGGACCTATCTATCCATCTATAAATGTCATCATCATCATCATCATCATCATCATCATCATCATCATCATCATCATCATCATCATCATCATCATCATCATCATCATCATCATCATAATCATCATCATCATCATCATCATCATCATCATCATCATCATCATCATCATCATCATCATCATCATCATCATCATCATCATCATCATCATCATCATCATCATCATCATCATCATCATCATCATCATCATCATCATCATCATCATCTTCATCATCTTCATCATCATCATCATTTCTAGCAAGTACCAGGTCTCGGCCATTCTTCGTACATCTCAAAAGCATTGCTATTTTTGTGGAATCATGTCAGTCACAAAATTGTAAAAATGTCAGTAATTGCAACTTGATTAATGCATTATAGACAATATGATTAAAGGTCATGAGATTTTAAATTATTCTCTTATGGTGTTGTCAATTCTGTACTCTGTTATATGCCTGTACTAATGTGACTGTTATGTAATTTTTACCATCTCATCAACCACTTCACCCCTATGTATTCCTCCTTTTAGGTCTCAATAAAAAGGTAGTTGCCATCACAGAACCTGCTGGACCTTCAGGCACAGATGATGACCTTCAGTTACTTGTTGTTAGCCAAGAGACCATTGGAGGTGGCCCCTACGTTAATGGTATACGCGAAGACAACAAGTTACCACCGCTCGAACTGCATGCTATCGACATGCTTGCCAGCGACAACTCTGATTTAGCAGCAAATCTGAAGTCAGATTCAAAACTAAGTTCTAGTGGTGAGAGGATAAGAAGCCTAGGATCGTCAAGAAAAGAGCCGAATCTTACGAGGAGAAATAAGCCGTACGTAATTGGCCTAACAGGAGGCATTGCCACAGGAAAGTCTGCTGTAAGCCGAAGGCTGCAACGGCTTGGAGCTTCTACCATAAGTTGTGATAAGTTGGGGCACCAGGCATACCTTCCTGGAACAGCTGCCTATCAAAAACTAATTAATGCGTTTGGAGAAGCTATTTTGAATGAGGATGGTACCATAAATCGGAGAATGCTAGGCTCAATTGTTTTTAGTGACAAGAACAAACTAAAGCTTTTGAACCAGATAGTTTGGCCAGAGATTGCAAGAATGGTTGAAGAGAAACTGACCAAAATGGCGGAAGATGACGTTAAGGTTTGCATTGTAGAAGCTGCTGTCCTGCTTGAAGCAGGCTGGAATGAATTAGTTAACGAAGTCTGGGTAACGTCTGTTCCCGTAGATGAATCTGTGAAGAGAATCATGGACAGAGACGGTTTTAATGAGGAACAGGCAAGAATAAGAATTGAGTCACAAATGAACAATAAAGAGAGAATCGGCAAATCACATGTTGTTATTAGTACACTGTGGGAGCCTGAATTCACACAAAAAATAGTGGAAAAAGCATGGGATGAACTAATCAAAAGGATTGACCGTGTTAAGAGAAACCCTAGTTTACTGTGAATAGTGATTTTGTTTCATACTTTTGGGCAGAGTAAACAGAGTGAGCAGAGACTTATTAATAGAAAAAGCGAGAGGCAGGGTCGTTAAACTACTTTGGAAAGTATTATATGTGTGATTTTTAAAGCAATGATCCAAATGAACTTATGATTATTACGGAATCAGCTTCTATTTTATGTGTTACAGTTCCTTATACAAAATCTTCAACATGTCTGTTTCAAAGCGCAGATGTTTCTAGCACTAAAATCAATCACAAATCGATAAATAGTCGCAAGCTCAAGGACGCCACTTGCTGGACAGCAGAGACAGTTGCTCCTTCTGCTCTCAGCAAATAAGCCTTATTCTTCTCTTTTGCCATTGTGGTACCCTTTTTTTACTGTGTTGCCTCCTCTGCCCTGTGGTGCAGCTGGCGTGCTCCGGCTCATGCTCCTAGGGTTTGTTAGTTTTGCAAATATATTTGTCGTTTATTTTCATCAGCTTTATGCAGTGGCCACGTAAAAAGCAGCGGCTAACAATGGACTTGGAAAATACTTTTAATGGCCTAACAAGCTTGCCTTTATCAACGCAATTATGCAGTAGCTGCTTCGATGATATCTGAGGCCTATGGAAAATATATTGCTAGCGATGAGTGAATTGGGCTGAAGAATTACTCTTTATTGACCTAAAATTTCCCTCTTAATACCTTAAATGCACGAGGGGTCTTTCAAATATCATAAACATTATGGATTTAAAGAGCGTACTAGAAACGGTAAAAAACAATAATCATTACATATTGTATTTACACGTATACATTAGACCAGACTTAAATTTTCAATCCAATTTTGTGCAAACACTGTAATGCTTAGATTATGAATTTCTACCTGAACACTCTTTTTAATAAGAATACTTAATTTTTTGCTGAGCCTCAGTATTCTTAATATTTTGCTATTTTGAGCCTCGGAATATTCTTAAATTATTCTTAGCGCGGCAGAAAATACGGATAGGGCAGTAAATTGTTATAATTATCATCAATGCCAAAAACGCACACCTATTAAAAAATATGTTGGCGAACAGAACAAGTCATCAAAATAAAATCCAAAAATTGACTCAGAGAATATCAAACAAGGAGTAAAGAAGTAATTGTTTCACAAGATCTTGAGCCTGACAATATTCTTAAAATATTCTTAAATTTCACCAATTTTGAGTCTAATTATTCTTATAAAATTTATTCTCATAAGGAAAAAAGAGTGTAGTGTGATTTTGTGGAAAGAATAAGACTTCACTTGAGTTCATACATAATAATTTCATGTCCCCAAATTTCAATATCTGAGTTCCAGGCCGAAGATAACTCTGGTAGCATAGAGTTCTCACTATTTATTGACGAACATCGGAAGCCAAGATGGGGTTTTTTTAAAGTTGGGAGGTTCTTCTCATTGCACTCGGATAGTTTATTAAATACCGTTACTAAGAGGTACACATGTATGATAAGTTCTACAAATATGACTATTTGAAGTTGGAACTTTTATTGGTTTTAGCCATTGTATGTTTGGAAGGTTCTGTGTATGCCACATTCCTTAGCAATCATTTGATTTTGAGATGCAGATTTTTGAGAGGTTTCAAGCCTAATTCTAAATCGACGTGAATATTTCAGAAAGGGCCTATATAACTTCTACATTTAATACAAGATAGAATGGGATTTCAGAACTCTCTATTACTTTACTAATTTAAGGTCATGAAAGGCCCCCATAGATCCCCCTCTCCAAGTCATTTGAGACCGATTTTTGAAGCGTCGACGTGCCACTGAGAAGGCGCATTTTAGGCACGCTGTCTCTTTGTGGCTCACACGCGCCATCTTGAAATCGAAAGTGAATCTGCCGTCCTGGTTCAGGTCTTCAATTTATTTAAATAACATGGGTGATAGCGACGATGAATACGACAGAAGACGGGTAAGAGATAAATTTAGAGGGGAAAGAAGTGAATATGAGCAGCGGAGGCCGAGAGGTGACTACAGAGACCGGCGAGATTGGGGAGATCGAAGAGGAAGAGACAGTTGGAGTGGAGGAAGAGACCAAGGTTGGGACAAAAAGAGACAGTACTATGGTAGGGCTAGAAGAGACAGTGAAGGTGGAGATGGACAAATAAGTCCTCCAATCAAAAGGAGCAGAAGAGATTGGTATGCATCGTTTGTGAGAGTATAATTAATTAATTGTATTTAAAAGTCTAGGTAGTTAAGCTTTTTAGGCCGGTTTGATTTCATGGCATTTTTTGACCAGATTTTTGGTGCCAACGATCAAATATCTGGATGGACAAGAGTGCGAATAGAACTTTGATTTTCCCGCTTGATTTTGCATGCATCACATCCAGCATTTTCGAACTACTAGTTTTAAGTTTCATGTTTTTGTTTATCATCAATCTGTCTTTGTGCAATTTTTTTGCCCATGACAGCAATACAATTGATGACAGCATGACAGCAATACAATTGATACAAACCAGTGGTGGGAGACCATCCACATTAAAGTTTTGTCTTTCATCACAGCTTTTGGCAATAATTGTTTGACCCCCTCCCCCCTCCCACATCACAGCCTGTGTTTTCTTGGTCAATTGCGGTCATGAAAGGCCACATATGTGGGAGGCCTTTTTTGCACATTTTCATCAATTCAAATACAATTTTGTTCACCTCGTTATTGTAGAATATTTTTACTTTTGATTTTATTCACTTGTGTTCCTGTAGATGGAATTAAACATTGCCATAGATGGGAGAAGGTTTTCATAGTTTTATTTGTTTATTAAAATCTTAAATTCGGTTTCATCCTAAAAAAGCAATTAATTACAGCTTTGGGCTTTATCCCCTCCCCCCCCCATTACAGCCACAAGCCACAATAAAAGACAAAACCTAAATGTTAATGACCCCCAAATAAGATACATGAATGCAATCAATGCAATGCAATAAGATATACAGAGACCGGCACCAAAAAATCGGATGTGAAAGAGTGAACTTCTATTTTTGAAGGTTTATGCTTAGGACACAGTTGCCACGGAATCCAGACTGTGGCCTATTCAATTCAGGTGCAGGCAACTTTCGTCACAGTCAACAGCATTGGGCCATTGATGGCTGATACCCTTTCTCCTTTGAGAAATTTTTATCAGATTTACATAACCAATTTACACACTTGGTCTGTTTCACTATGAGATGAAAATAGTGTGTGACTGATAAGGTCCGTTGGTTTATACAATGCGTTTATACAATGCATTGCATGCTTCCATCCTTGGTGTTTTGAAGGATAAACATGTTAAAGACCTTACTGCCAATTTAGTAGATAAAGATGCATTGAATTGAAATTTTGTGTCTGATCATGGGGGCAAAGTGGGTGCTTTATCACGTTCCTTGTTGTTGATAAACAACCAGATGTTGTCCCTTGATGCAGTTTCTTATTCAAATCTTGCAATACCCGCAAATTGCTGTTTGATGAAAGAATCATTTGCTTTCTGAATTCTCAATTATACTGATCATATATATTGATAGTAAACCTGTTGATTATTTCAAGGCAATATCTAGTTTGACATTGTTTTTATGAAAGTTGAAAGCAAATAAGATCTAGATTATAGAATATTCAAAAGCTATTGCTGCTTGAAAGCTTTTTATAGTTTTTCTTTTCCTTACTGTCCCCTAAATATGCTTAAACTTCAAGTATTGTGAAGGTTATTAGTTTGTGCTCTATACAGAAAAAATTCTACCAAATTAACTACCCATGCACACCTGTTAATTGACCAATTATCCAAGACACCTCAAAAACACGCCAAGGGAACCGTATCAGCCATAGGCGCCGACTTTTGATTTTAGCAGGGGGGGCTGAAACTAGAAATGAAAAACAATTACATACCAATTTCTCTAAATTATCAGTTAAGAACGCAGTTTGGTTCTTTGATTAACGATGTATTGTATTCTATTCATTAAAAATAGATGAAGATACTATGCCTATTCGGGAAATTAAGCTAAAAAGCTATAAAGAGCAAATTTTTGAACTTTTCTCAGAGGGGGCTCAGCCCCCCCGTAGCAGTATCTAGGGGTGGCTCGAGCCCCCAAGCCCCCACGTAGTCGGCGCCTATGGTATCAGCATATAAGCAAACACCATACAGAGTAGTCTATAGTTGTCTGAAGATCGCATCAAGTCTTAAACTTTAAGTTACAACTAAATCCGTTGTGTTCTGTTATTAAGTTCAAGATTTATTTATCGTAATAGTTTGACACCTTTTATATATAGATATATATTTATATGGATTCATCATTATCCTGTGTAGGGATTCATCATATGATAAAGGATTCAGTGGGGGAATGGGACAATCTGCAATGTGGAGTGGTGGAAGAGGTCCTCTTATGCAGCAACACCAAAGTGGAGATTCTAACAAGCAAGGGTATGCTGTGTTGATACTTGATTTTTGTTTTATGAAAGTAAATATAAGGACTTCATATGACCATAAACATACTGGAGCAACAACAAAAGAATTGTTTGCCTAGGAAATTGTTTTGTTTTAATCTGCAAGTGAGAAATTTGTAAATTCATATATTTATGATTGATGATTTTCTTCATTGCTTCTAGAATGGGAGATGCTGGTGGTGATATGAAAAGCTCACAAGCACCTAAAATGATGACCTTCAAAAGTTTTCTAATGGCTCATGAAGACTCCATTGATGAAGAAGAAGCGGTTAGAAGGTATCATGAATACAAAACTGAATTCAAGAGGACTCAGCTTAGTGACTTTTTTGTTCTGCACAAAGATGAAGAATGGTAAGTTTTTTTTATATATATACTTCTGATATTTTGATTTGAGCAACTTAGATGTAAGGCAATTGTCTTTGCATATAGTATATGTCATTATATTGTATAGGAAGGCAAAAAGTTGTAATGGCCGGACTTTGAAAGATTTAACCCCATTGCAGGACCAATTTGCAGGAATCAACTCATGATATTTTTATGGTCAAAATGTATGGCTCAGATTTGAACCCTTTTTTAATACAAAGTAGATGCTTTAGTCTATTTGTGTTAAAGAGTATTATCATCATTTTAAAATACTTTTTAAAACATCCAATGTTTCCCCTGATTACGCATTGTTATACCACTATGAATTTAAATTTTCCTTTTGGATTGCAATCTTGTAATTACAGCTAACCCCTATTTTCTTTCCCATGTGATCTTTGGACAATTATGAATAATATTAACCCTTTTCATTTTACATGTTATTGACTTTGATAACATTTTTTCCTTTCATTCATCATGAGATGCATGGATTTTGCTGGTCCAGCTATACACTGGCATTTTTGAGTCCAAATTTGCATGAAGGGTCTAGCCCTTGTCAACTTAGTTTTATTTGTTTGGCAACCAAAACTCACACATGTTGGATCATGTACTGTATAATGATGAATTATTTGTATTCATTCATGTCATTTCTGGATCCAAATAGTTATCTGAAGGCCATTATTAACAAGCAAGTAAGTGGGTATGGTAGTCTTGATGGGAAAAAAGCAAACAGTTTTGTAAAGTATTTTTCGAAAAATTAAAACGGTATAATTTTTAGAAAACAAATTTCATCTAGTACAAGATTATTGAATTTTTTCTTGTTGCATCATGTGTCTTTTACCTGCATTTGTTTCACTAGAATTAATAAGATGAGATATCATATTTAAGTTTAAATTCTTAGTTGTATCATCATTGCTGCTTTTGGAAAAAAGGCAAAGCCTCCTTGATTTTAAGACAACATCTTATTTTACCATTTGCAAAATCAAATTCAGTGCTTTTGAAATGTGACTTTGCGGAACATTTATTCTGAGTTTTGTGATGATAAAAGTTTATTCTCTGTTAATAAGAATCATAAAATATATTACTTGCTGAAATGGATTTAACAGGTCTTTCCATAGACCTTAGCAAATTGCTTTAAATTTTATGCTATCTTTGGTTTGGCATTTTTTAATTTTTAAGGGCAAGAAATTTTTGTTGTATGAATCTATTCCTTGGGCAATGCCATTCCCTAAGTGTTAACAAAGGCTTCCAAAAGATACGGCAGATGTGATGAAAATTACCTCCAGTAAGCCTGTAAAAAAATACAGAGTGCTTCATTCACAAATATGTATCTCATGGTTAAAGCTACAATTTATTCTAGGCCAAGACTTTAAATTCTTGGTCTTTGTAAGTAGTTTGCTTGAAAATGGGATGCTACTGTTCTGTCTTTAATTCTTAGAAAGAAATGCTTATTCTCAATTCTCTCTGCATTTCATTCTGTACCACTAATCGCTGTGATGAATTTCTAGGTTTAAGAATAAATATCACCCAGTTGACTCAAAGATTCAAGACAAAGAGAAACGAGAGGCAGTCAAGAAAAGGCTTAGAATTTTCCTAGACATGCTCAATTCTGGTGTAATGGACACTTTCACCCTGGAAGGCAAAAGTTCAGATGCAATAATAAAGCTTTTAGACTCAGGTGAGTTTTGTCCTGGCCTATAATATATAGTAGATAAAATATAAGATATAATATATGATATATAATATATAATATATAAAATATAAGATATAATATATGATATATAATATATAATATATAATATATAATATATAATATATAATATGTAAATAATATATAATATATAATAAATAATACATAATACATAATATATAATATATAATATAAAATATATAACATATAATATATAATATATAATATATAATCTATAATATATAATTTATAATGAAAATGGTGAGTTACAATCAAATAAAGTAAAAAAAGAGAGCAGTGCTAGTATGATGCGATCTTATGCAGCTTGTCATGTTCTTAGAAGAGAAGGTCAGGAAGGCCGATTGTTTTTTTTATCCATGTAAAAGATATAGCTTGTAGTAAAATGACACAGTGGTGAGATTCTTCATTAAAAAGTTTTGGTTTTTTTATCAATAATGATTAAAATAAAAATGATAATACCAAAAAAAAGTTTTTTAAATACTGTAAGTGTGAACTTTGCTAAATTTAGGTATTTTACAGCTGACTACTTATCGTCACAATGTCTAAGGAAAGAAATAAAAATCGTTCAAAATTTTGGTAGTTCAGGCTTGTTCCATTCCTTGTCTCTGCAGCAAAAAGTGTAGTATGCTTGATGTAGTTGTCAATTTTGGAGCATATTAAGAAAATCGAAAGACAGAGAGGAGAAAACACCGAATGTACTTAAAGAGAGATTCATAAATCTTTTGATTTTTGTGTGATGTGTACATCTGAAGGTTTGTTACGAAGCTTACAGTAAATTCAAAATTGTACAAACATTCCTTTTGGAAATATAAGAATAGATCAGGCCTTGGGTCGTCCCCTGGCATATGATTATTCCCCGATGAGGGACTGATACTCCCCGTCGGGGGGCTACAGCCCCTCTGCCCCCTTCTCTGGCGCCACCCCTTTCTATTGATAATGGTTGTCTTGCGATCCCATCAGCCATTTTTTGTTCCTTTTTTGCAGTCGCCATACGTCTTGAAGGTGGCACTTCTGATGACTTGGCTGTTCTAGAGGAAAAGAAAGAAAATGCAGAAGGCGAGAAAGAGTCGGATATGAAGGAAGATTCGCAAGTAAAATGTAATATTTCAACGTTTTCTGTTCCAATTAATTGGGTGTTACCAGACCCTATTGTTCATAATTTATATGCATTTATAAACTATTTAAACACTATTGTTTCTAGCGGGGCTGATTTGAATCTCTAAAAAAAGTGATTTCGAACCTCTGCAAATTTTGCCTAATATTTCATACCCTCTGGCAAAAGGGCTTGAGAATTTTAAATCCTGTGCAGAAAACTGAATACACAGTGATCCACAGTTTCATTTGTCGAGTGGCATATGGTCTTGAAAAGTGGCAAATAGTTCTACCCAAGGTGGAAGGCTACACTCCCCCCCTGCTAAACTTTCACAACTGTTGTTTAGAACAAGCCTTTGTCTCGTTTTACTAGCTAACGTAAAGTTCTGCACACATCTAAGCACATTTAGAAAATTCAATTTAATTCTCTTGGCATAAAACACAGCGTTTTAATTTCACTTATTCGCCTCTTTCGGTATTTCAACGCAAAAGGTAGTTATTAATAACACAGGTGTTTGTCGGTGTCAAATTGAAAAAATGCCGTCAACAAGGAAGTAAATAATATCGTGAAAGCTTGTTGTGAATTTCAAGACGAATAAATAGCGCTCGATCTTAAACCATTATAACTGACTGCAGAAATAATTAAAAGCCGTAAAAACAAATATTTAGCCAAAGGATGAATTTATTAGGAGTGGTCTCCAAAACAAACTTAAAACGTTTTTTTGAGGAGTTTGGTCTTATTAATTTAGAAATTTTAATCAATTTTGGCATATTTTCCCGGCTTATTTTGCTCAAGCTTCGTTTTCGTTCTCATCAAAAGCTAAAAAACGCCATCAGCACTATGATGATTAGAATCCTCTTAAAAGTCACATTTGGTTTAATTTCATTTTTGCCGAGAGTGTTAAGGGTCTGTATTTACATACCGAGAGTGTACAGTATTTAGGGGCCAGTTATTTATAACTCTGGGTACGGGGGCAGGTTAAAATTTCTAAACCTTCTAAAAGTTTTGCACCCCTTCAAATTTTTTCTAAAAATTTTCATACCCCATTGAGAAATAAGTAACAATTTCATACCCCAGTTGCAATCTACAGTATTGAATTGTTATGTTTGTTAACAGTAATCACCTTTAATTAATAAGCTTGCTAGTGTTGCAGGAGAAATTGATATGAATCTGCCAGTTACTTCCTTTCCTAATGCCAGAAATACGACATTTGCCAGGATTTAGTAGTATTGTAGTATATAGACCTTTGCATTCTATTGAGTTGATTTTCTCCAGAATTCATCTTTGACAAAAAATTTCATACCCTTCCAAATATCTCCAAAATGTTATATACCCCCAAGTTTCCTTGGAATAGAAGTTTTCATACACTCCCCATTTTTAAAAAAATAATTGATTTCTTTGAGGTTAGGGCAAAGGCAACAGAATCAATTCAGCACATGTACAAGGGTGCCAGAGGGAGGTGTGATATCAGCCAGATTGAACCCTTGGTATCAGGTTGACGCTACTCTGGCTCCAAAATAGGAAAAGCAATAGAAACCGGGTTCTAAATCGACCCTGATATGAAATAAGGCCTCTGTATGAATATTTGTGCTAATTTTTTTCTTCATAAAAACGAGAAGTCGATATTAATTGTTCTTACCGACACAGCTACTCCTATTGCTTTTCCACTATGTAAATACAGCCATTCGAATGCAGCTTTCTTCGTCATACATGGGTAAAAGATCCGTTGTTTTGTACACCGTCTGTGGCTGCACCCTGGTATGTGCGAACCTGCATAGCGACCGAAGAATAAAAATTGAATTGCCTTTTGCTAGTAGCAGACTAAACACCAAAACTTTCAAACTTTCAATTTCCATTCCTCCTCTGTTATTAGGCATGTATATATGGAGTTTGACTTAATTCTGCATCCAACAATGTTTTTAATTTAGTTTGTGTATCAATTTACCAAACTTATGTCGGTGCTTTACATGACGATATCTTCATTTTATTTTTTTACAGCGGAGCAGCCAGTGTCGCCATCTTCTGTACCTCTGCCGCCTTTTCCATCTCCAAACAAAGACAGTAAAGAGGTAATTTGTACTAATTTAGCGTAGCTACCTATATATCCAATGTGACAACTTTTGTCTATATAGACAGAAAAAACCCCATGTTTGTGTACAGAGGAGGATCTCATTTTCATGTTTGGAATCTTCAGCCAGGATAGCGATTAATGCCCGCCACAAACCAGTATCCAAGCACACGCGCTATATTTCTCTTCGACAGGCGTGGTGCCAGAGGGGGCTGAATGTCCCTTACAAAATTATTATACGTATAACTATAAGATTCTGCTAGATCCATACCCCAAGGTGTTAAGGGCTATGGTTACCCCGGGACAAATTGGACATAAAGATGAATGAAACAATTTTACGAAAAAACAAAATAGGAGGAGAAAAATGCAAAGATACCTTAAATGAGACACAGTGGCTGTGACTGTGTAACGTTTAACGAGGTATGAGATATTCTAATCAAGTCGTGTATGAATTTTAAAGATAGCTAGATTATATGTTTATTCATTTCGTTGGAGATTTGACTAATGCTTTTTGTCAGGTAAAAACCGAGAAAAAGAGAAAGAAGTCAAAAGATTCGAGTCACGATGTGGATGGAGATGGTGGCAGTGAATCGGAAGGTACGCCAGAAAGAGAACCAGCTCCTCCTGGCGAAGATGGAAGTGTTCATGTAGAAAATGATGATAAAAGTGAGAATGAGCAGCAGATAGGTATGGTTTGAGTGATTTTGACAAATTGGTGTAATGGTTAGAATTGAGGAGTTTGATTTGATTTTGATTTGATTTTAAATTCTTTAGGCAAGGTGGGCACGTCAATCGAAGGATTGATTTACAGTGCGCCATTCTAATACTTACAATAAACAAATCTAAAAGTTAAATACATCAATTAGATCTAAAAATTAACTAATTATATTTACAATACTTCCTAATGTACAAGTTAAAATAGTATTAACTGAAGCAGGCGAGAGACAACTAGCACTCACTGCTGACTCCACCGATACGTTTTTTGAATAATTTATGTTTTGAGAAACCATCTTGTTTCGCCGCTGCGAATCCTAGCCCTGACCATTGATGAGGATAGTATCCTTTAACAAAGGTACGCCTCCCTCCTACCCAGGAGTATAGTTCTGCGCGCCGTCTGTGGCTGCATCCGTCTATATGCGGTTACGCATAGCGACCGAGAAAGTGTTGAGTAGCTATTGATAGGCTCTCCACGAATTGTCTGCCTAGGGAGTGAAATGAAAGTAATTTATGATTACCCAGGTTGAGACTTGAATAGGCTAAGTGATGTTTTAATCCCCTGCATAAACAGTATCCGTACCATGGCAAGAAAAAACGTTGAAAAAGATGAAATATCGCTTATAGATTCAAATAGAAGTCAATTATGCCAAACACAACGCCTTTGAAACTATATGACATGTGTTTCACTGGCCTACACCGTAAAGCAAAAAGCAACTTTGTCTTCGTGGGATGAGGTTTTAATGAAAGGCTTCAGGATTCACGATATTCATGAACTTTCTCAATTACTCTTATCCATGATTGTAGTACATGTGATACTTGATCTTAATCGATGTTGTCTGATAAAATTCTTTGTTTCTATCAGCAATGGATGCGTCCGTAAAAACTGACGAATCCACACAACAAGAAGAGGAAGAAGCGGATCCAGGCCCGCCTGGTGTGGACAATCCGGACGATGAACAGCCTCCAGAAGCTGCCAAGGAAAGCAACGGAAGTGAGTGCTTTTATAATTATATCCAGTGAATGCAGCACTATTTATAAGTATATGCATTGTTTATCATTGTCATCTCTTTTCTACGTATTATTTTAAGTGCCCTAAAGTATCGAACTAATTAATCTAGGAAGCTTTCAGTATTTGTGTCAAAGAATCATCCGAGACAAGTTTCTTTTATCGGAGAGTCATCAGGCATAGGTAGAGCACTTGTCTCGTTTGTGCCATATAATCAGGGTGGTGTGACTCATCAGATAACGGGAAATTTTTTCCGTCATCCCAAAAAATTCTACAAGTAAGGGCGCAAGAGGCTTGTAAGTTACCCACTTAGGTTCCTTGCAATTACTTACATTGATAGTTACTGTAGAGCACAAGGGAAAGTAAATCAAAGTCAAAGAGAAGGACATTAAAATTAAACTTTGCCCCTGGCATTCCACAGGCTATTTTGCCACGATGCCTTTGCATATATAAGCAGTTAGACATCTAGGAGTTTTAACTAAATTTACAATCTTGCCGAAAATATTGCTTTGTATGTAAATTTGTGATCTCTAGTTTCATATCTTTGCATGTTGCTTCAGTCGTCTGATTAGGACATACCGAGACTCATAAGGATGCATACCCATTGCTAAAGTTCGTTTTGTTATATACCTGCTTCCCTCTGTAGCCACAACAAAAGATCCTGATACGAAAGAAGATAAAACAGATGGCGCGAAGGGAAAGGCGAAAGATAAGAGCGAGAAGAAGTCAACCAAAAGAGACTGGGAGAGAAAGAAGGGAACTGGCCTAGGTGCGTTTGTGTCAACCATGCGTGGTGAAGGCAACGAAGATTCCGATTCTGATTCGGAATCAGAATCAGAGGAGGATGAAGAAGAGGAAGAAGGTGAAGAGGTAGGGAATCGAGATAATTGTAAGAAAGCAACTGTGCATTCATGGAAAAGATAGGGGAAAATGGGTGATTATACGTCATGTTTGAGAATTCCAGGGATCTCGTGACCCGAGAACACTAAAAATAAATCTAAATAAAGTTTATTTACGACAATTTTTAAGTAAGTTTATTCTCAGAACTAAGGTTCAGAAGCTTAAAAAGCCGGTGATCTGTTCCAGTTTGCAATTGCCAAACAGGCACTTTTCCTCGGGGTTGTTTGTTTGACTCCCCAAGCAGTTTTTCATTTTATTGAATTTCTAGAAACTTGAGCTTTTGCAGCGTTTCAAAGCAATTTGTAATTTGCAAATTTCTACAACATTTTGTGTCTATGCCTACATTTTCTTTGCCCATAAATGTTTCAGTGATTTTACAGTTCGCAAAATAGTAAGTAGCTTTGATGGGAGCTTCTCAGTTATCTACCGAGCGATTCCAGCTTTTCTAAAGGTTTTTTAATGTTTTTTCATAGGCAAAGAAAGAAACTATAGCAAACAAAGAAAATTTAGAAGAGAAAAAGGTAGAGGAACATGAGGAGGAAACTGAAGAGGGGAAAGAAATGGAACAGAGGCAGCTTCATAAAACTCTGTCTCTTTTCATGAGGAGTGTGCCGCCAAACATTTCGAAAGCTGATATTGCCGCGGTAGGATTGTTTCGTTCGAATTTACTATTATCAAGGTAGTTGACTTATCGACAGAATAAAGTTGTAATCAACCTAATGTTGCGTGGGTAGAAGCATTTGATTTCCAATTGCTTATCAATATTTGATGGTCATGTTGTACGACAGAATTGCAATTGTCTTGAGATGTATTTTGAATTTGAAAGATTAGGCTACTTACCTTTAATCTACTCTACTGCAATTCAATTTGGGCAAAGGAAATGGTGCAATCATTGTCTTTCAAGAAAAGAACTTGAACATCTCTTTCTTATACTCCTTTCCTTGAAGAAGCTTGCTGAAGACCTTCTGTGCTTTAATAGGAAAGGTGCAATTAAGAACTTCGTCCTTGCCTTTTTAGAGGTAAATCCTGCCTCTATTTAAAAAAGGAAATCGTTCTGACCCAAGCATGTAAAAATGCTGGATGGAGAGGTAGAACTTTAAAAGTAAGGCTAGTAAACATCACGATCAGTGATAAATAGTTTTTACTATTGGAAAAAGATAGATATAGGCATTCAAGATTCAGCTTCCTACGTAGCTGACACTTGGTTCGAGATTTGTTCATGTTTGAAACAGGAAAGCATTCAGCGTAAATACAAGAATGCATTGACCAGAATTTTAGACATTTCTGCATTATATTTCAAACTGCAAACATTTTCCTTAGGTTCTTGCTAAAACTTCTAATGCCAGGTTCCCAAGGAGTTTTTCTTTGACAGAAGACTACTTTCAAACATTTCATTCCTCTGCAAAGGATTGGAAGCTACTGATCTCCTAGCAAGACCTGGATAATACTAACTAATAAAAATGTGATGAAAATGCGATATTAACTCTCGAATCGGTCTTATTCAAGGAGAAATTTTCAAACAATTATTGCGGACTATTTTGATCAGCGTCAAGTGAAAATTGACCATGCTGAACAAAATTTTGTTTCTACTGCTATAACCTGTGAAGTTTTCATTTAATTTAAATATTTCATTAATCTCGTTAACATAGATTTGCAAGCGGTATCCAGGTTACTTACGAGTTGCTCTTGCTGAACCAAGTCCAGAAAGAAGGTAGCTTTCTTATTTCTATATATCTTGTAGTATTTGGACAAGGTATTGCAGTGCAAAAAAACTAAGATTACATACTTCACGATACCGCAAGGACGTCACTGTTTAATGAAGGCCACGATGCCTAAAAGATAAAAGAACTTTACGAAAGAATTGCCAAACCTTGCACTCATTCATCGTTTTTTATCTTATACCCGAGAAAGGCTTGTTTGAACGTACCTGCTGTTTTAAATGTGATGATCATCATGGTTTAGGGCAAAATGCCTGCATCCTTTTATAATCTGTTTGAATGTTTGATATTTTGTAGGGGGGTAGTTGATATACTAATAAGGGGATAACTTGGCAAAAAATAGTATGGGATTGATAGTTGATTGAAATTGAGGAGTTCTATCCACAAAATCGTAGTTTTACCCACCCCCCTCCCCACTATACGGCATTTAACAGTATCAAGCTTTTAATAAGACTGCGCTTCCCCCGTAGAGTTTGGCTTTGTATATCAATGCTTTGATTCTCTGCATATATTGCTTACATTAGCAATTACGTTTTTGTTGAAGAAAAATTGTATATACTTATCAGTTTTCTAAGAAATTTTTATATCAAAGACTTTCTTGCTTGGACAACATATAACTGTGTAATAAAAATTTTTGTTTTAATTCTGAAGTCCGTAATGCATGTATAAGCCCTGAGAAAGACGGCAAAATAGTCTCTTTATTGTCATTAATGTATGTCAGCAGAACAGCGCTCCTTGGGGAAATTCCTGTCGATCAGTGACGCAGCATAGCTGACAGTATCTTTTATCATATTATTGGAGTATCCCCCTCTGAGACATTAGTCTGTTATCTGTTATAGTCTAAAGCTTGTGTTTTTCTTACAGCTTTTATCGAAGAGGTTGGGTAACGTTTGATAACAGTGTCAACATCAAGGATGTTTGTTGGAATTTAAGTAATATCAGGGTAAGCCAATTCGTTCAGTAGTTTTTATGAATGAAAGAGAGATTGCAGGTACTGTATAAAGTTTTCAACGCCAACTGCATCTTGGTTTTATATGCAAGACGAAGAAAAACATTTCACATGACCGGGCCTTTATTTTTAAACTTTCTGCGATGCAGCTGTAGGATCTCTAGATCAAACTGTAGCAAAAAACGCAAGTTTATGTGTCTGACACAGGTCCAGCACAAGACGCAAAAACTATTTGAGAGAGTAGACTAGGGGTTGGGGGGCTTTCGGGGTGGTGGAAGGTTGTGGTGGTATATGTTATATATGGATAAAATGTATGACAAAATATGGGAAAAGGAAGAAACCCCGCCTTTATTTTGCAATGTCCAAAGCAAGCAAGTAGGCAACTTGTTTCGCTCAGACTGGGGTTTTTGCAGCTACCAAGCTTATGTAAGCCTGTAGCGCTAATGCCTGTGAAGCATGCTGCTAACTCTTCCATTCATGCATGATTGAAAATCATGCCCCCCCCCCCTTAAGTAAATGATAAATAACTGTCTCAGAATTATTATGCTTTATTTATAGCGTCTAAACTAGATAACGCCTAAGCCACTAATTTTGAGATTTGAATAGTTCTAATCATATATATTGTATGTAACATACAGCTTCATATTTTTATTGCTTTATTCTATAAGTAATGACCGCTGGGTAGACGCAACCGTTTGGTCTTGAAGGTATTGCTCCAATTGCATTGAATAATAGTTAACTCATGTAGCTTTTCTTGTAATATTTTATTAAAGTCAGCTGAAATTAAAAAACGCATTTATAAAAGCCCATAATGCTGAAAGGACACAATAACAAGGTCTTGCGGATTGAACTGTTTCTTCCACAATTTTGAAAATGAGGGTTGTCATCCATCTTCATCAAATCTTTCTCTTCTTTGTGTCAGTTTGCACTTCAGCTTAATGGATACTCCTCCGCTTTTCTTGTTGTTTAACATAACCTGCACAGTTGTCTTCGCCATCGCCAGACTTTTTCTTTTAATATAATATAATATAATCCAGTGTTATGTGATAAGTATCAGATTACGGTCAATTGACGTAGGAAAACCCGCTTAATTATGCGACAAAACTCAGTTTTTTTGCGTTTTATCGAAATTTTTGCTTCCAGATTAGTCTTATTATCGATGGTCGAAAAATTTGTAACAGGATCGTTAATTTATATTATTGTATGTAGAGAGTCGCGGTTTTACTCTGAGTTTTCAATGCGATATCTAACCCAAGTCTAGATAGATATCGCTGTATGTCTTTCCAAATAATTGCTGCGAAGATCAACTGAAAATAGACTTGATCGAAGTCTGTGCGTAGAAAGTGTTATTAGAATGTCATTCCATCTGCAGTAAGAAGCGAAAGGACGATGCAGATAAAGAACAAGAAAAGTTTCTAATGCCTCCTCATTAGTGCTTCTGTTTATAAAGACCAGACGTTGGAGCATCCCTTACGAAAATAAACTAATTCTTAAACTCTCTCTCCCCCGCGTCAATTTTGACTCGAAAGAGCTGCAGCAAATTTTTAATACATCTCCTTGGTATAAATCAATACTTGTACGATCAACAATCTCTACGGTGGGAGGTTTATGCCAATTTCTTCCAATATTACTTGGGGTAGAACAATTTTGCAACCTATTAAAGTAGTATTCTAACTTGATGAAATATTTTATTACAATGGGTGGTCAGACCTATCTGTCGGGATCTGAGTATGTGTCATCGTCGTTATTTTACATACAGTTGATATCCTAGTGAACAACCAGGATTTCTCCTTTTTCGGTCCAGACAGGAACATTTTTAATTTTCCAATAAATCGATCATACATTCATACAACATACATATTTATATGTTCCTGTGTAACGCAGTTGATTGGTCGTTTGACTCCGATTGTAGTGAGCGTGAGTTCGAACCCAATGTTCGAGAAAAGTTACAACTGGGCAGCACCCTTATGGGTAGTATTTATACTCCATATCAGCACTTGCCTAATTGAGTGAACGAATATATATGTATTTATGTATGTATGTATCAAGCCATATCCTTTTTAAAAACGCACGAGTTAACTTTTGAATGGCAGAACATGGTTCGTATTTACTGTTTTAGATCAAAGATTGTGAGCTGAATCCAGTCGTAAATCGCGATCTATCAAAAAGAATTCGTCCCATTTCTGGAATTACCATGGCCAAGCAAGTTATATGCTTTGACATTCAGTTCTCTGCAAAGTTAGCAAAAGCATTAGACGAAAAGATTACCTTGTATTCAAAAGAGGCAGATGTGGAGGAGAAGGAACAAAATGACATGGAAATTGATGTGAGTTTTATGTTTCGTTTTATACCTGGAATTATTTTTTGTTCTTAACGAAGTCAATTGTTTTTTTGTTTGTTTGCAATATCAAGGTATTTCCAAGGAGGAACAGAGCTTGTGTTTTTAATTCTTTAATGGTTGTATTTGGTATTTAGATTTCGTTGTTCTTATGATTCATAAGTTGTTTAAAGGGTTTTCGCGCCTAAATATTTGAAAATGCACTGAAGAACTCCTAAAGTCAATATTCAATGACCATGGTTCAAAGGCAGCAAATGAATGGTCATGCAGTTTAAAGTTCATGCATCTGAAAGGTTATGCAAGGTGGCAGCTTTTGAAAAGGTTCTTAAGAATGGTTCAATATTTTAAACAGGATCTTTTCTTAAACAGTTTCATACATTGCCTGGCCATAATTTGGAACTAAAATTGATTTTTGCAATCTTTCGTTTCGACGTCAAAATGCCCCGTTTTGATTTCATAACAGAAACCGATCCAGTTGAGTTTAGTGAGACTTTTATCTAAGGAGTGTTTCCGTTTTAAAGTTTGTCTTGGGTTGCCTCACGTGTTTATCTATTTGTATCAGGAGAATATTCGAGCATTAAGTCCCATTTGTATTGGGTTATGTTATAGTTTACTTTTTTATGCACTAATTATCTAGAGTCATAGGAACTATAAGCAATAGACGTATGGCTTGCAGCTGCGAACCAAGTTGTTGGACATGAAAGAAGTTGAATCCCCTCTCACAAGTCATTTTTTTTCTCAAATTGCGAGGCAATTAGGATTTAACAGTTCGCTTCGGAAAACCGTGACTCCTGAACTCCGCAGGTAAAATTTAAGAGGCCCTTTGCAGAATTACTGCAAATGTGCATTTTATTTGAAGCTTACGCTTAAGTGATGCTAGGCCTTGTTAGATGTATACTAAAAATCAGTGCGCCACAATGGTTTCGCGTTGCGCAGTTAATCAAAATATTACAATCTGATCCACCGCTACCGCCAAGACACTCTATACCGAAGATCTTAGGATTAGACCTGATGGAAACTTCGTGTAGGTAAATTGCTCTAGACAGCGACTGAAAAAATCGCTGAAAATGCCTTTGTTAAACTCCTCAAATGTTCTCTTTTACAACAGCAAGAGGCAATCGAGGAGAACGGCGAAGAAAAAGGGACTGGCGAAGGTGAAGTTGAGCAAAAGTCAAATGTGAGTGAGCTGCCGCTACCTGATGAAAACCCCTTGCTAACAAACCTCCCTCAGACAGATGACGCTGCTAGTGAAGAGGAAGGGGAACAAGTTGGAAATGAGGAGGAAGGGGAAGTGAAAACAAAAGCGGTTGATTTCACGCGCGATAATAATCTTATGAAGGTAAACTGTTTATTGTTTTATTGTTTATGTTTCAAGTTTGTATAAGGTTCTATGGTGTAGCTTCACTGTTAAGCAACCCCTACAAAGTTTGTACCAGGCCCTAATTCTCCCCCTCGAATACCTTCAGGAAAAAAGCTTGTAATGAATCTTGGTTAATACCGTCATAAAATGTGCTTATGCATTCTGGGTCGCATTTGTATATCTAGGAAGAGTCTGCTCATCACTCCCAATGTTTTTTAGGGGAGGGGGAACCAATTGCTTGTTGTTGTTTCAAGAAAGAAGAAAGAAAGAAAGAAAGAAAGAAAGAAAGAAAGAAAGAAAGAAAGAAAGAAAGAAAGAAAGAAAGAAAGAAAGAAAGAAAGAAAGAAAGAAAGAAAGAAAGAAAGAAAGAAAGAAAGAAAGAAAGAAAGAAAGAAAGAAAGAAAGAAAGAAAGAAAGAAAGAAAGAATGAAGGAAGATGGAAAGAAAGAAAGAATGAAGATGGAAAGAATGAAAAGGAGAAAGAAAAACAGAAACAAAAGAAAACAAGTCCTGTTTGGTAGTCTTTTAATTCTGTTCTGATCTGTTCCTATCACCAAAGAAGAACTTTCCTGCCTAAAATAGTGAATATTGGAGATAATAATGATTATTAGTATGTACACTGCCTTGTAATTATAGAAAGATGCAGGCATTTGCATTTTTCTTAATTATTTTCTGCAGGCCTGCAAAAGGTGAAAGGTTGTTTTCACATGGAATTTTTCATCTAACATAATTAATATTAGGACGGTGCTCATATTCAGCATTCTAAGAGACAGATAACTAAAATCGTGATAGGTTTATTGGGGTAGTACAGAAAGTACAGTACAGACTACATTGAAAAGACTGCGTTGGATTTAGACGACTTAAGACAAAAAGAACAGTCATTTAAACTGCACGAAGTCTTATCACTGTCAAACTCTGGTTTGTAGAATTAATAGTGTAATGCCATTTTGTATTCTACCAGGCCCTGGACAAACTTGTAATGTATTTGCGAATCGTTCACTCAATTGACTATTACAATGGGTCCGATTATCCACATGAAGACGAGATGCCTAATCGATGTGGGATTCTACACGTGCGCGGTGAAAAGCCGGAAAAGGCCAGTTGCTCTGAGGGTTTGTACCGTCTCCTTTATGTTACTTTTTTTTTTCGGCTTCACATATTTACATCCTTTACGTCTTTGTCAAACCATTATTTGATGTAAGGAACTGGGTGTGTTCTTCATTACTAATTTTGGAATCTATCCATGCAGAAGCGCACTACCCAGATTTGTCTAGAAGGAAAGAGGTCACATTTCTCACATAAGCTCTAAAACCATGCAAGGAATAAGTGGATGAGCGGGCACTGATGACCAAGCAAGTAGCCAATCATAAGCACTACTCCTTCACCCACGTGATTTTTCCCTGCTTCTTGGATATATATATATATGGATATATATAACCATTCACCTTTCTGTGTAGCTAACTGCTTTGTGTCTTTTGGTAATTAAGTTGAAAGGACTAAAAAGACCACTAGAATGTAGCTGTTTCTATTTGTGAGATGATAGCATCAATTTGGCAGAGGCATAGACAACACATTACAACCCTGCCTGGATATCTTTTAAAACAGACTCTTCCTAGCCACGGAAGAATGTTGCTGCTGGAACGTATATTTTTTCTTAAAAAAGACACTGGGTCACACATCCGTGATAACAACGTTATGACTTGAATGGATTAGGGCCTAATCAGTATTTACCAAACACTTCATACTCGCAGAATTGTCAATCTCGTACTTTGAGATTTCAATGTTACTTTTTTATCTAAAAGTTGGAGAGTCTTTATTACTTAAGTGGTATATTTCTTTTTCGTTAGTTAACGACTGGCAGACGAATACCAAACAGAAAATGAAGCATTATTTTGAAAATACAGACGAACGTCTTGGTGATGAGGAAGTGCAGAAACTCGGAAAGAAAGATGTCAAGGAGTATCCTTTCGTAATTTGGGAATGTTGTTTTGTTTTGATTTTTTATTTTCAGTTTTCTTTTTGTCATAAAACAAGACTAATTTGTAAAACACAATGAAAGGTCTTTTACTCGAAAATTCCTTTTTTACCCGTGTTGGTTCTCTTGTCCAGCGACTAAGGATTAGAAACAATTTTGAGACAGTGAACGTGCTGATGTTATATAAACCACTAGTTGGGAACAAGACCAAAATAAGCCTCGAAACTATGATCCTTAATGCACGTTTTCCTGCACTATTTCAGAGAAATCTGTATTGTTCTTTGAAATAATCAGTTTCTAATAAACTGTTTATTTGTAAGTTTTGAAGACGGAATGGGTTCTTTGTTTTCTAAAATTAAGTTCATTAGCAAATCACGACTGTTGCATCCCTTATGGCATTGGTTGAGTCTAATTTAGTGTCATCAGCGCCAAGAGTGACTCCTCCTTTAGCGCTGGTAAAAATCGGAATAAAAGACGCACTTCATGTTGAAGGGAAATGGAATTGCCTTTTAGAAAGCACATTTCAAATCCAGTAATGTTGAAAGAATGATTCTAAGCTGAATCAGTGATCCTAAAGCTGACATAAGGAATTCGATAACGACCTTGCTCAGCCTCTGCAGAGCAATGACGTCAGCTCGCTACGTATTCTGATTGCTTATCTACGATTTCCAGTGGTCGTGATTCACTTCGTTGAAGGAAAAGATCGCTCCATAATGACCTTAAATGACATTTTCCTATGATAACAAGGTCTCTTTTTCGAAGTTGCCCAATCTTGAGAGACCCATTTTGCCCTGAATATGTTGTAAAGATATTCATATATTTAAGATTTCTCCTTAACATTTTCTCAGTGAAGTGGATACCTTTATAGAATCGAATGCGTTAGAGCTTGCTAAAGATAAATGGCTTTGCCCGCTAAGTGGTAAGAAGTTCAGGGCCAAGGAATTTGTAATCAAACATATACACAACAAGCATTCAGATAAACTAAAGGCGGTGAGATTAGAAGTAAGTCGAAATGTATCTTCATTATTTCATAGTTCTTTTAGTACTTTGAAGGATCTGCCAAGCACTTAACTGCTTTCTTAAAAAGGGCCTAGGTGCATCTCTATTAGCATAAGTTAAATTCAAGTCAGGAGAAAGAGGGCACTTTTCTTTGCTATAAGAAATTTCTCATTACTGTCTAATCGGACACCGTTTGTTGTAGTAAACGTTGGTTTAAACGACATAGGTTACGGAAACATCCTTTAAATCCACACTATTCAAATCGACACTATTCTAAGTCAACACCATTTTAAGTCAGCACGATTAAAGTCATTAGTCTTTAAGTCAATACAATTCTTAGTCACAAGATACTACCTTTCATTTCATTATGAAATTTGTAAGAAAGACCAAATGCTCAATACAACTTAGTGTATTTAGAATCAATTTTTATTGGAAGCTTGATCCTGATGGAAAAACGCATGCGAAATGAAATCATGTGCGTTGATAGATTAGCTTTTTTTGAGAAAGCAGCCTCAACCACATCACATCTGGCTCGGCAGTTATTACACACATTGTTACTTTTGTAAAGATAGGATGAAGGGAATCAATGTAAAGTATTTGGTTTGCAATTATTATCTAGAGCCATAGGACTTTGCAAGCCATTGATGCTTGGCTTGCAGCTGCGAGAGCCAAGTTTCTGGAAAGTAGTTAAAGGGAATGTTGGATGATCAACATTAAAAATTTAAATTTAAGTCAATGGTCAAAGGGCATTTTGCTAGTCACAATTAATATTTATTAGGATGTGTAGCACACTGTCTCTCATTAAAATTCATGATGAAGATTCAAATGAGCTTATGCATCATAGGGTTATGGAGTACGCTAGTTTAGGTTTCTACAGTTCACCGTTCATTTACTTGACAGCCTCGTAAACATGCCTGCCTCTTACATTTAGTAGTGTAATCAATCATCTGTATTACACGATAGAAACGGGTAGGTCACAAAGTGAGAAATCGGTCAAATTCTCACCGACCATGATTTGATGCACTTATATTACAATAATATTTCATAATAAAAAGAGCAAACTTAACAATTGCATGACTTAAAATTGCTGAAATTTAAAAACTTTTTAAGAACAAGTCGAGACGCGATCTTCGTCAAGTTTTGTTTATGTTGACCTTTTTTTGAGGGATTTTTACAAATTAAAACCTGTGTAAGCTATGCACTTGGTCGATATGCAATCTTAGATTCGTAGGCAGCTTTGCACTGTGGTTGCTTTGCAATCTCAGATTCTTAGGCACATATGCACTGTGGTCGCTTTGCAATCTTAGAATCGTGGGCAGCTTTGCACTGTGGTTGCTTTGCAATCTCAGATTCTTAGGCACATATGCACTTGGGTCGATATGCAATCTTAGATTCGTAGGCAGCTTTGCACTGTGGTTGCTTTGCAATCTCAGATTCTTAGGCACATATGCACTTTGGTCGCTTTGCAATCTTAGAATCGTGGGCAGCTATGCACTTTGGTTGCTTTGCAATCTCAGATTCGTAGGCAGCTTTGCACTTGGGTCGATTTGAAATTTCTGATACGCAGGCAGATCTGCATTTGGGTCAATTACGAATAGTTCAGCTTGTATCACTTTTATTAAAGCACAACGCAGAATTTTTTATCATATAGATTGTGCTTGTCTTCGTGTCAAGGGTTTCTATGGTCTGAGAAAAGGCCTTAGGGATAGTTATTGAAGACAATTTGGAGTACGACACCACATCTATAGCACGCATGATTTCCTTTTTTGCTCCATGCAAGTGGATTGAGTCGCCAGACCCACGGATGGTTGTGCATTACACGACTTGGGCTTTTTTTACAGTTCCTTGCAATTTAGACCACGTTGGTTGTTCCGTTAGGGTTTAGATAAGTAGATGATGAGAATAGCCATGTGGAGGTTTACAAGCAAGTGCGAACGGAGAAATTTGGCAGCTTTGCGCCAGTTCTGTTGCTCCCAGCAACACTCCTGATATGAGAATCTAAGAATCGGTCGATCGGTCGATAATTCAATTTCTCGTGATTTTTATGGTGCAAAAACCTTCAACGCTTTTTTAGATTGGAAGCGTGCGGTGACATTATTTTCCGCAGTTTTCGCTCTGGTTTAATTGTGAGATCACTATTTTTCGTTTTGGCTTCTGTTCACCACGATATGACTTTGATTTAGTTTCATTTGTATCTTGTATTCGATGTTTAGTTTATATGTAATTTATTGTGTAAATGTAGTTTAATTGAAGGTGTTTGTAGTGGAATTTTAAAATATGAAAACTGAAACTGAAACTGATGTCGGGTACCCACGACGGTTGCACTTTCAGCAACAACAACAAAGAATCAATGATTTTCGCATCCCAGCATGCGTAATGCGATTAGCATCGCACAGCAGCCCAATCCCAAAGAAAAAACATCCCTTCACAACAGTCAGTTAGGAGGGACAGACAAATGTAAACAATGGAGTATTTGTTTGGAGTGTCTTATCTTAAATCAGTTAAAAACAAAGTTTTTGACTTTATGGCATCAATTATAATCTTCTCCATTCATCTTTTCTTCTACGGAGATTTGAAAACATGCATCTGGACTACATTTTCTTTTCGTCGGGGAAAAAGGGATTAAATTTCTCTGCATATGCATGTTTTCTTTGTTTTCATAGCATTTCAATATTTTATAAATAACAGATTTAAAGAAATGTTGGCAAATGTTGCCAAACCGGAATAGGAAAGTTTGAAACATTGCATTTCTTTTTTATTTGTGAAATCGTTTACCATTATAGAAGTATTTGATTTTGTTTGTTGACTACAGTCATGATGTTGTAGTCCTCCTGAAATCATCTTTGCAGTGTTGGATAGTAGAGCGTTAGTTAGTAGTTCTCCAGTATTAACTGCGATGCATTGTATACCATTTATTGAATCCGTTGCTCCAGGGGGTTGTGGCTCCAAGAATAGATCCGGGAAATCTGATGAGAAGGGGACCCATTCATCTTTGGACACTGCATTTACCGCCCTAGTCAGTAAAGCTGGAAGGCAGAAGAGGAGAATGAAACGATGAACATGTACCAAATCAATGAAGCAATGAAATGTTTTTGAAATGACTGCATATAAAAGAAGTGAACTGCAATTTTAGCGTTTCTTCTTTTTCTCATTTCTTTTTTGCACCACTTTTGTGCCTTTTAGCCGTTACAATTTCTTTATCAAGGTGTTTTGTTTGACCTTGATTAATTTCAACTTCAATACTAGTTTTTCGTAAGAAAGTTGCCACTCCTGGCGTCTCATTTAATTTAATTAATTGCACATTCTAGTTTAAAGGAGAGATAATTTAAACAACATTTTCGACACATCAACTTTCGTCATGAATTTTACAAACTTCACGAAGAGGACCCACCGGGAAATGTCCCGGTGTCCCGCCTGGCCACAACGCCCCTGCGTTGCTCACAGATATTAGATAAAAATATAACTTTACAAACAACGCAGAATGAACGAACTGCGCAATACGCAGGAACAAAATATAAGGGAAAGTATTCTCATGCCCAGTTGAAATATGACTTGAAAAATGACGGCACAGAGGATACGGAACATTTCTTCAGATAGTGCTGCCACAAACTCTTTACGGCAGTTACTTCAGAGTCTTCTCGCTGTGTCAATGCTGTGCTTGAAGTGTATAGTATCTGGAGGGCTCAGACAACCAATATATTGCAAATTCTCCTGTACGGAAACACAAATTTGCCCTCGGAAGCTAAAAAATTTATTCTGAATTTAAACATTGCGTACATTTTTGAAAAAAAACGCTTTGTTTAAATGTTACTGTTTTCCCCAAATAATTTATTTATTTACAGTAGGCTAGTATGAAATAGCTATCTATACACAATTAATGTACGAGCTAGTTTAGGCCTAACAGCAATTACCAGTAGAATGAAATTGATATGGAAATACTCTTTGATAATGTCCTTTTTTGACATTATATGGTTTAAACCAACATGCTGCCAAGTCTCTATAGCAGACGCTTCTTTATGCTACTATATGGGAAAGGCTGTATCCAAATTGTTTAAGTTATATTCAAAGTATGGACATAAGCGCTAACGTTAAGTTTTTATTTTTTTCTGAGTTCCGGCCTATCGCGCATTTAGCTGCAGGACATTGTGGCGAAGCTCATCCATATTTCGTATTGTTTTCAAGGTTGAATTTTTCAACAATTATCTTGCGGACCCAAAGCGGCCTCAGTTTCCGGAGTCAAACCCTGGCAAGTCTGGCTCAAGCAGCGGACAATATCAGCACCCACAGCAATCACTAGGTCCTGGAATGGGATGGAACCCACGAGGTCCTGTTGCCATGTATGGAGGTGGGTCTTTGTTTTATTTAGATTACTGTAATTAATGCCTGCAGTATATATATTTTTAATGTATACGGGTAGATTGGTAAGTCTTCGTTTAACTGTTTTCTTCAAACTTCTAAGTTCCTCGTTATCTTTTTCTTGTTAGGCCACAACACAGAAAAACGAAGGACATTTTCTTGTCTTTTACCCTCTACTCTTCAAACCAATCTTAGCTTGTTACAGGCTACAGTTATATTTATATCATTGCTTTTTGATGAAAAAAAACGGAGATGGCAAGGGTAGAATCAGTGGTCAATAAGAGGGAAAGGTGTAGGCTGAATGATGTTGAGAGGAATGTGGTTATGCGCGTGTATGGGGAAATAGAAGAAATCGTGAAGTGTTAACAGATGTTAATGCATGGTAGAGAGAAAAACAGGTTGCTGAATGAATGAATGAATGAATGAATGAATGAATGAATGAATGAATGAATGAATGAATGAATGAATGAATAAAAGAAAAAATTGTGCGAGGGCACTACAATAGAAATAGGGATTATGGATAGGGATAGGGCGAATCATTTAGCTTATACTAAGAAAAACCACACTGGGAAGAGGAACCAAATTCTCGTGATTATAATTCAGCGGGAAAGATTGTAATCTACACTGTATGCTTTCCAACTCGGAAGACCATATGGCGGTTTTTCCTAAGCCCCTGGTGACTGCAGTTAGAAAGGAAGAAGAAAAGAAGGAGAAAGGGGGGAGAAAGGAAGAAGAAAGGAAGAAGAAAGGAAGGAGAAAGGAAAAAGAAAGGAAGGAGAAAGGAAGTAGAAAGGAAGGAGAAAGGAAGAAGGAAGGAAGAAGGAAGGAAGAAGAAAGAAGGAGAAAGGAAGGAGAAAGGAAGAGGAAAAGAAGGAGAAAGGAAGGAGAAAGGAAGAAGAAAGGAAGAAGAATAACAGGAGAAAGGAAGAAGGAAGGAAGAAGAAAGGAAGGAGAAAGGAAGAAGAAAGGAAGGAGAAAGGAAGAAGGAAGGAAGAAGAAAGGAAGAAGGAAGGAAGAAGGAAGGAAGGAGAAAGGAAGGAGAAAGGAAGCGGAAAAGAAGGAGAAAGGAAGAAGAAAGGAAGAAGAAAAAAAGGAGAAAGGAAGAAGGAAGGAAGAAGAAAGGAAGGAGAAAGGAAGGAGAAAGGAAGGAGAAAGGAAGAAGAAAGGAAGGAGAAAGGAAGAAGGAAGGAAGAAGGAAGGAAGAAGAAAAGAAGGAGAAAGGAAGAGAAAAAGAAGGAGAAAGGAAGAAGAAAGGAAGAAGAAAAAAAGGAGAAAGGAAGAAGGAAGGAAGAAGAAAGGAAGGAGAAAGGAAAGAGAAGGGAAGAAGAAAGGAAGAAGAAAGGAAGGAGAAAGGAAAGAGAAGGGAAGAAGAAAGGAAGAAGAAAGGAAGGAGAAAAGAAGGAGAAAGGAAGGAGAAAGGAAGAAGAAAGGAAGAAGAAAAAAAGGAGAAAGGAAGAAGGAAGGAAGAAGAAAGGAAGGAGAAAGGAAGGAGAAAGGAAGAAGAAAGGAAGGAGAAGGGAAGAAGGAAGGAAGAAGAAAAGAAGAAGAAAGGAAGGAGAAAAGAAGAAGAAAGGAAGGAGAAAGGAAGAAGAAAGGAAGGAGAAAGGAAGAAGAAGAAAGGAAGGAGAAAGGAAGAAGAAGAAAGGAATGAGAAAGGAAGGAGAAAGGAAGCGATGCAAGGCAGGCAAATATTTCTTGCATGCAAGGGCCTAAGGGTGTAGCATTTGTTTCTTGTAATTGATGACACTTTTTTGAGGTTTTACCTCGTATGAACATGTATCTCATTATATTGTCCCTAAGATTGAGTTACAGTCATATCTTCGTTAAATTGATTGGAGTTATTTCTTCGATAAGTATGGCTATTTATTTGATTCATAATCTTCTGCTTCGCTCTCATGTAGCCTTTGGTTTTTTGTCCCAAACTAAATGAATGATTTCATGCCAATCTATTTTTACTTTAGGCCCACGGGCACCATTTACTCCACCAAGCTATGGCGGTGGCTTTCCGGCTGGTCCTGAGATTTACAGCAGAGGTGGTGGTACTTATCCACCCAAAGCATCCAGGTACGTGAAAGTATCACCATTCCACATAGACCATGAACCTGGATGCAAATAATATGGCTAGATCTGAACACTTTTGTATTGGTCATGGGGTAGTCATTGTCCTTTGCTCCTCATGGCATCGTATCTGTGGTGTTGTATAGTAATTAGTAAGGTATAGTTAGACTTAAGCTGCATTGTAAACTTTTTATATTTGTATAGAAAAAAAAGATCTGAACAGTATCGCAATTAAACTGGATCTTTCCACAACAACCAAAACTCTGAATAGATTTTTCCAAACTGACATGCGATAAAAACAAACGGCGTTGTATTTTAAAGCGCGTTGCACAGAAGTAACTACATGTGACGTCATTGGTAGATTGATGGTCCATGAAAATAGCAAAGTATCGTTTGTGCAAACTAGGCAGATTTCATGCTCCGAGGACTCAAGCTTAGGGTGAGGGTGAGGGTTAGGGTTTAGATAATGTTCAGATAATCCCTATTGCAGTGCTTTGTGTGTCTAGGATCCCAAATAGCTCGTCTACTCTCAACTTCACTGATTAAGGGTACGAAATTCATCGTTTTATTTCGCACTTGTAAGCTTGTAACTAATCTGTAAGTTTCTTACAAGCTTACAAGCATTTACACGCTCACGCCCTGCTGTGAAATTTTTGACCAGTGTGAACGCGCCAAGAGCTAACTACTGCGGACTTTTACATGCGCGTGCACGCGCTAGTAAAAGATTGTGCAGTGTGATCGCAGCCTAATAAACAGTGGCGGACACTTGGCCAAATATTCGGGGGGGGGGGGGGCAAGCCTATTGTTTTGGTAAGATGATGTAACACATTTCCATTGTTTCAGAACAAAAGACCAAGACTTCAAAAATATTTTTGGGGGGGGGGCAGTGCCCCCTGCCCCCCAAGTGTCCGCCACTTGTAACAAACACATACAATTGGGTAGATCAAGAGGTCTCCTATCTCAAGTGTCCATCGACGGAAAATATTTATTTTTTAGTATTTCTATTCAAAGCTAGCTTTATGACGCTCAATTCATTTTTCGTCAACAGGGGTGGAATGAATCATCGAGACAGAAAAGTTGTTCAATACCGAAATCTTGATGCTCCTGATGATATGGATTTCTTCTGAGTTTGACAACGTGTCGCGAATCGTTTTCAAACTACGAATCGCCCTGATAATGACTTGTGCTACAATAGGTCCAAATACTGATGTTTACGTGAGTCGAGGAACTGCCGCTATATACCTGCGTTGTATAAGCCGAAGCCTTAGGATGTACTTATAGCAATAACATAAACTATTTAGACTGATTAGCTCTTCGTATTTTATTAATTCATTATGTCTCTGTACATTAAATAGTTGAACCATTTCAAGATTTCTCATCTCATTAAATACTTAGATTGCTTAATGCAATGCTGCTTTTTCTAAACCAGCCCGCTCTCTCCACTGACATCACGATTTATCTTGAAAATTCTCCCTTGCCAACAATCCCCATTGTTATTCTCCCTGCCGGTCGGCAAATGTCTAAAAGTTGACGGCCTATTTGGAATAAGATAAGATTTCGGGTAATTTTTAGGGCTAAATTTTCTTGGTTTCGTCCTGTAAACTCAGTTGTCTCGTTTTAAGTTCGATAATCTTGGGAACACGCAAATGTGGTGCGCACCTGATGTGTAAGCAATTTTATGCTATTTTATGCTTGTAATCAATTTCAATATTTTGCCATTGCAAATGTGGGCGTGTTTTAACTTTGCTTCGTTGTTCCGAACTGTGCAAGAGATGAATGCTAAACAGCGGATTATGGGAGCACAAGAGTTGATGTGGATTATGTGATCATGCTTTCGAATCGTTTAGTATTGACAGGTGCTTTGTAGCTAGTTTAATTGTCTATCAAAGCGCTTTTGAGCATAGACTGGCCTCCAGTAAACAGGATTGGGTATACGGTATTTACACAGTTTTTTATAACTCCCTGCGTAAAGTACTCTTTATTTAATCAAAAGTAGTCGAGACTGTAAGCGAAAACAGCATTGGTAGGGAGAGGCAGTTTGATACGCGGATGGGATGCAGACTCTAAGTGAAAAATCACCCCTTGTGCTGTTTTAAGACCGGGGTACTAGACCCATGGCAATTAAATTCCTTATTGTTATGACATTAGTTCAACTTGTGATACCGTCATGAAAACTGGTAGAGAGGGGCAGTTTGACATGCTGATTAAAACATTATGGCCTTTCATTTGATCAGTAGCCACTATGACTACCAAAACCGTGTAAAACCAGACTCATCTTGCATTAGTCCTAGTCTAAGACTTCATGTCACTTGCGAAGGGCCAGCCCCAAAATGAAAACGAGTGCCCTCGAGTGCCAGAGCAGAATGGAACGGGCCAACACCTTTTTTTTATTCGAGAACGCCGCTGATACATTTTGCTCACCCGGTGATTATGCAGTTTTACTATTGCAACTAGTACGTTCGGTTAGATTGCAAATTTACCCTTTAAATCGTTCAACATACGTTGAATCAGGCTTTTGAAGCATTGGCCCCTCCTCCTGAGAAGTAAGCAATTCTTGCTGAAGATCGAAGGCTCATAGGGTCCATTCAGGGAAGAAATGGTTAAGGGCAATTGGCGAAGCATGAATCACCTCTTCTCTGAATTTGAAAGCAAACGCTCTAAGGTATTACGTACGGGAATAAGTACATCAAAGTTCACTCCGTACCTTTAGTTTTTTGTTACACTGGAATGGCCCGACGATAGAAAATTGTTGTTATGCTGAAAAAACAGATACAACGATGGGAAAGCCTAAATTAGTTTCATCCAGTTAATAAAACCAGAATATCTTGAATCGTCTTGTAATTTCCTGGTCCCTTGAAATGATAGTCGTTGGAGCCCCACTCCCCCCGCCCAATCACGATCTTGTTGAAAATTCAAACATCAGCAATCGTTTTCATTTCTTTAATTCCATCCTTGAAATGGTTACTTCAAAAGTCAGCCATTCAGGAACTGAGAAAAGATAACGGACGAATCTACGAACTTATCTTTTCAAGTAAATTCTTGTTGGAAATTTAGGAATGGACTACTTTAAATGTAATCTTTAATTCCTATACCGGAGTAAACAGATTCTTGCAACAATTTGCCACGTCTATTTAGTTCTTTCCTTAACTAAATTTTCTCACTTTCACTAAGCTTAGTTTTATGAAAATATCGCTGGAACAATGAAAGTTGAGGATTTACAAGAAGAAAAATATCTATAAGGTAGTTAACAGCTTTTGGGTAGCCGACATGGGGAGAGTTGCAGAAACAGTCTATGCGAATTGCTTTTAATATTCCTAGAAAAATGTCACATCGCATTAAAAATAGTTTGCCCAACAGAGTGAAATGGCCCGTAAAAACTGCTCGGGATTCAAATTCCCCAGGGGGCTTTCAATTAAAAAAAAACTTGATGTAGACATCCTCTTGGGGCTGGGCAGCGTGATGCTTTCCTGTGTTGTTGTTTAGTTGACTTCGTTTTGGCCTAAAAGCACACAACTAGCTCGCTATAAAACCATGGCTGTTTAACGAAGCCAAAGTCAAAGTTTTGTTTCAGCCGCTTATGTTTTTACATACAGGCTTTTTCTATGCAACCTGGTCTGGTCTTGCTCAAGGAAATCGCGGGAAAGGTAGGAAAAATTACTATATGGTCTTTTGTAAGTCGTTGAAACCTTCTTTTACCTTATTAGCCCGTAATCAATCATTGTTGCTCAGAACATCCTAAAAAACCCCATTGGCCTCCTGTCGGCGCTGCGATTATGTGGATTGCACTTCAAATGAAAACACTTGCACAAGGCAGTACGCTTGCTTTTAAAACTTCACTGTTCACTGTGATTTACTTCAAAAAATATTTATGAGAACGACTTGACGTTGGGATTAAATTTCATTTTCATTTCATTTATAATTATTTTGACACAAAATCACTTCAGCTACTTAAATAAGAATCTTCTTTGCCCAATATTCATACTTGTTCATGGGCATGGATGGCGTGGCCCTCCAAGACACTTGGGAATGCTTCTGGTGACCCCTAACGATACCTGGAAATACGGGCCCTGGGTAGTTATCATATACCTACTTTCGTTATTTGCAATTAGTTGCATTGAACACTTTTGTGAGAGAGAACATGGTAAATCAAATTCTCAAATAGGACATCTGTTTAGATCGGGCCCCTTTTTGAAAAAATTGTCGTGCCCCTTAATTTTGCCATTTCAAGTGGCAGGTCCTTTTGCGACTCAATGGGTAGTTGTGCGGTACCTTGCTTTTTCTCATCTGCACTGAAGTTCCAACTTTTTGCTTAAGCATTCGTATTTGTTAGACATTTGTTTACGAATCCCAGCAATAAACTTCCGGAAAGTCTCATTTCCTTCGTGGTACAACCACTATACAAGGTGAAAAACCTTGCTGTTGAGACAAATCAGAAATTCCTGTTTAGCATATCGTGCTCGAAGTTACTTACAACAATTTTTAAGCTTGAGAGCAGAAAGAAACCGTTCTACTATTGCAACTGCGGACGATAAAAAAACTTGCTTCCAATGTGTATTATGCAAATAATCATTTCGATTTCAAACAAATAGTCTTTGATATTGGGTAGACGATCAAATACGTACAGGGTTTCTGCTGAAAATCAAATAAGGTTGCAGAAACGAAATAATTCTTCACAAAGTCTCACAAAACAGCTTCAAGAGACATTCAAAACCCTTGTTTTCTTAAAACATTTAAATGCTAATACGAATTTGAACTTCTAAAAGGTCAATTTTTGGAAAAGGCAGATTAAAATAGTATATCCATGTTTCATGTTTATGAAGCAAGCGTCAACTTCAAGACGTTGAGGAAATGGGCCCTTGTACTTGAACGACGTAAAAACACCAAAAAACTGCCTTTGCTTTTCGCATCAACTACAGGGGAAGCGTAATATCTACTGGGGGACATACCACCGAATTTTCAATATGGAAACGCCCATTTGGCCAGGGCTGCCTACAGCAGGTGGCAGAAGGGAAAACTGCTTCTCCTGCCCACAGAGTGTGCTTTTATTTTGCTATTGTTTGCTCTTACCGTTACGGTGATGCAACCCTTGCACTGAGTGCACCAAGCATTTATGCTTATCACACCTCTGGAGCATGGGACTTCACAATACCAAGCTCGAACCAAAGGCAAATTGATACAAAAAATAAAGGAGTAGAGTATTAGTTCAATGATGAGCATGGTTCCCTTATAATTGCTTACATTTATACTCGCTAAATGCTTCATAAATTACTGAAAATAATTATTGATAATGTACAATAACTACACCTTCAATTACATTCAGTCATGTCTTGTTAAAAATGTTTTATTTACAATCGTAATTTGACGTCGATCTCTAGACGTCCGTTTATGCCCCATAAGAACAACTAGAGTATAGCCCCATCTTGCTATGCAACAAATACCAGTGGCAGAGCCATGGGGGAGAAGGGGGAATGAGCCCCTCATTATTCCAATGGTTGGTTCCTGAGATTCGAACAAAAATTGAAAAAAATTGGTCTCTAAGGAATGGTACGCCAGACCTAGCGCTTTTTTCATGCAATTAAGCCATCTAATGAATGTTCAAAACGAAAGTCTATTCTAAATTTAGTTAAAACGGCGTTTTCCGCGTTTTCTCTGGTCATGCAAAATTTTTCATAGCCACGCCCATAATCACGCTCACCGAATGAATACGAGGAAATAAATAGGAGGCTGGTGAAGTTCAGTATTGCATCTACGTTTTACACGAAAGATAGGCGTAAATGTCATAATGACAACGTTTCACGTATTCTGCGAATGTTTTCTCAGGCAGGGCCGAATCCAGCCTTCTCCGAACCGGGGGGCAAGAAAGACAAAATTTCCGACAATTGACTGCGAAACAATGAGGAAATGGCAGTTTGTGGTCCTTGGGGGGGGGGGGGGGGGGTTGGGGCTCTGCCCCGCCAATGGCTTCGGCCCTGCTCTCCGGATATTCCCGGTACGTGGATGTGCATCGGGCGTGATTATTGAAGCGAATTTGTGAACATATGTTAATCGTTTCATCATCTTGATAGTAACCATCATCACATTGTTACAATGTATGAAAGACCCCCAATTTTGTTCGATTTCCCTTCCACGGGTGCTGCGGCTACTCAAGGCATGTTGCAACTAGAGGTCTGCAGCTCTTCTCTGCTGCTTTTAAAACAACAGCCTATAAAGGAATGCCTTAAGTATGGTTTTAGCTGATGGGCGTCTGTGGGCTCTTAATAATTTGCCTCAGCTGCAATTTTTCATTTACATAATAAATTCTACAAAAACGAAAGAGAAACAGGTACACAGATCACTAAGTATAAACGAACCACGACGAACAAATGATACATGAAAACATCATATACGTGGTATAAAAACGTAATAAAAATGCGTTAATGCATACTAGAATCAAATTTACAAGGGATCTTTAACAAGCCAGACCAAGTATGGTACACAACGGAAACCTGGAACAAATAAACGACAATGCAACGGTTTTTTTACACATGATTCTGTCTAGGCAGGACCGTCGAGAGGGAGGGGGCAGCTGGGGTAAATTCCCGGGACCAGGGTCTCAAGAAAAGCCCGCAAAGAGCTTGGCTAGCGCAGAGTTTTGATTCACACGGGGGAGCTGAATAATATTTCAATGGGGCTAAATCACCCTCTTGTCTTTGCGCCTATACACCTACCAAAGGGCCCGTGCTGTTCATAGCCTTAGATCTCGAGCTGGTTCTTGACGGGCCTGCGTGCAGAACATCCATTGCGCAAAGTGCTGCATGGATTTGAGACGGCCTATAACTCTCGATCATCCTACAAACCGTTCCGTGTTTCATCAATAAGGTGGCTTTTTCCGTGGAGTACCGTGTACTTGGTACCTTTTAGCTATTTACTCATTGTTTTGCTTAGTTATCACCCCCTATTGCATTTATCTCGTATTGCCAGGAACTATTGTATAGGTCCTTGATAGAAAGAGCTGGTGGTTCTTTTTGGACAAAAATTTAATAGAGCGGCTATATCGCCGGCTGTGAAAGGGTTAAGCATTATTGCCATTCTAGTTCAGTCCAGAGATAATTCTAGTCTCTGCTTGTGACCTATACGTTTTGCAGATACCCAATCATCCTGCGAAATCAATGCTATGTACATCATTTGTGGTGACAAAGCAAAAATGTTACACATATGCATTACATAAACCCTTAAGGCAGACATCTATTGTACTCTACTACAATGCTTAATAAGCGTTATATAAAATTGTGTAAGGAGGCAAAAGTGCTAATTGTAAAAATCCCCTAGCATTATGAGAACGATTGATAAATGTTTATTGGTACCTAATGTCTACTCCAACATTAACTTACACAAGGTTTAGAAATAAATAATGTATTTTTTCAATGCTTTCCTTATACCAGAATCCATGGCATTATACTAATAAAATTATTTATATCAAGTAAAACAGTGTTCATACCATCACCATTTAGAGGTGTGACGTCTCCTTCGGCGCCACGTTAAAGCTCACTGCTGAAGGCCTTTTTACAGGGGTAATATTGTCATGATCGCAAACCAAATTATTCTGTCTTTCGTTGAGTGCAAACGATGTTTTCAGCTTAGAAGTAACCAGATGGGATTCCTCCTCTCTGTAGGTTGAGCTTGGGAGATGGCTTGTGTCCCTTCTTGTAAACTGCTTTCTTAGAAGTTTGGACAAGTTCCGTCGAAAGTCCTTTTGGAAAAATGCGTAAATCATTGGGTTCATGAAGCTGTTGACAAAGATTGTGAAGAGTGCCACCGTAGCGAAATCATCAGGAATGACATGGTTAAAGCCCAGAGAATCGATGATGTTTATGAGGATTAGCGGAAACCAGCAAAGCGCAAAGGCAAAGCCAATCATTGCAGCCAGTTTTGTAGCTTTGACATCCTTGACAAGAGATTTCAGTGAATTGCGCCGCTTGACACCATTCCTGGTCGCTCCCCTCTGCTGCTGTGCAAAGCCTTCCAAACAAGAGATTGCATCAACGTGACGTTTTGCGACACGAAAGACGCTGATGTAAATCGCCGCCAGTACGATGCATGTTACCAAGACTCCAAAGCTCATCAAACCGACGTATATCCTTTGTGCCAGTAATATCGTATGCTGGTCATATCTGTGGGCCTGGCGCAGCCAAATCTGCGGAATCAGTGCAATGGTGACAGGAACTGCCCAAATCAAGAAGATGATCCTGCGCACTTTGGATGATGTGAGAATGGCATGGTAACGTAGCGGGTTGTGTATCGCAATGTATCTGTCGTATGTACAGCCGGAGATGTTGGACAGCGAGGCTGTGAGCATAAAGGCAATTAACGGGCCAAGTGCTTCGGAGGTTGGTGACCAGACTCGTAACGGCAGAAGGACAGTACCGACAAAGAAATCGCTCACAGCTAGGGACAACACGAAACGGTTTGTCAAAGTCCGTAATGAACGGTTTGAAAAGAAGACGAGGAATACTGTACCATTACCTGCTGCAATTGCAAAGCCAATGAATGTCAAACTTACTTTGGCTGCAACGGGAAGATACATCTGGCTTGTTTAGATTCAATCCAGAAAAATCAGATGTGACTTGAAATTCGCTTTATCACCAAAAGACCAAAAGAGCTGTTCCCGATTTGAAGCGCGGAACGTTTAAAAGAAACATCAAGAATATTCACCTACAGATGCTTCAATTTTCAGTTTTTATCGGCCTGTTTAAGTATGCTTTATCAGCTTTTTTCTACGATTACACGTAATCTGTTCCCGCTTTACTGACACGATGTGCTTGTTTTTCAAATTATGCTAAGCCTTCTCAGTTACAATTCGGGCTGCTTTGGCTTGATTCTTTCTGATAGTCTGATACTGGGAGAGAAAACACAGTGGTTAGTATAAATGATTTGATATCGGGTTTTATATGGATTCAAGTCATTTTAAATCAGTAGAAAACTCGCATAAATACAAATTACTACACTGCTCACAAATTACAAATTACATCACAATGTATGTGCATGCCTTGACCTTTTTATCGACCCTTAAGAAGCACCAGCATGAGCTTGAGTGACCACGCCCAAATAGGGGCACGCCCAATTTTCAAAGCCTCCCTCACTCGAAAAGATGCTCCGGCGTCCCTGATGCATTAGGCCAGTCAAGCCCGTTTCTACAGTAGGTAAAAGCGCAATGAAACCTCCAGAAGATTTGTCTGGTTTTTTGCTTTACAGTGGCGGAACTAGAAATTTAGAGTGGGGGTTTCCAACAAATTCAGATGTTCTTTAACAGGGTGGCAAAGAGTTGGAAAGACCGTAGCTTTTGAACAAGGGGTGAAGGAGCACTGTGTAGCAATTGTATAATAATAGTAATGACGTATTAGTTATTTCATGCTTAAATGTGTGTTCGTGTTTTGTCGCAGTTCCGTTTAATGTTCTAGTTAATGTCTTTATGTTGGGTTGCACGCATGATTAACGTAGGCAATCCATTGTTGTATCTCGTGACCGGTTCGTATTTATAAGTTGCTTTGCTGCGCAATAGTTTTAGTATTTGCTTCCTACTTTGAAATATAAATACGCTTACTGACATTACGGTTGTCGTCTCTCAGAGTTAACTCTGTCGAACCCAGATACGCTACATTTTGGTGACAGAGAGCAGAGTAACCAGCGAGCGTGATGGCAACCGTTTCAGTAGTTCCCGATAAGTTTGAATCTGGTGATTTTCTTGGCTGGCTGCGTCATTTGACTGTTGCGCCACTGCCAATGGCTGGTCTGCCGACGATAAATTGAAAAAGCTGCCTGCCTTTCTACGTGGCCCTGCTGCGTCATATTACTTTACTTTGTCTGATGACAATAAGCAGTCATATGCTGATTTAACAAAGAATTTGACTGTGTTATTGTGTCCAAAGGTGGCGAGGGAAAACTATTTTGCAGAGTTCGAGCGCAGATTTTTGCGCCAAGCAGAAGATCCTTCCCTGTATCTTTGGGACCTTCAAAATTTGTTGGGGAAGGCTGATCCTGACATGGCGGCGTCCGCTCGTACCGCCTTGTTAACTCGCCAATTCATGAAAGGTTTGCCCCCTGATCTCCGACTTCGTCTACTAGAGAACAACCCGACGCCTGATCTCAAGGAGATGACGACTTTTGTTCAACGTCATCGAGCCCTTTACGGAACCTCACAGACCGATTCTGTTTGTTCCGCTGCGGATGCTGATGTTGGTGCTGCCTCGCACGACTCATTGCGTCACTCCGTTAAAGAGTTGACTGCCGCTGTCGCTGCGCTGACTGTCAATCAAAGCAAATTGCAGTCTTCTGTGCAGGCGCACCAAAGATACCAACAACAACAGCATCCACCGCCAAATGGCTTCCCTATTCGACGATCAACACTTCCTAGATGTTTCCTCTGTCGTCAACTGGGTCACATCGCGCGTGAATGCCCCTGGGATGCCTTCTGTGCACGTTGTGGCAATAGCGGGCATTCTGAAGAAAAGTGTTCCAGTCGGTATCACCTGCAAGACCAAACTTTTGCCGGTAGGCCCAGGCGTAACTTTAATCAGAAATTTAATAATGCTTCTTCTGTAACTCCTCGTTCATATTCTTTAAACTTCAAAGAGGTGCCTCAATAGAGAGCTGCATTGCAGGTCACCCCCAAGTATTTTTTGTCGGCGGCCATCTGGCGCCACGGCAGCCTTTAATTCAGTGTTTGATAAATGGGTTTGATGTCCCAGCACTCATAGATACTGGATCTATGAAATCCTTTATCAGTCAAGAAGTTTTCGATTTGATTAAGCCCACCCCAGTTTTGATAGGAGGGCCCCATCAATGTGTTGGTATTACAGGACAACCTTTAAGTATACGTGGAGCAATACAGCTTGATTTATCCTTTTCGTCCAATGACTCAGTTTCATACCCTGGCACTTATCTTGTCTCTTCTAATCTTCTTCATCCATTACAGTGTGTACTAGGCTGGGATTTTTTAACTTCTAATGACCTAAGTCTTTCTGTGGATGAAAATGGTGCTTATTATTTGGTTGGTTTACATGGATCCACCCCTCTCAGCCCCCATTCTTCACCTTCTTTAGCTTCTGGATCTGATCATATTGGGGGCCCAAGCCATCCTAGTGCTAGCTTGCTAGTACAGTCCACTGTTCGGGGGCCTGTTCCTGTCACTTTGTCATCACCACTTATTATACCAGGTAGAACAGAAGTTTTAGTTACATGTTGCCTCCCTAAGAGTAGTAAAGATCAGCTAGGCATGATTGCTCCCATTGCAGATGATGGCAGTTTTCCTTCTAATATATTAGCAGCCTACACTGTTTGCAAGGCACAAGGTTGTAAGGTTCTTACTCGTCTCATGAACACATCTTCTTGTGATGTCGAGCTACAAGCAGGACATAGAGTTAGTGAGTTTTGTTCTTTGGTTGAAAGTTTTGATTCTTTGTTGCCTACTCCCCTTGTTAATAGTGAGGTTAGTGCCCAGTGTAGTACTTCTGATAATGTTTTCCCTCCTGATTACACCTTGTTGTTTCAAGAGCTTGAAGATGCTATCTCTCCTGCTTTGCCTGCTTCTGACAAAGCCACCCTACTTCATACCTTGAGAGCCTTTGCAGATGTTTTTGATGATCAGTTAGGCTATACTGATGTTATACAACATCGCATTGATACTGGTTCAGCCTCCCCTATACGACAGTATCCACGCAGACTCCCTTTTGCATATAGAGAAGAAGCAAGGAATCAAGTCACAGAGATGTTAAACCAAGGTGTCATTCAGCCAAGTTGTAGTCCTTGGGCTTCACCTATTGTGTTAGTTAAAAAGAAGGATGGTAAATTTCGTTTTTGTATTGATTACAGAAAATCAAATGCAATTACCAAAAAAGATGCCCATCCCTTGCCAAGGGTTGACGACCTTTTGGATGCTTTAAATGGTTCCCAATATTTTAGTACCCTTGATCTTCGCTCTGGATATTGGCAAATTGGTGTAGCTCCAGAGGACAGAGAAAAAACTGCATTTACCACCTCAGATGGATTATGGGAATTTGTCCGTCTCCCGTTTGGGGTCTCTGGGGGTCCTGCCACCTTTCAGAGGGCCATTGAGATTGTTTTATCTGGCCTGACATATGATACTTGTCTTTGTTATTTTGACGATGTTATCATCCCATCCAGCAATTTACAACAGCAATGTGAGAGGCTTACTACTGTCCTCTCTAGGTTCCGTCAACACAATTTAAAGGTTAAGGCTTCTAAATGCTCATTTGGTGCATCTCAAGTTCTCTTTTTGGGCCATATCTTGTCATCGCAAGGGGTAGCTACAGATCCCAAAAAGACTGCAGCTGTTTCAGAACTATCAGAGCCTAAAAATATCACAGAATTACGCGCATTTTTGGGACTGGCAGGTTATTATAGACGGTTTATTCCAAACTTTGCTTCTATTGCCTCTCCTCTTGTTGAACTTACCAAGAAGGGTTCCAAATTTGTTTGGTCTGCTAAACAGCATGATGGGTTTCAGATGCTTAAGTCTCTCTTATGTAAAGCCCCTATTTTAGCTTACCCCCAACTTGATCATCCTTTTATACTGCAAACAGATGCATCTGACCTGGGCCTAGGGGCTATCTTAACACAACTGGATTCAAGGGGTTGTGAACGGGTGATCTCGTATGCAAGTAGGTCCCTCTCTGACCGTGAGAAAGCTTACTCAACTACAGAAAAGGAGGCCCTATCTGTTGCGTTTGGAACAGATCATTTCCGTCCCTATCTTCTTGGAAGGAAATTTACAATCATTACCGATCACAGTGCCCTTCGTTGGCTAAACTCTGTTGAATTAAAAGGGCGCTTGGCTAGATGGGTGCTACATTTACAGGAGTATTCGTTTGATATACAACATAGGTCTGGCTCTTCCCATGGTAATGCTGATGCCCTGTCTCGGCTTCCACTTCCAAATGAAGAAGTCTCTCCTAGTCAAAGTTGTCATACCACAATGATCCCCGGATATAATTTACAGCAAGCAAAAATCGATGATATGCATATCAGTAAGATAATTGAAATGAAATCAAATTCCCTGCCAAAGCCCCCTCATTTTGTGTGGGCATCAGATCCAATTTTTCGAGGTTTTTGGCACTGGTGGGACAGCCTTCATATTGTCAACGGACTCCTCGTCAAGTCTCATGTCAAGGATGGTGCAGTTACTGCTTACGCTTTTGTGGTACCAACACAACTTATTCCGGCTGTCTTAGAAGGTATACATAGCAGTCCCTTTAGTGGGCATCTTGGCCTCAAACGCACGTTACTGCGAACTAAGCATAGATTTTTCTGGCCTCAAATGACTCAGCATATTACCAAGTTTGTACAAGGCTGTGAATCATGTGCCCAAAATAAGCATGGCCCCCCTACCTCTAAAGCTCCTTTGAAGCCTATTGAGGTCAATGAGCCTTTTGTTTTCTGGGCCATGGACTATATGGGTCCCCTACCCGAAACTGCTCGGGGTCATAAACATATCCTTGTAGTTATGGATCATTTCACTAAATGGTGTGAGGCTTTTCCCACCAAAGATCAAAAGGCTTCCACTGTTGCTGAGATTTTAGTGTCCCAGGTTTTTACTAGATTTGGACCCCCGACTGTTATCCATTCTGATCAAGGACGGAATTTTGAAAGCAACTTACTGCAAGAAGTCAACAACCTCATGGGCGTGCATAAGTCTCGAACTACTGCTTATCACCCTCAATGTGATGGTTTAGTTGAGCGACAGAATAGGACATCATTAGTTGCGTAAATCATTAAAAGACATCAAGCAGTCCGCACAAAAACACTTAGCTCAAAGTAGAGTTCGTCAACAGTCTAGTTACTCATCAGTTCCCCACCAGTGGAAACCCTTCACCCCTGGGTACTCAGTCTGGTTGTGCCGCCCTAAAAAGTGGAAATTTGGGGGAAGGTGGATTGGTCCCTACAAGGTCCTCTCTAGGAATGGGGTCAACTATAAAATTGTGTCAAAGGAAGGAAAGGAAATCGTTGTTCACCATGACAACCTGAAGCTCTGTGTTGTTCCTATCTCCAAGGGGATTCCTACCTGCCCTGTCCCTGAAATTGGGGACATCAATATTATACATGGGGACCCTGTCGCACCCCAGGAGGGGGAGAACGTGGATGTGCAACAACGTGGCCGCCCAGCTCGATTGCGCCAAAATATACGACCCCCATTGCGGTTTGGAGAATATGTTACTCATTAAAAAAAAAAAAAAAAAAAAAAAAACGGGGGGGGGGGGGAAGATGTAGCAATTGTATAATAATAGTAATGACGTAATAGTTATTTCATGCTTAAATGTGTGTTCGTGTTTTGTCGCAGTTCCGTTTAATGTTCTAGTTAATGTCTTTATGTTGGGTTGCACGCATGATTTACGAAGGCAATCCATTGTTGTATCTCGTGACCGTTTCGTATTTATAAGTTGCTTTGCTGCGCAATAGTTTTAGTATTTGCTTCCTACTTTGAAATATAAATACGCTTACTGACATTACGGTTGTCGTCTCTCAGAGTTAACTCTGTCGAACCCAGATACGCTACAACTGTAAGACCCCCAGCAAGTCAAGAGTTGGGCGCCGGTGGGTCCCAGAGGGCAAAGCCCCTCGGTAGCAAAAAAAGAATGTCAAGATGGCAAGGGTGGTTATTAAAACCTGGATACCCCCCTAAATCCCCCCTGCTGCCAAAATTCTTGGAATACCAACCGCTATTTTTCTCTTCTATCTGCAACTTCCCTCTCTCCCCTTCAGAACAATGGTGTTTAAACTACGTTTGATGGCTACATAAGCTTTTAATAATTAACATGCCTTTTTGATCGAATTCAAAACATGTTTTGACAACAGCATCTGGTGATTCAGTTCAGAAAGCTATTTCAAAATAGCCTTTCTGAATTTCAACGCTAAAACATGGATCCAAAGTATATGAAAGCCTGACTTTCTGATTGAATTGTAATTATTTATAGAATGTAATACAATTAGCAAGGAAAAATATAGGTTTTTTTATTGTCCCTAAGTCAAACGACCAAAGTTAACAGGGCCTCCGACGAGACCAAAAAAGTGGAGGGGCCAAGCTTCGATGCCGAAAAATTACCAGCTGCCTTAATTTGTTTAAAAGAGCGGAGGGGCCTGGTTAAAATCGTCGGAGGCCCTGGTTGAATTATCAGTATTACGGTGATGCTGTAATATTTTACTTACAACTTTGTAAACATAAGAGTTAGGAAGTCAATTTTTCATTCATGGAAACAACTCTAAACCATTCTAAATTAAGAGTACCCCAAAAATGCAGGACATCTAATATTGATTAATTTGTAGTGGAGAATTTCCAGAAGCACGTAGAAAATCGATATGTATTTCATCGAATTAAAGGTTTGGTTCTTGTAAGGCAAAAATCTTTTCTATAGGGCACAAGCCCGAGGAGAGATAAATTTTCTGAGGGGTGTTCTAAAATCCAAAAGTACTACAAAGTATACTATTTTTCTATTATTTTTTTTGTCTTATCATTCTGTGTAGGGGAGGGATAAGCCCCTAGTCCTCTTCGGGTCTCGGAACTGACAGGGCATCAGGTCTTTTTAATTACTATCAGCGCGCAACAAAAGTTTTGCATGACAAAAATTTGCGGCCAATCAGTCGAGTCCCCTCCCTTAAAATGAAGATTAAATGAATAGAATGAATCCCAAATATTTAGCTATGATGGTAAATGGTCCGACTGAAATCTGAATGCTTCCTTACTACAATAGCATGTTCCCCAAAGCGTGATCGCTTGGAAGAGCAGCACTTGTTGACTTACAGCCTATCACATTTAGCAGTATTCCTCGTTTATTTTGTTATTTTGAAACATGCTTATATATGCTTACATATCTTTATTCTTTAGATAACGCTGATAAATTAAAAATAATAAATAAATAAATGAATAAATAAATAAATGAATAAATAAATAAATAAATATATAAATACATAAATAAATAAATACATAAATAAATGAATAAATAAATGAATAAATAAATAAATAAATGAATAAATAAATAAATGAATGAAAAAATTAATAAATAAATAAACTCAAGATCAAATTATCAAAAACAAACATAGAAACACTGTTTTCCATTATTTTACAGCTTTTAAAACCGATCTACGTGTCCCGTTTTTACGAACAACATGTGGCCAAAAATGTTTTCTTTTAGAGGGGCGAAACTATGGTATGGCCTTGATGCAAAACAAAAATTATCAAAAAATTTCAAAAAATTTAAAATCGGTCTCGAAAACCCTAGAACATAAGGAACCTATTTTATTCCTGCCGATCGACAGTTTTTTAACTATATGCTTTTACTTTGTTATTTCTTTCTTGTATATCGTACATTGTAAATTTTTAAGGGATTATGTTTTTTTTGCACACGGCAGCTTGTAAAGCAATTTATGTATAGTAGATAGCTTTACCCTGTTTAAATAAACTAAAATGAATGAATGAATGAAATGAAATGAAATTTACTGCATCTTTTTCCTTGTTTTAGTCTTAATTTAATTGAGTTCTTTTTCCGGCTGCATAAATTCATTACACTTACTGACGATTTAGGAAATTCAAGACAACAATTTGCATCCAACTTCGCTAAGCCAACAACATGTGCGTGTTTGCATCGAATATAACGATGTAGATTTTAATGAAGATTTGTAACAGTGTCTTAACAGTTTAGGGTATCTTTTAATTACATTTATCATTCAGCACAAGGACGCTTGTAGCACAGGGGCCGCGGGGCAACCCCCCTTTCCCCTCCGCAAACGGGGGCGGCGGGGACAAAATTTGCCCTTCTGATTGCATATATATTCTCATTGAGAAAGCTGCAAAATGATTTAGAAATTGATTTATCTTAGCCAAAAATATCAATTTCACGACCTCTGATTGCATCTGAACTTAAAAGCGTCGCTCTGTTCTATGAACGCAGAGGCTTTCAAGGGATTCTTCAAGGGCATGCTGTAAAACCTTGAACATAGAAACCAGTTCCCTCTATTTAGCAACGAAGAGTAATCAAAACTCTCAGACTCAGGCCCCCAACTTTAAGTCACAGATGCAGTCAGACAAGGCCAATCTTTGAAATACTCCAATTATTGAATGCGATTTCAAAAAAAACAGATTGGATAGGACAGGCGTTAGTTAGAAGATTTTGAGAGGGTAATGGAAATTAAAGTCCTTTTTGCCTTTTTGCCAATTTTCATAAAAATCATAAAGTAGCATCAAAGTTTAAATTGCACGGGAATTTAATTTTAGAGAATGCAACATTTATTATATGATATGAGTATACTTCAATTTTGCTGGATCCTGCAGAATGCGATGGGATGTTAGGCCTTTAATTAAGTTCTTAGCCACAAACGTCCTAGAATCTTGTTTTAAGGGCTTCATATTCTATTACCTTGAAATGTCACAAACAATTTTTGCAGTGGGCAAACCTCTTTTTTCAACGTTTTTTAAAGTTATTCAACAGCTTACATAACACGAACGAAGCAACATGTGTATACTCAATAAGCCAACAATGCCTGGATCGGTAAATTTTGAAGAATGTAGACGCATTTTGTGAGTTCTTGTAGCCTTTTTAACATATTCGTGCTCCCTGTCCTCTTTCGTGCGGGCATCCCTTCACTCTGCATAATATATTGCGTATACTAGAGACAGATTGAAGCAGCAATCGAAAACAGAATTTTACTCAAGCGCGACCAATGCAAGTGGTGACGCAGAAAACCCGTGTGACGTAGAAAACTTGAAAGTTAGTGCGAGTTGACCGCCTTGTCAGAGACAGGGCTTTCCAACGGAAAATCGCCTATTCCAGTCAATAAAACATCTAAAACCTGAAAACTCGGTAGTTTATGTGAAAAACAACGTTGCGCCATCATTTGACTTGAAAAAGCGTTAAAGTCCCCAATGTATGCCCCTAACTGGATACATTAGATATCAATGTTTGCTGAAAATTGCTGACACTTACTTGTAAAACCTGCTCAAACGGTAAACACGAATAGTGAGAACGACCATACAGCGCCTCAATGAACTTCTTTATGTGATAATTTGCTTTCCTTCTGGCCTTTATATACAGTTGCTTTACCACAAACACCTGCTCTGCGGACGATTTTCTTGTGGATTACTGTGCAACTAGACTTCTTTTTCAAGCGTCATCAGCATGAAGGGTATTCCATTTCTACACAAAACATTTGCTGCTCAAAACACGCTGCAGTATGACGTTTTTTCAATTCTAAGATTGAAGCAAAGCAATTTATAATTAGATATAAGAAAGTCCAGCCTAATAATTCAAAGCGTATTTGTGTGTCCGAAGAACCGCTTTTTAAGGTGATGATCGAGGGTATAATCATTAAATGCATTTTTTGGAGGATTTATGCATTCTGGACGTTTTTTGCGACACCAGAACCTGTGCCTTGTTATTGTTAGCAATTCTACATTGTTTTGGGCTATTAACAGGCAAGCTGTGGACAATTAATCAAGCATTAGGATTCCAACACTCACTCCTGTTTTGGTTAACAAATGTACAAGAAGAGTGATAAAATGCGGAGTTATTTTTCACCCTTTGGAAGATTGGCATGTTTTAAAAACTTTCGCGTTGCCCCGAATTTTCCATCATATTTATTCCAGTGTTAAATTCGAAGAAAAGCACAAAACAAATTCGAAGAAAATTTTACATGTATCGGGTAGCATTTCACACGCACTTCGAATAAGGCCTTCTTGAGGAGCGGATCCAGACTGGGTTTAAAGGTTTCCAAAAGCCGGTCAGATAATTTTAGAAGTAGACCCCCTTTCCTTAAATGTAGCATTTTTCACTCCAATGATTTCTTCGTGATTTCGATGGTGCATTGTTAAGGACATACTGCCAACGGGGAAGCAAACATCTGTTCTCCTGTTGAGCGACTCCCTGCCAACGAACTATTGTTTTGCCCTTTCGCTTATTACGCGAAAACAAAAGGAGTCGGATGAGATCAGTTCTCTCTTAAACAATGGAAAAAATATCTATTTGCGTCATTATCTGTTGGATTGCACAATTACATCTTTTCAGAAAAAGTCTGAAACCTCTCATTGACAAGACCAAAACCGGTCACTTTATTGTTCTCCGTGTCGTAGGGGAGTCTGAAAACTGTAGCAAAAGTCAGAAACCAGTCAGAAAAAGTCGGAAACCTGTTTAAGTTGTGCAATACTCATAACACTGCTCATAACTGCTTGACTGTGCTGTTAGGTAGGCGAGAACTTTTCCGTTAGAAGTGATTGAAAAGAGGAGCAGGGGGGTTTTTGACCTAATTTTGAAGGGAGACAAAACGATGTACAGGCTAAGCTAGTAATCCTAGAGAATTATCTCACCCAGTCTCTCTTACCGCTAAAAGGTATGGGTCTAATATAATTTATAACCTAAGTCCAAGGGTTTTATTCTTTCCTATCAAATTTCTCTCTCTCCCTCCGTTAAATAAGCTTTCTGGGCCAAGTAAAACTCAATAAAATTTTTAGACAGTCTCTAAACATTGCTAAATGCAAACAAATTCGATTTTGTATGCTTGGCAATATCCCAGGAGGATGGAGATGAGAGATATTCTAAACAGTGACTAAGTTCATTGGTAAGTTTGTAGAAAGGGAACGATCTGAAACATCGCAGACTTGACGCTGATTATATCCCACTAGTCTCAGGGGGGCTGGGGGCTATAGCCCCCCCCACATTTTTCATGAGTAGGAAAAAACTGGTAACTTTTAGCCTCTGATATAGGATGAACATGACTATGGCTTTCAAAGTAGCCATTTCCTTGCTTTTAAAAGAAGCGTGACTCAAATATTTTTCTGGACAGAAGCCCCCAGACCCCAATCTTACCCTTCGCCCAATTTTAGCCCCCCTCTCCACTTTAAGATCGTTCCACAGTCCCTGATGAATAAGGCTGTGACCACGCGAATAAGAGCACCTCCTAAAGAAAAGGGCGTTGCCCAAACGGGAAGAGGGCGTGGTCCAAAAAATTTTCAGATCCCAAAAAACCCGGTCACCATACTTTGTGGATCCGCGCCTTGCCGTGTTTTCTATCGAAACATCTGCCACAGCTATAAACCAACGTTGGGCAGAATGACGTGAGCTTGCACTTTTTAATTTCGAAACGATTCGATACTCTTCATTGATGGAGCCTTCTAGCAATTACATACCTGATATGTCTACAATAGACTAGAGCAGAGCAACAAAAAAGGCAGGTGCAATTTGCTTCTTTAAGATAGATTACCTACACATCAGCTATCGAGAATCAGACATTGCGCTCTATTTTTGATAAGAAATCTTAATTTTTTCCTGAGGTCAATATTCTTAAGTTTTTGCTATTTAGAGTCTCGGAATATTCTTAAATTATTCTTAGCGCGGCAAAAAATACGGATATGGCAATAAATTGTTATTATCATCATCAATGCCAAAAACGCACACCTATTACAAAATGGTGGCTAAAAGAACATGTCATCATCAAAGAAGAAGAAGAAGAAAAGAGGTACGAGTAATTGAATGTTACAAAAATTCAGAAGTAAATAAACACCTGCTAAAAATAATTGTTTCACAAGATCATGAGTTTGACAATATTTTTGAATTATTCTTAAAATTCACCAATTTTGAGCCTCTTTATTCTTATAAAATTTATTCTTATAAAAAAAGAGTGTACGCTGCGAGTGCGAAGCAAAGCGAAATATAGACTAGTGGCGTAAGCATCACTAGAGGGTGTTAGCCCAAGGAGGCACTCTTTAAAACTTAATATAGAGATGCTCATTTAGATTTTTTTTGTCTACCAGATAAAATGCCAGGCCTAAAACTTCAAACTAAAAAAATGTCAGTGTCTCCATTCTCTTAAACAGTAGATTAAACAATAAATCTATTGTTTTGAAGTCAATTGTCGGAAATTGTCGGAAATTTTGTCCCTGGGCGGAGATGTCTGGATTTGGTCCTGTGTCAAGTCCATATATTATTCATTATTACATTTATATATATATATGTATCACATACTATATTTAGTATGATATATATTTAATCAGTATTTCAAGTTCAAATCAAGGATATTTACTTGCAACGCAAATTCATCAATTATCCTCCCAAAACAGAATTTTAGATGTTCATTGATTCTTTATTATATTCAGCTTATTCAAGCAAATTAACTTAACCCAGGATTATATCGAAACGGCGAGAGTTTTCCACAATTGTAGCTTAGCTTTACCCCAAAATAGCTTCTTTTCCCCTTAATTATGAATTACTGCCTGCTTTGATACGATTATTTGCGTGAAGATGATAATCATACCGGATAATAATTTTCTTCATTTTGATGAAGAAAAGAAAAAGTTTTAGTCATCGCTCACAACTACAATCTGTCTAGAAACACTAACCACAGCTGAGGCGCATATCTGAAACGTCTCCCCTCTGCCTCTCAATGCAATGTTGCTTTACTTAAACCACGTTTCATGGTTGCCATTTGACCGAATGAATTGTGAACAAAAGTTAAGACACGTTTCATGGGCCATGTGCCCCCTCCAATTTTGAAAAATTCGGGTAGAATGCACCTTTGAAGCTTACAGTGTACCTTCAAATACTCAGTTGCTATGTTAAATGAGCAGCTACATTAACGAGTCTCTCACTCATTCACCACCAACCTAGGCTCTTCGAAACAGTTTCTGACACTTTGGTAAGGAAAATTGGTAAGGATGCCCCTCAAAACTGGTGCCCCCCTTTTTTTATAATGCTTCCTACGTCCTTGAGATAAGGTTAATTGCTCCTTGCAAATATCATTGTTTTATTGGGGGCAGGGGGAGGGCTAATATCAATGTTATCAAGCCAGAAATCACACAACTTTCAGTAGATCATAACTTTTTATAGGTGGTCGAGCAACTTTGGTAGGGGTTGTAACCACATTCAAGTCCACTCATAGACCCAAGGGTAAATCGTTTGACGGGTTTCAATGGCTTGCCTCTCCCCCTCCCAACGATCCACTGGTTGAGTCATGATTGTTGGACAATTTCTATTTAACCAGTAATCACTGCATATTTCATACTGCGATTGAACGTTAAGGAAACGAAAAGGGACCTATTTGTGGCAAAACAAAGGTTCTCAGCCCATTGATGAATACAATAAACGCAACACATTTTTGTTGGCCAATTTTCACGTAAACCCTCCCTTTACCGGTTTTGTTCCTGCATAGGACCTGAAGAAACTAATTGAACGTGATTGAAGATATAACCAAAAACTCAACTTCCGATTAAACCTAAAGAACGAAAAGAACTGAAAAGCAATGTTAAGGCAATTTTAATGCAGTGCAATATATAGAAACTAGAATATAACCTGATATGTTATTTAGTTGCCGAGGTTCAGGATTCGAGGCAGAACAGCCTTAGATATTAGTTATTTGCAGTGCACAAGGGTGGAGCTACAAATTAGTTTTTGGGCATAATGTTGAGATTTGCTGACAGTAGTTCGTGGCTTGATTCTAAATCTACAGCTCCGCTCCATATTTTTGGCAAGACTAGAAAGACTCCAGACTAAAGGATAAAAACAACTAAAAGCATGTGTGTCTCTTCCATTATAAGCAATAAAGTTCCTTAGTATAAAAACGTTCATTTTCTGAAAATACGACGAGACCAAAACAAAGCAAACAAGTCTCTAAATTTCATCATTTGCGTTTGTTGTACTGATGGACACAAGATCGGGGGTAAAATGTTCCCATATACCGCCAACTATCCAGCCCAAGATCAGAGGCTATCCTTTCTAAGGAAAAAATATATCCCCAAAAAATGTTATCAAATTCAATTGATCTGTTCTTATCACCCATGGTTTGCATTTTAAAACATTGATTAGTTCATGTGGAAAATTAATCTAGACGATTTGATTGAAAAACTTCTCGGGAAAATAAAGATCGCTCAGAAGACCCTTCTTAACAGGGGGTACGTATGAGGTGTTTTAGATTTCTAATCCATGTCAATTCCCAATGAAACTCTAATCCAACAAAAATCTATCGTTTTTTCACATTCTATACGTTCTGTATTTTATTATTTCAATAACTCATTTAAAACAAACATGTCAGAGTAAACAGGCAAATGATACAAGCATAAGGTTTCGTAAACTAAGAATGGGTTTTGCCTTCGAAGAAGTTGGGTATTAGTTGAATTTAGCTTCTAAAATGTAATTCGAGGCGTATTTTTCAAGTTTATGCAAAGTAGAAAGTATCATTATCGTCGTTATCTTTGCGTTCCAATTTTAACAATGCTTGGAGAAAATTGTCCACAGCATTGACAAAGATACCTTGATATTGAAATAAGAATCAAGCTGTACATAGCAAACAGCATTCTAATTTGCAGGCTACTGTATCTAGGCACGCTGGAGCTGGGGGGGGGGGGGGGCTGTAGCCCCCGCACTTTCTTGCCGCTATGTTATATTGAAGGTTTACAGTATGTTTCTAATTGCACTACATAAAGGGCAACGTGACCTATGCCTATTCCACTCGTGTTCTTCTTGCCATTATTCCTATCACAAAGCTTGGGCATGTCTTGACCTTTTATCGACTTCTAGTGAGCACTAACATGAAATTGAATGACCAAGCCCAAAAAGGGCCACACTCAATCATCAAAGCCCCCTCACTCGAAAATATGCTCCGGCGTCCCTGGTATCTCAATGCCTGGTAGTAAAAATAAAAATATCTATTCAAACAACGTGGCTGGATATATCAGCAGATAACGTTAATTTTCCTTTATTTGAACCCTTTCACGCCCGAGGGGGCCATATGGCCCAATGACAAACACCGTAAAAGATAATTTTTCAGGGGGTAAAGTACCAAATATTGTAAACGTTCTGATGACAGTTTTCTAAAATAGTTTACGCTTTCACCTTATTTATTTGTCTATCTACCCCCTGATTTATATGGGTTTTAACAGTTAAAGGAATATAAATCCGGGTGCGAAAGGGTTAATTGGGCGTTATATGTCATGGAGATGACTAGTTATCTCTTATTTTGAAAGTAGCTGTGTTTAATTTCTTCCCTTGCAAAAGCTTTATTGGGACATTTTACGCAATCCAATCGATATCTCAGGTCAACCCCCTGAAACCAAGAATAGCGTAATAAAGTGTATATTCTTGCGGCAAACTCCTGCTAGCCCTTTAGATTAAATTTTTAGATGAACTTAAAGTTCTCTAAATTGAAACCATAGGTACTAAGAGTGGATTAATTTCTCTAGAAAATATTTTTACGTTGCTGCTCCTCCCCAAAAAAACAGATGTGCTCCTGGCCTAGATTCGAGTAAACAATGCAATGACGCTGATAACTGAATGAACAACGCTGGATTAGTGGCATAAAGCTGCCTACAGCTTCCTTGAATCCTCAATCATCATTTTATTGTTTATTTTTTGTTGTTGATAATTTATGTTATATGTACTCATAGACCACTACAGAGCCTAACCTCGGCCCTGTCTATCTGCTACTTTGTTCCAATTTCTCATCGATTTTCGTTTCCCTTTCGATGGCAATGCAGCCAATGGTGTACAGCCCCCTGGTAATCTTTTGCGTGATTTTTGCGGGGCTTTAGCCCCCCTAGTTCTTCCTAAGAAATTTTGATTTTCTCCATTTTTTTCCTATGACAAGAAGGACAAAAATAAAAAAATTATTCTATTTTAAGAAGAGATTCTGGTTGCATGTCCAGGGCACAGGCTGCCAGGGGTGGCACCAGAGGGGGGACAGGGGGGTTGTAGCCCCCCTCGTCGGGGAGTGTTAGCCCCCACCCCCGTCGGGGAAAAATTTCGCTTCTGTCGGGCAATTTTCGACGAAAAATCGTGATGTTCTAGTGCATAGGAAGAAACCCTCTATTCTGTTATTTAGCCCCTCTGTCGGGGAACCCAGCCCCTTGTTGGGCAAATCCTGGCGCCACCCCTGCAGGCTGCTCTGTGCGCTGTCAAAGTGGATTAAAGCAGCAACATCACAACGATCAAAATAGGCTCGTTTGTCCTGTTTTCTGGAAAGCAAGTTTGCAAGCCATGTCTAAACGATCAGGAAACCATACATTTTCGCAATATTTTCAAAGCATTAAGGTATCTTAAGTCACAGGTAATAATGACCCAGAACCTGAGGAGGAAGGGAAGGAGGAGGAGGATGAGGGACAAGCACTTCTGTCAGTGGAATATGACCAAGTTGTAGGAGGCGAGACAGTAAAGAAGCAGAAGAAGACCCTTGTGCCCCACTAAACCAAATTCTGCACGTGTCCAGTAACCTCACCTATGCTGTTGGTCATGCAACCTGGCAGATTACTTTTTATCAAAATATTCATAGGTTGTGTTACTTCATGGGAAGATTGGTTGCACAGTTTTCAAAACGATCAGTAACATTGATAAGTTTCGTGATCATACCATGGTATGCATTGGAGCAAGGAATGGATCAACTGCCAGACATCTTCAGATGCAGAAATGTGTGTGGCACGGAAGCAACATAGACAAAAGATTGTGGAACATGGAAATAGCAAAACTCATTTGACCTTGAAAAACTTTTCATGGAAAGAGAGAAACAAACAATTGAAAATGCCACTGTTTCTGACATAAATAACCCAAGAGAAAAATCGAGAGATGTATAAGAGCAGCTTCAACAGCTTTTCTAAACCTTCAATGCGAAAATTGATTAGAAATGGAAAGTGGGAGGAAATGTAGAGAGAGGGGGGATTTTTGAACCACGCTCATTTTACTCAGAAAGCACCCTTTTTCTGACAGATGATGGTCCTCACTTACTGTAAAGAGTGACGCTTGCTACTGTCAAACATTTGAGATTGAAACATCAAACAAACAGTTCAAAGTAATGTTGAATACTAAAAATCACTTTATAAGAATAAGCAAAACAAGGTTTCAAAAATAAGTAATTTTAAAGCTCTCATGTTCTAACTGAAATCTCAAAAAGGAGGCCTAAGCAGAGTCACTACACAGCATTTTAATCCAATATAAGGAATTGTAAGGGAAAATGATCTTACATTTCACAACTTCGTTCACCCCCTCCCCCCCCCCCGACCATTTTCTGTTCGGATTTTGACGAATTTGAAAATCAATCTTGGCGAAAATTGGGAGGGTGGCGCGTCTCAGGAGCCCCCCTAGTTATTAATCCAGCTCTACACCGGCCGTCCTTTGTTTTATTTATTACCCAGCCTGTTTTCTCTCGTTATTCTTTCCGCTGGTTTTTCAAAGGTTACTCTAACTTCTGTTCTTACTCTCACATTATGAATTCACGCTTGTAATCTCTTTTGTCGCAGCAAGACTTTTTTGTGTTTGTTTGTGTAGCTTTCTAATACTTCGTAAACATTATCTTTAAAACGTTCTCATTACATTGAAAAGAGGGGAAGCTTCAGGAGTCCAGGGTTTCCGGGTATGACCGTATTAATTTACGGTCCGCCCAATTTTTTTGGCGAAGCTAAAAAAACTTCATGCTTCCGAAATAAGCTGTGAATTACCTCAGCGTTAGAATGCACCCCCCATTTAAATCAGGTCAAATTTCTGACGAAATGACAGTTTGTGGTCCTGGGGGGGGGCAACCCAAGCTCCTCCCATTGGCTTCGGCCCTGAGTTGACAGCTTGCTAGACAACAATATGTTTCTGGAAAGTAACCCTATCAGCCTTTGCCAAAAAAATAGATACATGCCAGTGAATCCCTTTCATTAAACTTCAATCTAAATTACAATTATAAATCTCACCATAACCAAGGTAATTCCTAATAGGCTAGCCTGGGTTTACAGTATAAAAGAAGGAGAAAAACAAGCGTAAAAAGACCAAACTGAGAAATAAGAGAAATTCAAATTGGGAGCAGCTCTTCGTTTGTCCATGCCTTATTTCTACAACAGAAGGTGTAGAAAGTGGTTCGAATAGGGATGATGATAATCATAATTCAATCAATTATGGATTTAGAAAATATGATAGCCATATTTATTTATGGTTTCTTAAGTTTGCATGTTCAAAAAGTTTTCTTCTTCTCTTTTCCTTTATTAATCCTTATTTTCTCTTCTCCTCTTAAGTCTTAGTAGCTGTTTAAATCAAGGTATGCCTGAATTGCTCAGCTTAACTTAATGCGCGCAGATCTGTTCAATCAGCTTACTGATAAACTTAGGTTAGACATTACAGGCATGGATTCAAAAGATTTATGTGAATTACTCTTGTACGGAAGTCTAAATTTAAATGCAACCTAGAACAGAATAGTCTCAATAAAATGATCATTGAGGTAACAATATCCTACCTTAAAAAACTGAGAAGTTTGAAAATATTCTTTTCGGGTAATCTTATTGCAGCGATCTCCCCCTACTTCTCTTTTCTTTTCTGGGTTGTTCTCATTTGTTGCTTTTTCTCTTTTTCATGTGTTTTTTTGATGGTTTTTCTTTCTGAAAATTATGTTGTTAAAGTTGTAAAATGGGAACTAGATTACCTCGTGCCTTTTCCCGCTGTGGATGGCACCTGTAAAGGGGCCGTTCATTTTTAGGCCCCTGGTTGGCACTGAAGAGAAATAAAATATCAACACTATTTTTCACTTGCCCAACCTACCAAAAACACAAAATGATAATTACTCGATCTGGATCATGCCAGAAAAAAGCTTTACCCAACCATGTTTTCAATTTTTTTGCAATTTGGACCTTTGCAATCTAGAATTTGCATCATTAATCGACGAAGAAAGTAAAGATATGGACAACAGTAAATCTGACACAAGTTTGAAGTCTTGATAATTTTATTGACGCAGTTGATAAATCTTCTTTTCGTATTTTGTGGCAATGATTCTTTGCTACCCAACCCTTCAACCAGGGCCGAAGCCAATGGGGTGGCTGGAGGCCAGAGCGCCCCCCCCCCCTCTAGGGACCACAGATAACCTTTTTTTACAAAATTTTGACTTGATTAAACAATAGATTAAACAATAAGCTATTGTTCGTTAAACAATGGATATTTTGTTTTTACAGTCAATTGTAGGGAATTTTGACGGAAAATATCGGAACTTTTGTCTTTTTTGCCCCTTGTTCGGATATGGCTGGATTCGGCCCTGCTTATAATAAACTTTATCAAAGACTGCCAAAGACCTAAGAGATCTCAAATGTCTTAAAAATACAACAAATTAACCCTAAAGATCTGAAAAAGCTATCAAGACGCTCGACAACTGCATTTAAGAACATCATTGGAGAATAGTTAGGGTACAAGACTTCCAAATTAAGTATCAATTATTGGCAATGAATACCTCTCTAAGCCCTAAGAATATAAAGCTTTTCAGGGCTGGCTGCTATATGGTAAACCAGTAATGGGTGTTAGACAGTTCTACTTCAAGGTTCATTGTCACACTTAAAACATCTTTTCCAGACGCGTAAACTGTGGTGTCATCTGAAAGGCTACAAACTTCGGATTCTTTTACTAGAAGAAGTAGATCGTTACCAGCGATATTAAAAAAGAGCAGCGCAAGCACTGAGCCTTGTGGAACACATGATATGATCACAAACCGTTCACTAAACTCGGATCCGCCCCTTACGTACATTTTTCTGTTCGAAAAGTAACTAGGTATGAAAATGAAAAAGTAGCAAGTTAGATACTGCGCATGTCCGAAAAGAGGCTGGCTTGGTTAGACAAGCTGCGATCCTTCATGTAAGCAAAAGAATTAAATATCAGCAGATCTCACCAAGTGTGCCAGTCTGCCTCATGCAAACAGGCCACTAGCCGAGCCAGAGTATAGTAACCTGCGTCAAAGACGGCAAAGTGAAGCCACGAAATTTCGACAGCAAATACTGCAGGTATTCACGATTAACCTGTAATCAGATTGGCCAGTGAGTAAATACGCCTAATTTTGGCATTATGTCAATCGCAAACAATAGGAAAGGGGATTATGCGGGTTTCCAGTCAATGAAAAGTTTTCAACGAGAGTATGTATTATTGTAGATGCATAAGAAGAGCAGAAGATTGTTCTTATTGAATAATATCATATTAGGTTAAATCGAGCAGGTGGCGTTTTGATTTTGTTGAAAAGTTAATCTCCTGTTCAGCATGATAGTCAAATGCGCAATAACGATCACACATATCACTTCAAAAGCTTCCCTGCACAAAAGAACAATATACTAACTAGAATTCAATTCAGACATAACAATATAGCTTCAAAGAACCGTCTTGAGACCGGGCTGCCCCCAATACATGGGACCTTTGGCGTCGGAAGAAGGGGAAGCTTTTGTTAATACGTACCTTATTTTTTGTAGACACCGCAAGGTTCGAGGCCCCTCAATGGCGTGGGCCCACTTAGTAACTACCCTGCCTACCCCCTTCTTCTCGACAGTCCAGTAGCTATATTAAATGTAAGCGTGACAGGAAGTGAAGGTTTCGAAACAATCGGTGGAAATTTAAAGGATTTGCTTTGCAACACTTTGCCAATAACCAGAATCCTTGTAATGAATGGGTTATGTTAATATTATATTCACAAGGAGACGATGAAAATTGTTTTGTAAATTGTTGATTAGGTTGGATGATTCCTTTTTTCACCTTTTTCATTTCATGTGAAGTGAATAACCACAAAGCGTGTTGCGTCGTTTATTACTTATCGCGAACTTCATCATTACTCAGGGCAATCTTCCTTCTCTCTCCTTAGCCACTATCAAATATCTAACTCCAGAAAAGCACTCACTTACAGGTTTTGATAACTGGCCAATATTTGGTTTGTGTAACAACTGTGTAACTTCCATCCACCCCTCAAATCATTCTAAGATGCTTTGTAACAATGGAATACATCTACTTCCCTCTAAGGCGTTGCTTAATGTTTGAATGACTTCAAAAACTTTAATTCTTAAGTTTCAAAGAATTATTAGCCAGCTACTGCGTTTCTTGCCTCTACAGTTGTTAAGTTAATTTTCTCAGTGTGAATTTATGCAAATGTTTAAGGTTATGTATTTGATGATGACCTTTCAAGCCCGCTACAAAAGCATACCCATCAACATTAGTCAATACAATGAGGCCCAATATAATCTACAAACGATTTGTTTTGACGGTTTTCTTTGATGAAAAGCAAACCGTTCTGCAAAATTATTAAATGAAACTTAGATTTGTAATTTTAGGTTGAATGCCAGCTACGAATATTTGTACAACAAATCAGGAATTTGCTAATGGAATAAAGATAGAAGATCATAGAATGGTTCTAAAGTCACTCGCATTTTTACTTAGGGTGTTGAGCAGAGATTCCCCGCTGAAAAATGGTGAGTGAACCATTATAATCAGTTTATCTACTTTGGCTGCTCTACGCACTTGATAGCTAATCTATTGGAAGTTTATTCCTATAAAAATTTAAGCATGGGCACAAACTTTCGATTATTTATAAGTTCAGGCTTGTTTCATTCCTTGTGTCGGCAGCAAAAAATGAAATTTGTGTTTTCTGATCGATGGATGTAGCCCATTTCAAATCTTGCATGTCAAGAAAATCGGAACAAAGAGAGGAGAAAACTCCTTGTGTACTTTAAGGAAGAATTATTGATATGACATCTTTATATTCCCGTTTTGAAGACCTTGTTAAATCTTGATAATAATGAAAATTAAAGGTCAAATAATGATGTGAAATAATTATAAACAGGGGGCTAGTGACACATTTAGGCGTTGTTTTCAACCATGCCCACCAAGTTCATTTATTTTCTGAATAGCTTGAACCTACTCTGCTCTTAATAGGGTTTTGGGTAGATTGTGTTACTCTCTTTTAATTTCGTTTTGTTAGACGGTTAGAAAAGCGTGAAATACTGAAATAGTCTCCTACTGTTTCAAGTGTTATGTTCAAAATATTTTGCTGTCTCTATCGATCATTCTACGTAGTATTTCATAAACTTTGATCTAATCCATATTCGTCAGCAATAGCTATTGTAATATGTGTATGTGTCTCAAGGGCATAGCTAAAAGAAATTTTTTAGGAGGGTACAATGTTGAGAACTCGAGACAGCAAGCGGCGCTTTTGGGGCGTGGTTGGCATTTAGGTGTGGCATCGGCGTCTCTTTCGTTGTTTAGAGTCAAAACATCTATCACATGGCATTAATTTCCTTAGCATTAAAACGTTTTTTCCTTGTATTGGACTTCTATATTGAAATCATTTACACGTTCCATTTAAAATAACCGAAACAAATAAACATTTCACCATTTGTCAACGAGACTTTCGTCGTGCCGTCAGATGCATGTTTTGGGGCAAAACGCAGCGCCCTCTTCACCCCCTTTACCGATGCCCCTTATGTTTCTTAATGATTCTGTTTTGGGGTTTCGTTACATCTCTTTTCCTTTCTTTGCTACACAGCTCAAGTATTGATCATTTGCATAATATGTTTCTGGACATTGCTCAATTAGTCTACTGTCTCCAATTCCTCCGACTGATGAAATACTTTCAATGGTGTGACACCATCCAAAGACTCCTGTGATGGGGGAGCGGGGCCATGATCCCAATTTTCCATCCAGCATTAATTGCAAATGCCATTTGCATTTGTTAAAATCGTCGTTTTAATTATGCAAGACCGATCTAATAAAATTTTCAGGAGATGACGACATTGACATTACTTTTGGCAACTCTTCATGTCGTACAGTGGTAAAGTTTGGCCTTCCCACTTTTCTCATTTTATCGGAGGCCCATGCTATCTTCTCTCCCCAGTTTTTTGATATATCTAAATCTTGGTGTACTTCTTTTCAGAAACAAAATATGGCTATTATATCATATTGGATGTTGCCACTTCTTCTTATTCATAGATTTTTGGATGCGTGTTTATGAGAAATTTCGGTCTCAATATCAAAGGACATAGGCTCATGTCCTGCCGTGATGCTACAAGTAGCTCACACGTTCACTGGTATCTATATTTCACTTACTGTACATCGTATACGTTTAAGTAAAAAATTTGTAGGTTGGAAAATTTTGGTAAACTTTCACAACTGATCTCCCCCTGCTTTTGCCTGTCAAATAATCCTCATTGACGCACTGCATGGTTAAAAATCATCTCTAAATCCTCCATTTTCTAACAATCAATACATTTTACTCCAGAATACCCTATTATCTTTCTTGAGTTACCAACCTTTAAAGTGTTTAGATGATATTTGAAACGAACCAGAATCGCTTTAATGTGTTAACTATAGTAGTCTATTCCAATTCAAAAATGCATTTGTGGTGCACACAGAGTTCGGAAAACATTATGGTCACACTATCAATGTCGGTACACGAAAAAAGCAATAGAAACTCCTATGACACATCAAAGCCATGCTTATTTTGTACCAACTTCTGAGGAACGTTCTCCCTCCAGTGTGTTTTTGTCCGGAGAAAGGTTAACAACTTTTCTGAACTTTAGGTGCAAGTAGAATGGTATGCATTTCTGGTTTTGTTTGGCAATTTATCACATCCTATTTTTTTATAATTACATTTGTGTGAGTATATGTGAATCAAATTTACAAGGAAGAGTCAAGCTGTCGTTTTGAAATACAAATTCAACAGATGTTTATAAAGTTGAAAAGTATTGAATAAACGTAAGTAGCATGTTGGCAACTTTTAGACATTGTTGACGTTGCTCTTCCAATTTGCTTGATGTTTGATTTTGCCATGAAAGCAGAGATTCGCAGAGTACTTTCATATTTACTGTGTCTTTTATATGAGAAAGTTTGAAATCAACCCAGTATCAAATTAGCAATCCTAGAATTTCAGCATTGATATGCTTCTTAAACTTTCTAAGCAACAATCTTAAGCAAAGGTCTTTGAAGAAACGAACCTGCTTCTAAAGAAACAAAATTGAGCCTTGGAAATTTCATTTCATCAATTAAACGTTGTTAAATCTTTTGATATAGTTTATTTTCAGGATAGAAAGCAATTTTTGAAAGCAACAACTACACCTAAGCATATTATTTCCTGCATTTGAGGAGCTCAGTACAGAATATTTTAAGTCATGAAAAGCAGATTGCTTCTATCTTCATGCTTATGTTTTATCAAGTAAAACCCGTTTATTTGACTCCATTACTTGACAATCTTGACACAAAAGAATCGCACAACATACCTTCACGACAGCATAAACGGCAACAGCACCTTGCACGTTGCTTTGGGCATTATTAAATCAATTGGACTTTGACTGATCTAGCACGCAAAACAATCTGTTCACTGGATATACTTATATATTATTTTTCAAAACACGGTCGAAAACTCAGCTATTGCAGCGGTTTGATTCTGAGCGGCTGAACAGACAAAGGCTATGAAAACGCAGATACTACTAGCCACGGATTTCGTTTTTCTCTACCTTAAAAGACTTTACAATAAAAATTCCCTATCACAATCGTGAGACAAGTAAACAACTGTCAACAGGTTTCTCCTCAAATATTTTCTTTCTGTTCATTCGTCTGGGGCAGGTGTAATCGTAAATGCATTGGTTTTCTTTAAGATATTCTACCAAATGCTGAAGCTGTGAATCCTATGACGGGTGTCCAAATGAAATGAAAATAACATTAATTAACGGTATCAGCTACCGCTAACTATTCGTATTTTCTGCTGATTTAGTGCTTTACGAGTTTCTAGTGTCCTAATTACTCCACTAAACAAAAACGACGTTAAACTTGAAAGGCGCGCGAAAGTTGCTTTGTGTAATATTTTTCAATTAAAGATTTTCGTAGAACTTTAAATGAAGTATATACAATGCGGCAAGTACGCACTTTTGTCGTTTGGAAGCTTATCATTTACATCATTTAACTTCATTTCATGTGATATCACTGCACTCCATTTCACTTCAGTAAAGCTTTTTTTTATTTAAGAGCATTTAATTTTATTCGATGCCATAACGCTTCAGTTTCCTATTTCAATTTACTTCAATTTCCTCCATTTAACGTAACTCATTTGACTCAGGTTTTTGAATTGATTTTGTTGATGAAATCAAATTTTTTTAATTCATTTCAAGTTTGCTTCGGAGATACTAATTTATCGTTTGGTCGTTAAATCATTGTTTGACTCGATTTGATTTAACTTCACTTGATTTAATTGATTGGATTTCATATGATTTTAATGTTGACTTTTTTTAGTTTGAGTTCATTTGTCTGGATTTGGTTCTATGTTGATTCATTGATTTCATTCGATTTAATCTAAATCTACTCAATCCTAACTATTTCATTTCATTTCATTTCATTCTATTTTAATTCAATTCATTCTATTCTATTTGATAAATTCATCCCATTTTATTTCATTCAATTCCATTTCCGTTCATTCTATCCCATTTTTCTTCATTATGTTCCATTTCATTTGGTTTATTCTTAATTGATTCTATTTGAAATTTTTTGTTTGCTTTCTTACTTATTTTATCTTATAGGATTCTTCTTCAGTTATTTCTTTTATTGACTTTACTCTAGTTTATTTCATCTAATCTTATTTCATCCTATTCCATTTCATTTCATTTCGTTCAATCTCATTATATTCTACTCTTTTTCCAATTCAGTCTACACCTTTTCACTTGATTTTTCTCACTTGATTCTTTTCCTTTTCATTTTTCTCTGCTCTATTTTGCTATATGCCATTTCATTTCATTTTAAAATATTTCATATCATTTAGCTCTATTCCACTCTACTTTCCAAGATTCAATTTCATTTGAGTTAAAGTTATTTTAAATTATTTGGCATTATTTGGTTTGATTTCATTTTCATTCTATTTTATTTGATTTCATTTTGAATTACATCTTTTTTCCATTTCATACCATTCCATTTCATTTTAGTTCAGTTCATTTGACTTCAATTCTTTTAATTTTATTCTATTCCTTCTAATTAAATTCCATTTATATCATTTTTCACCTCCTCCCCTTTTATTTGATTTCATTTCATTTTACTTATTTCATTTAACTTATTTCATCTAATTTGATTTATCTCATTTCTTTTCATTTATTTTCGTTCGTTCATTTCATTTTACTTATTCCATTTTACTTATTTCATCTAATTTGATTTATGTCATTTCTTTTCATTTATTTTCGTTCGCTTCATTTATTGCATTCATTTTCATTTATTTCATATAATTTCATCAATTTATTCCATTTCATTATATTTCATTGAATTTCATTCCATTCTATTTCATTTCATTTTATTCAATCCCATTTATTCCAATTTCTTTCTGTTCGCCCAATTCCATTTCATTTTTTATGATTCGATTTTCCTTCACTTGATTCCACAAAAGAGCCAAGATGTTTTCAATCGTCTTCCAATATGAAATTCATGGTCTCAGATTTCTTTAATTCAACACATTTAAAGACTAAGTAATGACCAGCTAGATAATGTTCCACCCCAAAAAGAACAATGTTTCGATTAAAATGTGACAAACGATGCTCCTCTTAGCCCCCTTCAAGTTCACTTGTAAATGGTGAAGTGGCAAAACTGTTTAAGAGCAAAGTGCCAAAATTATCTGAGCAGATCTGAGCGCATCGCAAACAAGCTTACTGTCAAAACCAATCTGAACCAATTTCATGCCATTTTAACTGATCTCTACCTATCTGAATCAATCTAATCCAATCTGAAATGATCTGAGCCAATCTGATCCGATCTGACTCAATCTGAACCTATCTGAACCGATTCGATTGTATCTGAACCGATTGGAACCGATCTACTCCGATTTGAACCGATCTGAACCGATCTGTTTCATACCGAATTAAATAAAAGGACGAATGTAACAGTAATTACATCCATACATCGATTGTGACCATCGTTGTCCATTAAACACTCGTCAATGTAGCGCACACAACTATTGACATTTAAATGACGAATATTGTGAGAATAAATAAAATCTACAAGAAATACCATTTGGAGATGGACGAAGTCAATCGACTGGGACGGCCTTAAAAAAATGCTCCGCATTTATCAATTGTCCAAAAAGTTTTAATTGGAAACATATATCAACGCCCTCCTTCGTTTACGTACCGTGGATTTCTTTTTTTTTGTCGAGAAATGCTTCAAGTACGAGAGGACAGGAGCTCTGCGAAATAGAGCCAGTTAAATGGTGCTCGCTCCTGAATTCTCGATCTTCTGTGGGGAAGGAATAAAGAATGACACGAATAGAAATATTTCCGATAACAGAATAGGCCAAGAGCAAATCCATATACCGATATGAAACTCAATACGTTGGCATTAAATATAGGTTTAGAAAACGTAAGGCGTGATCACAGATTAGCATGGTTTGCTCCTAGGAGGAGAGCCTTCAAAGCAATAGAAACTCAACAACTATTAAAACTGCTAAAAAAGATTACTGAATGTGAATTTATCTATTAACACAAAATATGAAAGAAAAATCTATTAACTGAAAAGGGAAGTGCAGTGTAGCAGAACAGAAGAGAATTTATTTGTAGCCATATAAGACTCTTAAGAGAGCCTGGACGAGCTCTTTCAAAATGTTGATTAACAGGTTTTTGCCGATGCATTGGCCAATGAATTGCTGTTGGTGTGAGAAAAGACATTGAGATGCAAAATATAACATATCATCTGTTGAATTTGACTTTCATTAAATATTAAGAAGCAAAATACTGCTTTGCTTTATGAGAACCTGCTTCGGATTGTTAGTAAAGACCATTGCAAGAGTAATAAAGTTACTCATAGTAATTACATCAGGGCTATTGAAATCGGATAAAGAGGAAAATTGTAAGCCCTGCTGTTGATCTCAGCTATTCAAATCGGAGAATTTTTAACGCAAATTGTGTTGCTCAGAAAGATACCCTCTGTTCTGTTATATAGCCCCCTCTTGGGGAACCTAGCCCTCTCGTCGGGCAAATCCTGGCGCCACCCCTGATTGATTAAATAAACCACATTTTCTTTTCTTAATTGTTAACCCTTTTCTTCATTTAACTATTGTGCTGTGTAATACGTTTTTCACTTAATTATAGTTGTATCTTGTATTCTTGCAGAATTTAAAAATATATCATTACAATTGAAATCGAATTAAGGTGACAATTTTGCCCCAAAGAGGTGCCCCCTTGACTCAATTCTTAATTTCCATTTCAATGAACAAAAATCCTGTGGGGATTTGCTGCTGATAAACAAAAGACTTCGTTTGCGTTACCTAGAGAGTAGACTCACTATTGGACAAAATTCGCAGATAATGTTTCTCATACAGGCAACATGGTGTGATTTTAAAGTGATAATGTAATACACTCAAATGCAGTTATGCACTATAAACAATGTCTCTTTTTTTTGGAGACTTTTGCAAATAAAAATAATATAATAATAAATAACATAATATATTCTTTGTATTAGGTTGGCATCTGATTAGCAAAATTGCTAAGAAAAGTCAGAAAACTTAAAGACATTAATACATTATTGCAAAATGTATTGAAAAAAGCTTAAAATACTATAGGAGCTCAAGCAATAAACCAGTTTTTGCATAATCTGCAACTGTAGTATAGGTTTTTCTGTGACCTTATACTCTTTTTGAATATCAAACACAGTGGCTGCGCAACGGGGTGTGTTTTTGACTAAATTGGGATGGCTTATCCACCTTAGCTTCCTTAAAAATCAATCCAACCCCAGTTTCTTTAAAAATCAATGTTTGGAGTTCAGTATCAACCATTTTCATAGGCCTTTTTGTGCCATTAGGACACGTTTTAACTTGCTCTGTCCATAAGTGCAAAAACTAGTGCGAAAATGATTTCAACATGGGAATGCAGCTGACTGACAAGTAATTTACGCCTTTCAGTTCAATTATAAACGAGTATAGAGCCTCAAGCTATTTTTGATGCTTTGAGAATATAGACTTGTCCCCAGGTGTACAACCATAGCAAAATTGTCTAAAATCGGTTCAAAAGATTTGCAAGTTTTTCATGTTTATCAGAAAATCTCAGCATGGAACATCTGTCATTTTGAAAAACCCATTGCAAATGAGAATATGGAAAACTTTTGATCCTTTTGAGAGATGTTGAGAGATTGAATCTATCTCTTGTGTGAGTGAACTTCAATAAGACGTTAGAAAGACCTGTCAGAGCTGCTCGAAAATGATTTTAAGGATTAATTGGGCCATGAGCAAGCCTGTCACTTTAGGGGGGTTTATGAATGGGAGGGGGGCCGGCTCACCCTTCCAATCATGAATATATCGTATTCTTGCAGGGCAAAATAGGCGCTACAGGATAGGTTTTAGCTATTAAATGGACAATTTTTGCAATTTTGATATGGCAAAGGGTGATTCTTACAGGGCAAAAGTGCCATCATCCTCCCAGCCCAGCCCAGAATGGAGTAGCACCCCTGCTTGCAGGTGCTAGGGGCATGAATCAAAAGCTTTTACAAGAAAACTCACAAGCGAGATTATCTACCAAGAAATTCATAGTTAATTTAGTACGTGCCAACATCAATGCAGTTCCAAATAAGCCAGAGGGAATCATAATGAGATCATGGGACTGGAAATCTTTCAAAAGTCTAATTCACGAGGGACACCAATTAGTCACCTGAGAGTAAAACTTTTATGCAAAAAAGAAACCATTCACAAAAGAAACAAAGTATTGATCTTAACCATGAGCAAGTCCCTGAACATTAGGCATTTCAGGAATTTCTGCAGATTTATTGCAAAGCCCGTTATAATGGAAGTTTAACATTTTTAACATATCCCTTTAAACTTGATCAACTTTCGCTACTGTTCTTATGCTAATGCTACAGGATGCTTCTGAATTATCAACAGGTACTTGCCAACTGACCTCTCATAGGAGGTTACATTGCAGTTATCTTTCATCCTGAACGTTGAAAAAATGAAAGCGTTGAACAGGAAGATTTAGCGCATAGGTTGACTTTAAAAGTTTGTTACCAACTAAGGGCCTTTCTGCGCAATTCCGATATATATTAAATTAGGAAATTGCCTCGAGACCCCTTCTCATAAACTTGCTCAAGCGTTCTGAGAATCTCGGCACTTATAGCTGCTTAATGTTGCTTTTTTCTTTGTAAACAGGGCTAGCGTTTCAGGTTTTCTGTAGCGGAGAGGGTCTTTTTTGGGACATTTACATATTACTATAAAACCACCGTGATACGCTCAAATATAGTCCATTAAAAAATATCAACCAAAGCGAAGGCAAGCAAAGAAAATACAGCTTAGATGCTAACAACTTGTAGCGTCAGTTTTTAGCTCTTGATTTGCTTAATTCCACAGTTGTTCCAGGTATTGTAAATTCGCTATTGCACCAAGATTCAAAACCCTATAGTTTAGAATGCGAAATCAAATTTTCTGTGATCCTACATAATCTACATGTAAGTTTATACAGCGAAAAATTGCTGTCTTAAGATAGAAGAAACACCATCCTATAGTTTTTCTTGTAAGCTCTTGTTCAAGCCGAAAATAGTTACCTTAAAATCTCTTTGTTGGGCCGCATTGAGAAATAACCACCTTTCTACCTCGATCCCTTGAAAAGCAATGTGTCTAAGTTCCAGCTATGATAATCCAAATCAAAGCGGTTTGGATGTGGATATAGAGGGCAGAGCAGAAAGCCCCCGTCGCTAATACAAATAACGAACAGGTGGCTTCTAGGACCCAAACTGCGTCCATGTGTGTTTCTGATAAAAAGTATAAATTTGAATTTTCTTAACACTCATCATTTGATAAGAAGCCCTTTACATGGAACCTCTTAAAGAACCGCATTGCTATTTTCCAACATTAAATTAGTCACTCAAAATTTAAACACCAACGTTTGCATATCAGCATTTATCTTGAGGTACAATGCATGCAAGGCAACACTGATGACCAGAACCCCCTAAAATCAAAGGCCTATCTGTGAAAAGGGGTTTGGGGCAGAAAGGAGGGAAGAACGGGATATTTTTGGTAAAAAGTTCCCTAAAAACTGTAACAAAATTCGGTACAAAGTTAAGTACCTCTACAGCAAGGATATGCAACGTTTCATCCAAAAATGCTTGTATGTTACATGTCTTCTATAATAATATTGTCGCAGTATCTTCTAGATTCTTTTTGATCCATGCCATGAAGAAGCCCTGCATCCCCGGAAAAAATCTTAGTGACATAATATATGACCACATAAATATTATCTGGTCATATAAACTGGTATTACTCCTGCCGCATTGCGCTATTCCTAAACTCCGTCATGCCAGAGCCCCCTGAAAGGCTGTTCCTATAAACTGAAGCGTGCTTAAATAATTAAAAATGAAACTGAAACGGTAATGAAATAATTCTACTGTAAATTTTACCAGCACTCTCCAAATCTGGTCATTTAAGCTAGGGGAAGCGATGGCAAAGTTAAAAGGACGGAAAAGTTAACGAAATGGTGCCCATTTTAATCAGATCTAGTCCTTTCTGAGATAGGGTATACAAACTTCTTGTTCTAAAAGGATCAATAAAGCTACTTGAAAAAGAAAAAATCAGATAAATTGAAATATTTTAGAGCCCATTTTTCCAGGTATTTCTGGGCCTCCAACGTGACCTGAAAAGTGGACGGGCTAAACTTCGATGCAAGAAAATTACCACATCACAGCATGGTAAGCTGCCTTTAAAAACTAATGCAAAGATTTTCACTTATTGATAATGTTTACGATTCAAGTCCCACGCAATTAAAACGATTATTTTAGCATGTGCAAATGGTGCTTTTAATTAACTCTAAGGAAAAAGTGAGAGGCCATGGCCCCAAGCCCCCCCCCCCCCATCGTCGGAGGCCCTATACTCACGAGCATTGGAAAGTTTCTCGATGTTTTGGTCAGAGTTGGGAAAGCGTCACGGTCGCTGGCCGGAGGAAGGTCCACGAAAAACAATAGAAACTTCTATGCCACGCCCAAGCTATGCCTAATTTCTTCTGATCTGTGAGGAAGGTTTGCCTGGAGGAGTTTTTGACTGGAGGAAGGTTAACAATTTTTCTGGACACTGGTTTTGGTGGGCCATACCACCCCTTATCCAAATAAGATGCCAATTATTTCGAAGTAACTCAAGGCATAACCTAGAATTCTCCAAAGATCGGTTGCCCCAGTAGTGGAAAATTCCATGTCAAATCAAAATGGGTTCCACAACCAGTAAGTATCTTTCTGCTGCAAAATTAGCATTATTTTCACTGCACTACCAAGACGAGCAGTTTTTATGAGGGCTTCAATATGCAATGCGATGGTTATATCACTTAGGTATCTATTTCACAGATAATTCAAAAATCAGCTGGTGGGATTTCAGGTTTTCCGACAAACAGACTTATGGTGGGGCGGTCTGCCCCCATGCCCCTCGTTGGCGCCGGCTTATGTGCTTGAGAACGTTAATAATCTTGAAGGGTATCACGAAATTTTAGAAATTTGCACTTTACAGATTGCCTTGAAATGCAATGATCGCTAATATGATGAAATAATTACCAAGAAAACCTAACTTTGTGGCAATTTATCAGCAAAACAAACCATTACTAGAGACTTTCAAATCTGATATTCTCTGGCAAAAGCCAAAGTTTTAGACATTTGCTGGGAGAGGGGTTGCCTAAAGGGTCTCACACTCCTCATCACCTGCAAGAACCTACCTTTTTCTATGGCATTAACTCCAAGAAATGAAAACTGTCTGAATAATTCTCTGTTAGTTGTTGCTTGATCGTCAGCTGATATTACACTCAATATTGCATCGAAGTGTTAGTTTAGTCATCGAAGACGTTATTCCATCAATTGAATTCCTTGTGGCACGACCAGAAAGTATCTACAACGGTCTATGAAAAGTATCAAAAATTAAATGAAGCCTTGTTTGGGTCTTCGGAAATCGTTGAAAATACTCTCAATTGATGAGTTCCCATGGAGTCCTTCAGGGTCTTTATGTATCGCTAAGGCTCCATGACTTCATTGTAAATCTTCCACAAAAAGGCAAGGCCAAAAATGGGGATTCCACTATTGGAAATGATAAATGTAAGCAGACCATATAGATTATGAGATTAACGCCTGGTAATGAGACCGTTTTTGCGATTTTCAATTTGGCAGATTTTGGTACATGTCCTCCAGGTGGGCGAATCAACACATGCTACGTCACTACCAAGGAAAATTCAAGTCCACCGCTTTCTAATATGATTGTAATCTTTTTAAAATTGATCTTATTTTTTTGACTGCTTTTTATGTTGTTTAGTCTTGGCAGTGGCGTATCAGGGGCATAGTCAGTTCTTTGAAGGGGCAAAAGAGCAAATTAAGTTAGAGATTGTAGTCGCCACATGCATAATTTTCTATCACCCGGCAGATTTGTGCTTTTAACATAAACACTAAACTTGAACCCACTGGGAGGTTTGTGTTCCTATGCCCAAAAGAAATTTAATCGCTTATATAGCTCCCTGTTGGAGAATCTAGGCCCCGTCGGGCAAATCTTGGCGTCGCCCCTGCTGTCACAAAAAAATATCTACAACCCCTTTTAACGTTGCAAATTACTTCCATGACCCGTTTTGAATTTTTAAACGACTAAAATTCATGTCATTACCCTTGAACTATCATTTTGCATGGATTCACGAATATTGCCCTGACTAGTGACTGCAAACAGCAGCACAAGGGTATTATTGCATATTTTTGGAATGGGTAAGCGAGTTGCAAATGGGCAAGTGGATAAATGGTCGCTGGTTACCTTCTAAAGCTGTTATCGATCCGCACCTGGTGATTGATTTTAGTTTAAATTCCGTACATTCTTCGTTGTTTCGAACTTTGATGAGTGTCAAAAGAAAAGATGTATTTCAAGAATGATCAGTTAAGCTTCTGCGATTGTTACGTCATAAATTGCTTCTTCAGGGGTGGAATCGCAGATCTATTTTAAGGGGTGTGTTCGATGGACAGAATTTTGGCTTCAAAGGACCGAAAATCTGCCAGTACTAGTATTTCTATACTAGTATTGTGGCCCACTGTAATGTAGCAAGTGGTGCATCTCTGTTAAGGATTGTCAAAACATTGTATTTCTCGGGGATAAGACCAATTAGGAATCAGACCAATATAAAAATGCGGTATATAGCCCAGTAACAATAATACCTTGTAGAATCGCACCATTGGAATTAAGAATTAATTAATTTAATGATTATGAGCAACACTCACGTAACGTTACTGCGATATACAGCTAGCAGGTATGCAGCTAGCAGGCATAGAAAAGTGGATGTATCCACTCTACATCACAACCAGTGCATCCCTATGGCGCAGAGATTTCAGCTATTTCATATGCAAACAAATTGTCAGCTTCAAATCTAAATTTAAGCAACAAAAGAATTTGAGTTAATATCAGAATTGTACGTTACAAAATTACACTCAAAATTACAGCACGGTCAGAAGCAGCGCTACGGGGCGAAGAAGGATGCAGGGATGTCACACCCCAAAGAGAAATTTAGTTGCATTTTACTCGGCAGAATCCGTATTTTATACTGCTCACTTGGCAAACGTAGTGGTTCCCAAATATTACAAAATCATTGATAATGGGTGGTATTTTGAATCTTACTCAGAATCATGGCATTAGATCCTCCCACAAAAATTTCCCTAGCGCCGCTCCTGGGGACAGGCTGTTATTCAATGATAGTATTAAGCTCATGTAATCTAGGAAGGGCTCTGAAAGATCTTCCGGGGCTGATGCTTCCTGCGTTATTTAACTGTGTTGCTGGTGCAGAATAAGGGCCATGACAACAGTGGGGTGAGGGGGTGTGTCACCCCATCCAGAGAAAATATTGTGCTACAAAAACAAGGCGCAATTGGGCATGGAGGATTATTTGGAGGGCAAATTTTGATAATTTGAATGCAGATAAAGGATTGTACACCCATTCCGTCGGCAAATTCATCGTAGATACCCCACTGACACATGACCTCTAGCGACGGTCCTGTGCGGAAATAGGCCTAGGCCTGCTTTCATATAGCAACTTACCAAATGCTGATTGGCCCTTGGTGTTAGCAGATGGTTGCCGTGCTTTGCAAATAAATGAAAATGCAAATAATTCAAAAAAAGAAAAACAAAGCAAACACGCCTAGCTGCAGCAATACAAAATTGCTTTGATAAAGGGTATACTGAACAAAGTTCTATTTTCAGTTGCTATGAAAATTTGGGTAAAACTAACATTTCCTTTACTGGTTGTATGACAAATTTATTATCCATACCACAATAACGTCATCCCCAACTGTCGCCTTTAGTTTGCACGTTAGATTACATAAACACTAGGCGAGCATTTTTCGAATAAAATACACAAGGTGCAGATCCTGGCTTGCAGAAGTTTATGCCCATTTTAACTCATTTTTCAATTCTTGATGCAGGGTGTAGATAACAATAAACAGTGATTTCTAAAACTATCTCTAATTTGTATTGTAGCGATAGAGCTTAGGGCATGTGGTACAAAACAACAGAGATAAAAGACAGTGCAAAGTAGCAGAAATGTAAAGGCAAATATGACCAGATAAGACTTATATATGCGTGTGTCTTATTGCAAATACTACGCCCTGGTGCTTCTTCAGATTATGATTTAAGAATGAAACGTAACACAAACTCAGGATTTAATGAAGGTGCTGGAAAACAATATGGCTGCTGGAATGTGTTTAGTTAGACCATGTTCACAATTGCATCGCTTATCATCGAGCGCAAAATTTGAAAAATTAAAAATGATAAGACAATCTTTGCTTTGTCACAATAGCTTCTGTCAAAGTCACTGAAAGTACGGCAGTTTCATTCTGCATGCTTGCAGGTTAAGTATTCTGCATATTGAGCACGAAAAAGCAAACGTGCCTGTTATCACTAGGGGCCAAAATTAGTGCGCCCCAAAGAAAATAGCCGACGAGTAATCACAGGCAATGCATCTTGAAAACTGCTTAATAAGATAGCTTGCCAATCTTTGACGACAAAATTTTCACCGTCCACGCATCTTGTTCACTCTGCTAAAACGGGGCATGTTCACACTATGAAGGGGCTGTTTATATGCGCCCGGTAAACGGGCTAGCCCACTAGGCGAGATCTCACTTATAAGAAAATATAGAAAAATTTCATTTGGTTTATTTGGAGAAGCGAGCCAGCCCGATATGCGGGATCTCACTAAGTTAACCCTTATGAGTTCTCTTCCTTGTCTCTATATATATGCGCATGTCACAAAGTCTGAAAGCTTTATTGGCCGAAGAGTTAGTCACATGCCACTTGCGCGTGCGCCTACCACGGGACTTCCGTGCAGCCAGCAAAATTGTTGGTCAACTTTTCCTTAGCCTTCCCACAAGTTGCGCTTTGGTTAGTTTGTCTGTTATGACAACAATGGATTGTAAATAGAGTGGCCTACGCAAAGCATGTATGCAACAAACAATTAGCCTGATCCCTCTGGCGACAAGGAAACTAACCAATCAGATTCATTAGCATATGCTCTGGCTATTATCACATGCAAGGACGCCTACTGCACTGTGGGCCAAGGGGACCAATGTATCAAGAGAAGCAGGTAAAAAAAATAGCAGGCCGCCTACAGGGTCATTCAGGAATGCTGGCGACGTGTTGCTTGGAATGCTTCAAATTTTGCTAATGGCTGGCGATCAAAGGATTGTACGCAATGGCATCGCCAGACAAGATAAACTTGGATGGACAAGTATGTAAGAGGGTTGGGGGGTCACGCCCTTTAGAAAAAATGTTCATGACAACGCCCTTTAAAAGCTAAAATAGCGTCATAATGACTGCCACATTGCCATGTGACGTCATACAATGTTTCACTTTTTTGTCGTCGGCATGACTCAGAATACCTCTCCCCCAAAAATTTTTCTCTACGGATTTACGAGAATTGGACACGTCCACCCCAGTCCACCCCGTGTATACGCCACTGACTGTACGTCCATTTGGTCGGCAAATTCGTCCTGGAGACCCCCCTCCACACGAGGTGTTCGTTCAGCATTTCTTTGTGCAACCCCCGTACGGTTCTTTTAAAGGAAAGTATCCAGACCTTAAAAGCATAATATCTATTTGTACAGCTGTTCTAACATGTTTCCGGCCAAAATAGTGTCACAGAAAAGTAAACCATTTACTTGTTCACGACCAGCAAATTCTTGTCAATATTGTTTTCTACTTCGGCAGGCAGACATTAAAACTAGAACTTGTTTGGGGGGGGGGGGCTGCAGAAGATTGCGAGGGAGCACTGTTCTTTTTTATCAAGGGATCTCTGGGTTTGCAGCCAAAATCGATTCAGTCATAAAAATGAAAATGTTGAAATTTACCTTGCTCTCAAGCCATCGAGACAATGTTTATATTTTGATTGTTTTTTGTCATCTAATGTATAATAGCAGTGGTGCAAGAGGGGGAGCGTTGGCCCCCAGCCCGTCGGGGAATTAACAAGGCAAATATGTTTCCTATTGCTCGAAAAAGTGACATGTTCTGATATATAGCCTTCCTATTTTTCTGTTATATAGCTCTCTTTTCGGGCAACCAGACCCCCCCCCCCATTAGGCAAATCCTGGTGCAACCCCTGGTGTATAGTCTGAGTTGCCTAGTCTAAATATGAAAAAGCTAAATGTTTTCTTACATGGTCTTTTTGACTTATTTTTACGTCAGGCATTATTTTGCCTTATCCACTCATGTTCATCCTACATTAGTAGTTGAAAATTCCCATTACAACTTCAAACAAAGCAGGCCATGTGAAATATTGATGAAAAAATGATGAAAAAATTAGATATTTTGAGAAACATGAAGCTTGCTTCCAGTTCAGTTTGACTTTAGCGAAAGGTCCATTTTGGCACTTTTGATCAAAGATGAAGACATTTAATATCTCTGAAAAATTATTCCTACCTTAAAAAAGTGGGGGGGGGGGGTGGGAGTGAAAACATCACAAAGCTGACCAATAGGCGTGCACCAAACTTGGGTGGGTGTTGTCCTCAAAGAATTTTCAATACTCATTACTTAAAAAATGCCTTAACATGAAACGATTGGCCATAATCCAGTACATCCTAACTTAACCATGATTGATAGATACAACCTTACTGATGAATCTCAAAGTAGAGAAATTTTCCAATGATTGTAAAAGATTTACCAATGGCCAAATCATCCAAAAGGGGTTGCCATATTGTTGCTTTGTCAAAAGTAAGACTGTTTCTACTGCCACAATCAGAGAATGTTTTTTTAAAACTTCTATTCACTTATATTTTAATTAAGGAATAAATTCAATTCAATTTTATTCATTTTTGTTACTCAACTTAATCCTTTAAGCCCTGTTCAAACGCTCTCAACATTTCACTTAACAGCCCTCAACACCTTGTTCAGTGGTGTTTAGTGTTGTTGAGCAGTGTTCAGTCTTGTTGAGGCAAAATTAAAATACCAGAAAATACCAGACCACCCCTTCTCCCTAACGATATGTGACAATGAGTTCTAACAATATAAATTTGGTCCTGAAATTTTGGATAAAAAGGGTGTATCTGGTCTGTTTTTTTTAGAAGGTTCAGTCTGAACAACTTAGAAAGTAGCCCCCACCAGTCACGGACGCAGCCAGGAGTTTTAAAGGGGGAGCCAATTTTTACAGGTTCAAATTAAAACAGTTCTGCATCTACCAAATGAACAAAAACGAGGTAAAGAATTTAAATAAAAGAATGAGATGGTTTGGGAATGGTGCAATAGTGGTAGAGCAGGTGGTTTAACTTTTTCCCTGTCGCTAGTGCTTAAAACGGTTGATAAGGTAACAAAAACATTTTCTTCTCCTTCAAAAGGAGGCAATGACTCCCAGGGTTCCCCTCCTGGCTACGTCCCTGGCACCAGTGTGCAACCCAGTATATCTTGTTTTGCAACGCACTTTACATTTCAAAATAAAAATTATTTTGTTGCAGAACTATACTATCATCCATTTTAGATAGGCTCAACTTATGTGGAATGTTGATGATATGGCACCAGTTTTACATTAAAAAGTAATCAGCTGTATTGTGAAGGTCAAAAATTTCTCAGTGCATCTTATTAAGGGTCTAAGATAAGTTAAACATTTCAACTGAAATGTGAAATTTCTATTTTAGCATTTTAGAAGCATAATTATTGCCACAGGACAAATTTCCCAAGCCACACTTATCCATATGTTTATTTAAGGAAATGAAAATGACCCTAGGAATCAAACTTTTAACATCATTGCATTAAAGACAAATTGTACAGTAACTTTGGAATATTTTGTTCCCCCATCAATAAAATTTACCTAGTTTCTACCACTACAACAACTACTGCTTTAAACCACATATTATAAAAACATCTTAGCTGCAGCTTTATGGGGGTTCTATAAATTAACTTGAGGCTCAGACATGCAAGGCAAAAGTAATGCATATGGGGCTCATCCAATTGAATTACAATACCTTGTGATAAAGAGTCAAATTAATATGGGGTCTAGGAGACAGGCAAAACTGCCCTGCCAGTAGTACTAATTACTGGATACATCAAATTGTTCTATAGTTTCTGTGACAAGTGCTAAAAAGTCAAGAAACGAGTTCACTGCAACCCTCAAGTTCCTTGCTTCTTTTGACTTGAAATGGACGACAAGTTTGTTTTCTTCAAGGAAAAGCTCCTTTGAGCAACCACCCCTTTTCGGTTCCTTATCAATCCTCAATGAGTTGTAGGCAATTTCTGTATGTCTTTTTGTTGGAAAGGGTACAGATAACACTACACTTGATGCAGTTGCTGTAGCACTCTTCTCCATCTTCAACAGACTCTTGTGGTCAGGAAAGTTCATGAACAGTTTGCTCCGCCCTGATTCGGCCTATTCTCACCGTCTATAACGTTGGTATTCCGTAATATTTCTCTTCCAAAATCCCTCAAATTGCTATGAAATTGCTAAAGAAAAGTAGCTGGAAAAATTTTACATCGCATGGATTCGCATATAAACAAACCCCCAAAGTATGATGCTTTTGTGGATCAGACAACAGTGAAGGCCATCAACCGTACAAGAGCAACCTCGTTTGCAAACTTGAAAAATGCTTCTTTTTTATTTGCACTTTTTCGCGCAATATTTCATCTTTCGCGATATTAAGAAAGGAACAACACTTTGTTGACGCACTGTTCCAATGCACTTGTGCAAAAAATAAAAATTTTTCAATTATGACCCTGGATACTATTAATACTGGGTGAAAGCATAGTTTAGTCTCATAGTATTGTATGTAACGAACAAAAAAGTACTTTGTGCCTTGCAGTTTGCTTGTGTATGGAAATAACAACAAAACATAACATAACATAGTATGACATAAAATTAAAATACTTTAATGTAGGCTAAAAACCTGTTACAGATCATTTATCTAAAAAAAATCTTATTGCTTTTCTAGGCAATGCTCCCAAAAAACATTTATGTAGTTAACTTAAAAAGAAAACATTGTTAATGTTAAACGTGGTTATCACAATAATAGTTACACATAAAGGTTTTTAATAAAGTGTCGAATAAAATTATTCCAGAACAAACCCAAAGATTTTTAAAGAGCTTGGTAGATTAGTAAAGGAGTATTTTTTTTAGTTTTTGGCCAGTTTTCATTCTTGCATCCCACATTCATATGAACATCATGTATAAATTTTGCTGGAAATAAAAAGTTTGGTACGTTATAGTAGCAATTTTTCTTTAAGGACCCTGTGTTGATATGCAATTATTTTTGATGTCTAAATCTTCAATTTGGATTAGTTCAACGAATTAGGTTCAATCATGGACCCTACCCCCCATTTTTCTGAAAAAAAATGGAATAAAGATGTGTCAGAAATCTAGTGTATGGTTAGGGCCTTGTTAAGTTCATTTCTTAGCCACAAACCGTCTTCCGAATTGATTGTAAAAAAGATTGGATCTTACTATGCTTTTAATTGTTTTGTATAAAGGTCGTTTCCCAATATCTGATGGTGATGGATGTGGCCTGAACCCTATCGTCATCTTACTCTCTCATTTTACGGAGGCTTGCACCACCATTGAGTAAGGCTATTTTCAATGATGATTTCTGAAAATTCATGTTACTTGCGGGCGTTTTCAATATCAATATTCACATCTACTGCGCACTTTCTACCTTCTACAAAAAAAGGTAACAGGCTATGTTGGGAAGCTGGTAATACATTGGAAATTGCGCTATAGAAGTATAAATTCAACAAGTATAGAGGCACTCTGAATTTCATAGCTAAAAATGAACAAGCACAAATAAAAAACAAATCATAAAAACTTTATAAAGAAGAGGAAAAATTTTATTTTTTTTTCATACCTACTAAACTTCTTATACTGCAAAATGCGATCGTTTCAATTTTTAACCAATTTTGGAATCGCGAAAGTGCGGAAATTGCGAAGCCTCGTTTTGAATTTATGTCTTGATCGAAGCCTTTAGATGTAAAGGTCGCCTTTAAATGGAGGCATTAAACAAAAGTTAACGGCAAGCATTTTTGGATCGTGATCGTGTATGGGAAAGACCATGAAGCGTATATTTCACGGAAGGAAATATGATGCAACAGTTCGCCTTCTAGACGGAGAAGAGTTCAACACAGAAGTAACGGTACATACTGCTTGGCCTAATTTTTTTGATCAATTTGAATTTTATTCCAGGGTGCATTTTTTGTAAAATGCATTCCGTAGTTGGTGTTAGAGCAAGGAAAATTGCTCACATACGGCAGAATATGTATGCACAATGTTTAAAAGCATGGCCTAAATGACCTAAGTGGATCAATAAACGACAATAATACCAAGAAGGAGGAGTACCGGCGCCATCAAGTACATTGTAACTTGACACCATTACCATGCCAAGAGATCTACCTACACTCCAAAAATCTTCGAAACTTTTAAAGTGAAGTGCACCCTTACTTTAAGTTATTCTGTTGTGTTTGTAGAGTCCTTCAGCTGGTTTATGTACAGCTTTGAAGAGAAGTGAGAATGACTATTGAATGTAATGCGTTTGGAAAGTTTTCAGACTCTCAGAAAAATATGAGCTTTAAATTTAGAATTGACCCAATGAAAATATGATGGGAGGAGAGCAAAATAAAGGTACCTTTAGATGAATCAGTCCTTCACACACCTCTTGTTCTTAAAAGTTGCATAGCCTTTTCAAATTCAGACTTGTCCTGAGGGAAACTGAAGAAAGGACAGGGGCACATTTCTTAATAGAAAGTAGCACGCAGCTCCTCAAAATGTTAGTTCTTAGTTTTTCCAACCAATGAGATGCATGGAAATATATTTCTTTTCAGAAATTGCTTTTTATTTCCAGAAAGATCAAGTAAATTGAACTATTTCATTGCTTGACTGATGGAACAAGGAATTTAGCTCTCAATTTTCATGCAAATGTCATTGTCTATGAATTGTCTTCTAACTTTAGAATGGTCAAGGCAGCACTGGTAAAAATTGAAGATAAATTATTAAGTAGAGTCCAAGACATCTTCAGGAAAAGGGGTTCAATTGCCAAGATAGTTTGAATAAAAACATATTGAGTGTTGAAACTACAGTCTGTAATAAATGTAGCAGTCAAATCTCAGAAATGTTTAATCGTAAAAACTCGAAAGGAATTTTGTAGAGTATAGGGACAAGTTTGTCTGAACAGAAAGTCAACCATGTTTCAATTAAGCTTTAATAGAAATTTCAACAATTTACAAGTATTCAGTTAAATTTTTGATTTTGTCAAATTTAGAAAGGCACATCTGGAAGAGAAATTCTTGACCAGGTTTGCAAGCATGTTGGTCTTGATGAGGTGGATTTCTTTGGTTTGAAATATGTATCTTCAAAGGATAGACAGGTATGATGCATTTCTTTTCTTCCTAAATCTTAAAATTTTTAGGAAAATATATCTTTATTTATATCAATGTCTAAGATATTGCTTGCAATTTATTGCTTAAATGACCTAGATCGACCAGGTTCTGGCCTAGAATGGTTTACTGCATTTAATAATACTCACTAACAAAGAAGAAAACAAAAATAGATCATTGATTTGATTAGATTCATTTGCAATATCTAGCCTGAGATAGGCCTTTAAAAGGAGGAACAGGACTCCCCACTTTAGAGGATAAACAGCTCTGACCCACCTGTACTATTTCATTGAAAAGAAATACTCCTGTAGTATTTCATTCAGTCAGGCAATTAAGATTTTCTTAGAGAAGTGAATCAATCGTGGGTGGTTCTTAATTAATTTTCTGTCTACTTCTATCCTTCCATACGCCAATCACAGCTAAGATTTATCAATATTGTACCCACTTAAACTTTTTGTGACTTTTTATGCATGAAGTAGACACATTTTTGAAAATTATAACATTACATTTCCTTTAACTATACTCAAGGTATGCAATGCTACATCTTAACTGAGAGAATCAGCATGTAGGCAGACTTACATCAAAGTCAAACCAATTTACTATCAAAGCCCCATATTGCAAGTACCCTCTTCTTGAAGTAGAAGTGTGACGTAAACCCAACTCTATTTAGTACTACCTCTTAGAACCTTCTCCATATGCCCTAGAAGCCTAGTTAGAGAATAAAGTTTTTCATCCTTCTCATTCCTTTCCTATTGGAAGAAATTCAAAGTTTTACCCCTTTATGTATTCTCATAAAGCAGTGGAAAGTATATCTTTGTTGAAAGATTATGAGAAGATTTTTAATTTTTTTTCTCCTTTACATCCCCCTAAGAAACCTTAACACCATTGAGCCTGATAGGGTGAATTTTTAATGCTTTAGGTATGATTGATCTCCTTGCTAGAGGCCATTCTTGGCACTTTTCACAAAATAAACTTTATTTTTACTATTTAAATGGTCAATATATCTTTCTTCATCTATAGCTGAGTTGGTTAGACAATGTGAAGACTGTTGGAAAACAAATGGGAAATGGCAAGTAACTTTTTCTTTACAGTTAATTGCCTCCTTTGACCAGTTTCTCATATGAGATTTGTCCAATTCTCACTCAGAACATTCCCTTTTGAAGAAGTTTGGCTTATGATGGAGATAATGGGCTATCCCTTAAAAGGACACTAGCAAAAAAGTTGCCATCAATATTGATGACTATGATGCTTTGATAAGAAATTGTATGGCATGCTTGAAAATGGCCAGGAAATATTTGTTTGTTGGTTTTGAATGCTTTGAATACTGGTGAAATTTCTTTGATGGTAATGAGCGTCTGATTATCTCTCAAAACTGAGGATGCTCCTTTTGTTACCTTTTATGATGTTCAACAATATTTAAGCTTTCACAAGAAATTGTTTAGCATGCTTGGACATGGCCAGAATGCATTTGTGGGTTGGGTTTGCATGCTTTGATTGCTGGTAATGTTTTGTTCAGGGGAATGAGTATCTGGTCATATCTCAAAAATGTGGACACTCTTTTTGTCACCTTTTTGTGGTATTATAAAATCTGAGGTGAAAGTAATGTGAACATTTATGGTTTGAATTAATCTCAAAGCATACACAATTTAGGATGGTGCTGGTATGACTGTCCCTTTCAGTTAACTTGACTAGTACCAAACTTGGTGTCTGCCATTTGTCTTAGGTTTGCAAGAACTTGGAATGTTGTATGGTAATTCTTGAATTGGTTCAGAATTAGTACTCTCCTTTTGAATTCTGTGTTTATCAGTTCTTTCATTCTTCTTTTTGATATCAGGTAGGCTAAGGTTTGTTTTGCTGAGTTAGGTCTTAAGTTATGAGTGCTGAATGTGGTCACATTCTTCTATTTGCTATTATGCATATTGACCTGGGTAAGTGTTAAGTCGGTGGAGTGACTTGTTATTGAGTTTTTTTGAGTAAGTACCAGTGTAAACAAGGGTAGCGCCACTGGAGGGGCTCAGGGGGGCAGGAGCCCCCCTGCTATTCCTGCTAGCCCCTCCAATGGCACTCCATGTTTGAATATTTTAAGCACTGTCGGCACTTTGATAATTTGCACCTCCAAATTCATGTTCTTTTAATTACATTCTAAGACTTGAAATTTGCTTGTTTGATGTGTTTTAAGGGTGTTAGTTGTTCAGGGGAACCTGGTCACATTTTAACCTAATAAGGGCGTGGTTGGCAAAAAATTTTTGGGGGTCAACCCCCTGATTTCCCGATCACTTTACTCGCTGTCCACAGGGGACAATTGGGAAGCCCCCCCCCCTCAGTTTCTTCTCTGGCGCCATCCCTGGTGTTGAAGAAGCCCACCATACCTTGGTACGTTGAAATTTTTTTTCAAGAGTTTTAAAAGCTAAGTAGGTAGCTGCATTCTGGGACAATACTCCACAAGACTAGCATAAAATTAAGTTAATTTTTGTCATCCTGTGCCAAAGTAAGCAAAAAATCCCCCTCCACTCCTTAATCATTGTTGTGTTTTTTGCAGTAGTTCAACCATAAATACTTCACACAACTGCTAAATATCTCCTAAGCAACATTGATCAAGGGAAGGGAAGAGGCATTTAGAGAAAACCAAAATTTACATGTTTTTCTCTTGAGTTTTGGCTGGGAATCTAGATGTGTTCATCATGTTGTGTGGTTTCTGCATTCTGGTTCTTGCTTTCACAGCTGCTGGGGGTCTCAAGCTTTATAGAGTGTTGCAAAACAACTTCTCTGAAGTAACAGATTATATCCCCCTTTCATTTCGATAGCTTGCGTCTAAGGTTGGAGTCATTAATTTTCTAGATGTCAATGGCATAACCATGTGATGCATAATTTCACTTTAAAGTAATGTTAACGCAGTTATTCACAGTTGAAACTGTGTGTTCTTGTGGATGGCCTTTTGTTAAAAGAAGAATAAGACGTTATTTTGGATAGCTTTAACTGTGGGCAGCTCCCTGTTGTTGCAGATGTTTCATAATCAACGACTGATGATCATGATTTTAGAAAACTCATTTCTTTGATAAATCTCAGAGCAAGGAGGACGTCAAAATAGATTATCATTTATGTTCATTTTCATGAATTTCTTGATTTTGTAACGCAGCCATGAATAAAAAAATGTGACGGAGCCGGGGAAAAACTTAACATAAATGATGACCTTTTTTTCGTCGTCCTTGCTGCGAGCTTTATCGTAAGACTTCACTTCCCAACTAATGTTTAGTTTATTGAACTTTCAACTATGAGCCATGTATCAGGCTAACATTGTTTTAGCCCGTGAGTGGAAAGACAATAGCACGTGTCAAGCATCTGGTAGCAAAACTTTTTACGTTAAGATACACATAATTAGTTATGTATTATTTGATGGAATACATCTAAATATTTTGGTGATAGTTAGCGAAATCAATGTGTTACTGCTCATACCAAAAATCAAAAAGGAGATATTTTCTGATTAATAATTTTATGTAGCCCGTTTTCGAAAATATGTCTACCTCTAGGTTTATTTTGATTTTGTAGCTAGAATCTAGTCGTTATTGTCGATTCCATTTCATTTTGACTTCATTTATCTGTAAAGAATCAGTCTGCGAGATAATGATTATGATAATATTTATTATGAAATGTTACATGAATAATCTATTTCAAACATGTTTAAAATGACGATAATTGTCCAGAAAAGCATGTGCGGTATTTAGCTCTTCGGTTCACTTTAAGTGTGTCTTTTGATGAAGTATTACTGGGATATTACATCACATACAGTACCAATTGAAGTGATCTTAGTTCATTCAAGCATGACTCTTCTGTAAAATGTGAATTAAATTTTGTTTTTTTATGTCCATTAATTTGGTTTTGTTTCCTTAGGCCCATATCAATTCGTATTTCGTGTGAAGTTCTATCCACCGAATCCAGCAGCAGTTCGTGAGGATATAACTAGGTAAATCTTTATCATTTCTCGGTTCTATTCTTAAATGGTTTACAATTTCGATTTTATCCACCAATGCTTGTCGCTGTGTTACTTTTGACTTAAAAGGCATTTGATCTATAGGGGAATACGTCTAAAACAGCTTGAAGTACCCTGTATTCCGTGCACGTGATTCATATGTGTACTTATTCGTTTTTTAATTCTCTTAAATCTACTTGACCGTTAAATCATTTTTCTATTTTTTGTATCACTGAAAATAGATAAAAACCCAATTTCACGCTGCTTTGGATGTATTCTTTTTTACGAATAATTCGAACTGATTATTATTTTGATGAAGCTTTAATACATTACTGGGTTTCACACATTGAATTACGCGAACCATCGAACCATAAGCCAACAACAGTCACCACACCCAGTTTTTCGACTGAATCCTTAATATGAGCTCACTGGACCAAATTTTATCGCTCCGGAAGGACAATGGCGGACATTGGGGCTATTTTTCGGGGTAAATAAACAAGCAAATAAACATTGGGGCTATTTTTCGGGGTAAATAAACAAGCAAATAAACAAACAAACAAACAAGAATTGCGTATATTTCTTTATTCTTCATCTGTCCTGTATTTTAGAGAATGCCATTTGTTTCAGGTTTTCTCGAGCCGAAAATTAAAATTATATTTCAACATAAAATAAAACTAGTGTAAGCTAGAAGATATTTATACTATTTTGTCGTAGGTACCAAATAGTGCTTCAATTACGAGATGATTTGTTAAAGGAAAGGTTCGTGATCCATGTTTATTTTGCATTTTTTTATATACGTTGACGTAGTAATGAATGGAAAGTATTTCGTTAAGAGGTGTAATCATAATGGAACATGGGGAAAAGTAACAAGTGGTCCAACACCTTTCAGATTTGTCTTCCAGTCTTGGAATCCATTTGTTCTTCTCACTTTTTTGTCAATGTCGTCAACGGCTCATTTCTTTCAATTAGCTTTTCGTTCATTATCCAATGTTTTCTTCATCTGAGGACGAAGAAATTGCATATCTTTGGGCTCAAATATTTTTTGATTTCTTCGCTCAATTCTGATGTTTTGCCGAAGAGAACAGTCTTCGGTCTTTCGTCCTATTGGACTCCTTTTAAATTTTCGTTTGCTCAGTGATAGACTTGGTGTCAGAACTTGTTAGATGTGAGCGTGAAAACACCCTTTTTGAAGAATCGAATTTTAGCAAAAAGCTTTTCGACCTTATCAGAATACTTAAAATAAACCTAATGATTAATCCTGCTGGGATTTCAACACATGTTTTTTTTTTTTTACGAAAAACTAGCGTGGTTTTTCTGTAAATTTTTTATGTATGATGGTACAACTCTAAAAGATGTAATTTTGGTAGACAGAAACCAGAAGATTGATTATGCCGAATAATACTAGATTATCATTAATTTTTGACGGAGTTTTGCATTTGCGAATCAAGTTTTAGAGTTCATTGTATAATTTCAGAATTTCGTCTCCTGTTTTCAGGTTGGTGTGCTCTGTTCCAATTCATGCACTTTTGGCATCTTATCTCATTCAAGGTTAGTGTAGTATTGTTATCCAGCTTCATTGGTCCAAATAGTTGTTCAATGAACGATAATAGAACTAAACAGCTCAGTTAAGTTTCATTGTAAAAATCACGCATCATACAAGTTTTAATACAAAGTACATTAAATACAACTATACAGCTATAAAGCAAATGATACAAGCCCATAAAATTAAGCTAAGGTGGAGAAAATATGAAAATTGTACATGGGGAGTTCCGTAAATGAGGGGATCTCTCAGTAGATAGACTAATTGAGGAGGGACCACCCCTTTAAGTGAAACTAAACCTTTGTGAAGTGTCCTGCTGTACGAGAAATTTACATGATTGTAATTATTTTCCACTAAATCTTTTTCGCATTTGCATTCGAATTCTCGATTTATGGCTCCATCATACTCGTTTTTTCCGTTCAGTGGAGGGCGCCATTTTGCCTCATTCTCAATCTCAAAGTGCGAGGCTATGACGTAGAAGGGGAACTAAACTCTTTTCGATATCAAACATGGATTTGTTTTCATAGCCTCCCCCCTCCTCTGCTCCCTCTGGAAGATTTTTTATGGGCACTCCCAAATGCATTATGAAAAATTCATCTAGCGAACAACTCTGTCTCTAGCCCCAACATAATCCGAAAATTAAGCACAGCTGTTTCATGTTATCATTTTTGAAAAACCGACACTGCATTTTTTCATCACCATAAAAACAACAAAAAAAGAAAACTTTTCAACATTAATAAGTACCGTTCGCAACTGGAGAGAACACAAGGTTATCGTGCTCCCATTGTGCGAACGGAACTTACAATTCGACAATCATATTTAATTAGAAGGAAAGATCACTGCATTTTCGAATAAATTCATTTATTCATGTCATTGAATAAATGTGATCCTCCGCTAAATGTCCAAGGAAAATTGAACCCCCGTTGATTCTAACCTCTACGCCTATCAGTAATCTTTTTTAACTATAACGTACTGCCTGATAATGCAAGGTGTCTTTGTGAAGAATTTTGGTGCAAATTCATCAGCACCAAAATAATGAACTTCTTCATTACCTATCACTTCCTATATAAAGCCTTTTTTCTCGAGAGCAAGGGTTTGAATGTCCATTAAACAATGCGACAGCTCTTGGAAAAGGCTTGTGTCATGGACAGTGGTGCCCCTTCTACGTCATAGCCTCGCACTTTGCGATTGAGAATGAGGCAAAATGGCGTCCTCCACTGAACGGAAAAAACGAGTTTGATGGAGCTATAAATCGAGAATGCGAATGCAAATGCGAAAAAGATTTAGTGGAAAATAATTACAATCATGCATATTTCTCGTACAGCAAGACTCTTCACGAAGGTATAGTTTCCCTTTAAGTTAACAATCCATATTTTTAGTAATTATCGGTAATGCTATGTTTCCAAAAGAAGCGATGTGTGCAAGTGATCCAAAATGACAGCGTGTTCCCCAGGCCCACAGAGCCCATTCCATTTAAAAAAAAACGTACTTTTGAAGATAACCCACCGAATGTAATATAAGCGATCAGAAATAATCAGCTTTTTTAGAAATTTATTTGCATAATTGCTTTAAACATCTTGTAAAATATAATTGCTTAAAATCCACATGGTTACATTTTTAAATTAGTCTCGCATCGTTTGAAAATTGATTTATCCAGAAAAGTGGAGTTTGTTGTTATTTAGATCAATACAATAAGTAATAATGTTTACAGGTTAACACTGGGCCTGCACGAGCTGCCACAGAGCTTTCATTCGCCCCGATAAGAATAATTGTCATATTTGCGTAAAAGTTTCATTCATGTAGATATATTCACGAATTTTGAATAGGCCATTGACATGAATTGTCATACTCACATAAATCGCTCCTATTGAACAGTAATATGTTTGCATCAAAGATTGAAGATTCCAACGGTCGTGAAAATTCAAATTTTAGAACGAAATGAAAATGAAACAGTCTGCACTAGCACTATTTGAAAAACTAGCTTGTTTTTGACAAATTCATGTCGAAACGTTAAAAAAACCGAGGAATACATAAACTTATCTTTCGATTTCATTGCGGAAAAAAAATAGGCAGAGGGGGAGTTTATGCTGTGAACCAAAGCTTGTGGAACTGCCCTATAATAAAGGGAAGCAGCCATCCTCCTTTGCCACATTTTAAAAATAGCATGAATTTAAGATTGAAAGCAACTGTTTACCGGTCTACTAAAAATAGTGCTCAATGCCAAAGAAGCAAAGTTTTACTAAACTTAATAACAGAACACGACGGTTTAATATGTAACTTTAAGTTTGACGCTTGGTGCGATTTTCAAACAACTCTTAATGATCGCATCAAGCGTGAAACTTTAATTACAACTTAAACCGTCGTTTTCTTTTTTTAAGTTGAACTTAAGATTATAAATCTTTCTTTTGCAAATTAGTTTCAGTAATAATATGTAACAGGCCCTCCTGAAAGGCAACACACATGAACTGACGGGGCAGCCTTGTGTAAGTTAAAGAACATAAAAATATCATGAGATATGGGTCATTCTCTCACAAAGGACTTTTCTTTGTCAGATTTCAAAGTAAAAAGAGCCCCTAGAAAGGGCCGTCATTTTTAGATTGACCCCTCTTTGCGCGATAACAATGCCAGGAATAGCCCTAAAGGGTACAAAATGATATGATATAATTGAATACGGCAGATAAGATGTTCCACTTTGCTTTTGGAGAATGAGCAAGTGCAGCTTAGGGACCCTTTTTGTTGTGACTGTGTTTCTCTACTTTCACAATTTGCGATGCATACGTTGCAATATTCAGTTAAAGAAATGTATTTTCAATAAAAGTCTTCTTTTTCATTCAAGCTGAAAAGGGGGACTATTGTTCGACGGAGCATAGCGATGACTACATCGATGGTTTGCAATTCATGCCGAATCAGGTATTTTTTTACCCTTCCTGAATTAGCAGGTGTCAGATAATTGTGTTAGAGGTTACTCCGATTCTTTTTTCAATCAATATTTGAATGATACTATAGACACTCCATAACGTTCCCCATCTATACGTCTTCCTCCATATTTTATCCTTCTCTCCATTATACCCTCCTCTTTATGATACCCTTTTCTTTATTAAGCTTCCTTCTTTGAAGTATGACCGGTGTGGCGGTATTTTGGTACGTCCTCGAAACCCTAAGGATACGGATTTTGATCCTTCTAACTTATCCTTGAGTATGACGGTGGTGTAGAAGATGTTTTAGACTTATCAATTATTGACGATGATCTTGATGATTGAACAACGGAGTTGTGCATTGACTGAGTCGTCATAGAATCATGTTAGCTGTATAGCTATTTTTTTGCACGTAAGGAGCTGCTCTTAATTAGTAATTCTGCATGCATGCATAACAGAATAAACACATTAATTGTTTTAAAAGCATTTTTTGATAAACCATTATTCTATTAGCTCAGGAGCTGCTGAAGGAAGTGCTATAAAAGGGCTAGAAGTCACCAATTTTCGGGCGATGGTCGCCGTCATCAGCCCTTGAACAATCTGTGGTTGCTAGAAAATCCTGTAAATTTGACGACAAATATTCAGGTTCTCTGATAACAGTCAATAAACAGTTTTATGGGGAGGGGCGGTTGACGTTAGCGCCGGCTCTGATGAGCCCCACTTTTTAAGCTCTCCTTTCGGAATTTCAAAAATTGAATAAGCCCACCCCTGGGCTTGATTCTGTCTCAATCAAAGAACCCTTACCGTAGCAACATGAACAATTCTAATATTGTAGGTTAAATATTTGTTTTAAAGGTGATTTTTCTAGAGACATTTGAATTGTTGTCAGTATGTGCTGTATGGGAATTTCTATTTTTAGGGTGATGATTTTCTGTTCAAAGTACATGAATTTCACAAGAAACACAAGTAAGTTGTCACTTCTATGGCAAACTCGCATATATCTTAATGCGATCTAGAACTGATGAGTATTGTTGGCTCTGATTTGTGCTATCTGTTTTTGAGTGCTCTCTTCTTCAAAACACAGGAGAGATTCAAGATCATTCTATAAGAATATATCTAGATATCTTTCGTTTAATCACAATGGTTATCACGTGAAAAGCTTAACTAATGCTAGTCTAAAGACAATGAAAGTATGATCATATGCAATGGTTGTATATAAGTAATAATGTCTGTATGCAAAGGCGCTAGGCAAAAACCGTTTTTAATATGTATCAAACGCCTTGAGCTTATTGCTCTAATCATCCTGCAGCAATGTTATGTTTAATGTAGTGTAAGCTAAAGTAATGAGTTAGAATTGGGAACACCAGTGAAATAAGTAAGAGCTTGTTTGAACCTCACTTCCAGCAAAAGTTTGTAAAATATTTATGCCCTTGCTCAACCAATATAAAGTTTATCCGCACGATTAAATCCGTTCAATAGAAAATAGAAATTTGCAGCAAACCGAAAGTCAATGCTGTATCAGTAAGTATCGGTATGATTTCATCAGTAAGTCATTAGGCAAATACTTATGAAACATGAGAAAAAATGTTTGTGCATGAAAAGGGTTGTTTTGTTCGAAAAACGATTTTCAACAACTGTATGCAATTAAGATTTTTGCTACTTAAATCATATTGCAGGTGGACTGGCACTGAAAAGAACTAATTATTCACGGATTGAAAAATATTTTTCACAAAATCCAGGTTTCTGCAGCTGTTTGGAGTTTGCTACTCAAACTGTATTTTGTGAGAGTGCTGGAGAAGATAATATATTGCATGTATTTTTAATAACTTGTATTGTATAATGAGACAAACTTGTTATTTAGGATAAGTTGACAAATTTTGTGAGCAATATTGTTCTCGACGGTCTAACTATTTCAGACCATTGTCTTTAAATGCCTGAAATAAGGCTACTCTTCTTGAATGCAATTAACCAAATTTCAAACATCAGCACCCGATTCAGACGGGATTCTTAAACGTTTTAGTAAATGTTTAGTAATCTTCTCTGTCTGCCAAGTAAATTCTTTTCACAAGCCTATTTCGCTCATTTTCTAGAGGGCTACATCCAGCTGATGCTGAATATCACTATTTGGATAATGCACGAAAGATTCCACTCTATGGAATGGACTTACACGATGCTCTAGTGAGTCAATAGATTCATTTGGAATTCTACGTTATCTGGTAGAGTACACCTTTTTGTCGTTATCCGACAAAATTATACACTCTAAGGAGTTATGTTTTTGCTCAGACAATAAGTAATCTTTGCATTAAAGCTATGTTTTTGCTTTTTTATGCAATCGTAAAGCTATTGGTTGTGTTAATTTAAATTTTCTGATCAAACAGGATGGAGATGACACCAGCGTTGTTCTTGGAGTATCAGAAACTGGAATTCATGTCATACTCAAAGGACGCGAAATAAGTAAATTTTCATGGTGAGTTTTTGCTTTTTCTTTTCTGTTCAATTTTGGTTTTGCTCTCTCGAATACAAACATGGTTGAATATATGATAAACGTTTTGGTACCTCAACACCAAGGGTACATCTCTTCTAGACTGTTTTTTTGCCATTTTGCGCAATTATAGTCTCAACTTTGTTTATTTGGTTTTTTCTTATTCAGTCTAATCAAACATGCTGGGGACCATGAAAGTGTTAAAGCTTTCTAAGTTTTTTAGGTTTTGTATTTTCAGGGGACTAGAAAGTTTCGTTCGAACTAGTGTATTTTCAATTTATACTAGTTAAATTTGGGCAAAATTGGCTGAGAAATGCTTTCTTTTTGATGCGCTAGTTCTTCTGTTCTTGAATAAATATGTTTACGTCAACCATGCTGGAGAAGAATCGAGTTATGAATGGTTAGATAAAGCTTAATTTTGCCTAAGGCTGCTCAAAGAAGAGTTGGTTTTAAAGTTCCTTTTTAAGGATTGTTTACTTTTTGTTTCTTGCCGAAAACATGAATCGGCAGGTTCAGACTCAAGTATTGCAAAGTTCATTTTAATCGTTCCACCTTCTGTGATGCAGTTTACCTTCACTATTATGTTATAAACCCATCTCTTCCAAGGTCCAACATTCACAAAGTTTACTTCAAATCAAAGAGATTTTATTTGGACATTAGAGTTGTAACAGAGGTATGCTAGATACATTAAGCTTTTTCTCTCTCGCCTTAAAGGTGTATGCACTTGGGTTTTTTTGCAAACAAGTCGCTATAAAGTACCTAATGCTTACAGCATAATTCTACAGGCCGTTAGTACAATGCAACACGTGCAAAAGCTCTACTCAAGTTATTGTATTTGCAGTATTCTGTTCAATATAAGGCTACTTTTATAAGATATAGCTTGATTTCAATGCCGATTCATTTAACACGTTGATTTCTCGAGCAAAAGATACATTTTTGTTTCGCTAAAAGGACTTGAGTGTCCTCGGCTAGAACTTACGTGCGGCTCGAGGCTTTCATAACTTTTATACACTGTGTTAATTAGGAATTCCCTAATGCTTTAGCCTAACAATCATTCCAAAAAAACCTTTCACCACTCGATATCTCCGCGATCTAATTTGCTTCTACATCTTTGTTTCCTCTTGTAGGTTGAATATGAAGATCTTACTGTTGGCTTTAAATGCCGGACACGAACAGAACTTAAACGATTGTATCGCTCAGCCATTGACCATCACACATTTTTTAGGTAAATTATTATTAGCAATCAATTGACGTTGGTATGCTCCCTGGCTATAAAATCATTCCTCGAATGTTAGCTGGAAGCAGTTTTCGAAAAGTTTTATATTAAATTTCTTAATCAAACTCCAATTTTTTGACATCAATCAACCCATTCTTCAAGTATTGACTTGATAAGTGTAGAAAACTGCGTTATTGATACAGCTTTTACAATGCTGAGTCCTTATTTTCAAAAAGATTTGAAACATCCAAGACGATTTATTGACTCTGTTATTTACTGACTTTGTCTTATTATTTTCTTTCTTAGGTTCTTACTTTTTATGGTCTATTTATGCTTTTATCATGGCCCTTGCAGGCTGCTGCCCTTTTTTGATACACTCTTTGTTACTACCCTTTCATAATCGATTCATGTTATACCAATATGTTGATGATGGATGCTGGAATTGATCCGAAACGTTCATAACTATGGTCTCGTCTTAAGTTTAGGTTTAAAATTTTAATACCGATTATGTCTTAATTCAACTCTGATCATGTTTTATATTTTTCTCCCGTTATTTATGGCTACGTTTTAAAATCAAGAAATTCATGAAAACGAATATAAATGTATAGCCCTGAGATTTCCTGCCTTTTGGGGGTCAATTTTAAAAGCTAAATTTTATTTTCAAGCTCATGATTAAACCTTTTGAATTTCATTTTATCAAAAGGCGCGATGTTTCAGTTCCTGGAATCCAGAAAGTGTCATTTTTCAAACTTGGCTCAAGATTCAGATACAGGTAATGATGCTATAACGTTATCTTATATTTCTTTTTGTGAAGAGGTCAGTGAGTGAACTAAGCTCTCACCACAGATGTCGAAATGACAACATTTAAAGAAAATATGCATTTTTAGGATTTAATCTCTTGGCCAAATGAGTTCTGGATTATAAGAAAAACGATTTTTTGAAATTTAATGATTTGAAATACTCTTTGACTAGAATGTAGTGTTATTTGTATTTTTATAGCGGAAGGAAGACATTTCAGCAGTTGAAAACTTCAACAAGTGCCCGTCCACCGCCGACTTTTCAACGAGTTTCAAGTCAAAGATTGACATCTACCAAACGAGATGATAAAGGTGAGATTGAATAAAGCTTTAGCGACAAATAATTTGCATAAGGAATAATGTTGATCATATTTTAGATCAAGAATTTGAAGATGCCCTTTTTCAAAGCTATGTCTCAAATTGCCTCTGTTGCCTTTTGAGAACAACGGCAAACGATCTGGTCCTTCTGTATATTAAATATCATCGACAATCCAGTTTAGAAGTTGACAAGTGACGAAGTAATCAAAGTGACAAAGCCATGACTAATCAAATCCATATTAATTAAAACTAACGTTTCGGATCAATTCCAAGGTCCATCATCAGCATTAAAAGATTAAGGCATAACATAACATAGCCACATATAGAGGCAAGAGTAAGGGGTACCAAAATAGGGCACAAGACTGTATAATAGTATAGAAAACCTGCGTGCAGAAACGCGGAGAAAAAAACCTAAAAGAGGTGAAAAGGACTATGTATCTAAGATTTTTTGATCTGTCTCTCTGTCTTTTTAATCAATCATTCCAGGTACCTTAAACAACCATTCTTTATTTTACCGGTTTTTTTGCTACTATACATAGATAGGCATATATATCTGTATTATGAGCATTCATAGTTCCGATGATTTAATGACCAGGTATTTGTTTTTAGTTACAAAAAAAATTGCCGAGGATAACAAAAGAGAAGACCAACAAGCAGGAAAAGACCCACCAGGTAAATCTCTCTGTCTTTATAATCAATTATTCTAGGTACCTTAAACAACCACTCTTTATTTTACCGGTTTTTTGTTACTACCTGCTGTATTGTCATGAAACCCGGGTAAAATTTTGAAAATTTAATTCTAGTACGCATTCAAGGGCTAGTATGGAATTCATGAGTTGTTTACACGGCACAACACTTTTGCTCTGCACTAAGCAAATAGAGCGACCCTTTTTTAGGGTCTCTGAGGCAGTTGTTACAAAACAAAGTAACGCGGTGATTCCATGAACCGGAAAGCAGATGTTTTGTGCGCAGAACCTCTGTCCCTGAAGAAAACTTTCTTCACACGGTGTGAAAAAAGAAAAATTTCCCATTCTCCTTACACATGAACCTCATTTGAATAGTTCCCTTCCAATTCTGGTCATAGTCATACATTTTGTATTCTTAGGAGAGTTACATTATATTGCTTGGAATGTTGCAAAAAACTTTTGCAATACAGTTAGAATAACGATATCAGTGTTGCTATAATGTTACCTTTTCTGAGTTTATCTGTTCATTGTAGAGAGCGATGCAAATCAAGATGATGGAAGTCCATGCATGTAAGTTATTTCAGTATTTGTATTCAGCCACAAGGGCTGAAAAGTAATGTAGCATACGAAATTGAGCATCAAGGGGAATAATAATAGATAAACGTATTGTTAAAGATGTTTTGAAACTCTGAAGAAGGTCGAACGAAACAAGTGCTTTCAGAGAACTAATCTGACTTTCCAATTTTTTCTTATGATTTGATAGCCTGCCGTAAGAAGCAGTTAATTAACTCTTTGATTGGATTTAGTACTCCAGCTTTCTTTCTTTTATATCTCTTGCAATTTGTTCTTTAGTTCAAGAGATGTGGTGATCTTACCCAATGACCAAGACCCAATTGTGGAGAAGGAAAACGTGTTAGATACTAGCAAACAAAATAACGGCCTTGCTGTTACAATTACGATATCACCACCAACCCCTATACCTGGTGGTCGTCGTGTAGTTGATGTTGAAGGCAATGCCGATGATAACGCGGAAGATTCTCCTGAGAGCTACGAAGTTATTGAATTAAATGAAGACGAAAGTAGTGCTGGCACAGAGAAACCTCAGAGCGTATCGTCTACCTTGGAAGACAAGGAAGAAAATGACGCGGGAGAGCCTGTTGCAATTGAGAGTCACCAGACAAAAGAGACAGTTGTGAAGGAGGTAGAAAAGACAAAATCTTCCCAAGAAACGACATCGGTAGTTACGTCAACCACAACAACAACAAAGGTTATCACTCAGACAGAAATCGTTACAGTTGATGAATTGAACGAAGAGGTGAGCAGTTTGTATACCTTTTTATCAATGGGATTGTCATAATATCTTTCTATGTAGCTATCAAAGCCAATATGACCTTTTATCTAATACACAACAATAGTAGGCTCAAGCCTTCGCTTCTAATGGTAATACTCAATGCCCGTTATTGCTGCCATGGATCTGGAATTAATTTATCTGATTATGACTGCATATATGATCTGAAAGATATTACATTCACTTCAAGAATGGTTTAAAGAACCTCTTTCAAGGATTAAACTTTATACACGTACTAGATAGAGATAGATTTTTACATTTTATTCATGTTAAGCTTAAGTTTTAGCACTTTTCATATTATTTACAAGCCTTCTCTTGATAGCAGATCTATCGTAGCTTATTCATTACTCTGTTTAATTTGATATCGTTATTATTATGACATTTGAATCTTGCTTATCATCAAAACTACTTGACTTCAACCTTTCAGATGCCATCATCCATACTACCTACTACATCTTATGTTGCAGAAACAAGACATGGAATAACCATGAGCTTTTATCCCATTAAATTTGAATTTTATTATTTATTAATTTTTTCTTTTCTTTTCCTTTCTCCTTTTCAATCGTAATATCATCTGCGTTGTGAAACCAGGCTATCAAAGTGCAAAACACCTCTAGTAATAGCGAGTTTTGTAGTTGTTGAGAAATCGGAAATGAAAATGATCAGTTTCCATCAATGCAATCAGGCAGAGGTTGTAAGAATACATAATCTTCTCAGGGCCACACGCGCAAGTTTGATTCATTTCTTCATTTCTAAATTATAAATTATAAACACAACTTTAACTTTTGTTACAAGATCGTGATCGTGGAAGAGGAACACATCAGTAGCGCCAGTGCGGGTGAGTAGCATTTTCAATTCCTTCCGCGCTGTCATAACCTGAGCAAAAATTCCTCGGTCAGTTCTCCTAGTTTTCGTTCCATTTTGCGACTTGTATCTTATGCATGAGAGTGGTTAGTTCGTTCCGATGCAGTTGAAAACTTTTGTTGCAACAATTGCTGCTTCAGATGTTCATTAACTGTACTTAGTTAAGTTCACGTTTATTTTAGGAGACTAGTAGGGATCCTTACTTATCTAGCTTGCTCTGCATTGTATTCATTTCAACTTATTTAATTTGTTCATCCGTTTCGCAGCAAGGAGTAGATAAGCCTGGCCTTTCCTTGATCCGGTCTTATTATCGTATTATTCCTTGTAGGCCGCGAAGACTGATGAAATGCATGAAAACAAGCGTATTGATTGTTTATTGGTGCGTGTGTTATATTGTCAAATTTACAAAGAACTTTTGTCTCTCCCTTTCTTTTACTTTTATCTCATTATATATGATTAGGCCAACTTGCCCATGGAAACAGAGACCACCCTGGTCACCATCGTAGTATATTGTAGAATTTTTGATACTAACGCGTTGGTGCTTGTAATTTAAGGCCCCGCTAGTCATTATGATCGAATGCCTCTGTTTTTATGCGTTGATCTTCAGTGCATGCCAATGAAAAAGTCCTCTTTGGTTATGCAGCTTCTTTGTCATAACCTTTAATTGCAAACAGCTTTTGAAGGATACACTCTTAGATTGTTGTCCCAATAGTTTTGGTAGGCTTCTGGTCTAACACTATGTGTTTTCTATATGATACATTAAAACAAGTATCGCAATAGATTACATACAAGAAAATGAAAAAAAATACTACTGTGCCTATCATAGCAGCAGTGGACAGAAGATTATAGAGGTCCTTGCCATAGCAGGCACTTTAGATATTACAAGCAGATGAAACAAAACCGATGCATAAAAACGTTAATTTATGACAAACATTTCATGTACGTCAATGATATATATGATCGGGAAATGTAGAAGCTAGTGCGAGGTACCAAAGCTCAAGACGTGATCTGTAGTTAATTAGTACTCGATTGGAGCTGCAATCTAAGGGTAAAAATCTGCCCTTTACGCTAACGATACTTTTGTCTGATGCAGTTTCATTTAAAACTGGTCATTGGTAATTCTAGGCAAAAAAGACCCGCATTTTGCTTGCACTTATCAACGAAAAATCTTTAATCAACTTCCAAATGCAAAAGCTTATTGCAAAGTAAAATTATAGTATCCTTTTTGCATAACATTTGTTTTCATATAAAGCCAGATGCACCCGCACATTAAGAGAAATGAATCATGCAATTTCATTCGTTAGGAATCAAGTGTGCCAAAGTATTGTGTAGTTCCAACGTGAGAACCCAGCCCGTAATCAATCTTTGTCACAAAAAATATTGCTTAATTTTGTTATTCTGTCATTTTCAGTAGAATTAAACACTGTTTTCTTAAGCATTATCACGCCATATGAGGGTAATCCTTTTGCTTAATGTGCGTTAAAGATGGTATCACGTACGTTAATTCTTAGTTAACTTTGATTTGAAGTTCGTTCATAAAGAACTTGCTTTTTGTTAGGTTATATTTGATAGGTGACCGCACTTGACAGCCGGTTTTTCTTCAGTTAATATTCTGTCAATCGCTTAGATTAGTGGAAGCCTCTGCAAGTAATGGTGAACTCATAAAGAGACGCTGCAGAAGAGCGTTATCTACATACTATGCTTGACACTATCATTACAGTGCTCATCTACATTCAAACTATATCCGTGAAACCCTCCATTGATCCAAACGGTAAGATGCAAAAAGGCCAGCAACTTTCGAAAATGACACTGCTGGAGTGGGAAAATTACCTTGGCGATATACACACAGGAATTAACCCTTCTGCACCCTAATTTATTTTCAGTTAACTATTAAAACCAATATCATTCTACGTTTTTCAGGGGGTATCATAGTCAAATAGCTTAGGTGAAAGCGTAAACTATTATAGAAAAACTGCCATCAGAACATTTTCAATATTTTGTACTTAACCCCCTGAAAAATCATCTTTTTCGGTGTTTGTCTTTGGGCCATATGGCCCGTCCAGGGGTGAAAGCCTCCTTGAAGTGAGTTATTTTTCAAATATCTCAGGATCATGCAAATCAAGGCAAAACTTTATATTTGAGAGTCCTCAATAATCTTCTAATGTACTTCACGTAAATCTTATTGTTAGATATTTTAACGTACTACAGATAGTTAATGTTTAATATGCTTGAAATTCGTTATCTACACATAAAATATATTTGAAAGACAATTCATTTTATTTTTTTGTCTCTATGCGTGAACTTTCACTCAATTTCTCACTTGAATCAAGTTAATTTCAAGCGAGGTGAAAGAGACTGAAACTGTCTTACATACAATGCCCATTGATAACTCGAGTCTACTGTATGGAAATGAGCTAAAATTGCTTACAACTCTTTCCCAGGACCATGAAAAAGCTTTCTGAGGAAAAAACAGGAAAATTTTTACAGTGCTGTATGTTGATATTTCAAACAATTTCTAAAGAGTTAGTGCAAATGACTTTATCAAAATCTTGCAATACTTTACACGTCCTTCAGCAATATCCTATTAGATTAATGTTATGTTATCTTCACCATGCATGACTGTCAATGAAGTAATTTTTATAAAACGTCAAAAACTATTTGTACTATTGCAATTAATTACTGTTTGAAAGGAAATGAAATGAAATGAATGAAATTAATTGTAAGTTTTTCAGCTATTATTCGCAGGGGACCAAGGGTTCGAAGAAAACTCCTCCACAGTGTATGGGCCTAACGGGAGAAGTGTATTGGTATTGTTGCAACATCAGAACATCATGATCCACGAGTAATTGGTTGGTGCCCATTGCTCCCAACGAATAGAGTGCAACATGGAAGGTGTAAGTCAAGTACATACAGTATTTAAGGATATACTACGCACTATTGAACTTGTAAACACGTAAGAACTCTTGTGTAGGCCTAGCTAGGCCTAGGCATGGTCAGCAAGGTACGCACCCTTCGTTATGCTGACTTTCGGCAGAAAGAATGAAATTGGAAAGATATGAATCCGGAAAACCTTCAAAATTGGGGCCAAAATGGTCACCGGTGCAAACATCAGAAATTTCAGATTTTGTGCAAACATGTGAAACAAGGCCTTCAACAAGTTTCTGCTGAGGGGGTAGACCGGGCAGGATTACTTTTGATTTCTGTTATTTTCTCACAACAAAATGCGATAATTTTTTCACAGATTTCAGCAACACTCTTTTAAAAAGAGGCCATATTTAATCAACATTTCTTTGGATTTACTAAAAAAACATTTAATTGTGCCTTTTTTACTCTTTCAATCAGAGGAAAAACCTCTGATCGAAAGAAAATCCCCATATTGAAGGGTGCATCCTTGCTGATGGGCTAGATTGCATAGGCTAAATGGTCCCCTATGCAAAAGTGTCCCCTTCAAAACAGTATGTATTTTGATTACCCCAGTGGATGAAGCAGAATGCTTAATAAATTTAAGGGACCTAAGAATGAGCCATTTATGTTATTCAAATTCTTCCTTTACAATTTTATCAACTGGTGGCACATTTGTATTAGCCCCTTTTTGCAAAAAAGTGCCCTCACCTGCACTATTCTATACATAGGTGACAACTTATTGCTTGAAATATTTTTGCTATCCCCACAATAGAAAAAGTGCCCATATGTTGCTTTCATTGATTGAAATTGGTGTACGCCATACAGACGCCACATATTAAGCCAGTTTCTCATCTCCTATTGTTTTTTTCTATTGCTCTTAAGCGTCTTTGTAAGCGACAGATATCAAAATCCATTCTGGATGAGCAATATTTATCCCCATCTCATCTTTTTTATGCTTGAATAAATGACCAATAATAAATAATCATAGCAAGTAATTGGGAGGTGCTTCAACATTGTTCTTTTAAATTTGGTGTTAACGTAGCTGAATTAAAAAGTCTCTTACAGTTAGTAAATCTCTTCTAACGCTATTGCAGCAAAACCAAAAGCAAGGAAGAAAGGCTGCTGGAAAAAAGCAAAAGGAAAATAAACCAAAGCAAGCTGAGCAAAAGGGAAACAATCTTGCAGAAAAAAGTGATGATGCTCCAAAAAAGTCAAAAGCAGAGTTGAAAGCAGAAAGAAGAGCTCTTCAGGTACAAACCGTAAATTATAGTGAAATCTGCTATTTTTAGTCTGCTGTTTATACTATTGACGTTTCGAAGCATTCTCCGTGCTTCATCATCAGAATTAAGAGTTCAAAGCATGATGCTCTATTTATACTAATAAAAATAAGTATAAAATAGTTTTTATTTGAAAAGTTAAAAGCCTGGTTCTGCATGCATTGTGCATCTGCTAAACATGAGCATATCATATTTGCATATGATTTATTGTTAAAATGGTGGAGCATGATTCAAGTGGCATGGACATGCTAGCCATTGTGTTTAGTACTACCGATAAACTAGTTTAATCTTGTCTATGCCTTTCCCTTTTTCAAAACTTTTTTATGAAAAAATTTCAGGAGGCACAACGAGCAGCAAAGCTTGCAAAATCTGGAGGAGAGAATGTCCAAAAAAGTAAGCCAGGAACCGAGAGCCAAAATCTGTCGAAACAGAAGTTTCAAGAGGGTATGTTGAGTTCCATGAAATGAAATAATGATTAGATTGTGTTTGCATCAAGAATATTTCCTTCATTTCAGATAGATTGAAAATAGTTCAGGTGTATATAAGTATGCTGAATTTTTGCTTGTTTATTCCAACATGCATTTTGATAAGAATCTTGATGTATCCATTCTACCATATATTTACTTTCAAATGCTTGATTTCTGAATTTTGTAAAGCATAATTTGCGAGTTAGTTTTCAAAACAAGAATAAAACTCTTAAGGTCTCTACAATTGTTTCTTGTACGATTTTTGATCTTGTACGATGATGAATCTGTTCCTTGTTGCATGGACTGTTACTTGATACCATGAATATAATAACTTTCTTGACAAGAGTAGGGGCTGATCTGATATAATTTGGAAACCGATGACCAATCAGAAGTCTTGATTCAGTTATTTTGGCTTATCCTTGAGTTGGTTAGTGGGATGTCAACACATTTATCACCTTCTTTTCTGCAATAAGTTTGTCAAATGAGTAAACACTGCCCAGTGCCATTTTTCTTATATTTTACATTAGTTTATTAACTTATCAGTTTTCATGTCAATATGGCTGTTCAATTTATTTTAGTGAATAACAGTGCATCACAAAAGAAGCCTGATTCATCTAGAGTGTCTTATCAAATGCAAATGGATGATGAAAGGGTTCAAAGGAAAGAAGCTAAGAAGCTTGCAAGGCAAAATGTATGAGTATTATTCATCCATCTCTAATTTCATTTCTATTCAGATATCAATAGTTTTGTACATGTCTTAATTTGCTATTAAAGGTATATATGGCAATATTTCGGTGATGTTGACAATTTATTTTAATGCAGAAATATGGAATGGGGTCAAAACTTTAGGATAATTTTAAAAATTGGGTTGATGATTTCCATGATGATTTCAAAATGACTATCTTCATTGCAAGACCTTGAGGTAGCCATGTTCTTTTTCTTTCGATGTTTAGTGCATATGGTGTGCGCTGCTCTTAGATTTTCTGTCCACAGCATCTGCCAAAACAACAAAAGGGCATGTTTTAAACATGCAACGAAAGCACAACTGTATTTTATTTGTTAATTTTAAAGGAATATTTTCTGTGTTAAGCCATGTATTCAGTAGATTGTATGCATTGTGAGAAGAAGCAGTTCCTCAAAATCCTACATATGATGTTCACCGGGAGTAAATTCCTACTTTCACCTGTAAAAAACCCTTCCATATTGTCTAGTCTTTCCATCATTGTTCAGAAGTCATTCAATGAAGTCACTTCAATGCCAGTTATGCAAAGTGAATTAAATTTTTATCTCATGCAAATGTGATTGAACAGTAGTGATGAAGTAGTTTTACTGTCTACGTGGGTTTAGTAGCAATGAAGGAGTTGATACAGCCCATATGCTGCCAAAACCCAATATGTATCTGTCAGTCTTTTCCTTAAACTGATATACATATAAATATTATATTGCTCTCAAATTACAGACGGAGATTTAAACATTCAATATCTTTTAGGTGCCGATAAGAAGCAAGCTTCAGAAAAAAGTCAGCCTTTTCTCTCATTTGCATCAGTATGAAAAGGACACATCATTGACGAAAGAAATGAGGTAAATTTTGTATTAAGATAACATAACATAACATAACATAACATAACATAACATAACATAACATAACATAACATAACACAACATAACATAACATAACATAACATAACATAACATAACATAACATAACATAACATAACATAACATAACAGAAGATAACATGACATAACATAACAGGACATAACATAACATAACATAACATAACATAACATAACATAACATAACATAACATAATATAACATAACATAATATAACATAACATAACATAATATAACATAACATAATATAACATAACATAACATAATATAACATAACATAACATAACATAACATAACATAACATAACATAACATAACATAACATAACATAACATAACATAACATAACATAACATAACATAACATAGCATAACATAACATAACAAAACATAACATAACATAACAAGAAGCCTGATACAAATCAAAACTGTTCTGATATATGATCCTGTTGAATGGTAGAAGATGTTTCTGAAAAATGCGCACGTTGAAAACAGTGGAGGCCATGCGTTATAATAAAGAAACCCAACATGTTGAAAAAATTTTAATGAGTATATTTTAGAGCAATTGAATTCAGTTTAACAATTGCCATTAATGATGTTTTTTGAAGTACAAATAATTGCATTATGTGTTAGTATGGCTGGCATGTATAAGAGGTAACAAGAGTTAACATACAATCAGTGTCAACTGAGGATAATGGCTTTAGAAAAGCAAACATTTATTACTTGTTCTCGACAAAATTGATGTGAAAGAAAATTTGTATGTAACTGTTGTTAAGTTAGCTACGTTTCAGATTCTCAACCAATTATGAAATTTTTTTGGTATGAAACATTTGTTTAATAAGGTGGATTCACTGTTATCCATCTTTTTCTATTTTTAGCTTTATATCTGGAGCTATCCATCCCATTATAATTCGGCTGGGTTTGCAATACGCAGAAGGTGTCATTTCCGGAGCAAACGCGCGGTGTATAGCCCTCTTGAATGCATTCAAAAAGGTATCATTCTTCCGTTAATACATTAGGCCTTCTATGTACTGCCTATTGCCGCCGCAAATAATGTAACATCAAAGGCATTGAATATCTTCACGAAAAATGAATCAAAAACAAGGTTTTTGAAGTTGCGAAAATTTCCGTGTTCAAGGGAATTCATTTCAAAAGGTGAATGCGCTCAATGTGCATTGTTATGCCGAGCACAGGTTTTGCAATTGAATTTGTAATTGAAATTGCCAAGCCTTCTCACTAATTCAGATCACGATTCAGATATTTGAGATAACATTTTGATGCAGCTAAATATGCATTGCAGAAAACCATCTGTGGACTTTGCATTGTGAAGATAGATTGTGTTTGCTTCTTCCAAAAGCAAGGTTTAACTTTTTCAATAATTCTATGTGCATCTATTCCTGTTGCATTGAGCATTGCATGGTCAATCTATTGATGATAACTTGATTTAGGTACCTTAAAGCTAGCTTATTTACACGGCTATTTTATTGTGGGCATACAAACTTTCCCGTAGGCAAGATAAGATTAATTTACTTCAACGTATGGCGTGGTATGATATAAGGTGGCATTCATTTTGTTTTCATTTTTTCATTGTTATTATCATGATACTCTTTCAGTTATGAATTTACTAAAAAGAATAAAGGTAGCTACATACGAAGCAAAAAAAAACTTCAAACTGCTCCAGCAGGAGGTCATGCTAGGGATAGCTTAGTTCTGTATTGTTTTCAATTCATTGGCCAAAGAGATATGTCTTCTTTTTGTGCTTGAAGAGCTCAGTAGATTCCGCATTTTATGTGTCGTTCGAGATTTCGTTCTAGACCTTTCCACCAACGTAAGAACTAATTTTGTTTGAGAGTTCTAGTCGTGGTTTAGGTATTTAGAGATCGTTTATTCTGCCAGTTTCTAATTTTGAGAGCTGAGTTCACCTTGTGAATTTCCCCATGAGATTTCCCCGTGAAAGATCTATTAGTTTGACAATATGCATCCTTGCAAGTAAAATATACAAAGAAACAAAATATAGATATTGAATTGGCTCGAGCCAGAAGTTTAAGCCAACTCAGTTGTAGAAAATGTGATCTTTTCCCTTGACGCTCCTCCCCTTCCTTCATGCTAGGCCAGTAGTTTCACGTGTGGGATTATTTTCTAACATTGTAATTGGGAAGGCGTGAGAAATGAGCTGTTTTTGAGCGATGTGACTTTGTCCAGCACGCGTGCTATGGATGTACTCTCCTGTTTTATAAAGAAACTTCACTCCTGTCCATGTCAATAGAAATACAATTTCTACACGAGACCAAGGAGCATATTGAATGTGACTAGCCAACGTTGATCATTCATTGCTGAGCGTAGACTGCTAACCAGCATGACACTAACAAATGGTACTATTGAAATTTATATTATCGTGTCTTTGCACTCTTATTATGATGGTGATGGTATCGATTTTAGATAATATTGGTTGCACTGAAACAAATGATCATGAGTGCAATGCTCAGCAGGTTACAGAATAGTTTTGCAGACTTAAGTTTACAGTCTTCAGGCTGCATGCAGTTCATAATGATTATAATTTGTATTTATACGTAGTGTCATCAGATGCAACAGATTTGTAGAAATTTTCATTTCGATTTACTTTTCAGGTTATCATAGATTACACTACTCCACCTTCAAAGGAAATATCTCGAGATCTGGAATCAAGAATCAAGCCGTATATCAGGTAAAATGGGGCTCTAACTTCGCTAATCTTGCTTTACTGATTTTTTGACAATTTATCGCGTTTCTCTGTCCTTATCTATTGTTTAATCTTGAGCATCAGTTTCTTCATCTTATGTTATATTTTCTTGTTTCTTCTTGTTCAAGTCAATGATTTGCTGATATAGTAAATTTGAATTTGCTGCATTGAAGTAAAACTGAAGTATTTTTTTCCTTTTTAGTTTTCTGACGCAATGCCGCCCATTATCTGTTAGCATGGGAAACGCCATCAAATATCTTAAATTAGAGATTTCTAATATTCCACCTGGTACACCAGAACAACAAGTAAGCCAGCGTAATATATAGCATACGTTTAAAAGCAAAATATTTCAAAACCTGTGAGACCTTTGATCTTTCTCTCTCAACTACAATTTTGGTTATTGCCCATGTTCTTTTTCATTGCAAAACAATGGTAGGATTTAAGTATTAATGTTTCCCATTATCTGTGCAAATGCAAAGTTTTGTAGCATTTGCTGCTCCGCTGCACTGAATTTTAGCATCAGCTGTTTCAATTTATTTTATGCCTGGTCGCTTTGGATAACATATATTTTGAATTGAATTATTTAAAGTTAACCAAGTTAGTACGAGAAAGTTTGTCAAAAGCTTCATCATTGGAGTGGTTTTGCAAGAAATTTGTAGAAAAATTTGAGAATCTTGTAATCATGACTCCAAATAGCCCAAACATCCAAAAGTCAGATTAACAGAGCTGTGGCAAGGGCATATGCGCTAAGCTTGATTTAAGGGCGATCGTGCATTGATCCTAGGTTCAATAGCTGTTCTGGTAAATCAACAAGGCAGCAATTTGCAATGCAACGAGACGCTCATGTGACAATTTTACCTTTGCTGTGTCTTCGATCAACAGGACATCTCGTCTGCTTTGCGCCACTTTTCGTCATCATATTAGGTGTTGCCTAAGTGTTCATGGCAGCACATGTAGGAAATCATGAGCCAGGAATGAAGTTTATAAAGTTTAGTTTACTTTAGTTTGGCGGCTTACAGGAGTTTTTTGCCGCATCTTAACAGGCCGGTCTGAACTAGTACCTTTATAGAGGCATACTGACATACTCTTAACGATGTCCCCTAAGTCTTTGCAATCTCTAGGTGCGTTTTGTCATCTTTGGCGCGATTCACTCTTCTGTAATTTCTCTTGTGCACTTTGGTTAAAATAGACGTATTTCTAAATTCTCGAAATAAGAGATCTCCATTATCACTTTTTTCAAGTGAAGGGATTTGTTATGAGACGGAAGCATTGGATAGTGAATTATTAATTAATAATTGTGCTCCTGATATCCTATTAATTTTGAGCGTACCGTTTTATGTCAATAGGCAAAAGATTCTCTCCTGGAATGCATTGAGAACTTTATAAATGAGAAGATAGTTTTACCCGGAGAAGCTATATCAAAGACGTATGCAAGTCAAAAAATAAATGATGGTGACATTATTTTGACATATAGTTGGTGAGGAGTATAAAAATTATGTTATTTTGTGTTGTATCATGTTTTGTTATGTTAAATAATGTTATATTATGTTATGTAATGTTATTTTTTGTTATGTTATGCTATGTCATGTTATGTTATGTTATGTCATGTTATGTTATGTTATGTTATGTTATGTTATGTTATTTTATGTCATGTTATGTTATGTTATGTTATGTTATGTTATGTTATGTTATGTTATGTTATGTTATGTCATGTTATGTTATGTTATGCTATGTCATGTTATCTTCTGTTATGTTATTTTCTGTTATGTTATGTTATGTTATGTTATGTTATGTTATGTCATGTCATGTTATGTTCTGTTATGCTATGTTATGTTATGTTATGTTATGTTATGTTATATTATGTTATGTTATGCTATGTTATGCTATGTTACGTTGCGTTATGTAATGTTATGTTATGTATGTTATATTCTGTTATGCTATGCTACGTTATGTAATGTTATGTTATGTTTTGTTTATTATGTTATGATATGTTATGTTATGTTCTGTTATGCTATGTTACGTTTTGTAATGTTATGTTATGTTACGTTTTGTAATGTAATGTTATGCTATGTTATGTTATGTTATGTTATGTTATGTTATGTTATGTTATGTTATGTTATGTTATGCTATGTTATGCTATGTTCAAAAAATGTTCAAAAAATTCAAAGATATCTGTATTATCTTTGACCAGGACTCAAGCAGCTTTTAATTTTTGTAGAATAATTATATACTTATTCTATCTTGATCTTTCTTTTAAAGCTCTTCGTTAATCGTCAAAATTTTTAAAGATGCACACGACTCTGGTAAAAGGTTTCAAGTTGTTGTCATTGATTCAAGACCGAAGTTTGAAGGTAGTTTTTAATGTTATTTTGATAATTTACACATCGCTCTGATTATTTCCCAAGGTGGAAACTAACCAACAACTCATGGAAGATCTTTGGAGAGCATTGGGTTTTGATATTTTTCGTTGTAGGCTTTCATGAAAAACGCACCCTTAAAGCTTAAAAATTTAATCTGTTAACGCCATCTTTTATTTATTTAATGCATTAAGCTCTGATTTTGGCCTTTGCTTAAAATTCAGGAAAAGGGAACTAAACGACGCCAACCTGAAACGATGCTCCCTTGGCAACGTGTTAACAAAAACATTGTGCTTCTCTCTACCTAGATGTAGTTATGAGCGCCGTGCCGTCTGAGCCAGTAGGGTATTTTTTACTTGGAGCCATATTTTTATTCCATTTCACCCTTTGTTTCTCATGCAAAGTTTCATTCTCTGAAGGGTTTCGGGCAGAAAAGGTACTTTCCGCATAGCGCTTCTATTTCTTCGGACAAGTTCAATATTGATGTATTTGATGATTAGTTCTCTCACTCTGTAGGAAGACGTACTTTAGGAAGACTTGCAGTGAAGAGATGTTTAAAACCAATAAAGTGGTAATCCTTGGCCCCTAATTACGGGCTTTTTTCAAAGTAAAACAGATATAAATGGCATCAAATAAAGGTGTGATTTTACGATAACTATATCTCATTCCCTATATGCAATGCTATTGAAATCGTTCAATTGTTATTGTTTGTAGGTCGTGAAACCGTCCGCAAATTAGCAAGTGCAGGCATTCGATGTTCATATCTTTTAATCAACGCAGTTTCTTATATAATAAAAGAGGTATTTACGTACTATGATCATTACATTCTATTTGCTCTATTTTTTGTTATTACTATGACTGATAAGTAAATAAGATCATGGTTTTTGGCTTAGCAGTCTAGGCTCTTTCCCTTCGCGCTTGAGTGATGCAAAATCCTTTTGCAAAGAGGCAAATTGATTAACTGAGGCAATCGAACACAGCAGGCCACTACTTCTGATCATTGATATAATCAAATGACGTGTCATTTCAAAGCAGGGTTGCTCTTATATTGGTTCTGTATCCCCACAATGCCTTTTGTTCAGTTATGTTATTGAAACAACCCTCAACTTGATGCTAAGCAAATGTCACCTTTAAAAAGAATTGAAAATTAAACAATGTATATATAGCAGATGGTTCTTGGTTCGGTTTTGTACCCCATTAAAATCATCATTGAAAGTTTTATGCCCTACCAAATGATAGTAAAAAGTTTCATACCCCTGTCGAAAATCCCCCGCCCCTGCACCAAGTATCAAAAATGATCAATCCCTTTATAAACTTTTTCTGTCCAAACAGGAGCATTTTGATTTTCAAATTAATCGAGAAATTTGAAACCTGCCTCCACCTGGATTTGAACCAGGGTCTCTTGTCTTATATCTGTATATCTATAATGTAAATATAATATGAATATAATTATATAGATTATATCCTCTTAACAAATATGCCCACATATATTCCGGATTAATGGTTCACCGGTTTACCATTTTTTAGACTAAGTTTTTATAATGTATTGTTTTCCATCCATGTCAAGCAGCTGTTTATAATTGATGTGTGATTTTTATCGTTTCAAGGTCACAAAAGTCTTTCTTGGTGCACATGCTTTACTAAACAATGGATACGTGATGTCCCGGATTGGGTCTTCGATCATTGCTATGGTTGCAAAAGCCAATAATGTACCTGTACTCGTGTGCTGTGAAACGTATAAATTCTGTGAACGTGTTCAAACCGATGCATTTGTATTCAATGAACTAGGTATGCTTATTTTTGGCAATGTTAAAAGCGATTTTGCAGTGGTTGCTTAAGAAACAGAATTAAACCAATCACATAATAATCTAACAAAGATAGATTAGATCTCACGATGCCAGTGAAATATCTCTCAAGAACATGTTGTTGCAGTTCGAAACTCTGAAATGCCCACCAGCTACAACAGCTAGGCAAAAGTTTGTTGGGCAGGCTGGTGATCTAACAATAACTTTAGCTATAGCTTCAATATCAGACTTCCCAATGATAGATTTGTAAAATTTGCAGAAAGTCAACGCTCAATGAAGAAATCAACATTATTTTGCAATAGTTTTTACCGCATAGTGTGACCAATAGTAGATACATATGTCTCGAAAAGGGTATCCGCATAGATTAAAAAATTATTTATAAGCTTCAGTTAATTTTCTTTCCATATTGTTATTCTGTTGAATAGAGTCACGACAAAGATTTTGCTGATGAATCTAATTTATTTTTGTCCGTCATTGCGCGAGCGAAGCGAGTGCTATCTATTAGGAAGCGCCCGGGTTTCAATTCTGGTCTACGCATATTTTATTGTTATTGATTGTTATTCAACCTTTTAATCGCAGCATTGTGTTGTAAAAGGATTTCGCAGACATACTGTTGGTTACTTCTAGTTCTAGTTATAAAATCAAACAGTTAGGGGTGTTCCCCCAAGCGTATGGTAAGGAGGTCCATTCGATTCGTCTCTTCATATCTTGGAAGGTAATATTATCGGCATCTACAACAAGGATAATTGAATAGTTTTTGCAAATTAATGCTAATTAAATAATTGAAGCGGCATACTTTATTGTTGCCCCCCCCCCCGTTGCTTATTGGAAGCCCCAATTTTTTGAACTGTACAAAGCGCTCATGACCAAAACTTGCAAAAAGATTGAATGAAAAATATACTAAAGTGCACCCTCTCCTATCAGCACCTCTTTTCTATTGAGAATTGGCCGACACGCACCACACTAGAGTGAAGGACTTTGCGCACATTTTTCGAGAAACAAATTAGGCAGTACTAAACATACCAATCTGATATGGTACTTAGAACTTCAGCCGCATAAATTATCATTATTTCAATCATTCACTCTTTCTTCCTTATTCACCCACAGTAAAGATATCAATATTATGTAATAAATTGTTTTCAACACTGCCCTGTAGAAGTAAAAAATTATCCCTAAATATTTGCAAAAATCCGAAAATACATAATATAATAAATTGAATATCGTTACAATTAGTAGGAAGGTCACCAGGAACAAAAGGGGTTGCTTTATGTTCTGGAGTTTTTCGAGACATGATTTGAATTTCTTAAAACTTTTCGTTCATTATCAATTGTGCATCTAGGCCATTCAACAGTTTCGCCTCTAAAAAACGAAAAGCTTTTTTGTCAATATTTTAGCAGATTCTAAGCTCAGGGAGACATATGCATAAGAATCTGTTAACAATTCTGGATACGGTAATGGAGGCAAGAGAATTGAAGAAATTACTACAACGCTAAAAGATTCCTCCCGATAGTTCTATATCATGAATTTTATTCCAAAAGAAAAAACACGTCCCACATATTCATAACAGTTAAGCACTGAAAAGGGACTGGTTGAGTGACTTTTGCAAAAGCTCTAAAACTTTGAATGTACCAGTTGTTATAATATGGTGATAACGCTGATAAATACATTTATATTACGCATTGTTCAAGCACTTTGCAAATGAATAAAATATGTCTTTAGCATTTGTGGTCCTCTAATCCTCTTAATTTTCAGACTTTTGGCAGTATCCCCTTGGAAGAACTCATTTTATAGGCTACTTTTTACTTTTACTTTTTGCTACTTTCCATTTTTCCTTCTGATCCTTTCATGCATCTAATTTTGATAATTAAATCTGATAATTCAGCGTACTACTTCCTTTGCTGTTCAAATCATTTAACCGCTATTATCTATGGAAGCATGTTGTAACAAGTTACGTTTTCTAATTTTAGGTGACCCTGATGATCTGGTAAAGATTCGTAAATCATCGACGTGCAACGTGCTAGAAAACTGGAGAGACGTAACATCTTTGTATTTATTAAACTTGGTTTATGATGTCATGCCTTCGAGTTACGTTGACACTGTTGTTACCGAACTAGGCATGATACCATGTACGTCAGTGCCGGCCGTTTTGAATAAGAAGGCCTAGATATTTGATTGTCATGCAAAATTCCTACCATAATACCATTCGTCCATTTAAGTGTCTTCTGTGTTTTCACTGCTGGTTGCTTTGAGGGCGTTGCAGAAATTAGTATTTTGCATTGCGATTTGGCCACAGGACGGCATTTTTTACACAATCCAGAGTACAGTAAAAGATTATGCTTTTAACGTCACTTTTTGGATCATTAGGCAAGCAAGGCGGTCGCGTCTGTAAGGGAAATTTGAATATTTTATGTAAAGACTTAAATTCAAAATATGTTAAGAGAAGGAGTCCGATTTCCAACATGGACTCATAAGCCTGGAGAAGGATGGGTAGGCTTTGATTTGGCAAAATTTAATTCGATCCGCGGCTTGGCTATCTATTTTAATAGTCATTTGGTCGTTTCGAATTTTCAAACTCGCGAGAATTAAATTTTTGTTTTTCATGTAATTATAGTGTTTTTTAGTAATGTGTTTTGATACATTAAGCAGCCCATGCTACTCACAAAAATGCTACAGCATCAAAGTTAGAAAAGAACCGAAGCTAAATTGAAATTATGATAAAAACCTTTATTTATGAAGAATCTGTTGTAAAGCCTCAAGTTTTTAGTTTCTGGCCCAGAGAAAAATTAACTTCACCGCAGATGATTTCACCTTGATAGTATGCAAAGGTTTTTATTAACAAATGGACGAAAAAATGTTTGTTGCTAATTCATGACATTTCATCCGCAGTAACCGTTAAATACTTTTTGGATTTTTAGTTAAGCACTCATTGTGCTTGGCTGGGGGCATGTTAAGGAAGTGCAGAGTCACAGCCTGTTTTTGACTGCGGATTGCGGACTTAGCAGTTATTTTTATGAAGCTTGCGGCCTTTACACTCTTTTTTTTATAAGAATAAATTTTATAAGAATAAAATGAGGCTCGAAATTGGTGAAATTTAAGAATATTTTAAGAATATTGAAGAATAAGAATAAGAATTAGAATATTGTCAGGCTCAAGATCTTGGGAAACAATTATTTTTAGCGGTTGTTTTTTTACTTCAGACTATTTACGACATTTAATTACTTGTACTTCTTTACTCCTTCTTCTTTGATATTCTGTAAGTCTATTTTTAGACTTTATTTTGATGACGTGTTCTGTTAGCCACCATATTTGTAATAGGTGTCCGTTTTTGGTATTGATGATTGATATGAAAATAATAACAATTTTCTTGCCATATCCGTATTTGCCGTGCTAAGAATAATTCAAAAATATTCCGAGGCTCAAAATAACAAAAAATTAAGAATATTGGACTCAGCAAAAAATTAAGCATTCTTATAAAAAGGGTGTATTTTTACAGCGAGTAGCAGCCCTTTGGCCTTAGGTTTGTCTCTTAACGAAAGATAAAAATCTTGTGTCGTACTGAAAACAATAAATGAAGGTGTAAATAAGACAAAAAGAAAGTAAGTGTCCGTAAGAAAATTATGCTTTGGTATCATATATGATGTTGACTTGCTCGAAGTCAAATTCTTTTATCAGTAAACAAATGATTCTCTTCGGGAGGGAAGCAATAAATATGTGTAAATCGGTGAAACTCTTCTTCCTCCTATCATTTCCTCCTCCCGCAGAGGATTGAAAATTCCGGAATGAGCCTTTCCTGTTTATTGACAATAGAAAAAGTCTAGGAGCAAGTCTGTACCTGATGAGACATGAATAAACCACGGCAAGGTTCCAATTTTACACACCATCGAAACATAAAGGTCGCCTCAGGTTATTCTACAATCAGATATCCTACAGTCTTGAATTGAACCGATATTGAAGTCGGATAGCTTATGACCATAAAGCAAAGCATGCCGAGACCTGTTAGTATATCCTATTTATTCAACGATATCTCATGTCATGACATCATAGACATAACGAAACCACAGGTTCCGTGAAAATATCTTCCACTTTGCAACGAGATCAGAGACATGGAGTCCGTTAAAAGTGGCTTAACATCAAGATATCCTACTTTTATGTATTTTGTTTTGATTGGAGTTGTTTCTGAAACATTGTTTCTGCATTACAAATTCACTTCACAAAATGACGTATTGAAACAGAAGATCGATGAAATGGAAATAAAACAAGGCCTTACTGCAAAGGAATTAAGCCACGTTCGACACTTGGCAACCGGTAAAGAGCATGTTTATATGCAACATGTTAAGAATATCGAAAAGAAAGTGCAACTTCGAGTTAAAAGACATGTTGAAGAAAAAAGTCAGGCACTTGAAAGGGCTTTGAATGCCCTACGGATACTCTCCCACCTTATGAACAACGAGTCAATGGCGAAGAAAGAGTGCAGCAATGTAACATTGATCTGCCAAAAAGGTGAAAGGGGACCAAGAGGAAAAGCTGGACCACGTGGCTTAAAGGGAGACGTGGGATCAAAAGGAAATAGAGGTGTTGCTGGTCCAAAGGGACAAAGAGGCGCAACTGGTATAATTGGACAAACAGGACAAAAGGGACAAAAAGGTGATCCTGGAGCACCTGGAAAATCAATAGAAAAGCCAAAATTTGTTACAAAATTACAAAAAGTAATCACAAGACCAGAATCATCAAATTTATCATTGTTTTGTGAAGCTGAGGGCAATCCGAAACCAAGTATTAGTTGGAGATTTGGATCACAAAAAATTGATTCAAGGTACAGTTATCCAGTCAAAGGTTCACTTTCCATTTCTAATATAAAAAAAACCGATGAAGGAAATATAGAATGTTTAGCTGAAAATATACTTGGCAAAGAGGTACTTGAAACAAGATTAACTGTGCATACAAAACCAAAGGTTATCTTGCAGTCAAGGAAATTAACAGCAACAGAGGGCATACCTTTTCAGGTAAATTTCAGTGCAGAGGGTAGCCCGTATCCAAAACTGCTTTGGAAGAAAGGCTTTGGAAAATTAACTGGTCAGCAGATTCTCTCAAGCGATGGCAGAATGCTTTCATTGAAGTTTGATAAACCATATATTTCAGACGCAGGATGGTATGTTTGCGAGGCAAAGAACTATCTTGGTACCTCTGAAAAGTCTTTCCATTTGGATGTTACAACGACAAAAGACTGCTCTGGATTTAAAGGGACTGGTAACAGTGGGGTGTACATTATAAATCCTGATGGAAAACAGTCCTTTGAAGTTTTTTGCGATATGAAAACTAATGGTGGTGGATGGACTGTTATACAACGTCGTGTTGATGGTTCTGTTGACTTTTTTAAGAAGTGGGTTAACTACAAGGTAGGCTTCGGTGCTATCGAAAATGAGTTTTGGCTTGGGAATGAGAAAATCCATCGCTTAACAAAACGGAAGAGCATGATGATTAGATTTGATTTAGAAGATTTTGATGGGAATAAGGCTTTTGCTGAGTATAAGATGTTTTATATTGACGGTGAAGGTGACAATTACAAAGTTCATGTTAGTGGATATTCAGGAACAGCAGGAGATGCTTTTTCTGGTAAAAATGGAATGCAGTTCAGTACAAAGGATAGAGATCATGATACTAGTAGTGGCAGCAGTTGTGCATCAGTGTACCATGGCGCTTGGTGGTACGAAAATTGTCATGCTTCAAATTTAAATGGAAAGTATCTTAATGGCCCGCACAAATCATATGCTAATGGGATTAACTGGTATCATTTCAAGGGTCACCATTATTCGTTAAAAATGACTGAAATGAAAGTAAGACCTGTAATGTAATCGAAAAATATAGAAATTTCGTCTGTGACTCTAGAAATCTCTCGTCATCAGCCTTTCATCGGTGCTTGTCTCATTGGTCCATTTTTATGCACCCCGAAATCTGGTGGATGAAAGAGCTAGCAGCCAAGCTTCGCCATCGTTTAATTGTTTTAATCGTTCAATAAATCGTGCCTTTGCTTATTATAATCACGCTTTTTGCACTGATACGTTTTACGTTGTGCGACTTCACAAAGATAACAATCACGAAAATGTACCTTGAAAACAAACACGCCGTTTTTCCCTATTTCACTTGGATCACCTATGCACTCAATAGAGGCAGTTTCATTTTGGTGAAAAGATTGCACAGGCGGCGCAAAGCCTACAACTTCGCCTTCATAGTAAACATCTTTTAAGCATTACGCTGAAAGAAATTAGAGACAATTCGATGTTTTCTTATTCCATTTAACAAGCAAATGACAAACGATTGTGCCCATAAATAGCCTGTAACGGGCCCACTATTGACACCTTAAGTGTATTGAGCATCTTGTTAGGTCAACAAATTACTGAAAAATTCCAAAGTTTATCACATCACAAAATCAATCTTTGCTATTAATTGCATTCAGGGAGCATATCCACCATTAGACCCCTTTGTTGTGTTTCTGCAAATGTTTCAAAGGTTCCATTGACCTCACTTTGGAAAGTTGATGCTCGAGAGGCTGTGATGCAAGAAATTTAATCGCTCTTACAAAATTGTTGCGCAAAGGTTTATTGAAAAAACTATGATTGTATAATTACAAAGATATGTATAACACAAATGATGAAAATTATACTTTTACCAATTGTTGATCCAAGAGAAAAATTTGATTTTTTTCTCATATATGAGTAGTTCTTAGCAAAATCTTAAAGCTTACTTTTATCGGTTAATTTAGTTAACGAATTCAATGGAAATTAATAATCAGGCAAATTAATGATTATCAATATTATGTAGTAATTACACGGGTTACACGATTAATTATAGATCTCAGGTTTTAGGCTCATATGAATTGTCGCGACAATTCACATCGAGGCTCTCATAATTTCCATTTGTTTCCCTTCACATTATAGCTGCTAATGGATGCTGTTAATTCGAGGCTGCGTACTAATAGATTATGGTTTCTTGTACTGGCTTTAATACGCTATATTACGTCAGATATGATTATAGAGACGAAAGCAACAATTATTTTGATCGAGAGGTTTTACTTCGTTAAAAATCTGCCCGTCAGAGTCCATAAATGTTCTAGCATGACTGACAGCCTTTAAAGAGGTTTGCAAGGAGTGACCGAAATGACAATGACTCGCCCATGTCATGCTATTTTAATTTTGTGGAATGAGTAATGTTGACCAGTTTTGAGCTTTTTGCAGACGATGGTTGTACAGTTTCCAAAACCCTGGTTCAAATTTTGTGCAATCTGGACAGATCATTTGGACCGATCTTTTCATAAATTTTCTTTTACTATCGGTATGACATCTCAAAGTTTTTAAAACAACCAAGTGAGGCATACATTGTATATGTGTTAAAGTGCTGCAAAGTTCTCCCGTCATATTTATACCTGGTATTCACCATTTTATATTCTGTTTTACAGCTAGCCTTGTCTTACCTTAGTTTCAAGAACTTTGATACCTTGGCGATGAGGAGGAGGGGGGGGGTAACCTTTCTAAGGCTTCGGGCCCGTGGCTAGAGTTTTTAAGGAGGTTTAAGTTGGACAGGATCTTCTCAGAGATACCCCACGTTGTGAATCCTGTGCATATTGGCAGTAACAGTGTTGTCTGCAAAACGTTACTTGGCAAGCTAAATTTGATTAAAGTGAGCAGCCTCGCAACATCAAGCATCAAAAAGACCAACCATATTGGCACAGGAAGTGTTTTGAAAAACTAATAGCCACCAAAGAGCTTTTTGGAAATCTATCACATAATCCATTTGGCAGACTAAAAAAATAAATGTGGAACCCATAGACCCATAGACGTAGGCACAGGGGGCTCGTGCCCCCCCTCCACTTTTGAAAAATTCGGGTAGAGTGCCCCTTTGAAGCTTACAGTGTTGCCCTTTTTTGCCAAGCGTATAACTAAAATGTACCTTCAAATACTCAGTTGCTACATGAAATTAGCAAAAGCAGTTACATTAACGAGTCTCTCACTCATTCACCGCCATCCTAGGCCCTCCGAAACAGTCTCTGACACTTTTCAGAAAATTGGTGAGGGTGTTCCTCAAAACTTGTGCCCCCCTGTTTTATAATGCTTCCTACGTCCATGGTGGAACATATATTAAGATATTGTTAGATATATTATCATTAGAAAGTTTTCTTCCACTCAAACAAGGCCTCGTCACTATTTTTACCCTGGGGGCTGCGATGGCTCACGACTACCCTGAATATATGCACCGAGTCGCCATATATCTTAATACATTGTACTATTCGAGCTTGCTATTTACTAGAATTTTAAATTGTTGATTTTCAGCCTTCATAGAAGGCATAAATGTGCGGAAATATTTCACCAATTTTCTCATTTACCACTTTGTTTACGTTGTAATAGTTGTTTGTAAACTGACTGCCAGTTTGCTTTGCCCGGCAAAGATCTGGCTTGAGCATTTTGCTGCAGGCCAAAGTTTGGATAACTATAATATCTGTATCCTTGAGATAACATTGAATTTGCTACATTGCTGTTAGGAATCGCTGCCGACTGCTGCAATATTCCATTTCTGGCCTGTCCGTATGCTTGCAAATTGTAAGGTGCATTGTGATTAACTGTTGTAGGAGACGTTGCAGTATCGGGAAGGAGTGATACCATCCTTGCTGCAGAAGCATCACTATACATTTCTTTTGGCACTTGATTCACTATAGATGCTGCACCCCCGGGTGCTCCGTTGTCTGGCGTTATGTGCACTAGAGTACTCTCTGACTGCTCACCATGTCCAGGTAACACCTCGTCCTTTGATGAGGCAATCTGATGCTCAGAATTCTCTTTTGCTTGCTGCATCAAGTGGTCCTCCACTGGTATATGAACTGGTCCGTGCTCATTTGTAGGATTACGCAGTGGGGTGGTTAGGCCGTCGTCCTTGAAATGATCGCGATGGTAGTCTTTATGCTTGACAATGACAACCGCCGGATTCGCCTTTTCTAACTTTCCAACCGGCGGGGTTGTCCTTGGCGGCCTCTCGTAAACAACCATTGGCGTAGGCGTAAGTGGCTCAAAATCTGAAAAAATATGAAAAGCGATTTACGATTCCGATCAATTCAAATATAAAATTTATTGTTTTATTCAGATGCTGTGTAAGGACTCCTCGTATGCTGCAGGTCAATTTTTGAAAGAGTGGGGGTCAGACAGAAATAATAAAGGCAATACAGTATTAAAATATACGTATCATTGTTTTTTTTAGGGCAAGAGCGGCAATTTGCTCTTCTCCCCTCTAGTACAAGCACATATATGCAAATCTTTGTCAAAATGGCATTCATAGCCTCTAAATTGCCTGAGTGCAAAGTAAGCAGTTGCCCCCAGCTCTCAGATATTGCGAGAATTCAGTTGTTTTCCAATTGTTTTACTTCAATGCTTTGCCCTGGATCCAACGGTTTTGTCTCACATAGGCCCTCCCCTAGATTAAAATACATGCATCTCTTATCGCGAATATCTTGATCAAAATTTACCCCGACTTTCATGTGCCTATATTTCGTTCCTTTATCTAAGCCAAGAAAATGGTTGGATTATTGTACTTATTGATTGTGTTTTTGATCGAACAAATCCATTTTCAAAATATTTGGTCCAATATTTTCGCTTTGATCATAAAATTCACCGTAACATTTTGGTGTAATGGAGAAGGTAAACCCTCGTGGATTCAATTTTCGGTTGGTCATGATTTTCTCGATTAAGTACTTTGCTTTAAAGTTTATATTACCAGCTTTTAACGTCAGCGAACCGCTTCGATATTTTGAAATGTATTTTTCATTAGAAGTTCGCCTCGTGCAGAACATCTCCCTAGAGTTTCAATGAATTAAGGAAGTTTTTATGATTGCAAAAATTTTCCCTTGAGATCTATTTTTTGACGGTCTCGCCGATAAATTAATTAATTAATTTCAACTGCCTAGGCCTAAACTTAAAGCTCTGATGGAGTTAGGTGACTTTGAACTGTGATATTCTACTCTCACAGCAAATATGTCAAGAAAACGAGGTATTTATCACTTTTGGAACTATTTTGGTTCCTAATAAGTTTTTTATTGCTTTGTCATGTTCGGAATGCATTGCCTTTTTGCGAAGGAACTGTTTGCTATCTTAGTATAGGGAGTAGGGACTGGAATCTTTCTTAACAGCAATTGATTATTTTCTCCCTTCTCTTTTAAGAATTTTGAAATGCTGAGTTCTTTGCTGAATGCATTTGCAGATAGGATTGAGCCTTGAATATCTTAGTTTTGCTAGTCAAAAAAGAAAATTCGCAACTTTTTTTCTAGGGAAAAGAAAATAGTTGCTAATAGGTATCTTAGTTGCGTAACAGAACGTAGCTACTTTTGATAGAAGAAAGACATCACTTGAATTTCTTAGAAGCCATATACCCTGGTCTTTGATTATGTGGAGGGTGAGGAGTGGCCATGCCCTCTTCATTTCACGTTTTTCGTATCAAAGTCACCTCAACTTTTCTGGTCTTGTCGGGGGTCCTGAGTTTTTTGCTTTTAAAACTAATCTATTGTAATACAGTGTGCAATTGGTATAATGGATCACGCTGGATTTTCCAGCCAGTAGAATCTTTTATCTCTTTATAAGCGGAACATTTTTTATAATAATATTTATTGTGAATGTGGGAATGTATTATATGTCATATACCTGGAGGCTCAGTTGGATGTAGAGTTTGTTCTTCTTCTTCAGGTGATGCAAATGTGTATTGCTCTGTAAAAATATCATGAATTTATAGGAAATGTAGACGACATGAATGTTTGAAAAACAAAGAATTAAACCTAAATACCCCGTCAAAAGTTGTTGGAACACCTATCAAAAGTCACCCTTTCTGACTGCTTTGTAGTTTCCAGCCTAATAACGCTTGTATATAGCCCCCACAAAACGATAGCAGAAAGTTTCCCACCCCTGTCGAAAATTATCCACCCCGGTAACCAGAATAAAACCTAGCCACTCCCCAAATCTAGCCAGTTGTAAAATACCTTTTGTAATAGTGAGTTTTTAGGTTGTTGACTGTAAGTATGAAGTGAAAAGTTCCCATCATTGCTATTGTTGTCATTAATTTATCAGTGTTTACACTATTCTGCTAATTTTGGATACTTTTTACAACTTAGATTAAAGAAAAATCGCCAAAATAAATATATGTGCAATTTGTTAATTATTTCAAATTTCTTCTTGTTATTTTGGGATAACTCAATACAGAGTTTTTCAATAACCCAGATGATTACAAATCTTTGTTAATACATGGGAAATATTGTATGAATTTCTTTTCCAATGTGGCTTTCTTTTTCAATGTTCTCTTTGGATTTTACGAGGCTTTGTATGTAGAAATGCTTTAAGTTGTACTTGTTAAAGCTATTTTATTAACGCTCATTAGGAGGTTCCCACTATATAGCGAGCTAAGCGCGAGAGGGTTGATACCCTTGTTTACTTACTTTCACAGTTTTTGCCTTCAAATCCAGGTGAGCACAAACAGTGGTACCCAGTCTCATCAAAATTGAAATCAGGATGAGTTATGCCATCGATGCACGTTCCATTATGATAGCATGGTGCAGAAGTGCATGCTGGGAATGGTACTGAAAAGAACAACGAGCATTGCAAGACTAGACAGCTAGGTGAAGTATTTTCGAAGCAACTATACATTTGTCCAAACCCGGCCAATTTAGCATAAATGTCCACATTATTGCCAACGGTTTGAGTTTTAGCCTTCGTGAACCTTTCTAGGATCTAAGGTCTGACCATTTCTGGCATTTGAGTTAGTAGTTTCCTACTCACTCGTACAAGTATATCTATCTACTACTCTTACTTCTTGAATGATTAAAGCTGTGGACCAGACATTCTAATCCATTGACCCCCGGTGATGATAAAGCTGTACAGTGAAAATGAAAATGTCTACTCAGTTTGCAAGGGGGTACATAAATTGCTAATATCAAGCAAAAAGCTCAGCAAATATTTAACAGGTGTTTGGAGCTATAGACGGGGCCAGTCTCCTTCCAAAAACAGACTCGCTGAAGGTTATTGGGCCAGTGGTCCCTTTGTGGATGATAGGGCTGCATAATCGCATTTTGCAAAGTACCGAGTAAAACCAATACCAACCTTCGCAATTCTTTCCACTGTACATAGCATTACAGAAGCATTTATATTCATTAAGATCTTCAAAATGCACATCTGGGTCATTGTTCGATGTGACGTCAACACAGCGGCCATTGTGCAAACAGGGTGCTGAGGCGCACGCGGACGGTCCATGTAATAGAACTATGAAATAAGGTGAAATAGTAGATCACCATTACGTGTCAGTCTCTTAGTCAAAAACAAGATCAAATCGCGGCACAGTGCTCATCGGGCAGTTTTAACAAGGTTTTACCGTGCAATTCTTTATGCACGAATTATATTGCTTCTGAATTTCTGCGCTAGAAACACTGTGTATAGATAACGTTTATGGCCGTAGTAAGATACATTCTTTATCTGGACTAGTCCCCCCCCCTAAGATTAAACACTTTTGACTTGCACCCTCTCGATAAAGCCCATACCTAAGCCTGCAATTACTGGATAGCATTGCGACCCAATGGGCTACCCTGCAATTCATGGAGGTGCATGATTTTACTATTTGATTTATCGTGTATTCAACAAAATTTAAGAAAATCACAAATAAGGCATCCTACTTTGTCCATTATGAAGAGTTGATAAATAAACTGGCAATGAAATAAACTTGGATAATGTAGGTCAGCTTGATATCAAGTTTTTTGATTGTGATTTTCATTCGGTATCTTACAGTATCCCACGTCGAATAAGTCCCACCCAAACATGTCTAAAATCTAAGCTCAAATCTATACCAATATGTAAGCTAAAATCTAAGCTAAGCTTAAGGGGAGCAGATGAGAGGGTGTATTCAAAATGGCTCTCATTGGCGTAACAATGGCAAGATTGGTTTTAGGGAGATGTACACAAGAATTCATTGAACGGCAATACAATAATGTAGAAACTTCTACCAACATAAGCCCACATTCTCATTAAAACAGGGTAAATGATATGGTCTAGAGCAAGGTTTTATTTTCTGTACCTTCACAATTTCTACCAATATAACCAGGCAGACAGTTACACTTATAACCATGCGAATCGAAACTGACTTCTGGCAATACAGATGCATCAAGACAGCTACCTCCGTTTTGACAAGGTCGTGACCAACACGAAAAGTGTGGAACTGAAAAATACAATATTTTATGAAGACTGGCGAAGAGCTAACGAATTATCAATTTTTAGTCGGTGTACAGAATTCTTACGCAAGTAAACTGATTTTGACATAAAATGATTTTGATTTTGAATCTATGTGCGAAAATCTATAAAATCAAACTCTAAAAATTCTAAAACACATACAACCCTGTTTCGGCTTAGAAATTACTTTCTTTCACGAATACATGTAGTGAAGGGGCTGAACTGGTGGTTCTATCTACAATCCTGGACACATGCCCTGACGAAATGGCCAATCACGGCCGCAAGGAATACTACTAAGAATCCTGGTGGGGGGGGGGGGGTCAGATTTTGCACCACGCTGTTGCCATGATTGTAGGCAGTTAAATACAGCTTTTGATACGTCTCAATCACAGACTGAGATGCAATGAAGTAGGAATATCTAGAATTGTCCATGCTTCATTGAAAACGGTAAAGGTCCAATGCGTGTTTCACGAAGTTTACGTCTTAGAAAACCACATTCATGTCTGCTAGGATCCTGGCCCCAAAAAATGGTCGGATCTCCTTATAATATACCTTACGATGTTCCAGTTCAAAAGGAATAGCAACAAGGAGCCATCGTTTACCATTTGCATTTGATTTGAATGGAACTTTAAACATTATAAGTCTCATTGTGTCTCGCTGTTGCTCTGAATAATCTGACCCAATTCAAATCTGATCGGATTTATTCGCCCGTAAACAGCGTCTTAATCAAAAGGTTTAGTCGCTTAAACAGCACATTACAGTGTACTTACTTTGACATTGTTTTCCACTGTATCCATTTTGACAGTAGCATTCATAGTCATCGGGATGCTTCATGTGTTTCCTATACTTTTCATCTGATGCATCAAAGCACGTTGCGTTGTTAAGACATGGAATTGAGCTGCATGCCCCCAAACTTGTTTCTGCAATGAAAAGCTTTGATAAGCATTTGGATCTCTATCTTATCATTTTTCATATTTTCATTTTATTTCATCATCATTTTTTTCTTATACAACTTAATGCATAGATTTACATCGACTACATACAATTAAACTAATACAATACATAAACTACATTAAAAGCTACATATCAATATTGTTCAAAGGATTTATAAGGCGAAGGAGCTCTCTGAATAGATAGTCGAGAGAGAGCCTCCCCAGCCTCCCTAAAATTTGAAATTTATACAAAAACAATGTAGGGTAACATAGATTCTCTTATTCGCTTTCAGGACTTTTTCTCTTATCTGAAGCAGCAGTTCTATCACTGCTGTGCTCAAACCCTACATGAATCTTATGTAAATGTTTGAAGTCTTGGGTATGGCAGAAAAGCTACTTCTCCTCGCTTCTTGGACTAATATTTGTTAGATAAAATAACGAAACTTTGATAAAGATTGTAATAAGATTATGAAGTATCGGTCAATTAATCGTGACTTAAGCCTGGTTTCCTATCGTCATAAGCGACGTGGATGTGTCCCAGTCATATCATCGGAGAGCTGTTTTTGTAATTTCGCGCGCTTTTGACCATAAAGTCTTCAATGCATTATTATGAATCTCGAAGTGTAGAAGAACCCTGATGTCGCCGATCACAAATGAGTGGCTTCCATTTAGAAAACATTCCCCGCACCACTATGAACATGTCGGAGACATTACTATAAACACGTTTTCAAATTATCGCAAGCGTCTCTGCCGAATCGCCGATCCTCTGGTTGGACACGTCCTGTCGCTTACGACAACGATTAGGGGGTGCTCTCTCCACGATTACTTTATCTACTGAGAGAGCTCCTCCCAAACGGAATTCTGCTGCATACATATCCTTATTGTTTCTGTTTCTACCTGTTGTAATTTGCATTTGTCATTACTTTGTATTTGCTGTTCTTAGTTAATTATTTGTATATATAAAGGATTTTGTAGTGGAATTTTAAAATGATAATGAACTGAACTGTACGATATGGAAACCAGGCTTTAGGAAATAATTTTTCAGCTCTTTATGTGCGAGAAGTTGCTATAATGGCCATGTCAAGGTTTTAAATGTAAAGCTTGTAAGATATAAATATCACCTTCGCAGTTCTTTCCACGGTATCCTTGAGGACAGAAGCATTTGTAATCTGTGTGCTCGATAAGGATGATTCCTTTGGATCTACTGTTAGAACTATCTACGCATAATCCATTGTGAAGGCACGGGCTACTCTGGCATGGATTGAAAACTGCAAAAGCAACAGAGATTAGGTTTTCAATAATCATCGATATAAAGGCAGTCTACAAAAAAGCGATTTCTGCTGCGATTCTTGCGCAAATACTCGTGCTTTCAAAGTTTCGTCGCAGTGGAAAAGAAAATCGTTGCAAGGGCTACGATTTGTTCTGGTTGTAAACGAATGTCTTCAGTTTTTAGGATTTCTAGGGATGTGGATTGCAAAAGGCTTTTTGATTCTATTTCTTTTTTCTTGAAAACATATTGTTCGTATGTAAGCTTTTGACAAAATCTCCCAATGCATAATTCATTGCTCTCAGATTATGCTATTTCAGAATATGTGTTCGAAATTGAATGTCATCACTTGGGTCATCAATCGGGGCTGTCACCAAACCCCGAAATCGACAAGAAAATCAGTGTAAACAAGAGTGTGTGGATTGAGGCAAATAATATGATGCTGTAGACCACTCTCATGAACACAAAATGGTGCCAGAATGTCTGCCTTTACGATCTATAAAAAAACACTTAAATTTATGGTAGTTAAATACCTTGGAAAATTAAAAATATGATACATACATTCACATCGAGATCCTCTGAAGCCTTCTTTGCACTGGCAAATGAAAATTTTTCCATCTTGACCTGGCACGCATTTCCCTCCATTTTCACATGGGTCAGGGCTACAAATGTCACCGATTGCTTAAAGGAAAAAGCATTGAATCAACGGTTATTGTATTTGAAAAGGTAGCACAGTCCATGCTTAGTCAATGCCTGGGCAATTCCTAGTTCACATCTGGTCAACACTTAGTCCATATCTAATCCGAGCTACATACATCCTAGTCCATTCCATCTCCAAACCAAATCCATGCATAGTCAATTCCATGCTTAGTCAATACCTAGTCCATGCCTCATATAGAATCTTAATTATGATTTGAATGCAAGGCTCATTTGAAAAAGATCGGCTTGGTATGCCAAGTAATCTCTCTTATAGCAAGCGAAAGTGAGTTAAATAGAAGATTCAATGCTCTGCTCTATAATATCAATTTTGTCAATTTTCACATTCAAGAAACTTAGAAGACCCATATGCGTACTTACATTTGCATTTGTAACCATTTCCTATAAATCCAGGTTTGCATACGCAATGACCTTGCTTGCAATGTGCGTTTGTGCTGCATCCTTCACATTTATCGACTATTTGTTTAAAGAAAGAATCATCAATATGATATCAAAATGGCAATCTTTTCGTCTTTGAAAAGATTATGCTACACCCAAGACGGTACAAGTGTCTTATACTTGGTTACCAAGGTGGAAAACCTTCTTAAGAGCTGGCAGTAATGTACCGCCCAAACAAGCCATTTTCTGGCACCCTAGATGCTTTTTCAATGTGATGAGATGAAAATTCTTGAAAATTACGCGAACACTTCTACTAAAAAATGCATTCAAAAGGCCACCATCATCAGGATTATTCGCAAGATTCGGTGACAATTGTAAAAAAAGTTAGGTAATGATAGGAGCGAAAAAAAACCAAGAGATGGCCAAAAAATTTGATGGAATCCATCAACATAATTTCTAGTTTTGAAAAAAAAATCACAATTACTACAAATTTAACGTTTTCTATTGACAAATGTGAACGGCAACACATCTTGTTTTTTTTCCACTAAAATGCGACCAAAAGACAAGGTATCCAAGCCACGATGGACTCTGTTTGTGTTTTTTGCTGGGTTTACCTTTGTGCAGGAACTTTTCTCCATGTAACTTTACCAAACGGAATAAATAATATAGGATTGAAATAAGATAGAATGGGATGTAAAATATGATGCTATCAAATTAATCAGAAATGTATAGCAGTACCCAGGGCCGCCGAGAGGTTTTCGAGGCCCAGGGGCAAAACTGCAAAATGAGGCCCTTGTGTCTGTGATTCAGCATAAGGGCAGAAGGACAGAAAGCAAGGGAATCTGTGGGAACTAAATCTTGAGGCATTCTTAGAACCTGGTTGGCTGCTTCTATTGAAAGGTTCCTTGAATACACCTAAAGAGGCTTTAAATAAAAATTTTGACATATGTTGATGAGGCCTCCTGGACCCTGAGACCCTGGGGCAATCTGCCCCCTCTGCCCCTCTCTCTCGGCGGCACTGGCAGTACCCCTTAAAGTCGAATTGTTAAATGCAAATCCATATCTTACCCTCACATAAGGCTCCACCATATCTTTGCCGGCATTTGCATTCCATGCCAATTTTAGTGTTGACACATTTTCCGCCATGTTGACATGGGCTTCCATTTGCACAGTGATCCATCTCTATGATCATATTTTTGGTTTAATAATAGTCGCTTCTACAGGCTCGGATGTGTTAGAACATCCGGCTAACATGTATGCATAAATTCCTTATAAAATACGCCAATAAAATGAAATGAATAAGATCAATATAAAATAAAAGATTCGTTAATTCAATGTACTTATAGCCCAAAATGTATGTTACAGCATTTTCTTTCCATTGATGATGCTTTACATCTAATAACAAAGACTACAAAATTGATCGCAGCGCGTGTTTTTGCAGGAAATTGTGCGTTAATTTTGGCGTCATCCTTGGGGTACCCAACAGTACCCAAGTTGAAAATTATGGTAAGCGGTTTAGGGCAAGGCTAGGGTAAAAACTAGCTTTAATTCATCATCATTATCATCATCATCATCATCATCAGGTCTTCAAGCCCACTGCAAGACAAGAGCCTTCCCAAACTCCTCCATCCTACATGGTCATGAGCAATTCTCATCTAGTTTATTTCGAAGAATTCATCCCTCCTTCTTGCTTTTTTGTGGCGTGCCTTTCTTTTCTACCATATGCTGCCCATTCTGCCAAACAGCTTTGCCCATCTATCAGACTTCAAACATGCAACGTGTCATTACCATTCCCACTTTGATCTTTGAATTTTTCTAATGCATCCTGTGCTACCCTTTCTTCTCAGGTGATTTCGTTTCTCCACAGCGTATGATAAGAGGTTAATGGGTGGTTAGAACTGCGGTTAATTTTAGGGTTAGAGTCAGAGCTAGCGTAAAGGCTAGCTCTGTAGGTTAGATTTAGCACCAATGGTGATGCCTCTTGTTCAGGGCTACAGCTAGGCTTACTTTTCCTAAATTGATGAGATTTTTTAAAAGGAAAATATTCCCCATAAATGAGATATTATGTTAGAATCAACTGGCTCGAAATGCATCTTTACGGCCGTCTAGATCTACATCTATGTTAATACGTTTTCGTAAGTTTTAAGCCACAAATTCACATATTTTTAATTTTTTGAGCACACCAACATTGTTGATAGAGAAACAAGTAAGTGTATACTTACTTTCACACTGGTAGCCTCTAAATCCTTTTGTACAGTCACAATGGTACCCTCTAACATTGTGTGCTAATCTACAAATTCCCTTGTGTAAGCATGGATTAGGATCACATGGATGTTGATCTAAAATATGAAAAATACAAAGTATTACAATTGGTATTTTTTTGCTAAAGAAGGCTAGGCCCACTTTAGGCCCAAGCACACCGTTGCCAATACTAAATCCAAGTAAAGACGTATTTTATGTGTCTGGCTTCCAGAAAATCAAACCTAATGAAGAGTGATCGCTGCCTTGAAATTATGTTTCTGTGGTATCTAGCCCAGAAGTATTCGATGTTTCACCGGGTTTGAAGTTAATCCTTTTGTTGTCTTTACAGTAATTTGTTAAAAGCTTTTGCACTGGTAAATGTCAATGAATTAACTTAGCATCCTGGTAACTATGAACATACTGAATTAAACAGATTTGCGAATTAATTAATATCTTAGTAGATGGCAATTTGGCAATCCCTTTAAAATTTCACATGCATGGTATAAATTATGAAGGTGACATTCAAAATATAAGTCTGGACAGTAACGAAAACTGGTTTACAAACAATCAAATATAGCAATGTCGCTTTTGGAACATTAGCATTTTAAGATGGTGTTTCACGCAAAACCTTCTCAGTTTAAAGGATAAAAATAACTTTTGCAACAGAGGAGGTTTATTCCACATACCGTCACAGTTGAAGCCAGCGAACCCTGATATGCATTGGCACTGGTATTTGTTTCCCCTTGGGATGCACGTGCCTCCATTTTTGCATGGCAGCTTCTCGCAAGGGTTTGCGTCTATAAATGATGATGAGAAATTTGTAGGGTATAGAAGAAATTTTTAAGGGATAGATTTTATCAAGAAACTGTACCGTAAAGAATAGATATAGAGTGGTCGAAAGTAAGCAACAGCTGTTTAAGAAATATCCTGAATAATTACGTTTAGAATCGAGAAATTCATCTTTTGCCAGGTCGAAAGCATGCTTTAATTTATGTAGAAAAGCAACAATGCAAAGCGGTAGGAGTTTACAGCACGCATGACCAAGAAATAATTTCATATTCATTTATCATAATCATTTAATAAATATATATGAACATATAATCATTATTGGTCATATTTCCTATGTCCTCCTGCCACTTTGCGTTGTTCCTGTTCTGTATTAGTAATAGATATTATGTATTCCTTGAGAATCTAGTAGTCAGCCTGCTATTTTGTTCTTTACTTTACCTGTTACATTTCTGCTTCCACATGTTTTGAGAGTATGAGATATACTGGAGTTTTTGGTGTCTAGATCGAGATTGATTTAGAACAAGGCATACCCATTGCTACGCGTATCCCGACTAGTTATAGACTGAAGAATATATGCTATCATGAAGCCTACCGCTTTGGAGAAACATTTCTGCCTTGGGCCTTAGAATTCTTAGTATCCTGGTTTGTGTACTCGACCGGAGTCATGATGATGAAATAGTCTTTGAGACTTGACAAATGACACATTAATATGTCATGATGAATAAGGGGTATGCTCTACTTAAAAACACTGTTAGCCCTACCAAAGCCCCCCTTTCTGGAGCAGTAGCGTAATCGGGGGGTGCGGATTAAAGCAGACCCAACTCTGAGAGGTCCTTAAAATTTTATTTTTGGAAACCAACAGAACTCTAGCTTCTTTAGTGGTTTGCCCTCCCCACTCCAAATGTAATAGGACCAGCATCCATTACGTAATAGCCTCTTTATGATATTTAATTTCATGAATGGACACTTTTCTTCCATCTGTCACATGAGTTCTCTTTTGTTCCAGATATTAATTCAAATAGGCAATGGCTGACATGGGATCTAAATACCAACCAAAAGGGTGCTACCCAATTGTTAATTTTTAGTTCGTGCCTGTGTGGCGCAGTGGATTGGTCGTTTGACTCCGAATGTGGTGAGCGTGAGTTCGAACCCCACTGTCGAGACTAAAAGTTTACAAATGGGCAGTAGCCTTATGGTTAGTATTTATACTCCATGTCAGCCATTGCCAAATTGATAGATGTTTTAATCTATAAATATATAGATAATATATATATATATGTTTTAGTAAGCTGATCAGAAGGAATCAAAAGTCGTCGTTGTTGGGATCAATTGTAAAAGGCTTTTTATCAAGGACAGAGAACTAGATGTCTTTTTTGTGAAATCTCTCTGCACGCAAGGCCTATTTGGAAGCTTATTAAGGTTGCAAAAGTCCACCCATGATCATACCATAGAGCAGGGCTCAATGACGAGGGCTTAGTAATCCGTCTTTTCAATTTCATAAAATAAGTTTTTGGAAAGTGCAACGGTAGATTTCAACAGCTATTGGTCGAGGCAGAGGGCAGCGATATCAACTTTTACTTATCTTATATATTGAGATCAAGGTACCAAGGTTAACTTTGCTAACAATGGAATTTGCAGCCCCTTGGCCTTCCTGATTGGTACTTAAAATGCAAGATAATTTTCTCATGCATAGAAGAGCGACATGTTGACTAATAAAAGAGATTTCTATTTATTCTGCCCACATACCCATTTTAAAGATTTCTGGTATCAACCAAACATTAAAATAGACCTGCTTACCTGCTTAAACCAGAAGGATAATGTGCCAAATGCAGAGTAGTCTACAGGATTTTGCATTGCTATCTGAGGAATCCTCGCATGCCGGCGCGAAATATTAGCAAAAATTATAGGTTATAATCTTGTCGTATTTTCCTTGTATTGCTGCTGCTTTGCGTTGTTCCTAATTTAAATCAAAGTTTGCATATACATCTTTTTTGGTCCACTTCGCAAGGGTGCTTCATAATCAAGTCCTAAAAACTTCTGGTATATTTTGAACCCAGTGTCTAAAATACGGGACTGAGTGGAAATATGTGGATGAAGATCCTCCATTTAATGGGCGATTATTCGACAATCAAATATCTTTAGAAACACTTTGATTTTATTTAATATAAATGAAAATTGTTCCAATTGCCAACCAACTAGTAGTTTATATCCCGTCTTCCCAGTTTGCCTCTCAACAACTCCTTTGAGTTGAACGAATAGGAAATCTGAACGGATAGGTAATCTTCACTGTCAAAAGTGTATTTTCAAATGGTATACGCAATGATTATAAGGCTCCAGTGGGCCTGACGTGTAGCCACGGACATAACTAAAACAGGGTTGGGCATTAGCTTTTTCACTAGTTTTTGGAATGCAAATTGCAAACACATTACTGGTTTTGCTAGATAATGCAAGGGCAGTCAAAGAAAATTCACATAGGAAATTTCCATTTTTAAATTATGGGAATACTTTTGCCGTTCCATTGAGCGTATAAAAAGCGTTTCAAAAATCTAAATTAGGGCCAAACTGTTCACTAGAAATCCCATTCCCTCAGATTCCCTATCCGTTAGATTTTCCTAAATGCTCAAAACAGAGGAGTCAGTAAACAAAGATACATCATCTGCATTTTTCTTTTTCTTTATGTTGTATTAGCGATTTATTTACTAGAAAAACGTATGATTGACATTTATTATCTGTAAAATTCTACACCGCAGCCATAAAAATTGCGAATGTTACAGACCTAATTATCGAAAACTGGCCTAAGGGACATAAAGTCTGGTTGATGATCTATGCCATAGCTCAAAATAAGGTTGTTCTAGAAATCACTGATCACTTCATAACAGTTTTGTAATACAATTGTTTTGATCACAAACACCGCACTGATAGCGGATGAGGACTGAGGCTGTTGATTGTCGATCAATCGATCATTAACGTTTGTATGATCAATCAACTGTTCCCGACCTTATTCTGAGCTGTGGCAAAGACCATCAACCATATAGTCGTCAGGCCGTTACCATCATTAACACCACGAATATAAAACACATTTCAAATTTAAGATAAACTTTTGTATATTTGTTGGCCACACCTTTTATATGAACGTGATGCATGTCTTTTAAGCAATTCTTGATGGCTGTGCCGTGATTTGTTAGCTTTAAAAGCTCAGAAGCATACATTAAAACGTTACAATCCCATAGGGATAACATTAATTCATTACATAAAAAATGATACTTTTAAAATTCTGAAAAAATCTGCCCGATTGAAATTCTTTCAATTTCTTCATTCCATTGAGAATTAAGGTCATTTTTGGTCATCGATTGAGTAAGCATGCATTTTTGAATTGACCTCTCCCTTCCCAATTTCACAAATGGACATTATTGACTTGCATACAGCATGGGTAATTACAAAACGGATATGCAACGGAGAAGGAAAAAAGTAAAAGAGAAAATAGGCAGCTAGTTGCGGTTAAAACACCAGATTAAGAGAGAAATAAGCGAGCCTGATTGGCTATTTCTGTTGACCAATCGTCGTCCATTCACCCTTTCCTTGCTATCTAATCCATTCGCATTATGATCATCACCTGATTTTTCCACTCTCTGGGAAGTGTCATGCAACACGAATGCTTTCTGACCGCAAAATTTTGTTTTTTGCATTATTTGTTCAATTTCGAAGTTTTGAAATTATAATCAACTTGGCTATTACAGGCTAGTGCTAAGGGAGCTAAAGGAGCTAAGCTTGCCAAAGCTAAAAAGTTACCTTTTTTACTACTTCCTACTGTTTTTGAGATATTGTTGTGAGAGCCTTCAACCCTTCTATTCTAGTCATAGGTTCACTTCCCCCATTCCGTCTTGTGTGAAATTAGGGATCTGGACTCGAAATAGGGTTTTTCCTAACTGATCCATTAGCATCCCTGTTGACTTGAGAGTGAAGTTTATTAAAGCAGTAGTTTTGAAAATGTTTTATAACTTACGCTGGCAATGAGCGCCCAAGAAACCAGGAGGACATTCGCAAACATACAAATTGTGAATTGTTCTCTTTCTGATTTCACTACGGCCTCGTTTTGCAATGTTGCTCTTCCTTGGAAGTTTGCTCTTCTTTGAATTCTTGGCTTTCATGACAGCGTCGACAACATTCTTTGTTATCTCCGCAACTGTGTCCTGGTCGATGTTGTGGATGTCTTTGTCATGTCTGTCGGTGTGGTGATGTATTTCTTTGTCATCGAGTGAAGCAATTTCATTTTCTATTCCAGCGCTGTGACTTTTAAAGCTAGTGGCTTTTGCGAGAACAATATGATCATCATAATCGTTCTCTTTGTCTTCATGGTGATTTTTGTAGTGGCTATAGGGATGACGAATATGTGTTTCCACCAATTCACCATTAGCATCATTTTCTAGTTTAGGGTGGTGCTCCGTGAAAGGGTGCTCTCCCTCATGAGGGTGTCCATCCGAATCTGCCCCGTGAATGCTATTTGCTTCTTCGAAGCTTATATCATGGTGTGGTCTGTTGACATGAGGCTGGACTTGCTCGTATAGTGTGCTCATATGGGCATCAAATTTATCACCATTATCAACGCTGACGTCATGGTGCTCATCATAGTCACTTTGATGTGAAAAGTGATGGTCATCGGCTTCATCGTCATGAAAAAAGTGGCTTTTCGATGGCCAAGGAGAATGTGTATCAGAATCGAATCGTGGTAAATGTTTTTGTATATGTTCTTGGCCTAAATGCGCTTCGCTGTTTGTTGCTTGATCGTGTTCTTCGTATAAATCTGGATGATGGTTCATAGCAAAACTATTATCGCCAAGCGATTCCTCTTCAGGCTCGACAACATCAACAACACTTTCATCAGCCCCGTGAATCAGGTTTTGCAATGCGCCTTCATGGAGATGGAGCTCGTTTATCTCCTTCAAATGACTTTTGCAGTTTCCTCCATTGTTGCATGGGTTTGGCACGCATGGATCCCATTCTAAAATGAAGAAAAATCTAAGTTAAACTATTTCTTCATCTACTTGAATATGTATGTAATGACTGAGAATGGCTGTATTCCCAGTGAATGATACTGCCTGATGCTCGTATAGTTCCTCGTTGCTGTTTCCAGTAGAATCTAGTGGTAATTAATGCAATAATGTCTCTCTGTCTTTTCTTGGTATTTCAGCCCAATAGGAATGCAAGGTTTGATCTTTTACGAACAATTAGAAAGATCAGAGACGATTTATTGATGACAAGAGATAAATATTAGCAATATATAGGTTCCTCAATGGACGGGAAAACTAAGAAAATTGCATCGAAGGTATGATATACATTAATTCGAGAGTGGGACATAGCAGCTGATCTTGAATTTAATGTAACACACTTGCTAAGCCGTTGTCAGTTCTATTATTCGTACATTTGCTGCTTTTGCACAAGTCATTTGCTTGAAAAATACCATCCCCAGTAGATAGAAACTAGTCGAACAAGACTTGGAAGTTGTTGCTTAGAGTTGCAAATGGTTGTCTGATGATCGCATTTAGCGTAAAACTCTGAGTAACAACTTCCACATCTTGTTCAACTAGCTTATATCCAATAGGAATGATAAAAAATTTTGCTGTTTCTGTTCTGTTTTGCTCAATCTCCTCTGTTTTATGTTACGTAATTCACAAGCATGTTCAAAGGGTATATATTGCTTGTGCAAAAGACTGTCATAGAGAGGAGTTACCAGTTGTCTGATGATCACAATTAGCGAGAAACTCTGAGTAACAACTTCTTAGTCTAGTTCCACTAGAAATATCTGAACTGCTCTGTCTGCACGACATTGAGCACTGTAAATCAAGCCATCATTGATCACCCCATTACATATCACTTCATTTTGTTAGTACTGCATATGAATTACCTGAACAGTCATGTCCGTGGTATGGAAAAGGGCATTCACAGGCGTAGCCATGCTCTGTGTTTGAAGCAATGCATGTGCCACCATTTTTACATGGGTTTGGTAAACAAACACTCACTAAGAAAAGACGAAATCGGAATTGGAAGAGAGATCAACAATCAATAAGTAATGAAACAGGTTAAAGATGGCCATTATTAGAATAAACGTCATTGCCATTGAATAATACAACTACATTAAAGTAAGCTTTTTATATCATTTCGATCTGAAGCCAGCATCTTACTGGTAACTTAGTCAATTGATAGACTATGCTGGTGGGAAGAGTGCTTTACTGGTGACGCCCTTGGACCCGAAGCTAAACAAACTCCCTCCCTGATGGACTTAAAGGCAATCTGTCGCGACGTCGACTGATCAAAAGAACAAAAGTTTTTATATTGTTCCCAGTCCTCCTTTAATTTTGGTAACTCGGTTAGCCAAAGAGTCTTGCAAATTCTTCAGCACTTAACGTTCTATGACTTTTCCCCTTAATCAAGTTGTAGCACAAAGATGTTAGGCTGTCTCCAAATGTGAAATCCTCTCCTGCTACAAAGGAATCGTTCGCATTCTGCAGTTGGCTTATCACATTTGTCACAATTTTTCTTCTTCTATTTGTCTAACGTAAAATTATCAACAAAAATGTTTTGAAAGTATACATACGCTCGCATTTTGATCCGAGGAAGCCAAAAGGACAATGACAAATATATGAACCAATTTCTTCAATGCATTGACCGTTGTTTAAACATGGATTCGAGTCGCAGAATGCTTGAACTGTAAAGAAATTAGAGACGCATTTTCATGCTGAGATTTATTTAGTTAAACACAACCAGGAGACTTTTCCGTGAACTGTAAAGTCGTTCCTGTACGGTGACAGTATATCAAAAAATGTTGCAAAAACATAGGAAATGACACCCATTTATTTCACGTTGGATCCTTGCGTTTTAGGCTTAATGGAGCTGCTAATGTTTTTTTCAAAGGCTGTTTGATCTTTAAAGGGGAGCATCTACGGTATCAATATCATGCAAAAAGTACTAACCTTCACAAAGCTTTCCAGCGTAACCTCCTTCACATTCACAAATGTATTCATGTTCTCCTTCGTAACATCGTCCTCCATGGTGGCATGGATTTGGGTGACAGTAACTAGAAACTAGAAGTGAAAACATCTCAATTATGCCATTTTACGACAAGGAAAATTCCCGTAAAATCGAACCTTGTGTTAGCAAATAAGCTACGTAAGTTTTATATTTCGTTCTAGTGGGTATTTAAATACACACTGTGAATAAATTTTTGTTTTTGCTTAAGATTTTGCAGTATTCAAGCTTTATGGCTGCTGAAAGAGATGAAGAGTAGTTCAAGTTAGATTTCTCTTATTACTTAGCTTTATCCTCTGCATTCAATGATATGTTAAAAATATATAGTTACCATTTGGAGGGTCAGTACTGTGCAGGCAATTAGTCAACCTGCTTGCCTTGTTGTTAAAGTTCTACTGCCAGATGCGATAATGATTGTGTCAGTGGTGTATTTGTACTTCATAGCAATACAAAAGCTAATGCGTGGTTCTGTTGCGTTTGAATGTCAAGACGTTGCTTTGGAACGGAAATGGCAGCCCCAATGCTCACGGGGTTGGCTATTTTTATCTTTTATGTATATGAGATCTTTAAAATTTCAAATTCAAGTATTGCTTTTTTTAAAAATTACATTGTCAGAATGCACTGCCACGATTATCCAAGTTCCTATTAACATTGTTATTGATTTGCTTGGTGATTGACTTAGAAAAGATTATGTGTTTGACTCTTATGGATGTAGTCCCTAAATAAGGAAGATAACAACAGATAACTCTAAGATCACTTACTTTCACAATGACTGCCTCTGTAGCCATCGACGCATGAGCAAATGTAACCAGTTTCTGTGTTCTGACATACTCCGGCATTTTTGCAAGGATTCGTAAAACACGGATTTAACACTAGACAAACAATGAAAATTAATGTTAACCCTTTTGGAGGAACCGCTTGTCCCAATGACCTTTGACGATTATTGGTTACTTCTTACGAAGAGCAAAAGCTTTCAAGGGCTTTATTTATCTTTAGTTCAACATGTGTAAAGTTCCTTGCTCAAAACCAAAATCATACTACCCCCATATAATATGATCAGACGCATTAGATGGTATTGTACAACTGTATCATAACCGGGAGTGAAAGGGTTAAAATAAGCAATCTTATTTCCAATATGACTATAGGTATGATCTGAAGCGGAAAAAAATGGCGCACAGAAATCAAAGTTATGCAAGTTGGAAGTTATGCAGCTGTATGGAGCTGATATCTGAGAGGGTTGAATAGTTTATATTTGAATATTTTACACCGGTTTATCGGGACTTGATGAAAGTATTGAAAATATGTATGGATAGATATGATATGATATGGAAAGATAGTCTCTTTTGATATCATCATTTCCCTTTGATTCCATATCATATAACAGCATTGTATAAAGGAGGATGGGAGAGAGTGCATTGACAAAAAGGACACGATGTTCCACAGTTTTAGCGGGCTTTGTAGCTAACTTCAGTTCAACTTCCAATCTGATCTATTTCCTCCATTTCATTCTAAACAGTGTGTCGGACAAAAACTTGGCTTCTTCTCCAATATGAGGTCCAGTATTCTCGGCTCTGTCTCCAGCGGTATGAAAAGGAAATCCAAAAGTTTGTCCTACTTACTTTCACAAGATGAACCATGGTATTTTAGAGGACAAATGCAGTGAAACGATTCTCCATTGTGTGTACAGGTGCCGCCATTCAAGCATCGGTTTGGGAAGCACTCGTTTCGAACTGAAAAAGATGCAGCATCATCTTTATGTTACTACGTTAGTGAATCCCGATGTACCATGACATACAGGAAAATGTCAGGAAACAAGGACTGTTGGATTCTGGGTTAAGAGTCATCAATAGACGCAATGAATAAGTCACATAATTGACATGAGCAAAAGCATAGTAAACAAATCTATTGCCAAAGGACTGCCTAGGTCCTTCATGCACAGCTTGTTGTTCTTAATGTTATCATTTAAGTAGTTGAGGCGAAGGCTTAGAAACCAATAAGCTGAGAGACATGCGGTGCAAGACCACATTCGGAACCTTTAGCTGTTGAGCCAGCTAGGCTGCCATCGTTTTCAGGTCGTTACATGGGCACTCGGGAAAACTCCTGCGGGTACAGGCCTTGGCCTAAGCCCCGGCCCCGGCCTTGGCCTAAGAGCGAGATCAAAAGTTGGGATGGCGCTGAATGCAATTGCAAATTGTGTAGAATGTTTATACCGCAGCTTGGTTTTATATGATAACTTGATAACCATTCTATTACCACAGTTCGGATCTCTTTTTATGTGTTACTTCGTTTTTTAATTCTTTTAAGATCTTTTTATGACATATATTTAATAACCTATTTTCATCTTTTCAACTATGCATATATTGTATTTATGTTGATTTTAACAGTTGGCTTGGATCAGCTTGGGTAGTTGAAGGCTTATCCTTTTATTGTATCTAGCTATGTTACGCCAACTTTAAATAAATTGATTATTATAACCCCATACACACTTCAGCTTGCTAACAAACAAACAAACAAATTAACGGTAACCCTTTCCATCTCCAATCGTTATAATCAATATTTAGTTACTTACAGCATTGGAAATAGTTTAGTTTAGAATAAATGGATAAGAATTGTTTATATCTCATGCAGGCACAGCTTCAAAGCCGATTATTGAACCCCATCATTAAACCTTCGCCGAAAGTGTTATTTAGCTATGATTTATCTAAGAAGAGTTTTTTTATGAAATTGATGAAATACTTACGCTCACAAAGGTCTCCAGCCCAACCTTCAGTACAGTTGCAAACTGCAGCGCCTAATTTCAGTTCACTGCAAAGTCCATTTACACAAGGATTTGGAAAGCAAGGATCTTTCTCTACAAACAATTAAAACAAAGTGTATGGTTACATACGATCAATGCCCATGCATTCATTTTCCTTATTGAAATATTTGATTGTTCTTTAAGTTCTTTAATATATTATTAGCTCACTAAACCCATAACTTTTTCATGTTGTTTGTCAACATTTCTTTTATCTAAACCTTTCATTAAGTTATTCATTTTATCAATACAATTATCAGTCACTTCATTGCTTTTTTAAGTAATTTGTACATTCTTCTACTTCTACTTCTATACAGTCATTACTTTCCAAATTTATGCATTCATGTATAGGAGATTATATTTTGTAGACGCTAATGAACATCGAAAGAGTCTTTTAATTAAGATTTTCCTCAAAAGTTTTAACGGAATGATAGAGTGATGTGTTTTCAGCGAACACTACCCTTAAGTCAATTACCGTGTAAAACATATTTATGTAATGATTGAATAACAATATCTTAAAACATAGAAGTGCGTATAGTGCAACTGCAGTTTACGCAGACAGTACGTTTAATATATAAAGCTTATATATTGAATAATAACTTGATTTTTTTATGATCCTTAACAGTTTGGTATCATGATGGGACGTAGCCAAGGGGAGACATCGCTCCCCAATTTTAAAAGCAAAGAAATATAAGTGTTTCTTTATCAACAGTTTTCAGTACTAACAATAGCAAAATAGTTAAAACACATGATAAGGCACAACTGCGCTGTTCCCAAAACTAACTCATTCTTCTATTTACAGTCTTCAACACGTTTTTGCTCGGTCAGTAGGGACATAACTATTTTAATTTGTAACTGAAAAAATCCCCCTTTTTAGACCTCCTGGCTACGTCCCTGACATCATGTTTCAATAACCATGTAAAATTCATTAAGTTGATCCTGCTTTCATATCTTACCACTGCAGTCTTTCCCTCTGTAACCCTCTTGACAAATGCATGTGTAGAAGGGACCTTTTCCAGCGCATTTTGAACCATGTGCGCAAGGACTATGAGCACAAGGATCCAATTCTGTAAGAAAACATTCGATCATGAGATGACATCATGAGGTATCTTATTTTTAGGTTGCAGTAGATGTGGCCTTCACATCTTTCAGACTTCTCTGGATGAGATAAAACGCTTGCAGGTGAATAGCAACTGTGTTGTTAGACTACAAAAAGGTATGGTCCATGGTTGTGTTGTTTGGTCTCAATACCCATAGGGTAAATGAATTGGAAACACCCTGTAAGACATGTTTTGTAGACCGGCAAATAAATCATACCCGATTTTACAAAATGACCCACTGAAAAGTGATATGATTTGATAAACTTTATTTACTGAACAATGACAAATCGATGTTGCTATCCCCGTAATTGGATATCAGAGGCGGATCCAGAATTCTGGGAAAGGGGAGTCGCTGTCCGCCAAAGTTAACGCGAGGGGCTACGAGCCAGAAAGCCAGCGGTGGTTGGAGCTCCATTCTCACTTATCTACTGGGAGGGTGATTTTCAACAAAATGCTCGTGCGAGGAGCCCAAGCCAAAAATGCGCCCAGAAAAATCTACGGTGAAAAGGGGAAGCTCGCACCCTTTGCGCCCCTTGGATCCGCCCCTGGAAATTTTGACCAGAAATATGTTCATAGCTATTTTGATGAGAACATAAGAGAATTTTGTATCCTGTGCATTAAAAATTGCATTCGTAATTAATACATTTACTATCAGAATACATACCGAGACACGTTTCTCCTTTGAAACCAACTGGGCAAGAACATTTGTAATCCAGATCTGTTTCATGGCATTTTCCACCATTTATGCAAGGATGCGAAACACAGCTTAGCGGTACTAAGATCGGATTTAGATCAGAATTAATGTTACATCGTTGTCACATTTCAGCATTTATTCTTAAATGGGCCTATGCTGACCCGTTAAATGTGCCTATGCTGACTCGTCAACCCCAGTAAAAAATGCATTTCCAATGTTGAAAGGGCGACCAACCATATGAGTTTCGGTACTAAGACGACGAAAAAGACCCTACGAAATTGATGCAAATGATCTCATGACTAGGAGCCCAAAGTAGAGGTACTGAAATCAATAAGAAACACTTTAAAAAACCTTTTACGTGCCATGTTTATTTCTAATTGGAAAAAATTAAGCATTTGGATCTTTAAGACCGGACAAAAAGTTATGGCATTGGCGAATTAAATTTGCACTAGTAACTTAGGACTTTTACGTAATTTCCGGTAAATTATGACATTGCAAGGACAAGGTATTAATGTTTGAGACTTTCGCCAACAGAAAATTTCAGGTAAGGTCCTAAGAAAATGAGGACAAACTTGATTGGTTTATTAAAAAGATAATCGGTGCATGTGTGAATAGGAAGCGCCATCATTATCAATATATGAGGCCACTTCGTGTATTCATGTTCATATGCCTTAGACATCGTGCTTTTCCATGGGAATTAATTGCAATGAAGTGGACATGCAGATCTAAGCAAAGTTGAACTTACGATGACAATTTGATCCTTTGTATCCATACGAACAAATGCATTTGTAGTCAGAACCAACTTGTACGCAGATGCCTCCATTTTCACAAGGGTTTCTTTTGCACAAATCTGGAACTGTATGATGAAGAAATTGTTAGAAGACCATTATCCAGCATTTTTCTACTGCAGTGATAAGCATACAATGATAATAAAGGAGATTGACGTTTGCCAAAAAGATGTTTTAAAGCAGTAGTTCTTCTTTTAAAGCCAACTCAACGTCTACACTCGCATAATTTTCATCAGTATTTAAAGAATATAAAGTGTTTTATGGTGGAGATTGAACCGATTTTGCGATGAATTCATCTTGCTGGAACAGAATTATCCTTAGCTAGACGTCAATTGTTACCAGCACCTTCAAACTTAGTTGGATCAAAAAGTAAACAGTAGTTCAAAAAAGCCATTTTAAGTTTGCAGGCAGCTTTGCAAACTTAAAAGGCTGTAGGCTGTAACAAGGTTGTTATCAATATAGGCTCTAACAATGATATTTGCAAAGAACAATTTCTGGCACAATAATGTCTTAGGGTCAAACACACTCTGAAGAAAACACGTGTCCGCGAAAAATTAGGATTTTTCTTTATTCTTTGCCTCCGATTCTACTCACTTAACTCAAGTTTAGTGTAAATATCTACTTGTATCTTCTTATATCACCTTCTTCAAATTACTGGAGAACTATTACTAACCTAACTTCGATGCTTTCTCAGGGTACATTTACACGAGCAAAAGTGGATCGGATCTAAACTGGATCTGATTTACTCTTAATTCGGATCTAAACTGGGTCTGCTTTGAAAGAGATCCAGAAATAGGACAAATAACGAACCAGAACTGGTTCGGATCTGCGATATCTCGTGTAAGCGCAAGGCGTATCAAAAATCGTTCGGATCCTATTTAAATCCGATCCACTTTTATTCGGTCAAACGTAGCCTAAGTCATCTGCGCTTTTTTCACTGGAGAAACACCTAATCTATAATATTGGTTAATTCTAGATTCATATCATGGTTTTTAGATTTTAAAACCTACTAGAGCAGTCTTCACCATGGAAACCATCTGCACATTGACAACTAAAGCCTCGTTCAAGTGCAACACACGTCGCTCCATTTTTGCAGGATGTTGATGGACACGAGGTTTGTTTCGTTACTTGCTTTACAACTGTCGCTAAAATGGAATATATAAATGAAATTTAGTGTTTCTCTAACAATCCCCATTTGGTCCACTCTCATTGTCAAGTGTAAGCACCCATGTCTGAGGCTCTAGAAAATTGATCCTTTTCTCTGATTTTTAACTCAAATTTTACTCCCTTTTTTATAAAACCAAGGAGCACATTGTTTTAAATACGATGAGTTTGGCCTTAAAAGACCCTTTTCTTAAATTTTTTTCAAAAACACCCCTTTTTACCAATTTCGTGGTCCTTCGTTTGGCTCGAAATTGAATCCCTTTAAAGATACCAGTGCTAAAAATTGACAATGGGAGTTGACCCACTGGGTAAGAAACTAATTATAAGAAATTAGTTATGAGGTATTTAGTTACGATTTCTCGAGTATTTTGGATCAGGGCTTGTTCTTTACACACGTTATTTTTGTTTTTGATTCAAGTCTTATACAAATGGTGGGTAGAAAACCGCCACTTGTCATCACTGTACCTTGAAGGAAGCTACCTTCACTTGGTTTCAATGGTTAAGTCCTGTTCTATGAAGCCTTTAATTTATTTTGAATGGCCATGGCATAGCATTTGGCTCCCTTTGGCATGATCTCCATAATATTGTAAGGTAATTTGTATGTATTGTATAAAGCACCATATTTTACATCTTGAATGAAATACTAAAAAACGTAGACGCACTAGTGTTGCAACTACAATCAGCGCACGAGAATCCTTCTTTGCAAATACATTCAAACGAAGTTCCCGCTTCTTTGCATTCTCCACCATTCTTGCATGGATTATTGCGGCATAAGCTGATCTTTTCTGCAAAATAAAAAACATTTTATGCGAATCTGAGCTTTTTATGCAGACTACAAGACGATACGGCAAGGCAGTAAGACATACATAAACTTACGGCTCTAGATAATAGAAATAAGTTTCTGTTGGCCGTTCCTCTCCCCCTATCCATCGCACTTTGAGCCTAATTTTGTTGTTTCTAATACCGCTTTAATACCAATAGAACAACCACTTTATTTAGAAATTTTTTTATAAATGTTAGAATTAGATTAACTAGCCTCTCACAACATAAGCAAATCAGCGGAAACAAAGTTATTTAACCAAAGTTATAACCTAGAAGGAGCATTGCATTGTTGAAACGATTTCCCTGACAGCAGTTGAAAGAAAGAAGAAATTACCTCTTTTAATACAAGGTTAAGTTGGGATAGAGGGAAAAAGGTTGGAAGCAGGAAAGACAAGGACAGATATAGAGAACGGATCTCGAAACAAGTTGTAATTGAAGTATTACGCTAAGGTGTTTAGTTGAAGATGTTAGAGGGAGTACTGTGTTGCAATTTTTCGGCATTCCCTCGGTGCCACGTTACAATGGAAAAATCATTGCCCATGTATGAATATAGAATAAGAATTTACTGCGTTATCCTGCATAGTGCTTTTGGGTTTTGGTAGAAGTTAAAATGCTAATTCTTATAGAAAACACTCTTTCCATACCATCACAGAGGTTGCCTTCGTAGTCAGCCGTGCATTGGCAATTGTACCCAGATTCCAGTTCAATACACGTTGCTCCGTTGTGGCATGGATTTGAGAAGCATGAGGCGGGAACTGTTTGTGCAAAAAAACATTTTAAATGTCATTGCAAAAAATTTCAAGAAATCTGCGACCAATAATCATAAAACTGTGCATGAGTGCAGAAGCGAGCTGGACGCTATTTAGCCTAAAGTGATTGATTTAATATAAACTCTTCAATAAGCGCTGCACTATGGGTATGGCATTGCAGTTTTTTTTCATTTCAAGCAGTCTTCTTTTCATGTGTCAACCGTGGGCCCGTGATCTCTCTAAGTTTTGGAAATCTCATAATGGCTTTCCTTCAAGAGCTGTTTTTAGAGATTGTAACTGAGAAAAGAATGTTTCAATATGATATATAAAATGTCATTCACGACGAGAAGGTGAAATGTAGTTCTCAAGGTTTTTCCTTTTACTAGCATTATTTGGACCTTGCTAAAGTATGCATACGGTTGGTCTAGAAAAATCAAATGTAAAAAGACTTACTTGAGCAGCTGGGTCCCTTGAAATCAGCAGGGCACGAGCAAAAGTATCCGTTGTCGTGCAGTGTGCAAGTTCCATCGTTTTTACAAGGATTTGGCTTGCATGTTACAGCTGGAACTGTTAATCAATGACAATTAAATCAATAAATAATGAAGTTACTTCGCATCTTTCTGTTTATTCAAAGTTGACAACTACAATCAGATTATATACTATTTTAGCACACAGCCCACAGAGCCATCATGTTTAACAATTTCCAGAAAATCCTTAAAAGCACAGAACCTTCCAGGACCACAATACACAACAAGTTACCTTAAAAGCTAAGCTTTATAATTAACACCAAACTGTCAGCTTTGCCAAGATTAGTAGAAGCAATGCTCTAAACTTGTGCTTTCAGTAAACATTTTCTAAAAATTAAGTTTTCTCTTGGCTAATATAATTGTGAGCTAACTATGATACAAACTGTTGTTGTTACCGAGTCTAACCCTAACCCCAGCTGCTAATATCTTCTGCTTATCATGTATAAACTGTACAGTCGGAAAGGGTTCTTTATTGGGGCTTGCAAACATAATATAAGCCTTGAGTAACACCATGTAGATGACTCAACAGTGCATAATAATGCTCTAAAAAACAAGCCCTGCTTCTGATGACTTTGGTAATGAAGTGCATTTGAAATCAAATATCATAATGATCAAATTTTAAAAAGTGCAGCATTTCATATATTATCTTTCTCCAATAAAAATGAACTCAATAAAAATGATATTTACTTTCACAGAAATGCCCTCTGAAGCCCGGCTTGCAGCTGCACCTGAAATGCGTATGTCTGTGATGGATACAGTTGCCACCATTAAGACATGGTCGATGACGACACGGGCTGTGATGATGCAGATGATGATGATGCTGCCCAATCGCTAACAGCTCTTCATCTGGAACTGCAACTAGATCACCTGCATCTGAAATTCAAGGTAATGCATTAATTAGCATCTCAATTCTTCAATCAATATTCATTGCTTTGTGTTCATTGAATTACATCTGTATATATCTCGTAATATCTGGTAGTTTACAAACGGTTGGCCTAATGTACACTGCAATATGTGTTGGAATTAAAATGGGATTTCTTCACGTAATGTAAAGATTTATTTTCTTGAAGTGACAAGATAAAGCGTGCTATTAAGTTTGAGATGCTGACAAAAATAATGCGTTTTTTATCAAATCACAGACGCTTGGTCAATTGATTGATCAATGTTTTAGTTACAATAGAGCTTACACTAGACTCTCTGCTGTTCGTTGAAAAGCAAATGCAATTTTTCTTGTGAAATGGATGATGATATTTCGTGGCCTTGTTCCTGTGCATTCTTTTAGCTATTCATTTGCCTGTTCACTAATGTTCATTAGCTGGAAGGGAAAGCTATTTTCCGATGTTTAAAAATCTAATATAGGTTATTCACGAAAGGACCACATGGCTCGTTGGCACTAAACAAGAATTGTTGATGTCATATAGGGGATGGTACTGCCATTACCTCATATTTTTATGTCTTAATTGCTCCAAAATCATTAAAACGTGTGTCCCCCGTCGAAATTTATTAGTTGTTACCTGATAATGGTATCATGCCGTGGGTGAAAAAACAGTACCTGTGTCTGGTTTGCATTGAGGAGTTTCTTCTCTACAACTCTTTATAACCTTGTGTTGCTAAAAAAACTTCCTCATTTTTATTGTATTTCATTATGGACTCTAGTCACACCTACACATTTGTAATACGTTATAATATCCCGTAATCGTAGGTACTGGGTGAGACTTTATATCACATAACGGCAGTACAAATGCTAATAACTTACCATGACCATACGAAACATCATGAAAGGCATCAGGAGAAAGTGCTTGGTAATTTGGTGGCAAATCGACCAGTTCTGATCCTGCTGGCAAGTTTGTTAATGGTTGTGGAGCAACACTACTATCTCCAACATCATCTGCAACAAGAATCTGATTACGAGGGGAAATACCATATAAGCTACTTCTTCGAACTTTTGGGGTAGGGACCTCATCTTTTCCCGTTTTCTTGTGGTCCGTCGCAATAGCGCCGTTATGAGCGAATCTTTTTGCTACCAATTTTTTTATCCGTTGAGAAAACCACTCGGGGTAGAGTCTCAGGTTTCTTCTCTGGATTTCTTTTTGATAAGCATTTGAACCCTCGGAACCTGCAAAAAGGTTCTGCAAATCTAATTTGTTTGCGTTCAACAGCTCAGTGCCTAGCCCAGATTCCTGTGGCAGCCCATCTTGTCTACCATCGGCAGCAAAGCAGCACAAAGGCAGTACAATAAGCAATAGGCCAGCCAACATGGTACTGTAAATTATGTCGAAAATCTGTTATATTCCAATGAAAATTTGATCCACCATTTTGGATGAGCTTCTAGGAATGGAGGTCGAGCCTAGGACAAATTAGAGCACCTGTTTAATTACGTGCATGATTAAACAAATACAATGGTCTCCTTACAAGTTAACTGAACCGGTACTTAGGTCATCCGTCGGGTTCTTTGTAAAAGTATTAAATATACTACCTTAGTGATAAGCAGTTCGAATCTTGCTCAAAAAGACACGTCTCTGTGTGAGCGTATGAAGATAAGATAGATTTAGCTCAAGATTGGCTCGAATCTTGTTAGTTTAGTTAAGCAAATGGCTATTGATTGTGCTAATTTGCCAATGCTTTTTAAATCTAAGTTCCCTAAGCCTATCTGCAACCCTGTAAGGGGTGACAAGGCAGTTAAAGATAAAAAACTTTCATACCATGATTCTTAAAGAATTGCTTCGTGATTCGCACACTACCTCAGTCTATTAGATAAACAAACAAGTGCAGGACCAGTGCAAAACAGCGAACCATATTCATCTCTTCCTATCTGTCATATTCTGAAAAAGTTACACAAGCCGGGCGAAATATTTCATATCCAATTCTGTATTCTGATATTTATTAACTATTTTTTTGTCACGCATTGTCTGGTTTTTTTTTGCTTTTTTCCAACCTACCTGTATTTGTTTATCTATTGACCTCATCACAGCATATCACAGGTATCTTTTGATCCGGCGTGCAGCCTAACACAGTGGACATTACTTTCTTCGTCATCTATTAGGCACTTTAATCAAGCCTGTCCTCGGGTAAGAACCCCATTTTGTGAGCCCTCTAGCATTCAATTTAGTTTTAGCAAATATTCACCCTACACACTATTATAAAGAAACTATAAACCCATCATGACCCACAAATTATAACAGTTATTTGTTTAGTTACAGTTTATTTGCATTGGGGGCAAGAATCGTAATAAGGATTCTGAAGTTTGTCTTTTTTTCAAGTTTTGTACCTAGAGTTAACTAACCGCACCAATAAAAAGGCATTTCGATTTGCGGATGAAAATAGTGCGTGTATATGGCAGCTGCAAGCAAATCTGCCAATAAGGGCCAATGTAAAATTTACTTTACAACATGGCCAGTGGAAAAAGGAAATACGTTCAAGAAAATCCCTGTTTCAATCTTTTCCAAAAGAACCTACTACCCTGTCACTCTTTCTTTGCCTGCCCTACATACCTGCCCCATATAACAAATGGTTATTTCTTTAATAAATTTTTGGTCAATTTCAAAGAAACAGAACAGAATGCTTCATTATTGAATTTTCTAGAACACATGCTCTACCTGGAATACTCAGCTTTGATGATTTGATCTTTTGTTCAAAACCGAAAATCAATTTGTTTCAAAATTCATGTTAAGTTCATAAAAAGTTAATGCCCCTCATTTACCTGCACAGTAAATATGTCAACCCTTGTCAGACGTATGTCAAACTTTCCAAATTCAAGCCTGCATAACACGAAGTTTCCATACAGAGGCGCCGGAAGCTTCATGAAGCAGTGGGGGCAGAAACAGCGGCAAGGGCATCCCAAGGTCAATGGCGGAGCCAGCATTTGAGAAATGATGAGGTTGGGGCGTGGCCTCTGGCGCTGCACTCTTTAAGATTTCGGAAAACGAAGGCAGCACCATTTTAGTGTAAAGAGTTGGCTTAATGCAGAAAACTTTTTTGGATTGTTTAACTAATTACATCTCAGCAAAAAGCTCTTGGAAAATTGGGGGATCCGGGACCCACATTCTTCCTCGTGGCTCCAGCACTGCTCAAGGTGTCAAACTTTGTTGTTGAAACAAATCAGGAACTGCTGTTTAGCATGGCGTTCGGAAAATCTTCAGAGCATAGTTTGAGCTTGAAAGAATCGTTCTGAGGACTACATACCTACAAAAGTTTTAATAAAATTTCACATTAGGCTGTAGAATCGAAATAACTCTTTTCTTCCGTCTCACTAAATGGAAAATTTCATTTGCCAATGATTTTATGTGTAGTGCAACACTGAAAAGAGTGGAATTGTTAAATTGTGTTATTGCTTATAGAAATCTTTACGGCAACCTTCTACTTTCAACAAATTTCCAAGTCCTTTCACAACAAAATATAACTTTGTCCTTTCACAGCAAACAATTTCTACTGGTTTGCACTGTCGCTGTGTATAATGTCCAGGTTAGTGTTGCTGTTGATTTCAATTTCACTTTAATTTTACCAACGAAAACTAGATTTATTAGCATTTAGATACTGATTAGGCACTGTGCTGCCCCGCGCAGCTAGGGCTACGGGGGAAGCTGCCCGTAGCTTTGGCCCCCTTGTTTCCATAAGTAGAACGTTTTCACAATCCCTCTCAGAGAATCAGAAGTGAACAGAGTTGAGTGTACTCAAAATCAGAGTTCGGAAAACAACGGTCACAAGCTGGAATAAGGTCTACGAAAAACAATGAAAACTGACATGACACACCCACGACGCGCCTATCTTCTATTGTTCTATGAGGAAGGTTTGCCTTCCGGTATGCTTTAACGGGTGGATGGTTAACAACTTTCTTGGACTTTACTCAAAATTTCACCAGCATTGTAATAACGTTCTATCAAATAATCCAACAAACAAAACTTCCTTTTTACAAGCAGGTTGTCTCCCCGGGGCTTGTTTTAGGTCGCTCTGTTTTTATATGTACATTGCATGCTTGATACAATTTTGATCTGCAGCTGAATCTCAAGTGGACTTATGAATATATTGCTATCATTAACGATTATTCTAGCTATTTAGTTATGAACGCGCAATATTGGAAGAGAGAAAGCTGGCAGACAATAGTTTGCTGTCAGCAAGAAGCAACTGCAACTCTAACGATTTTATTAGGCCTACTTCTTATTAGATAAAATAAAGACGTAAATAAAGTTACATTAATTGCATTCAAAGGCAGCATGAAATACCCCATATGAAGAACGGTCCTCATTTTTGAAGGAAAACCATATTTAGGGAGCTGCCATGGCGCGAGCATTTGTCCCTGTCTCTTACCCCTGGGCCTTCGTCTTTGGTAAGATTTCACGACCAATTTATCACATGATGAACAACGCACTACATGCGCCTTCACAGTGGCTTTTGTTTATAGCCAAAGTCTTTTTCCCGTTTCACTCAAGGTTCACTAACACACATCCGGTTGTAAGGTGTGTTAAGGCAGCTTAAAGTTGCTAAAAACTGGCCTTGCACAATGGTGAGCATCAAGATGATTTTCATTTCTGTTCTATTTTTACACTTCTGTGTCCATTTATATGGACTGCCCGCTGTAAATCAACGGCAAAAAGTTGGACATTCGTACAATGGAAAGGGCCTGGCCATTGGTCTTCAATCCTTGATTTCAATCGAACAGCAACTTGGCAATGTTGGAAAAGGTATATCCTGCTCGTTATGCAAGATTTTGGCAGGCTTTTTGCATTACTACATAAATCTTGAAACAACAGACGATGAAATCGTAAAGATCCTCACGAAAGTTTGCATAGATCTAAAAATCGAGGACAAGAGAGTCTGTGTTGCTGTCATACGCGAATTCAAAGATGAAGTGCTCACTGTTTTCGATAAAGCCGTTGTCACCCCTGATGATATTTGTGGGACTATACTTGGTCCAAGTTGTGCAGATGCAGGATCTGCTTACGGACCTTGGAATGTCACTTTTCCAAAGGCAACGAGGGACAGAAGAGGGACAACCGGAAAAGAGCCTAAAAGACACCGGGTATGTCGATACAGAATGTTGGGACGCAGCGTCTTGCGATTAACAATGTTGTACAGTTTATAAATATCTCGTTCTAGATTAAGAAATTAGATTAAGAACTACGTTGAAAAAAGCTTTTTTGTTGTCTGATAAACCAAAAATATATTGCAAAAACGATATCCAAAATGGTGAGAGGCTATTCAGGTGAACTAACCTGGTTGTGCGTGTTTCCACATGTTTATGGGACACCCTACCGCCAGCTGTAGCTTTCAATATAATTTGCGTGCTAAAATTTTAATATCCTAAGGAGCCTAAAGCAAGCTTTACAACCAGCCAACAACAGCTCAGAACTTTCAGTTTCTTTTAGAAATAACCTGTTCTAAGATTCAAGTAAATTAGTTTCTGTTTAGTCAAAAATATTTAAACAAGTTTCTTGCTAAAAAGTTGTAAAACTTTAAACTGAAAGTTGGTTTTTTGCAGAAAGTCATACATATTTTCCCTCGCTTTTGTAGCAAATAGTTTTTAAAGCAACTTTAGTACATTCAGATTTTTTGGTTTTGATGAAATCTTTCGATTTCGCCGCAAATTGCGTAATCACGAGACTCTTAAGATGTCAACTGTGAGATGATATCCTCTCTTAAAAAGTCACATGTTTCACCATGGAATGATACAACAACTCTTCAAACTCTGCATGTTTTTGCCAACGAAAATAATAAATATTGTCATGCTCCCTAATTTAGATTATATTAATCACCTTTGTCTTGTCTGCAAATTGCCCTTCACTACTCTTGTTTTTGTTTTAGAGTTTAAATAGTTTTGGCAAACTTTCAAATAGGATGCATTAGTTAAACTCTTTTTCTAGTCAGACTTTGGTCAGGGTTGTCTTCCTTTATAGAAGGATCTGATACCTTATTGGTACCCCCACATTACAGAGTACCTGGTATACAGTAGACTTAAGCCTGGTTTCCATAGGATCGCAAGGATCGTTGAAATTTGTGACCTGCGATTCTTGCGATCCTTGCGATTGAGATAGAAAAATTTCTATCTCTGCGGTTTTTGCGATCCTTGCGATCATATGGAAACCAGGCTTTATCGGAAATGATTGGTACAACATTAAAACACTAGTAGATTGCACATAACCCCCCCCCCCCACCGCTTGAAATCAAGATATGGTTTTTGTCATATGAATGAGCATGTCCTCTGTTCAATATTTTCACAATGATGAAAATTCTAACACTGAGTTCATGCCCAAGCATGTTTTATAGAAGTTGTGGCATTTTGACCCCATTCCAAGATTGTCAATAATTGTTTTATGGAGGTCCATGACACTGTGCAATGCAGCAATGATGATAGCAGTGTGCAATGATGATGGTGGTGATGGTGATGGTGATGGTGATGATGATGATGATGATGATGATGATGATGATGATGATGATGATGATGATGATGATGATGATGATGATGATGATGATGATGATGGCGATGGCAATGACGATGATGATGATGATGATGATGATGATGATGATGATGATGATGATGATGATGATGATGATGATGATGATGATGATGATGATGATGATGATGATGATGATGATGATGATGATGATGATGATGATGATGATGATTGATGATGATGATGATGCTTGAGTTTGATGATGGTGAAAATGATGATGATGACACTGATGTTGACAATGACAATGGTTGATGGTGTTCATGGCCCTGTTCACAAGATACCGGATTCGCTGCACACCGGATTACTTTTTGCCCCATATAGGCCTTTGTTCACACGGCTCCGATGGAATCTGATGCACTCTGCACTGCTTTTCGGTAGTCTAGTCACTGTGCTGTGCAAGTGAGGTACACCGGAATGCTTAAGGCATCGGATTGGTGTGATAATGAATCCGGATTGGTATCGTGTGAACAGGGCCTTTGATGGTGATCAATCTTGGTTTTAAAAATCTCATTTCACCACACCCTTGTAAATGGAGAGGTTAAAACCTCTACATCCCTGGGAGTGGCATCCTGATGAATCACACCCAAACAAAGACGCAAAATCTAGCTTGTTGAAATGGATTATGTTTCAATAATTTCCTTCAAAGTTTTTGACTTTTTTCCTTTGACATTGTCTCGATATTTTCCAATTTAAGTGAAGTGTTTGCTGTTTTTTATTTCAGAAAAACGAAGGACCAGTGTCAAAAGTTCTTCAAATTTCAGACACCCATGTTGACCAAATTTACATGGAAGGAGCCAACACTGCATGTGGGGAGCCATTGTGCTGTAGAAAAACAGATGGATTAGCACGTAGGGAATGATTTCATTTTTTTTCATCCAAGTCTAAGCAAAAAGTTCCTGTTAACCAAGTTATGATCATAGGTGCCTGATTGAAGGGATCGGAAGCCTAATTTCTGCAGTAGGACATCTCTCACAAGTCATCTCCATTTGTTTCTTAAAGTTTTTGTTGAATAAGACAGAACTTCAATCAAGAATTTGATGACACTTTCATCAATTAACTTGCATTGTATGAAAACTCTTTTTAAAAAAGTAAATTTATGGTTGTCTTTATATTTAGGGACATAAGAATTACTCCTGTGAATTTCTATTAAAGTGCTTATTCAATTCATTATGTTACTTTAGCAAAAGGAGTAACTCCTGCTGGCAAGTTTGGTTATTATGATTGTGATACCCCAGTCATCACTCTAGATAGCATGTTTCAACACATCAAGGACAACCACAAGGATGTAAGTATCACTTTCCCTTATAACAAGTATAGTAAGTACACAATATGCAGACACTGATTTGTTAAGTTGTCACTCATTTGCTACAGGATTTTTCTGTGAAGTGCTCCATAAAAAGGTTTTTTTGTGTGGTAATGAAATGTATGAGAAAATCAGAAGGCTTTTTTGAAGCATTGAATTATGCTTTAGACATTAAAAATAAAGGACACATTGCTTCATGCTCCTCTTGTACAAGGGAAATAGTCTTGAGAAGGCCATCATAACTAGGCTTGTTGCAATATTGAATTGTTGATGGAAAAGGCAAAAACTACATTGCTTGAAAGTATAGACAAGATTTTGGGAACAATTCAAAAGGGCCCAAAACTCCAAAAGATGTAAAGAATTTAAATCAAGAAACAATCTTGTAATGCATGTTTGATTTCTTTTTACAAAAGCTCCAAAGCATTTTCAAAGTAAGGACTTTCCAGCATGCACTTGAAAATTTGAACTAACCTGCTGTTTTCTATTATATTTAGCCAGTTAGCCTAATGGTGACAATAATGTAGATTTAGTTGACCTGTGCCTTACTTCCAAACAAAATTTATTATGCCCTGGAAAGATTGATGCACTTTGTTCTATATTAAGCTGTAGGGAAAAAATATTGTAAAACCAGTTGCAGAAGCTTCTAAAGCACTGTGCTGCTGAATTAAGCATGGCATAGAATTGGTTATATAGAAGTGTTTTTTGTCTAAATTTCAATTGCATAACAATTTTTCATTGCAGCTTGACTATATTCTTTGGACGGGAGATGTTCCTGCACATAACATTTGGAATCAGTCACGGGATGATCAGGTATAGGATTTCTCTCTTTTGGTGATTTTGTATGAAAGTTTCAACTGAGGAATAAAACCAGTAAAATTTGCTATGGATGGATAAGAAATGTGTAAGCTGTTAATGCATAAGATCAAAGAAACCTTTTTAAAAAATATTCAAAGAGCAGGAGATGAAATAAGTTTTTCTATTGACTCTGCCCACCCTCACTTCTTAGAAATGACCATTATGGAAACAAGGTCACTATGCCTGCCATCTTTATATTGTTAGATTAATTAAATCATTAGACTCTGCATGTAAAATTTTGTATAAATGTAAAATGTGCACTCTCTTTATTTTGAATTATAATCCTTTTTTGGTGGCATATTATATTTTCATACATCCAAACAAAGCTTGGCTCTGGACTTGAAGCAATGTCAATTTTTGTTCAATGGCAGGGTATTGATTATAACAGTAAATTTTATGGGTTCAAGTTTTGTTACCTGTATCAGTGGCTTGCATTCCCTTATTGCAGGAACTTTGATAACAACATTCTTTGCAGGTTTAATTATATGCAACAAATTGCATATTGCTGGTTCATATGCATGAAATTGATAAAATATTATATTATATTATCAGTTATTAACTGTTTCATCATGGGTACCTCATTGTTCTAATGACAATTATTCCGAAGATGTACTATTAGTCATTATTAGTAGTTAAATCATGTTGTAGCTTGTAATATGTACTAAAAGTTTTTTTATATATATTAAAATCCCTCTTAGAAAAATTTTTTTACTAAAGAATTAATCTTGTTTTGCATTGATTTTTGATAGCTGTTTAAAGGACCTAAACTGAAGTTTTTACTGTAGTTATTTTAACAAGATTAGTTTCATTTTAAGATTTGAAGCAAAGTTATGTTTTAAGTATGTAATCAATGTTAACCATGCATCAAGAAGCCTCAGCCATTTCTTACAATGTTTCACTGCTTTCTGTTAGGTTGCTGCATTAAAGTTTGCAGGTGAATCATTACTGAAGTACTTCCCTGGTATCAAGATATTTCCTACTATTGGAAACCATGAGGGTGCACCTGTTAATAGGTATGACTTGCATTTTAATTAAATGAAGCAATGAATTATGGCCGATAGTAGGGTATGATATATTACACTTTTTTTTAAGTAAGAATACTTAAATTTTTGCTGAGCCTCAATATTCTAATTTTTTTGCTATTTTGAGCCTCGGAATATTCTTAAATTATTATTAGTATGGTAGAAAATACGGATATGGCAATTAATTGTTATTATTATCATTAATGCAAAAAACGCACACCCATTACAAATATAACAGAACAAGTCATCAAAATAAAATTTAAAAAATTGATTTACAGAATATCAAAGAAGAAGGAGTAAAGAAGTATGAGTAGTTGAATGTCATAAAAAATTTAGAAGTAAAAAAACACCTGCTAAAAATAATTGTTTCACAAGATCTTGAGCCTGACAATATTCCTAGAATATTCTTAAATTTCACTAATTTTGAGCCTCATTATTCTTATGAAATTTATTCTTATAAAAAAAGACTGTGGTATGCTTGGTTGAAAGCTTGAAAGCGGGAAATTGCATTGATTAGTATTATTCTCAATAAATATAAATACACTATCATAAGGCTCAAAGTGTGCAAAAGTATTGCTCCAAATCATCACTTTTCAGTTTTCATAGTAACAGAAGTTTTGGTCTTTTGAGCAGAAGCATGACCCAATGGTCATTAATGCCCAAGTTATCTTATAGAATTTGCATTCAAATGGTGCACTTCTGCTATAATGACAATGATTGTAAAGAGCTCTAAACAAATGCCGCTTGCTGCTTAGCAACCATTTATATGCTTGACGTGGACTCTGAGACGCCATTCTCCATGGAGAAATGATTTCAAGCATGAGTTTATTACAATCAATTTCGTTCCAACTTTCAAAACTATTTTATAGTATATGATTAGAACACCAAGATACTGAGGGCTTATCCACACATTTCCTGAATTAATTATACAGTGTTGTTCAACTTAAATTGTTGGTAGTGTTTGTTGCCATACAAGTTTATTTGCATTAACATGATGATGGAAAAAAATTGTTGTCAACTTTTTAATGATTGTAGCTGTACAGTTCATATGCGAATCGCATACATATATGATACGAATACGATACGAATTTTGTCTGCCTTGGGACTATTTAAAACATGTCTGAGTATTCAACTGCAAAATCTAATTTGACTGCGACTAAATTTGCATGCGTTAATTATAAATTCGCTGAAATTCATATGCGAATCGGTAAAAATTATTTCAGTAGCCCCGTTTATGCAAGCTTTATCATACGAATCATAACTTTGTTCACACAGTGTTCTAAAGTGGCCTTAGAGATTGTGAGCTTCGCTTGTTGAAGGAAATTTTTCTTTTCCAGCTTTCCACCACCTTTTATACAAGACACCCACTCAAATTCATGGTTGAGGGACAGTTTAGCTCATCTTTGGGGAAACTGGCTTCCAGAAGACACGAAAGAAACCATTTTGAAGTAAGAAAAACTTGATTCATTTTGCAGCATTTTATTCGTATTTTTAATGGCGGGGCCGATCACAAACAGATTTTATAGTTAATTTGCATTTTTGATTCCATTTGTGCCTGGTTTTGAACGCACAAGGGTTTTAACGTGAATGAGCTTTTTGATGCATTGATAGCTTTCTCTCGAGTATTTATTTTCTTAGTCCTCCCTATTACTTTTATGAGATAAGGCAGATGCATTATTTTTCATAACTACACCAATTACAGCTATAACATATTTCCTCATTGTCCCTGTTGGTGTTAACTATTTGTTAACGTAGCGGTCAATAGAGGTCAAGTTTAATCTTATGCCACAACATTGAACAAGCTCTCACCAATCTCTATTAAACAGCACAAGATAATCTAGCATGCACTCTTCAATATCGTTGAATGATGAAATAGAGACGAACAAGCATTAGTGCCATGTTCCTTAATTTGCCAAGATAATGTAGGAACAATCTGTTGTCCTCGATGTTTATGTGGACCGAATGACTAAGACGAGAACAAAATAACATCATAATTTTAATGCGTTCACGTTGCTGACTCTTGATGAGATAAGATTTGTCAGCAACACGGGCTCCCTGAAATGAAGATGCTTTTTGTTGTCATCTTGGCTCTTTGGTTTCAACTCCATGTAGTAACTTTTTTTAAAAATTTGTTCCAGGGGAGGTTATTACACCGCACTGGCAAGAAAAAAGTTAAGGATAATATCATTAAATATGAACTATTGTAACAATATGAATTGGTGGCTAATGATAAACAACACTGATCCAGCTGGTCAGCTGCAATGGATGATCGAAGTGCTTCAAAAAGCTGAAGAAAACAATGAAAAGGTTTGTGTCTTTTCCCATAGCAGCTTGTGCAAGGGCTTAATGTTTTGATCGAATAGTTCATTCGATGTTTTGTGAAAAGCTGATTGAATGTTATTGATAAGCAATGTAAAGTCAAAGGGAATATGCATCACGCTTACGTCATCTCTTGCGAGTTATCCCTTGCGAGCTCTTCACACAATGGGTATGCAACGAAAATCATTATCCGATACCTCCAAAATTAAGAAAACAGCCTCAGTGTATAGTACTAAATTTTCAAATGCTACAATATAGCAAGTATGAAAACAAGGTCACATGGACCTTTCAATTGAAACAAAAATTCCTACCATTTTAACTTAACGAGTTGTATTTGTACTAGTTTTTAGCACTTAAATTATAGTTGTACGTATGAAATTAGCCTTCCTTTTTCCTTGTAAAGTTTACGCTGCAATCAATTTTTATTTTACATGGGAATAATTATGGATCCAAATTAAATAGATATTCACCAACCAATCCCCATCAATTGTTTTCTCCATGACCCCTCGCAAAAAAACACTTTATGTATGATCAACAGTGATGGCGGATGGGAGAGGTTAAGCCCACTTACCTATTTTTTGCTTGAGTCCTGACAATTTTGAAACAGTTGTAGGTGGTTCACGGTTCTCCTTTGATCATTTTATATATTTTGAATTTCATGTTTTATCCAATATTTGGCTAGGTATGATGAACTGCATAAATGAGTTAATCACATTTAATACTATCAATGATCAGAGTGTGATTTCTTTTATTCTAGGTCCATATAATAGGTCATATACCACCTGGAAGTGGAGATTGCCTGAAGCACTGGAGTTGGAATTATTATGAAATAATAACGCGATACTCACACGTGATTACAGCACAGTTCTTTGGTCACACGCACCATGATGAATTCCAAATATTCTATGAAGATTCTGATGTCAACAAACCCGTTAGGTAGATCTATAAACAATAAATAGCAAATAGTGACGTAGCAGTAACAAGTAAAGTAGATAATTGAATATCTGCTTCTCGAGGAATTCTTGCAACGGCGCATATTTGACTTGTGCGGTACCTGATTTTTCTTTGAGTTTTGATTGTACTACTTTCTGCCAAGTATATCATATTGTTTCCTTGGTTGATGCAGAGTTTAGAAAATCGTTCAATATTTTTTCTGGCTATGAAACTCAAATCGGTCAAGCTTTCTCGACAAACAAAAATGCAAGGTATGTCCTAGATGCGACATTGTCACTTCTATCGTTGCAACCATCATTACGATTGAACAAAACTGTCTTTCATGTTAGACAGAAAACCGGCCCACTCTTGTGGTGATAGATTAACATTAAAAAGTTGCTCAAATTGAAAATTTTCATTCCAATGTTAGCCCGATGCAGAAGAAGAACATCTGATTTCGCGGTGTTATTGACCAACAAGGCTATACTAAAACTAAAACAAGGCTTCTTGCTGCGCAAAAACCGCTGTGTTTTTCGCTGTTATGGGTTGCTCTTATGTTTATCAATTTGATTTTAACGATTGATTTGAGTTTTTATGTCCAAATTAATTTCCTTCATAAATGTGAGTGTTTTTTCATTTTAGTATCGCATATATTGGCCCCAGTGTAACACCATATACACATTTGAACCCAGGTTATCGAATCTATGAGGTAGATGGTGATCATGAAAACAGCACACAGGTTAGAAGAGATTTTTCCCATCCTGCTTTAGTCGTATCTAGTTTGCAAAACGTGTATTCACAGGTCTCTTTCGCCCAATGGATGGAACTGATAAACAACAGAAAAAAAGATTTAGATACACGCCTGGACATGCTAAGTCCAGCCTATACAAAGGAAACATTGACCTTAGTGAAAAACATTGAGATGATCTGGTAACGAAGTCACACGTTTAAGCACAGTTAAATGTCAACCATGTAAAAATGGCACTTGTTCGAATTCTAGCCCATGTCATGCATGAGGATAGTATCTCTTAGTTTCTATGAGGATAGTATCTCTTAGGGCATGGTCTGGTACTCCACGCCGTGTAATTCACATTTTTTTTTATTTGATTGAAACTTTTCCCATTTAGGTTGTTTTGGATCATCTAACTTACATAATAGATTTGGCAAAAGCAAACAAAGAAGGTAAAGCTGCATGGGAGCTCGAATATAGGGCAACGGTGAGAGATATAAGCTTTTTTGTTACCTTCGAAAGTTCTGTTCTCTTTAGGATACAGAAGCTGATAGATTACGAAATGTAAAATGTCCTGAAAACAAAACCCTATGATAATTAGAAGTGTTACTTGTTCTTATGTTTTAGTTGAATGCTGCTCGGATAGTTGTTTGTTTCAGCAAGATTTTTTGGACGAAAAAAACAAACTGCAAACACGGATGATAATAATAATAATAATGATACTAACAGAGTATGGTTTGATAAATCAGGTATACGTTCAGGGTGTGTCCAAGGCTTATTTCTGCAGTAAAACATAAAGAAAGTGCAGATGAGTTAGGTAGTTAAGATGCGAGGAAATTTCTATTTTGTTTGCTGATGTCTAACGAATCACAAAGATTAAAGGAATATTTATACCCTGTTAACCTATCAGTACTGCGAGTAATGTATGAACGAGGATCCTATTTAAAAATGCCGATAATGATCTAAATTATTTGTCATTTAAATTTCCCTTGGCTAAGTAAATAGCTATAATGCTTGCAGATGCTCTTTAAGTCACTGCTTGAAAATAAAGATAGAATCTTAAACTCTTCGAATGGCAATTGGTATTTCGTTAAGAAAAGATAGCAATAGTACACAGGCTGTAGCTAGGTATAACTAGCCAAATAAATGGGAGTTTTAGACACTGTCGCTGTATTTCGTTGTATAAATATACATACGCAGCACAGTACTGTACCATGATTACTCATTTTAGCGCGCAGAAATCTCGCCAGAATATAGTGTTAGGTTGCAACAATTTCCTCCTTGTTTCTGTAAACAAATAAGATACGCAACATTACACAAATCTGAAGTTATGTTGGTTTTTGTTTGAATAGAAGAAGAGGAATAAATAAAAGGATATATATTGTATTTTTTAGGATCAAAGAAACCCAAAAGTGCCTAGTTTAGCTAACCACTCATGAAGGAGGGCCTTTATTGAATAAATCATTTTTATAGGGTGTTTATACAGGAGGCACTTATTAAGTAGGCACTTCTGAAGGAGGTACTTACGAAGATGGCACTTTGAAGCAGATACTTGTTTAGGAAAGACTTTTCTTAAGCTTGAAACAGAATTGAGGTGGGCTTCTTCCAAGCAAACGCTTATTCAAAAGCTTTACGGGAAGAAATCACCAGGGTATTCCATTTGTAAACTGCTTTTGATGGTCGTATTCAACATCAAGTAGCTTGATTTTTAACAGAACATTTTTTTTGTTTCTTTAGGAAGCTTATGGCATGAAGTCACTTCTTCCATCTGACTGGAACGACTTGGTAAATCGAATGAATGAAAACGATGTATTATTCCAAACTTTTAACAAGTGAGTACTAACGCTTTTTAGATTTCTGAAAAGGGATTTGTTTTCACGGTTGTTTAAGAGAATTTCGTGTGGGTTGATTTGATGTGCAGCTTCACAAGAAGTTTTGATGCTCTTTTGAAGTCACAAGAAGTCGATTGATTTCGACGATTTAGTGAAGGCATCAGCAAGAAGAAATTAAAATAGATTTCCAGAGTTTTTGAGACTATTTTCAAGATATTGATTTTGCAAGTTGAAGGGCTAAAATTGCTTGCTAACTAAATATCTCAAAGAAAGCTTATTGACTAAAGTGGAGAATCTGTATTTCATTGTGTAAAAATTAATAAATATCATGTGTCTGTAGATAGCTTGTTCGATTCCGCTTGGATTCAGCTAAAATTTCTTTGCCTCAAGCTTCCGGACATTACATAACATCAAACTACATTTCATTACATGGCATTGTATAACAGAACATTACATTGAGCTACGTTAGATTACACTACATTGCAATACATTACATTAAATTACACTACATTACATTCCACTACACTAGATAACATCACATTACAATGACAAGAACTATTTGGTTTAAAAGTTCAACTAAAATCAGCTATCGCTGATGTGGACCTGCATCACTAATTTATTATAAGATTAGATAAAAGTGTATTAAGGCATAACTGAACAAACAAATAAAAGATGAATAAATAAGTGAGTTGGTAAATAAGTTTTAGTAATTAAAGTTATCATGCTAGTGTTTTAGATAACAAGTTTCATTTTCAATTCATTCTGAAGATAAGATGAGTTATTGCGAGTAATGAATCCTACCCCCTTGCTTTACGCTTAAAGAGCATTTGTACTAGTCAATCTTGATTAGAGTACATGAGCCATGACTGTAAATTACGGGGGCACGTTGAAATTTTTCAGACGTAATCTCTCGCCTACAAGGCTGACAAATATGATTTTAAAGTTAGCAAAATTTTCTCTCCATACAGGTATTTCTACAAGTCTCATCCTGAGCCTTGTGAAGGAAGCTGTAAAAAAGGAACGCTTTGCCGATTGAAAAGTGGCAGGTCATCTGATTATGAGGTATTTTGCAAGTTTGAAAACGAGGCTCTTCACAAATGGTATAAAATGTTCAATTATCGCCTACGAAAATGCTAGATTTAGAATTTCAAATCTATGGAATCTCTGAATTTTCCTTTGATGCTTATTTAATGGACTTTATATAAAAATTGAGAAAGTATGATAGATTTTATAGAGCACAATAGATCTTTCTAAAAACGCATAATTTTACATCAATCCTTCGTCGTATTGGTTTGGTGCTATTAACCGATTCATACCATGCTCAGAGTGAAACACGGTTTGCAACACTCAGCACAAATGCCCGGCAACAAATAGTCTTTAAAAGTCATGGCAACTTAAGAGATGAATTCACCAATTTCTTATTTTTGGCTGTTTTGTCTAATTTAATCTAACAAGTGAGTTATGCAAAAATGAAAAAGGCCTGTTCAAATAGACATAGAATTCAGTTATTTAGCAATTCAAGTTATATCTAACGTTTGGTTTGAATCATACAATTGGGCAAGACTTCTGAGCACCCTTCACCACCCATTACTACTTTTGCACCCTTTCTTCATCATGGAAGATCTTGTAGTGTCAAGGGCTTAGTGATAATCTTCAAACGTTGCATTATTGTAATGATCTATTTCATCTGAGTGATCGGAAACCTACATTGATAGATTAGTTTACCGCGTGGGAAGCTATACTGCCTTTCTTCTGTTGTTTTGGTGTTGATGTTCTAAATGTCTTGATTGATTTGTTTTATTTGTTTCCTACGTAATGTTAAGAGTTGTTGAGTATTGATTGATTCGTTGTACATTTTGCTTTTAGCTTTGATGTAGTATATCTTAGTTATTTAAAACTGTAGCTGAGTTCTGGTTTAATTGTAAATAATGATCTTCACAATACTGCTTGAACAAATCCAATTTAGCAATAAGAATTCAATAAGAGATGATGAATTTACTGACAGCATGCTGTATATTTTTGCTATCGAGCAATTGATCTTTCTTTGCAACTAGAAGTCTGATTGGTGATATCTGTTTTGTTACACAATTTTCATGTCATGGAAATTTCAGAAATCCTCAAGAGAGGCCACTCTAAGTTTGTGGTAGTTTATCAAAGTCAATGTGAGATATTGTCCGTTAAAGTATGGCTCCACACGTAGCATTCTACTCTGCACTTCTGGAGGCACCATCTTTTTTTACCATGATCTCTGCCTTGCAACTCCAGTCATTTATGACTTTTTATAGTTATTTGGCCCCCTATTGAACTATTATCAAAATGAATTCAAAGCAAAAAGAAGTTTCTTAGCCCTTTCACCCCCGGTAGTGAGACAGTTCTACTTTAACAACTAATGCGTTTAGTCAGGTTACAGGGGTGCAATAATTGATGATGATGAAGTGAAGAAGCCTCTCAATATTGAACTACACATCAATCCAGCTATTAACAGCATCAGCTCCTCAGATCCTCAGCTCCTCTTCCGAAGAATCAATCAATTCTCGCTGAAGTCGAAGGGCATATGCTCCCCTCAGGGATGGAATGAAAGGGTTGACAGTGTTCAACCCAATTTACTATGCTGAGCCTAAATCAAACCGAGAAAAAAGATCAGGTCCGAAAAATGATTTCAATTGGATCGGCCTACGCTTGGTTATTCACTGATTATAACACAACTCTGATAGGACACACCAGCATAGTTGTTAGGCCATAAGTATCTTTTTAGACCTTCTAAGGCTTAAAGTTGACAGAGAACGTGATGAAGTAACCTTGAAAATGAAATCATCCCTCGAATATCATCTACGTAGGTACTTTTCAGCCATCTGATTACACACAATGTATAAGAGGATTTTATAGATCTGGCTTGTTTAGTAATTTCTTGAATCCAGGCTGGAAACACTGATTTGGTAAAGATTGAATGATAAAGACCTTAGAACTCTTGAATCTCTTGAATCCAGGCTGGAAACACTGATTTGGTAAAGATTGAATGATAAAGACCTTAGAACGTCGAAATTTACTTGCCCAATCTTGATTCTTTACCTAGCTATTTGCGTCGTAAGTTTTTTTGAATAATCAGGACCGAGGCAATTTAAAAATTGTGGCGTACAAGCAAACGTTTTTATCTAGACCGTAACCATTTCGAAATGCGTCAGGTACCAGTTTCAATTACTGTGCGATCTTTGGCAGGGGTCACCAGTTTTGAAAACAGCCCTAAACATTACACTAAGCAATGGTTTGATCGCTTATTAGCTACTTATGTCCTGTCATTCGTGCAAAATCTCTTAAATTTGCATTAATAAATCCGCAATATACAGTTATATTGGTAGACAACTGACCCAGGAGCCCATGGTTGGTAAAAGTAAACCAAACTTGGTTTACGTTCAATCTGAAAAACCATGCTGCATAAATTCAGTGTTTTCCTAGTTGGGCTTTGCTTCGTTGTGTCTGTTATATTTTTGCTGTTCAAAGGTTAGTTAAATGTTTGTTTTTATCAAGCAAAATTTCGTCGTCCGCCACACTTTTTTCTGCTAAGGTATGAATAATACCTCAGAATTTGCCTACGATGTTATGTTTGATCACAAGATTACATTGATTTAAACTTGTTTGATTCAGCTTCGTACAAAAACGTCGTTTATCAAACTGCAAATTTGCTCGAAGCTCATCTATTTTGAGTTGTCTCTAGCAGACCAGCATCATCAATGATCAGTATCTTCAACCCTGGAAACAATAATCTTTTCATGTGTCAATTTATATTGCAACATCCCTTGTAGAGCTGATGCAGAACATAGCGTATTTGTAACTGTTCTAGGCCAATGCCCGCATAGCACCATAGTCCTTTAATACCACTCAGCGTCTAGAAAGACATAAAACAACCCACTTTAATGTAACATCTCCGAGCTCGCTCTTACTTTCTCTATCTGCTTTCTTTTTCCAGGAGCTTTTTACCTGATTGTCGCCATGACTTCCCGTAGCTGGCAAATTAATTGACGAAGAGGAAAGTTTTTTATGATATTTTGTAACTTTATTCTTTTTCAATCCAGACCCAGCCCAACCTCAGAAAACAGCTGCGATCAGAACAAGGATGGAAAATTTTCCATCGCCCTCGACGAACAACCTCACGAAAGCAAATAAAATGTCTAAGGGTACTCAATGTTTTAAAAATAATTTCTCAAAGATCCTTTTAGTCGTCATTTACAATCATCCTCTTTATGACAGTGTAAATCTATTACGAGAGTTCTATCAACCTGTTTTCCCCAACATATATTTTTGTGGAGCCTTTGCAAATACCACACTGAACGTGCATGCTTCTGGGATAAACAAAGGCATTTATGGTTACAAGTGTCTTGCCGACGCCATCGAAATGCACCAAGGCTATACAGGATACCTCTATATAAATGATGACGTCATTGTTAACTACTGGAACCTTGAAAAGTTCGGTTTCAATTTCAGCAAAGTTGGTGAATCTTCAAATCAGTTTGGCAAGGTAAACACGGCGGAAAAAATGCCGACCAATTGGTATTGGTGGATTTCTCCGTATGGGTTCAAAAACTGCAAGAATGCAATAAAAGAAATTACTACGTTCTCACAGCAATATATAACTTATCAGAAAAAGCTGAAAACATTCATACAGAATGGCGATGGCGGACAGTACTGTTATAATGGGAGGTCCGATATTTTGTATATACCGGGACACTTGTCTGGGGCGTTTTATGATGTCGCCAGTACATTTTACAAGTATAATGTATTTCTTGAGATAGCCATTCCAACCATAATCAGATTCATCGCTAGAGAAAGTGAAATTAGAACTCTTCACGGACTTTACCTTCCCGGTGATGTAAGAAAGAAGGATCCTCGTGTTACTGACAGCAGATACTTTTGGACTGCTTATCTGAAGAAAACATCGTTATGGTTTATACATCCTTTCAAGTTACATCATTACGAGAATCACAATAGAGATTTAAACATCGAACTTATGAAGAGAATAATGATTAGAAAGACCAAAGAACTTACTCGATGTTGACATTGGGGACAGAGAAGCGTCAACATTGTAGCGATTTAATGCCATTAGCTTGCAATTGAGAGTGTAGATGTAGAATATTCACCGTCAGAAAGTGCCTCACGTTTGTCACTTTGTGCTTTTGCAGTGTCTCAGTTACGCCAGAAAGGCCGTTTAAAAGAGGCACCCACGACGGTTGCTCTTGGTCATGGTTCTGAAACGTTCAAAAATTGGACCTGTATGTAGAGGAACTCGTAAACAATCTATTTTCTTTATATACATATACACCGTTTTGTTTGGATAACTGGAATTGCTAAGATATGCTACTAATTTCTAACTTAAGTTTTCTGCTAGACCAGTGCAATACGGTTTGTAAAACCTCCCTAAGAAAAGCGTAGCCATAACTCTGACTGAATTGGGTCTTGAGATTCATTTTAGCTACACAGCGAGCGTCGTTTGCTGTTGGTACAGTAACTCAAATGGTTCGCTAATTCCCATCAATCCTTAAGTACCATATGAATGTAGAAACCAAATAGCAAATCAGGTTAAGTTCTGGGCGAGGGATGAGGAAGAAAGCCTTCTTTTTTACAAGTATTAGCCAATGCACCAGACGTACCCTACAACTAATGCCAATTTAGTCTCCCAAGCCTATGGTATGGAACGACGAAATTAATCTTAATTATTGATAACTATATTGACTGTTATAAAACAGATGCTGATTAACCAAAATTTGATGTCGAATGAAATGAATGGAAAGGTCCGTACCCGATCTCCCAAAGACTGCTAGTCGACCAAATATGTGGAAGAAAGCCTGAAATAAGAAGTAGGAATGATTGATCCTAGACTGGCATTTTAAAAAGTAGATATACCATAATAAACATATTAATCCATATTAATGAAGGGTTGGGAGAGATGGGTAGGGAATGGACTACTAAACGTGAACATATGAGCCAGCAATTGACGTTCGTATTTGATAAAATTATTTACTGACACCCTTCTAGACGGCCCTCCTATGTTAGACTACTTATTCAGCACAAATTGTACCAATAGACATCTATAAAAAAATTCGATGCTGAGAGCCTTGGCCCCCACAAGACTAAAATGTCATTTGACATGCAAAAGTCAAGCGCGGCAAAAGCAAAAATGATTAGGCTTGATAAAACAATGTTTCTACGACGTTGATATTTGATAAAATTCAATTTGATCATAATAAAAATGTTGATAGAGGTGATAATCTCTTATCGATTAGCCCCACAGAAATTGGTCCTCTCCATCCCCCCATCATTTAGCATAGAATTTAAAGAACATGCATTATTTCATTTCATCGATCTAGCTAGTTGGAAATGTTTTAAAAATAGGAAATTACAATTCATAGGAAATTTGTATTGTGGAGCATTTAGAACAGGTATGTCCCTAAAGTATACCATATTTCTAATCTCAAACTAAGGTCCTTCAGTCCGCCTTTCCATTTTTCTTTTGCTGTTAGTTCAGTCTCATTTCGCAAGGCTAAATCGAGGCCGACATCAACATTCGGCAACAAAATGGATTCCGCTGAGGTACAAAACAGTCAATTGACTGTGGACGACTGGAAAGATAGATGGGAAAGGGGAGCAACTGGTTGGCATGCAGCTCATGTCAATGTGTAAGTATTATTAACTACTAACCACTCCATCAGACTGCAAAGTTTGGGTATGCGCGGGAAACGCGTTCCCCGCACACCGGGTTGGAAAATATGCCCGTTTTTTCGTACGCGTAGTTGCGACCAACAACAATTTTTCCGCTGCGACGTGCGAGCAAAGCCCATGTCGCGCCAACATGCGACAAAATCTAAGGAGTTGCGAGCAAAACCAAGCCAATATTTAATGAGCTGCATGTGTTATTACGCCTTTTCCTTCTTATTACTACTTCATTCAAGTTGAACCAGCCCCCCCCCTCCCCCATTGTTTGCCGTCAAAATGTTTGTTTTAAAAAAGGCGTGTAACCCCTATATTGTACTACTTCATGTAACAAAATTAGGTGCGACAAATGGTAGGGGGCGGTGCGACACTCGACATCAAAGGAAAGTGTAGCTGCGAGCACATGTAAGTTCCAGCCAGGCCCGCGCAATAATTTGTTCCTCACATCCCGTCCGCGCATTTTTTCTGAATTTAGAGTAATCCGCGCAATTACTGCACAGATATTCCTATACTAAAATCAAGTATAAAGCACAAAGAATAGAAAAACATCATTTTGAATATGAAATACCGCATGATCAAATTTGCTATTTTGTAACGTTCCCGCGCAGGCGCAGCGGAAGAGAAACTCATTCCCCGCGCACCGAAAACACTTTGCAGTCTGGTAACCACTAACAAATTGTGTGTGATACCACCCATTACTGGGTCTTGTACATTACCCGATAGATAGATTGATAGATAGATGGGAGCGGTATCTATACCAACATCACTCGCTCACAACTGAACGAAGTTGCAATAACAAAATAAAGAATGGCCCACATGCACCTTCCAGGCTTCCACTAGCAACAACATTATTAAACGCTGTAAAATACTATATATTCTGGGTATATCCACCAGGTTTGAGGTTGAGTAAGGGTCAGGGTTAGTGGGCCAATCTGCAGAGCGTGGCAACTGCAAGAAAATTTTCAGCAGATCGAAGTGCACCCCAAAAATTAGGCCTTGCACGCACGCATTGTATGTGTTTTATACTACCTAAAGTGTCTTGATGCACCTAATGAATCAAATATGCAACTCCTTCACCCCCAAATTGTTACCTTGCACGCACGGGATCTCCTCCAGTTCTGCCATGCTCTGCAGACTGGTTTAGTAGGTGAGTGCCAGAATGGAAAGTATGGCAGTTGCACACCTGAGTTATTTCAAGTAAATTTCCACTGCAGCATGTTTGAAACAACAGGGCTTGACATGAGTGTGATAAGGGCATGGTCAGACGCTTTCTACAATTACACAAAAAAATTCAATTTACCTAGGGTCGTCATTGAGTTCTATAGTTTCTGAAAAATGAAGCCCTTTGTAGTAGCTACTCACGTTTTTCAAGCAATAACTCAATTTTTTGAAGAATATTTAGAATGGCGTTTTCCTCAGAATCATCACATGAGAAAATTAAGAGTTGGCTAAAACATTATTTGAACGAAGCTAGATCATAACAATTGCTTTAGCCATTTCAATGTGTTTCTTAATGATACGGTTTCAAGTAAGGGAGTGTCTCAGTAACTTTTGGCGGTTGGGTTCTTATACCAGTTTTTATATATAAAGGGCAGCTGTCCAGTTTCTCCCCTCTTGAAGAAACAGCTGTGTGTGCTCCTCCGCAACTCTTTTTGCCAGACAGAACAACAATCGCGCCATTATTTGATGAATATTTGCAAAGATGAGCAAGAGATTAAAATGGGGCTGTTATGCAACGAAAATGATCACACTAACACACAGGTAATAGCTTGAAAGTGAGGGAGGAAAAGTGCAAAATTTTCCCTAAAGCCCTTGCCGCGATTCTGGTTTGCTAAATGTGTGCAAACCATATCAACCACATTGCACACTTGAGGTGCGCACTTCATTGTATTGCACACTTGCACACTTGGAAATTTTGGTCTCACACCCGAGATCTCGGCAAAAATTTTCATACCTTCCATACCAGAGTTAATGTAAGTATAAAAAACTCATTTTTCTCAGTATTGGTGTTTGGACTATTCTCCTTTGCTAAAGGTGTCCCTGGTGGTGTTTCGTTTTCATTTTAACTTAATTGGACCTGCCATTATTTGATTCATCTTGATCTTTGTTCCATCTACAGATCTACCTGACTTCCTCATTATCTTTTTTATTTTGCAAGAATTAAAAATCAAACTACTCTTGCTGAAAGTTTTTTAAAGAATGACTCTTGAAAGAAAGTTTCTGGAGTGCAGCTAGCTCCTTGGAATGAAAGGTTAGGGAAGTCCAAAGGAAAGGGGCCTGTCATCCTCAGAAAAACCCTCACATACCCCCTGTGCAGCAAAAACAGAGAAAACCATTCAATTTGTGTTTTAAGACTTAAAGTCACAAAGGATAACAGGAGTTGCCGAATTCTATGCATAGTCAGGATTTCCCTGCTAAAATGTCATAAGTCTTTGTTATTTAAATTTTTTAAAGTTTCAGAATTTCAGAATTTAATTTTATAGGAGTTTGATAGTTTTTGATAGTAGGATTTCTGTGTTTCTGCATTTTTGTGTAATATTTTAATTGTAATTTTTATGGTATTGTGGGATATTCAGTATTCAGAATTCAGGTTGTAGTATAAACACGTTTCCTTTCTTTTTAGTGCATTAGAAGAGCACTTTGGCAAAATTGTTGGAGCAGAGAAAAAGCAAAGAATTCTATTTCCTCTGTGTGGTAAAACTGTTGATATGAAATGGTAAGAATGAAGTTTGATCTTATGGAACAATCAGACCAGGCCTTGTCTAAAGCAAAATAAGGTGCATTTAAAGAGAGCTCAATCAAAAGACACAATCTATATGACTGAAGAGATTTTGTTGAATTTTATGCCATCAAAAAAATTGACAATATCCAGGTCTGTTACCAATATTCATCTGCAAAAGCTCTCATTAAAGATGATGACACAATCCATTTTTCATAACTTGCTACCTCAAGTTCCTCTGAACTTTCATGTTTTACTTGCACTTTTTATGGTTTGGTTGCAGTTCTTTTTGCAGTTCTTTGCCTGATTTCCCATATTACCAGAATCAACAAAGCTTTTAAGTCATTGCTTTTAAAATAAACAGGGTTGCAGACCAAGGTCATTTGGTGGTTGGAGTTGATGGCTCAGAACAAGCACCAAAAGAGTTTTTCAAGGAGCAAAATCTTGAATACAAAATGGATGCAATAAATATGGCTCCAAGGGGTGCTCAAATTTTCTCGGTAATCAGTATTTAGTTTGGTAAATCATCTAAACTATTTTATTGGGATAGGTTTTCTCTGTCAATTATTGAGCTTATGGATTTACTAGCAACCAAAAAAATGTGGAGCAAAATTATAGAGCATAACATTGCTAAATATTCATTTTCCCATGTTTATTTTCATCATGAAGTTGCATAGAACACAATTTTTGAAGGTGTTGAATCAAGTTTTGTTATGTAGCAGATTGAACCTGAGGAATGCTGTTTTTCCTCTTGAGCTTGTTTGCAATAAGCTGTACTTTGAAACAGAGTCAGCACTTGCAAGAAGAGGTTAAAAATATATCTAAAATGGAAACCTGCTAGCAGATTACAAAATCTCTTTGTATCCTTGTCAAATGGTAGTAAGACGACAGTTTAATTTTCTCTCAAGTATCCCCATACTGTGTTAGCTATGAACATAGTTAAAAAATGGAAGGGCCTCTTAAAATAGTTTTAAGGAGCTGCCACATATGCAAACAAACACTTTTGCCACTTCCACATTTTAGTTTTGGAACCTGCACATTTATTCAGCAGTTTTTTACTTCCCAAAGAACAGTTTCTAGGAATGTCGTTTAGAATGCCAGCCACCTCTTCTAGTACAACTATTTTGCATGGAGAATTTTAAACAAATATCCCCCTTCAGTTAGACAATTGGCCAGTTTCTTCAGCATTGATTATATCATATAATTATTAATTTTATTCCTTCCAGTCCTTAGATGATGCAATAAAGATATTTGTGTGTGATATGTTCAACTTTCGAAGGTATAATATGATTTTTTAAATTTTTAATAGTTCATACATTAAATCAAGAACACAATGCAAGAAGATCAAAACTCAAGGATGATATTGAAAAAAAAAGATATATTACATTTGACAAATTGTTGTGGTTTTACTAGAAAACTAACTACAGCAAGTCTCACTTTGGCTTTCAGGCTGATGGTGCTGATAGACTGTTGACATAAAATCTGATGGGTTTTGTGATATCATAGCCTACCCTCAGGCCTGGATCACCTTACTTTAAACGACGAAAGTCAGATTTGTATCACTGATAGCAATTCATCCGTGATAAATAACTGCTATTTCTGAGTGATTCCAACCAATTGATTGAAGCAAAATGCTTGGATGACTATTTCACAGAATGTTAAAAATGTAACTATTGGACATAGTAAACAAATTAAGAGTCAGACATCTGCTTTACTAACATGTAGAATTTATGAAATCACAAAAATTATAGGCATTGATTCCAAAGTAGTTATTTCCTATACAATGATTTACGGCATCCATCAATCAGATCAAGTTTTACCCATTTATACACTAATGGAGAGATATAAAGCATGTAAACTGTCTTGAAAATAGCAAGAACAATCATGATTTTAAGCGAGAACTGGTTATTTCTTAAAAGAGGAAAGTAGCCCCTACTATATCTCCTTCTGAATTTTAATACGATTTTCTATGTTAAGATGAGTCTGTTTGCTTGACAGTACTGTAGCTGGTGGACAGTTCAATGGTGTGTTTGATAGGGGAGCTTTGGTAGCAATCAATCCAAAAGACAGGCCAAGGTAAAGCTTTCAATACATTACTATAATTGCAACTGTAGCAGTATTTGCCTCAGGTTTCGACAGAATTTCATAACTACTAATGTTTTCAATGAAAAAACCAAACAAAAAGAAGAATGATGTTACAGAAATTAATACAATCTATCAATGTAAGAAAAAATGAAATAGGTTGTATGCAGGGAGCCAAATACACAAAACTGCACAGTGTTAAGGCCTATAGGTGTCAACACTTAAATCTCATTGGAAGTCACAAAAAATTTATTTAGCAAGCAGAATGAATGAAAAATGTATTATTCTGCAGAGTGAGTATAGACTGGGAATTGATGCAATTGAAGGAATTTTTGATTCTCAAACAATTCTTCAAAAATTAATCGAAGTACAAAAACATGTGTTGCATACAAAAGCTGTAAATTGGGTTACTATAGCAAAATTGAAGAATGTATGAAAGGAATAGGAGTTGATGATAAGGATTTTCCATAAATCGCTAATATATACTAGGGAAAAACAGCAGAGATACAAACAAAAAGAAGATTTTTATCCCAATTTAGAATAAAGAGAGGTGTAAGACAAGTTTGTGCACAGTCACCAAACCTAATTTACACAGAGAAAAGATAAATAGAAAATGAAGGACTAACCTAGTTTAGTTATTTGAGGAATAACTGTAAATAATTTGAGTTATGCTGATAATACTGGTTTGTAAACAATCCACACTCCCAAACTAAAACACCTGATAAATACTGTAAACAAAATTTATGTACCTCGGCCATTTAATAGCAGATGATAGTAAATGCATAGTAAAGTACAGAATAGAAAAGGAATAGGAAGAGGAGCATTTAGCAAAATCTTAGAAATTATAACATGATCGATAAAAAAATCCACAAACCAAGCAGAGACTACTTGTATTAGCCTGTGTCGGCCCCTACTGTTTTTCGCGAGTTTAAAATTCGATTGAGTTGAATTTAAACCCAATCGAATTTTGAACTCGAAAGAAAGAGTAGGGGCTGCACGTAGGCTAACTTAAATGTCATGTGTTATCAACATGTTCCTTTTGAAAGGTCGAAACATGGGAAAATTCTCAAAAATTTTAAAAATGGGAAAATTCTCAAAATTCCACATACCCAAAATAAAACATATGATAAAGTACTGATCATGCGAAAAACGCAACAGCAATTGTTACCTATCACAGTGAAGCAAAACTTGCAATATTTTGATCAAATAGTCGGACAAATGCAATACAACGTCTGCTTTTTAAATGAAAAGATCAACGTTAAACGTAGCAGAGGATGACAAAGAGCCATATGGATGGACAGCATTAAAAAATGGACAGGGAAGTAATATTAAAACTAATAAGAGAGACAGAAAACCACGGACAATCTAGATAAATGAAATTAAGTGCGATTGAAGCGCTCGATACCCTGTGTTGAGCAAATGGGATTTTCACTGCCCTTTGAACTTTGAGTATTAGGCAGTTTAAATATTGCCTTGAAAAGGTAGCCCTTTCACTCACTTGTTGTGATAAAAGATTTCAATGTTGTTGATGGCAACAGGTTTACCGAGAATGCTAGATTTATCGAGTAGGTGTAGTTTAGTTTAGTTATTTTGAATCGAATTTTTAAATAGCTTTTCGCTATTTTGCGCATTTATAATGTAGAGATATTTCTCCCCAGACTTGGCCATTGTAGACAAACGATTTTTTATAAAATAGCTTCTATCTAACCACCCGTTATGGAACATAGCTCTACAATTTACATTTTTAATAAATAGTTGAAGGTTTTTTTCACTCAGAAGCGATCCTCAAAGTAGAACCCCTAGAAAGAATGCTGCAGATAGGACCATGATTAGGCCTGTTGTAATAGGTATTTTTATGCATGAATATATGAAATTGAATCGAAAATGAATGGAAATTACTTTTTTGCATTTGTGTAAAGTGTACTATATGGTAAAGTTAGTTTTAACATTAAAGGTATCATAGTTTGCTATCAACAAGACATGTTGCTTATTAGGTACGCTGAATTAATGGCTGATCTTGTTGCACCAGGTGGAAAAATACTTGCCGAATGTGTCGAGTATGATCCGACTGTTTATGGTGGTATGAATTTTTGCTTTCATCTATCTTTTATCCAAACGTTATTTTCATTTCTCCCTTGAGCTTTTTCTTATTTTTATTATAAATTCTTTTGACACAAAAGCTCTTTCCACCCAGAACGACTGTTTTTCAGAGTGCAATGTAAAGTTATAGGGAAAGTAAAAATTTGATTTCTCATAAACGACATTCATCTATCTTGAAACTTAAAAATTCTTATAAATAGTTTTGTGCTCCTTCTCGCAACGTGATTGAAATGTTGATTGTTATACCAAACAACCTGACATTATTTCACTTTATTCAGTACGCCACTATATACAGTGGCGTAACGCACGGTGTGCACCTTCAAGCGTTAAACTAGAAATTGCATGTAAAAAATTTATGCAGTTAAAGATAATATCGGGCTTAGCCAGTAAACTTGATTTGCAAAAAATAGGGACCCCAAATCCCTACTTTGACTGAGGGCCCCACACTGCTCCGTTACGCCACTGACTATATATCATTGTAAAATATCAGCAATATGGACCAAAAGTGAGTATTTTTTTTCCTTACCTGTGTTGTCAATTTTGTTATTTAGTTTATTTTTTGTTATGGTTTAATGCGCACTTTTTGATTTATCATAGCTACTTGGGTTTTTTCAAGATTATTGAAGACGAGTCTCATATTTCTCTTCATGATTTTCTCTTCCCAGGCCCGCCTCATCACGTACCAGAGCACCATGTTAATGCAATTTACGGTGAGTTGCCTATGCTTAAATTTCTTATCGTCTTCCAAAATGCTTCTATAAAGCAAATACTAGCCTGCAGTTTTACGGAAAGGTTTATTGTTATAATATTCCTTATCCAGAAGTTAATAAAGCATATGTAAAAATCCCTTGGGACTAACACTCATGTGGTTTGATGCAATATCCACTCGGGCAAACCACTAATGGGTTGTTTTTAGCAAAAATATTTTGTTCACTTGCATCCCATGGTCCACGCTTGTGTAGGCCTATTTATTTTAGAATGAAAAATGACGTTTAAAGATAGTTTGCTTGTTAGACGTTCTAGATAACAAGATCACAGCGATCAGAGGCTGCGCCTACTTTGCACCTTGCATTCCGCAAATAGGCTTCCATTGACTACGACTTGAACTGCACTTAAGTCAGAAATCAAGAATGCGTTTACTCTAACCAGCTTCCTACTGTCACTTCAGTGTTGTTATCATTTGCCTTTCACAGTTGGAAATGATTTTCCCTTATCAAGGTGTAATGACTATTTTTCTCGGTAAAGATATCCCGCATATAGGTTGTATTATTCTCCGTCTTATATATTGCCAATAAGTGGTCAGTTTAACATCAATTTCTCGACTTCAGTTTCAACTCTTCACTGATCAGAATTTCATTTTGATTTCTTCTTAACCCACAAGATCAACTGTCCCTGAATGTCAACATCCCACCCCATTAATGAGTACAATATGAGTCCAATATTTTCAGTTAATATTGGTATTAAATTCTCCACGTAGAATTTATCCAACAAATAATTTATTTAAATTTACAATAAAAAAGCAACTAAAATATTCACACAAGTAGAAATTACAACTTCTAAAATAAAACAAAATGCAAATACAAAATGGTGAATATGACAAATTGTTTGGAGGGAATTACTTAAAGGAAGAGTTCTCTCATTAGTTATACTATTCGAAGAGAGAACACCCTTCTTAAAGTGATTAGTTGCTTCAAATAAGTTGAGATGATTTGCTTCAAATGACTTTTTTCTTTTTCTTAGGCAAAAACTTTGATGTCCAGCAGCTTGACAAGAAAACCGACGATCATCCAAGGTTTAAAAGTAACTTCAACATCGATGTTATGAAAAAATGCATCTACCTCATCACTAGAAAATAAAGACACTTATTTAATGCAAACTTGGACCGGAATTTTGATGTGGATTACACTGAAAGTGACTTTAGTTTTTTTAAATCAGATTTTATTGTAATCAGACTTTGAATTCACGTAAAATTGTAATTTTTACATTATTTTGTGAAGCAAAAGAGAAAGCATTTTTCAAGTGAGAACTGCATTCCTTGTTTAACAGCGCTGATTTTTTACCTTCTTTCTTTCATTCAATTTAAATTTTCAGAAATAAGTTGCCTAATGCACTACTTACAAACTACTGAAAAGCACTGGAAGGACCATACCACCATAACACAAGACGCAATTGACCATGACAACCGGGACAGGGATGCCATAGTGGAAACGGAGGCAATTGTCTCAGAAATTGTCAATTGTCTTTTTCTGCCCACCGATAACGACTTTGATTCTTCTTTTTTACCTTTGTTTTGCCCTTAATTTTCATTGCCTTGCCTCCTTTGCCCTGAAATGCAGGAGACATCTCTGAACCACTAGACCTCTAAATAATTTACAACTTAAGGTGTGACAAAAAAGTAAAGCAAGAATTGAACTCAGCTATTTTACTATTGCTTTACGAAGAGTTAGGATTACAGCAGCAAGTATTACCTTTACGCTGGAAGAATTCTCAATCAACAGACTCAAGGCAAGTAAACTTTGGTGTACAAACTTTAACGGAGCGATAGACTTGGGCTTAGACATAAATCAACTATGTTTAATTTGAACTCATATAATTCGAACTTTTGCACCTATGAATAAAGCTTCCCTGTCTTTTTAAAATAATAACCCTGATAACTCTAAATTATTCCTATCTCTTTAATTCGATCTTATGTAATTGAACGTTCCAGTATCCCTTAGAGGGTTCAAGTTAGACAGAGTTGAATGTATATTGACACAAACGGCCAACTTAACCTGACGCATTCGCGGCAGGCTTTAAAGGCGCAAATGTGAGAGTTATACGTTCTACTCATATTTGATCCATCAGCAGTGTAGCAGACATGAAATAAGGCTATGTAAACTATAACAGGCACAGTCAAGTGTCATACCATTGGAAACAAAAAGTACGAGAAAAGATGACCAGGTCGTGCAAAAAAATACAAAATTCCTTTAATCATACAAAACTCCCATTTTGGTCCTATTTTTTACACATTTTTTTCACCCTTTTCCCTGTATATTCAGCCCTTCTTTCACGTCAGTTTGTACCACGTTGCTCACCCTTTTTTGTATTTATCTAGCCTTCTTCTTTTTCAGCTTTTATTATTCATCTTTTTTTCTCCCATTTTGCTACTATTTTTCACACATTCTTTTCACCCTTTTTCATGTATATTCATCCCCTCTTTTCACGTCAGATTTTACGAAGTTTCTCACCTTTTTTTGTGTTTATCTATGCTTCTTCTTCTTTGACTATTTTTTGCCCATTTTTGCATCCTTTTTTTACCACTTCAGCTTTTATTTTTCATCCATTTTTCTCCCATTTTGGTCCTATTTTTCACACATTTCCCCCCCCCCATTTTTCCTGCATATTCAGCCCTCTTTTCACAACAGTCTTTACCCAGTTTTTCGCCTCTTTCACTGTTCATCTAGCCTTCCTCTTTTTAGACCATTTTTCGCCCATTTTTGCATCCTTTTTTTTGCCCATTCAGCGTTTATTCTTCATCCATTATTCTCCCATTTTGGTCCTATTTTTTCACTGATTCTTTTTAACCTTTCTTTTGCATATTCATCCCTCTTTTGACAACAATTTTTACCCAGTTTTTCACCTATTTTCGTGTTTATCTAGCCTTTTTTTTAGACCATTTTTCGTTCATTTTTGCATCCTTTTTTTGCCAATTCAAGTTTAATTTTTCATCCATTTTCCTCCCATTTGTGTCCTATATTTCTTACATTTTTTGCACCCTTTTTCCTGTATATTCAGCCCCTTTTTTCATGTCAGTTTCTACGAAGTTTTTCACCTATTTTCGTGTTTATCAAGCATTTTTCTTTTTGGACTATTTTTCGACCATTTTTGCATCCTTTTCTTGCCAATTCAGCCCTCTTTTCACAACAGTTTTTACCCAGTTTTTCACCAATTATCGTGTTGATCTAGCCTTCCTTTTTTAAGACCATTTTCGCCCATTTTTGCATCCTTTTTTGCCAATTCAGCTTTTATTTTTCATCCATTTTTCTCCCATTTTGGTCCTATTTTTCACACATTTCCCCCCCCCCCATTTTCCTTGCAAATTCAGCCCTCTTTTCACAACAGTTTTTACCCAGTTTTTCGCCTCTTTCAGTGTTCATCTAGCCTTCCTCTGTTTAGACCATTTTTCGCCCATTTTTGCATCCATTTTTTTCCTAATTCAGCTTTAATTTTTCATCCATTTTCGTCCTATTTTTGTCCTATTTTTAACACACTTTTTTACCTTTTTTCCCTGTATTTTCAGCCCCTCTTTTCACGTCAGTTTTTACCAAGTTTCTCACCCTTTTTTGTGTTTATCTAGCCTTCTTCTTTTTAGACCATTTTTCGCCCATTTTTGCATTCTTTTTTTGCCAATTTAGCTTTTCTTTCATCAATTTTCTCACCTATCCAGCCTTCATTTTTCAGTATTTTTTTATCCTTTTTCATGCCAATTCAGCTTTTATTTTGCATCCAATTTTGATCCATTTTTAACCTTTTTTTCCTGCCGATTTATTTAATTTTTCAACCATTTTGCATCCATTTTGCATTCATTTTTTCTTCCATTTTCTAGACAATTCATTTTCATTTTAAATTTTCATACATATTCACCTATTTTACACCATTTATTCTGCCAATTCAGCTTTTATTTTTCATCCATTTGTCTCCCATTTTGTCACCAATTTTTACTCATATTTTTACCCTTTTTTATTCTCATTTACTTTTTTCCCTTATTCCTACGTTTGCAGCTATTGATTTTATTCACTTTTTCAGCATTTTACTAGCCAATTCAGCATTCATTTTCACACATTTTGACACCCATTTTTCCTGTCATTTAAGTGCTCAATTTCTATCCAGTTTTCCATCCATTTTTTTTCAGTATTATTTTTTGCCAATTTATACCTGACTTCTTACTCTCAACTTTTCTTCTCATTTTTATTATTAATATTTTATGCATTTTTGCTCTAATGCCTGCCTTAATATTTTGTCTTATGCATGTCATGATTTTTGTTAAATTAAGTCATGTCATCTTTGTTAAATTAAAAATTCTTTGCAGCCCCCCCCCCCTCATACTCATAATGTATTTTCCATTTTTAGATAATTTTATGGCGGCAATTTTACAGGTTTATAATTTTTTTGTTAATCTAATTTCTAAATATATATATTTTTTCTAAAATAATTTTTTTGGTCTTTAATTTTTTTTCAAAGTTGTTTTCGTTGTCTTTTCTTGTGTCCTTTCTAAAGTAGTTAGTTAGTAAATAATTAAGTTAATTAATAACCAAATTGGTTAATAATGAAGCCTTTTGAATGCAGATAAAATTGTAGAAATTATTATTTAAAGCTTCTTGATTTTAGATTGAAAATTTATTGTTCAATGCTTGGTGAATGTAATTAAAGAAAAAGGACAATTGTGCACCCGCTGAATTAGAGTTGTACGATAAACTGTGCCTGATAGAAGTGTTACAGTGTCTCTGATGTTGCTCAGGCTTTATAAAAGCGCTTCCTACCCATAAAGGTATTGCGAAAAAGCAACTTGTTTTATCAATTCATTTGTGGATACCTCTATTACGCACCATGAAGAAGACATTAGAAACCAGTCTTGTGAAGCATATTATATACATTTATCATGAAATAGAATATTTACACAATAAAACAAGCAGAACTGGTTGGATTATAGGAGTGATTAGTCTCGGGTAGCAATAGCTGGCAAAGGTCTATTTTTGTTCAATTGCTGAAAACTTGATATTGCATCTGTTTGCATCTCATCATCCACAGATTTAAAACTGTTTCCAAGTGGCTCCAAAGATTGAAACTGGTTGAGTGGCTAAATTTTGGAGGAAGGACAAAAATAGTAAATGAAAAGGAAAAAGTTGAACATGGCATAAAAGTAAATAATACTCGGGCGAAGATATGGTGCCAAATCTTTGGATTTGAGCAGATTAGTAAACTTGCCTATCAGGGGCCTTCTTAAAGTGCCTTTCGCTTCTTCACCTAGACCCAATCTTAGACCTATGCATGGTCACTTACTCCTTTCTAGTAAAGGGTAAACCAATTAGTGCAGTACTACCTAGAAGATTATTTTACCATGATTGTATGATGAACTTTCACCTGTACATAGAACCTCAATTACCATGTCATAATGTAACTTCTCTATAAACACTGCAAGTAATGGGAGAGCCATAACATGATTATTTACCGGCCTTCCTTTAAAAAGATGTCTTCAAAATAGACCCGTCAATCGAGGCAGCAATACAAATGCTCCCTTTAACAAGACAAAGAGCGAAAAAGCGTCGAAGCAATCATTTTCATGCATCCCTGCCTGTTTTTACGTTTTTGCATTTTTCGTTCTTACTCGTACATCGAGCCATGCTTTATATTCAAGAGCCTATGACTCTCTCTACACAAGAATTTATCTCTTCTCGTCTCTTCATGTTCTTTTCTCGTCACGTTGTGGGACTTAGCTATTTGGAGAAGATATTTCTGTCATGTCTTCAGAAAGGGATTGTGGAATTATCAAACATGCAAGCTAACAATAAAAGGCATTTGTATCCAACGTATCATTTGTCCTTGGCTACTATCATGATGGTTGTGAAATGAAAACTGCAGCGAAACAAGTAAATTTGTGAAACCGTTACAAAAGGACAATTTGCCCCTTTCCTTTTATCTAATGAGTGTGTTGGCATTAGGCAATGCTCACGCTCCACTTTTACATGTATTTCTGCTGCAAAATGCAAGCTATAAACATGGCAGAACTCTTTTAAAACGAAACCTATTGGACTTGAATCACAAGAAATTATGCATACCTGTCTGATACCTCTTTTGATGACACCTTTTTCTTTTATAACAACACCAGGCGCTACATTTATAGTGTCCACCTATCAAAGAGTAAGTCAATAGAATCAAATAGATACACAGGATGTATACTTGTATTAGCTCAAAACTTCTGTTATCAATGTAGGATCACACGCTTAACAGTAATTAATTAAATGCTATGTACGAGATGTTTGAACTTCACAGAAAATCTGGCAAGAAAACGGATTGAAAGGCATAACAAGCATCAAGACAACTGACAGATAGAGAAAGGACAGAAAGTGTATTAAGGGTTCGTTTTGAGCCAAGTTGAAGATGCGGAGTTAATATGATCAAGATATGACGACTAAAAAAACTTTGACATAATGAAAGAGACATTTAAAACAGCCATCTCAAATGCTGTACTAGATGTTGATTATACTCTTGATTTAACCAGTTACGCCTTAAACGTTATCGTAAATTACGAGACATGTTTTTTGTAAATAATTATGAATACATCTCTGCAATGAAAATATTTTCAAAATATCATAAGTCTTGTTTCTCTATGTGCTTTTAGATGTTGTTTGGCGTGTGCTCCGAATAATTCCACAATCAAATCACGCACTAATCACCCTTTTTGGTTCAAGACCAACTCAGCCCATATGCGAGGTAAAAAAGTAGATTAAAAACATACCAAGGGCGGAGGCAAAGGTGATACAAGCTTCAGTTCGTTTTCTTTCGAAGACGTGCTATCTATAACGACACAGGCCGCATTTGTCCTGTTGTCTGCACCCCCATTTCTATGCAAATTGTATCTCTGTTTATTATTTGCCAACTTCGCTTTGAATTCTTCTTCAACTGGATCGACGACAGCAAATTTAATCTTTACTCTACAGAAAAGAATATCTAGCTGCATTAGGGATAACTCGCTCTGGTTTTATTTAAGTAAACGCCATTTTAGCAAAGTCGTTTTGAGGGCACACTCTTTGAAACTACAAAAATAACCATGAAAATGAGGCTATTTTCAGTTTTCAGTTGCATTTTTTTTGTTGTACCTTTCTTTGAAAACTTTTAGATCTAACTGACAAGCTCACTATTATTGACACAATTCAAAACAAAATTTGTTGGTTAGAGAGGCTCAAAGGGTGTTAATGCTATGAATAAAAATGCTGTCATTAGCATCAGGTATCGTTATCTGACCATTTTAGCCAAACTTTAGGCATTGCAAAGCTAAGGCTTTACTAGAGGACGCAAGCGCTAATCTATGGCCTGATGCCTCTTGTGCATTTGAACCTGCATGTTTTGTTGGCATTTCATATACGTATACTGCTCGCAGAGTCTTTTTGAATTAGTCTTTTCGCAGAAATCTTTCCTCGCTCTCTTATATGGGAAAAGGTCAAGGTTCTGAAAATGCTTTCCGCACAACGTTTAAGTATCTTGTGAGGCTCAAGATAATTTGATAAATTTCGCTATTTTGAAAGAGTGCATTGGTTTGTGACAAAGCACAGCACACAACAAAAGTTTTAATAGACAACCAAAGTCGAAGTTCGAAGTTTCCTTGAATTACTTGAAATAGTTGAGTTGGCACAAGTCTGTATTGTATAAAGTTAAAGAGATGAGCTTTGTTAACATTACTACTAAATGAAAATTATTTGTTGTTTTTATAATCGATAAACTTGTTTTTAAATTGAGAATTTGTTTTAAATACATGATTGATGTCAAGCTTCAATCATAAAAGCTACAGGTGGGTATTTCTATAATTTTTTCCTTCTATACAATATATAGTTAGTTCGTTTCGTGGTGGCATTAATTGCTTTCATTATGATCTGATGTTCAATAGTTTTACCATGGCCTAGATCAGGCAACTAATCAGCTAAAAATAAATAGATTTAAACAAGCAAAGTACCTATGTGACGGAAGCTTGTCCATGTTCAACTTTTGCATATTGATTATATTTCCTTTTTGGTCCTGCCTTGTATCTTTTGATCCTAAAGATCTCCCATAATATGCCTAGAAAGAGATCAAATTACACGTCAATTTGAGAATAAGATTTATTCTGAGGATCTATACTTGGGATTATTTCCAGTGACCTATCTTGTGGAGTATGTCAGTTGATATCATTTAAAATTCTAAATTTTATAAGTCATAAGACAAACAAACAACTTAACTACAAAGACATAAAAATTTTAAATTAATACCATGATACAGGAAATAAATTCAAAATACAATTAAGAAATACAGAAAGGAACAAATTATATTGTGTTCAGAGGGTTACTTAAAGATTCAGTTTTCTCAAAACTTAAACTAATCGAGGAGAGAGCCTTCAACTTCAAATAAGTAGTGCACTGATTAAGGTATAGGACTAAATGACTAAGCGTGATTGAGTTGAAACTATAAACAAATCAATTATGAGAAGGGCATCATTAGGTAATATGTTAGCACACTGTTATACTTTACTTTAGCCCAGAATACAAAAGCCTGGTCTGTTCTCAAGAGAACCGTCAATAGTTGAATCTTGCTTCATGCATTACATTCATCGGAAGACGGTTTCACGTCATCAGAGTAGCAAGTAGCTAATAACAGAGTGTAGACAACCACCTTTAACCTGATAATTTCTGAAGGGGCAAAGCAGTCCAGAAAACAGAACGGCTAAAAAATCTGTTTTTGCGGAGAGAACTCACTTTCTAAATTGTGGGGTTGTGAGGGGATTTTATGAACATAACAAGCCTAAGAAGAAAAACGATGGGTACTAATAAGCAAGTGCTTAATGCAACTCACAAGTGTTTGACAGTTGATTCGCAAGCGTGCGGTGCTCTTACAGTCTGTAGGACCGTCGAGAGGGGGGGGGGCAACCAGGTTAGTTACCAGGGGGCCCGGAGCCTTGAGGGGCCCCGTAGAAAATAAGGTATGTATTTTTGGCTATGAGTTTTCAATTAGCAGCATTGGCAGGGCGGGTCCATGACCCGATTGATATTTGAAATTTAATCTTTCAACAAGTGATCAACAGGCTTGTCTATGGTGAGGGCCTTTTCCTGTATGGTTCATAATTAACACATTGACGATTAAATATACTTTTCTGGAAGCCGAAAAATTCTATTGCACTTACTTATATCCAGGACCATCGAGAGGGGGGGGGGCTAGGCGGGGTCGGAGGTCCGGGGCCCGGAACCCGAAGGGGCCCGCAAAAGTTTATTTCGGTAGAAAAATTGATTGCCCACTGGGGCCCGGTGCAATGAAATACCCCGGGGCCTGCACTGGCTCTCGACGGCCCTGACAGTCTGGTCCTTAGTTAAATAAAGCATCACTTTTTTGCCTACCTGGATATTGGAGTTTGACGATATCGCACCCACTGCAGTTTCATTTATAGAGTGTTGCTGCTTTAATTTTGACTTGTCATCTGTTATGGGTGTCATTGTAATCGGTCGAAATGATGGCACTTTTCCGCGGTAAGGCTTGAACGACTTACCAGTGTTAGTTTGCTACAAAAAAATGAGCATGTACAACGTGAGAGAATACAACAGATATTCATATATTGACTTCAGAGCGGTTCCATGATGTAAAACCTCAAGATAGCACAAAAATCAGAAACATCGTTTAGCATGCTTGAAAAAAAATTCAAATTCCGACGCTCCTCGGGGCAGAAGCAAAAAGTATATAAGGAGAACAGAAGTTAGATTGTAAGAACCCATTAGACTAAAGTTTCTAATGCCATGACGGAGATGCAAATTTCCATGAACAGATTCAAAGGTAACTAAATAAAGAGGACGAACGAAATGAAGGGGAATGAAAATGCTATGCTAATCAAAACGGAGCTAATGTAAAACCCTGACCACAAAATAGTATGTCTTGATGCCTGACAACAAATTAAAAACGATGATGCAGTGAAAATATCTGGCCTATGATCAATAGAGGTTTCTTGTAAAGCAGGTATTTTATAAGTTATGCAGGACACAAATGTGACTAATGTAAAAAATAAAGCATAAAGCGACACTATAAGTTCAAGCCTAATAGCTTCTAACAGTGTTTTGAGAGAGTTATTGTGACTGCCAAGCATCAGAATAAAATTGTGCTTAATTCTTTAGCATGCAGGGAAAGTATGTTCAAATAGAGTATGTTTAAAGTAATTTGTTCATCATTCAACAGTAGGGATTTTCCATAACTGTGTTGACAATTTAAAAAATTATGTAACTCTGGAAAACATGTTCAGTTCAAAGCTGTGAACTTTTCATAAACGATAACTGAAAATTTCAAAATCATAAACTGAAAATAAATAAGGCAAGGTCTCTTCTTTTAGTTTCTGGTGACCAATGGTAACACAGACAAGGTAAGTATTGTCCTATTCTTAAGACAGAATTCAGCAGCATTCTAAGTGATACCTTTAGTTTTTGTGGTGGCTTTGGGGATTGAAAGCTTTGAGTTTGATTATTAGAATCATCATCAAATGCATCGCTTTTCTTTTGTGAAGATTCCATTGTATTTGTCTGATTGGTAGATGAGTCAGGTGATGGTTGTGGTACTCTATAATTGAGATAATGAAGAAAAATTTCAAACAAAACATGCAATTGAATGCAGTAAGATTTTTAAATGGGGGCCCCAGGAAAAAATTGATGGAGGCAAAGCTCTCAAATATACAATAAATAAATCAAATGATTGATCAATGTGCTGTCATAAAAACTAATGCGTTGTCTAATTATGATGATGTTGAGCAGTACAGGGCAGAGTCCTATGGCTAGCTGAAATAGTTGAAAGAATGATATATTGCTTTATGCCAGAACTGATGCTGTGCTGACTGGTTATAGGCAGCATTGAACCAAACTTGCTTATTGCATGATGGCTGTTGACTCAAGTTGAGCTCATCACCCTTTGACAAGCATTTTATCCCCACTTTCTTGCTTTTTGCTTGGAGTCCAACAATTTTACAACTAATTTAGGTGGTACTCTCTTGTTAAGTTATATTTTTCTTGATCCCATATTGTTATGGTTTCCTGTTACCTTGAAGTGGCTTGGTCTTCTTCTGCAGTTATTTCTGGTTCGCTGATCTGACTTTCCTCATTGGTATATTCATTGGGTGAAAAAGTCTCATTTATCACCACAGGAACAATGCCTTGAGCCCAGCTATCAGTAATAGGTGGATTAGGTTCTAAAAAAACCAAAATATTTTGATCCAAAGGGCAGCAACATAAAAATACAAAATGCAAAGCAACAAAACATGAAAATTACTCAGGTAAAACTAAGCATTGATAGTCTTAAGTTCAAAATATTTAATGCATGATATTCATTTAATACCAAGGATCCAAAAAATATGAAGTACAACTGCGATCATTATGAAAGGTTTGTGAAAATATGAGAAAGTACAATGTGGCAACAATGCCATGATTATTGATCTTATGTTAAATCACAAAAGGTTGATTATGAGGAAAACATTTAATCTTATATTGAATCTTCTGAATTTTACACCACCAAAAGCACATGACGGGAAAAGAAATACATGCTTACCTTCGTCTTCTAACCATGTTTGGTCCTCATTAACTCCAGTTTCACCAGGATCTCTAACCAAGAACTGCCACTAAAGCAACAAAAAACATTAGAAAGAACTTAAAACAATACAGTGAAGCAGGGGAGAGAGAATGGGCATGAAAATGCAATTTTCTTATGGTCATCTCAATTGGGGCAAGGAGGTAAGAGTGCCATTTTGAAAACCATTTCTTGAACAATGTTTGAAAAAAATTAAAAAGACAAGATTTAAAATGTCACAGTCGCATACCAAAGTCAAAATTATCAGCCATACAAACCATGGTTTTCATTGATGCCACCAAAAAATCTATTAAGACAGACTACTAGTTTTGGTACATTTTTCTCTATTTGTCTCATGTTGCCCCATAATCAATTTCTTTTAGTTCTTCCACTTTCCAAAGAAAAGTGGGACTGTTACCCTTATAGGAACTTTGTTGATAAAATATCTGTTCTAAGATATTAACTCCTCTTATGAAGAAATCCCTCCAGCCCTTTTATACTGCAACCCTGATTATTGAAATAAAATTAAATTTATAGTACCTCAATAACTTCTAACAAAACGTCTTTAGTAGCATTGACAGTGTATGGAATTATTCTTTGTTCGATGATTTTGTAATAAATCTGGTCAAGCGCAGTTGTAACAACCTCTTGTAGTATATCGGAAACAAAATCTTCTTCCGTTTCTTCATCAAGCATATGATTCCTGAGCAAAGAAAATGGTGCTATGACAACCCCAAGAACGTAAACATATATCCTTCAGACTGTGTATAACAAAACAGGGTAGCCAAAGTTTGCTTGATGCTATGACAAGTTTGCAGTGGAAATTGCTTAGGTAGCCTAAATATTTTCAGCAATTACAGAATTGGTATGTCTTATTTCCCATATTTTAAATGATATATCCAGAATGAAATGTTCCTATTGTAATTGATGAACATTTTTTCTTAAGTATATCTTTGTTGCAAACTTGACCTCCCACCACTGGCACCAAGAATGGATTCCATGGCATCTGCACCACAAGATCCAGAATTAATTTGGTGTAGGTTAGGGTCTGGATGAAGTTGGTAGTGATGAAATGATACGATTGTAATCATCATTACTTTGTACAATAATGAAATAGTTTTACAGAAGTTTTTTGCAGCAATGAAAAAAATTGACTTCCGTTCAATTTTGCCCCTTTCCATGTAAAGCAATAGCTTTATCAGAACCAATTGAACAGCATGGAAAATTCATATCAGTCGAGCATGGTCCACTAACCATTGTTAGCCATGGTTCTACAATGAGGAGTTAGTTAACTTCAAAAAAGATTTCTTACCAATCCGATTCGGAAAATCTTCCAGGAACAACATCGTTTGAAATCGGAACAGATGCTGGCTGAAGCTGAGCTGGAGTCTTTCCACGTTCTCCTCTAGACTTGCTCATTGTCTCAAAAAGTCTTTTCTAAATCCCCAGCAAAAATGAAGTAACTTTTGCCAATAGTTTGTGCAGAAGAAAGTAGGCCGACCTGCAATGTCTCGATTAGATGTATTAAAGAAGCACCAAATGTGAACCACTTCCTTAGAATTTTACCATAAAAACTCGGATATCAAAAAATATAATTCCTTGTCAAATTTTCAAGATCATTCGCTTCTCTAGTTATGTTTGTAATGCATAATTCACAGGCCAAGAAGTCGCGAATCATCCGCCATTTTCCTCCATTTTCCTTTGGTTGCTAAGATACTTTCACCTTCGCAGGGGTCCGCTATATGCATCTGTTACGTCACGTACACCGGTAGTGCCTTGGCTTTTTTAAGGGATTTGCAACTTGCGGGAGGGGGGCGCGAAGTTTCGAAGGGCACTTATCATTGTCAGCACTATAAGTGTCTGATTTCTAAAGGAAAAACGATCCAGCATATACTGATGTTGGGGGTTAGCAGGAGTTGGACATGGCTGTGGAGGGACCAGGGGCAGAGTAAGAGCTCTTCTCCTTTTGGTCCTTTAGGTGGCCAATATGGACTTAAAATTCGCTTAAATATTCAACACCTATATACATTGTCAAAACAGATATGTGTAACATAAATAATTAAAACATTATAAGGGCTTGATGTAACAACTGAAAACAGCTTAATTGAAAAAAGAATTAAACATGCAGCAAAATATTTGTAATTTGAGAGCAAAAGCACTCAAATAAACAACAACATGGATGAAAGAAAGCAGGTTGAAAAGGCAAAGGGGGCAAGCAAAAAGGGGCACATTAACACAATTATCACTCGGGGGTGCTTTAGATTCTTTAACATGCTCTTTGACATGCTATGTATCTGAGCTGAGGTTCCTAGGATACCAGAGATATGACAGGAGAACTGTCAAGAATCAATTGATTGATTCTGAATAGCCTTTAAGGTAGCTGTATAGATACAAAAACATTTTTAAAACTTTCTTTCAAAGACCTCAGCATAAGTTGTGCCATGGGCGGGGGGGTAGCTATCACATACCCTCAAAAGTAGTGAAGCACAATTTTATTCAGCAGTATCATTGATTTGCAGGGGCTGATCTAGGATTCTGGGAAAGAGGGGGGGCTGTCTGCTGAAGTTCAAGCAAGGGCTGCAAACCAACATCCAGTGAGGGTTTGGCCTCTCAAAACACTACCCTTCCTAACAAATATTTATAGTGCTGCCCCCTGGGCATTGGATTTAATCATAGTATAATAAAGGTGGTTTAGTTATTGGTTATTATCATCTGTTGAGACCAGCCTTCAACTTTCCCCTTGAATATTAAAAACTTTCTAGGTTACTATCTTCAAGAATGAAAGCTGGTCAACTTTCCATTTTTAAGAAAAACTATCTTTCAGCCTTTAATAATTGTTTTTTCCACAGCAAGCATTTCATTCTACAATCACTAATCTCTTTTAAGAGTATTTGACCTTAAATAATTTGCAAAAGATTTCTTTTTGCAGGTTGCCTTGTTCACCCAAGCAGTCAATGGTATAACAAAAGCAGTAGCATCATCAGTGGACCCATACTGTCTAGCACAGCAAGTCAGTTCATGAGCACTTTCATTGGGATCCTCAAATTGAGAAACAATTGATACAATCTCATTATCTGTCATCCAGTCAGAGACTCCATCCGTGCAGATAACCAAAAACTCATCATCATTAATGTCCAAATGAATATGCTTGACAAATGGGTTGTGCGTGATTCCTGCATTCCGTAGATGACAATTCCCAAATGACCGGGTCATTGATAAAATCCCATTCACATATGGAACTAATTTTGTATCCCAATCAATCCACCCACCACTATTTTCAATCCGTTCAGTTTCATGCTCATTATTTGGAGTATGGTCAGTGGTTATGCAGATTGCTTCACCAGACCTGCAAAGGATTGCTCTACTGTCCCCAGTCTGTGCAATCAAGAGCTCTGTTTTGTTGGAAATGATAGCAGCCAAAGCAGTACTACCACTATGATCTGAAAAAAATTAGCAGAAATTTAGCAAAGAGCTTTACCAAAATATCAAAAAATTGCTTGAACTAGGTACATTGGAAATTCCCAATGTATATTCCCAAATTTTCACTTCAAACTTGCAGATTTAAAAGGAGGCACATCTAGCATTGAAAAACACATCATGATTGTGGAAAAATTCACCATAGCTTTGTATGAGAAAACATCTTAAACATGGAAGGGGGCAGGTTAAAGAAGGGCAACTTGACCTCTACCATACATTGTCTACTTCTAGGTTTGTCAGGGACATATTTGCATACTTTGCCACAAAGTGTGTGGGAGGGGGGGGGGGTGGAAGGGCATGGCACCTCTGGTCTCCCAACAATTCAGATGTTCCTTGATTTGGAACTAAAAATGAAAAACCACAACAGCATTGATTATGCCAACATTTCAATCCTCCAAACTCTTCCAAGGCAGTTAATTAGGGACCTGACCTATTTTAAAAAAGGAATCAAATCATACCTTTTGTCTTTTGATCAAAATTGCTCGACTGTATTTCTTTTTCCAGTAACTGTTCACATCTATCATATGCATTCCGCATCAATTCCGGGCCAGCGCTTGCCAAGGCTGATCCTGGAAAAAAAGTTTTTGACAAATCGATTGCAAGCTGGCGTCTCAAAAATTCTGATGAGAAGTCACCTCCATGACCATCGAAAACTGCGAAATAATTGACACCGGGGAACAAAATGGCACTGTCGTAGCGATCTTCGTTTTTCTTAAGTTTTCCTTGACAGCAACTTATCCCAAAGCTATCAAGCAGTACACTTGATGTCAGGTTCCCAGGCAGGTTCTTCGTTTCTGATGAGTAGAGTCTTTTTTGGCCACCGACCAACCGTGAAAAGAAGGGCCTAAGCAGCCAGAATCCAATGAAGAATTTCTCATTGTTTCTGCGGTATTTATGGCTCAAGTATTTTGGCATTTCATTAAAAACATTTTTGGATATCACCGGGCGAATGAGCCTCTTAATAAACATTTTTTACTCCCAGCTAAACCTGAATTTTCATTTTCGAAGAACAAACCGACAGAATTGCGGTGAGTTGTAAAATACAAGAAGTCAACAACAGCAACAACAACAAAGAAAAAAGGTGGTACGGGGGTGGGGCCTGTAGCCCAAGATATTCCAAAGGATTCGAAACAAAATTCAGATTTAAATCCAAAGTGCAAATTAAAAAAAAATTACACGCAGAATCCCAGAGTAAGGTATGATTGGGAATATAGGGGATTGTCACTTATATTTAGCTGCCCCATATAACAAATCTTAATAATAATAATAATATAATATTTATACAGGTTAATCTTCTTGCCCGCGAATAGATTCTTCCAGCCAGTCTGGTATAAGTACGGGTAAATTATAATTTAACCTTGTAAAGAAATCTTTTCTAGTTAGTTAGGTTATTCTGGGTGGATTGCAAAAAGAGCAAGATATTCTCTACAGTCTCATATGAATGTGAAATTCTAAAAGATGTTTCAATTCAATTAGATTCTAGATGATGAAGATGGTCATGCAGTTATTTTTACAGGCCGTACCTTCATTTCAGTCATTTTTAAAGAATTGCGATAGCCTTTAAAGTGATACCAGTTTACCCCGTTAGCATGCGATTTATGCGGCCCATTTAGGTATTTCCCATTTAAATTTGAACTGTGACAAGAAGAATACCACCAAGCGCCATGGTACTCTGATGCACAACTGCTGCCACTACTAGTATCATGATCTCTGTCCTTTGTACTAAACTGCTTTCCATTTGGACGAGAAAACGAATCCCCTGCTGTTCCCGAATATCCACTTACATGAGCTCTGTAATTCTCACTTTCACCATCAATATAAAACATCTTATACTCAGCAAACGCCTTATTCCCATCAACGTCTTCCAAATCAAATCTAATCATCATGTTCTTCCGTTTTGTTAAGCGATGGATTTTCTCATTTCCAAACCAAAACTCATTTTCGATAGCACCGAAGCCTACCTTGTAGTCAACCCAGTTCTTAAAAAAGTCAACAGAACCATCAACACGTCGTTGTATAACAGTCCATCCACCACCATTAGTTTTCATATCGCAAAAAACTTCAAAGGACTGCTTTCCATCAGGATTTATAATGTACACCCCACTGTTGCCAGTCCCTTTAAATCCAGAGCAGTCTTTTGTGGTTGTTATATCGAAAAAGACAGACTTTTCAGAGGTATCAAGATTGTTCTTTGCCTCGCAAACATACCATCCTGCGTCTGAAATATATGGTTTATCAAACTTTAATGAAAGAATTCTGCCATCTCTTGAGAGAATCTGCTGACCTGTTAGTTTTCCGAAGCCTTTCTTCCATAGCAGTTTTGGATACGGGCTACCCTCTGCACTGCAATTTATCGCGAAAGGTACACCCTCTGTTGCTGTTAATTTCCTTGACTGCAAGATAACCTTTGGTTTTGTATGCACAGTTAATCTTGTTTCAAGTACCTCTTTGCCCAGTATATTTTCGGCTAAACATTCTATATTTCCTTCATCCGTTTTTTTGATATTAGAAATGGAAAGTGCACCTTTGACTGGATAACTGTACCGTGAATCAATTTTTTGTGAACCAAAACTCCAACTAATACTTGGTTTCGGATTGCCCTCAGCTTCACAAAACAATGATAAATTTGATGATTCTGGTCTTGTGATTACTTTTTGTAATTTTGTAACAAATTTTGGCTTTTCTATTGATTTTCCAGGTGCTCCAGGATCACCTTTTTGTCCTTTTTGTCCTCTTTGTCCATTGCTACCAGTTGCACCTCCTTGTCCCTTTGGACCAGCAACACCTCTTTCTCCTTTTGCTCCCATGTCTCCTTTTAGGCCACGTGGTCCAGCTTTTCCTCTTGGCCCCCTTTCACCTTTTTGGCAGACCAATGTTATATTTTTGCAGCTGTTCTTCTCCAATGAATCTTTATTCATATATTGAGAGAGTAGAATTTGAAGGGAATTCACAGCTTTTCGAAGTGCTTGATTTTTTTCTTGAACATGTCTTTTAAGTCGAACTTGTACTTTCTTTTCCATATTCTTAACATGCTGCACATAAAAATGCTGTTTACCGGTTGTCAAATGTCGAACTTGGCTCAATTCTTTTGCAGTTAGGCCTTGTTTTATTTCCATTTCATCGATCTTCTGTTTCAATTCATCATTTTGAGATGTGGTTTTGTAATGCAGAAACAGTGTTTCAGAAACAACTCCAATCATAATAAAATACATAAAAGTAGGATATTTTGATGTGGAGCCACTTTTAACGACCTCCATTTTTTCATGGAATGATAAAATGGAAGCTTTTAGCACGGAACTTGTGGTTTGCGTCTTGACGTCATACAAGTGATATCCCTTTATACGAAGAATTAGATATTATTACAAGCCCTGGCATGCCAAGCTTTCACTTCAATGTCTATTCTTCTGTATTGTCAGATAAGACGATGGTGATAAGAGACTGGCAGAGGCGGATTCAGCGCAAAATCTGAGATTTGCAAAAATTGGGGCCTCGCCCATTTTTGCCAATCCCATACCTTAACCTCACAGAATCGTGTCGTTTATACATGGGCGTCTATTAGATACTCTTCTTTGGATAATGTGATTGTTCACATCAGCAGTAAATTCAGTGACAGTTCTAAGCAACTATTATAGAAATAATTTCTTAAATATGTACCATAACAGGTGAATAGGATAGTGAGAGGACCAAAAGTCAGGTTTTTGTTGAAAAGGATTTGTTGGTAAGACTGTTGCTGGGTAATTCAGTTTTAATAAGATATGGCTGCCTTTTCAATAAGCTCAAACCCCACATAGCAAGGGGTGTCCCATGTAAACTTACCTTCGACGACTGGTTTACATTTTATTTGGATATTTTACACATAAACTAAGATGATTCACCTTTATCCACACAGTTTGCCTTGATAGCAGGGGTGGAGCCCGAATTTGCCCGACAGGGGGGCAAGGTTCTCAAACAGAGGGGGTCTATAATATAGGGTATCTTTCTGAGCATAAGAGCACAATTTTTAAAAAGAAATCCCCCAATAGCCATAAACATCTTTCCTAATGGGGGTCTACAGCCCCCCGACCCCCCTCTGGCACCACCCCTGCTTGAGAGGCTGATGATTCACCTGTGGCTCCTCTGAAAAATTATATTTAGATTGTCAATGTGATGGAGGTAATTTTGAACTTCTAATGGTTTCATCTTTGACAAGAAATACTTGCACAACGTGATTTGACAGTACTTTTTGAGAAAAATCCTTGGTCATCTGGAGATTTGGAAAGCTGGACAAAACATACTTGTCAGGCCTAATTGTCTGAAATACCAGAACTTTTGAGCCAGGCTTGCAATTTTCCTGTTTATTCGTAGACGCTCGCATCCCTAATTTTATGATAAATTTATTCGACATTCGCACAAAATCTTATTTGTTCTTAGTGCCAGGGTGATTTCCTCATTCGATATTGATGATATGTCAAAGGTAAACAGCGTTGTACACATAGTCTAGGAGCATTTTAAGCATGAGGACCAGCACACAAGCTTAATTAAAAAAATTAAATTATATCGCAAGATTATAATGTTGCAATGTTTTTTGGTTTTAGTTCTATGCAGCAAAATTTTTATTTGATTTGAAGCTTTTATAATATATTGGTATCTAAACAAGTCTAAAAATTGACCGTCGCCTGTCTAGATCCGCCCCTGAGGAAACGCCAGGCAATGAAAGTATTGAAATATCTACAGTCTGTACTTACCGACACAAAAAATGTCAATCAAAATAATAAAATGTGCGCTGGAAAAGTATCCACATATTTGTTCTTTGTAGTCCATCAAATAACAAGGGCTTGCTATTAAGAGTTTTAAGCCATTCAAACTGTTATAGAATAAAAAAGAATAGATGTATAAAAAGAATGAATAAATGTTTTATATCCTGAAAATGGTGAGAGAGTGGCAACATAAGATTACAACCAACATATACCAATGCAAATCCCTTAATTGTAGATAAGGGGAAATAGAAGGGGTGCATGGAACTGCTTTGATTTTTTCAATTGATTTTGTTTTCACTGTGAGTGTACACAGTACCTTTAACTAATCTTATATACTAGCTAAGGTATAGCCTTTTGTGATTAAGAACTTCAATTACTTTCTTAAAACGTATACACCTATTGCAACAGGATTTAGAGAATCATATCTCACTTAAATGGGTATTATACACAACGCATCATTTTCATATATATATATGTATCATCATGTTTTCAAGTCTTACGTTTGTCCGGTATTCCAGACTTTAAGACAGTAGATAAAACTCTAAAAGAATTGTTGTCAACTTTTCTTGTTAACATTTGGAAAACTATATTTATCGGATGTGTTTGGTTAAATTATTCTCAGAAACTGCAGATTATCTGCAGAAACTATGGGAGAATATAATTTGGGGACAACCAGTTTTCTTTTATAGAATAGAGGAGAGCTTATTAGCTGGGGGGTCTAACTAGGGAGTTAAGAGTAGAATATTGTCATGACTGCACTGACGATAGAAACTGTTAAAGGCAGCCAACATCCCCCTATCCAATCCTACCTCTAAAACCTGAAAACCCACACATCCTGCCTGGAGTGTCCGACCATTAACAAAGGTTTCGGAAAAAGTAACAAAATCGTGAGCTTTTTAAATATTCGAAAAACCACGAGTAGTCTTACTGTTTCAAAGCTTCCTCCTAGATCAAAGCAAAACCCAACTTACTGCGTTGTAACAGAACGGCAGAGCATGCGAAATGCAAAAAGTGTGCATTTTGCTTACTTAAGGAGAGTACCCAGGAAGAACTCAGCAACAAAAGAAGCTTGTCAATCTCCAAGAAAAAAGAAGGAGAAATAGAAGAGTTATGGGAAAGAAGCGAAGAAAGGTGCAGGCGAGAGAGAGAATCTGGGACAACCAAGTAGATACCTCATTCCGGTTTGTTAAAGCTGTTTTAGCAAGGTAATGATCATATTCTGACCTCATTAAACATACAGGGACTAATAATAACAATGATAAAGGGATTATGAAATTGTTCAGTTACAATCAAGGCCCCTACTAGAGTATCCTTTCTCAGTGATTGGTTGACAGGCAAATGTCAAAACGAGACTACCAGTTGAGGGATCCTACCCTACTACCTTATGTAGTGTAGTGATGATCACGTGATGGTCATTAACCACGTGACAGCCTTAACTGCGAGGAATGCAGGAAAGTAAGTTCAGTTGTGTAAATTTGAGGACGGACGCAAGATGTGATTTGAATCCAGTTCTGCAACTTGCTCTACGGACACAAGAAACTATACCTCATTATTTCACACTTCTCTTTTTCTATGCTTTCTGTTTTCGAAGGGATGGTAACCGATGTTCATAAATCTCAAAAGACGGCAGCGGCATTTTCAGCATTGGAATAACACAACACAGTTTCGCTTTTAGATTTCAATGCAGAATTTCTGCACCACTGTCTGTGCGAAGTACCGACACTATCCCGTGAATTCTGGATGCTCAAAATCTGCTCTTGCGAATAAATATGCGTTGAATTTATACATTACTTGTATGCACAAGATATACCAAAAAAGCGCAACTTTTCATTGAAGACTAAATCTTTAACGGATGAGTGTAATTTATTAAATAATAACCCTGAAATACGAAGCAAAATTATGTGCAATAAATGTAAAAAACCAGTTTTGTACAGCTATCACAAATCAGTGTTTGTTTTAACCAGGGACAATCATTAATAATTTCTTCATTAACTATGTAAGAAGCTCAGAAGTACAAAAGGGGAGATACAAACACTAGTTGCTACCAAAAACGTGAAGACAACGGGCAATTCAAAAATGGCAGGGCATGATAGGGAGAGGCATTATCTAAGTAAAGGAAAATGTTCTCAATCTTTGGCGGCCTCGTGGAACTTAAGCCCCCAACTAATACCCTCCGATAAGTTAAGGAGGCCATGCTAGGAAGACCTTAGTTTAACAATAAAGTTAGTGTGAAATACAAAATAGGTGCTGATTTTATTGAGCAAGCATTGTCCTTGTAAAGCAGATCTTCTATTGTAGAAACATGTATGCTGTGAATGCTGTATTTCCTCCAAGTTCATTCTGGCAATCAGTCGATGCTCCTCCGTCAGCGTAGGTATTCGCAGCATCTGGTCCAGACCAGCATTGCCCATGCTTCATTAACCCGAATACTTTATGACCATGTTTTCCCGCGGTTATTGCACATCGCGAAACAACGCTGGCTGCCAAACCTTCTGAGATTGGTTTCGTCCTTGAGTAGAAATTTATAAGCATTCTATTTATCAAAGCTTCATCTGGAGTATGCCAAAAAGGATTCTACTACTCAGCTCTTAAGGTCTGGAATAAAATCCCACTAAGTATAAGGGAGCTATCTACCTTGTGCCTTTTCAAACTAACTAAAATAAATTTGATGAGCTGAAATAGCAACGCCTTAAGCAGTCAGTATTTTTATAGGTAATATTGATGAGTAAAACTTAGATTTGTAGTAGGAAAGTTGGCTGAAGCAATTTTCTGTGTATAAAAAACTAAAATAAAAAAGAGAGCCTGAGTGTTCTTATAGATCTTAATTAACTGCATAATAATGAGACATTTTTGAAATTGCAGCTTTCGAGACGTCAAAATCGTTAAGAAAATCTTAAATGATTAGCTGCCTGAAACTTACGAACTTTCTGAAGCAATTTCACGGACAAACGTTTTTTGAGATATTTTGAAAGGACAGGCTTCTCGATCAAAAACAATCATAAATTTTCTTCTCCATTAGTTACTAGCAATTTAATTACTTACCAATCTATATCAGCTTTAAAGTTATCGATCATTTCGGGCAGTGGTTTTGGATTTTTGTTTGCAGCAAAACATCCTAAATGAAGCACTGGAGGCAGTCTCTTGAGATCTGTTTAAAAAAGAGTATAAGTAGCAGCAAAATATATTAATAGTAAACCTAAGGGACTAAACTGATCATAATCACAAGAGAATGATTACTGTTTATGATATCGTTTGAATGAATGGTGGTGTAGAAAATGGCTGCAATAAGTCAAAACAAGTGAGAAAATCCTTCGTGAGCAGAAAATGATTTGCAAAAAGAATGATCAGTATCTACGAGCGGTATATCTTCAAACTTTGCTGCACGATTTCTGCACTATACTTGCGTTAAAAAGCACCGTGCGGCAAAGTAATGGGCATTCTTAACGATTATCTGGAATGAATCAATCATGTTTTGTCGCCAGCCTTTGAATAGGTCATCAAAACCGTCTCAGGGGGGTAATTTTTCTTAACCATTGCGCTCTATCTTCCCGATTAACAAATTAGCTATGTCACGGCCACCAATTACAAATAATAAGCCACTCAAGTCAGCACTAGAATAGGGGACAATTAATTCGCAACAAGGGAGATTGTTCTACGATTTGAATTCAGGGGGAATGCATAGTTTCCATGCAAAAATCTTTATTTGCCTGAGCAAAGCTTCCAAAATAAAAAGGAGAACAGTTAAACTGGTCAGAGGAGATCCAATATCAAAGCCATAGGGAGATCAGATGCCTAAGATTTACAAAGCAAAGCCATCCAATACAAACCTTTCTCAACGCCCAAATGATACACGAAATTGATATTCGATCCACCAGTTCCCATGTAGCAGTTCTTGGAAGAACCATCGAGAAAGTACGTTTTTTCAGCTGATCTGTCACCAGCCCAACATTCGCCATAAAATTGAATGGCAAACATTTCCAATTTGGTATCAAATCGCTTTTGTACTTCCGGCTTTTGAATTTCATCTGCACATTGTTGCACAGTGCGTGACATATCCTTCCTGCAGATTGAAAAAGGAGGAAATAATCAAAATTTTCATTTGGGGAAAGTAACAGCTAAATCATACTCAAATGGGAAGAGAGTTTAACCGAATCAGTCATGCTTATCTGAATATTTTGACACGTTTTTGAAATGAAGCAGAGTTCATAGCATATTTGGAAATCTTACCAATTTATCTGGCTTCTGAAATTTTTTATGAATTTCGGAACACGATGATGTTGACGACTATCACCATAACATCCTAGACCGTAATAGTTTGTTGCAGCTCGCTCTAGAAAAAGATCAAGCGTAACATTATCTATGCAACGTCTACCTCTTAATTTGGGGCATATAGTCATGATAACATAACATAACATAACATAACATAACATAACATAACATAACATAACATAACATAACATAACATAACATAACACAACATAACATAACATAACACAACATAACACAACATAACACAACATAACATAACATAACATAACATAACATAACATAACATAACATAACATAACATAACATAACATAACATAACATAACATAACATAACATAACATATAATATGATAACATATAATATGATATAATATAATATAAGTCAATAGTCTTACTTTTTCTGCAGGGTGCATTCGAGTCGCACAATTTTGGCTCCGGTGTTTTGGATCCAGATTTGACACAGTGCGTTCCACTAACCACATTATCATTATGATCTTGACAATGTAGAATCATTGCACGCTGCCCTACAATAAACGCGGATACATGTACTGAGGCTGCCTTATGAAGTGTAGTACTTTAATGGTGATACAAATGTTTTCGATCCCAGATACAGTGCAAGTGACAATACAATGAAGTCTATAGCAGATGAAACTCAGGATCTCTGTAAAAAGTAAAAAATGTAAATAGAACTACCAGTTGCACAGTTATGAACGCACAGCCCATATGTTGCTTTCCAATGATACGTTGGACATACAGGCATTGTACATGGGACGGATCCTGCTGCTGGTCTTGCTCCTTTGCAAAAACTATCTGCCATTTCTGAGCCAGTGCCATCCATTAGGCATTTGATTGTCCCTGCTTTTGTTCCTATAATATGAAATGTATATTACTATACCACTCATCTAATGAATGCATGAATAGCAATGTATGTTGTACGCTTTCTTCACCTAGTACGCCATAAAGATACGAGTCCTTTTTACGCGCGGCAAGATCGAAACTTTTTCAATAATGCGTCGCTATAACTTTCTCGAAGAAACTCTGGGAAATGAGAGCCGCTGGACTTAAAGAATCTAAATATATAATTTGTATTTTGTTTTAAGAAGCGTTTTAAGGTCGTATCAAATTTAGGCTTCAACGCTTTACTTGTGGCGCTGTGTTGATAATGCGCAGTATATGCAATGTCTAACACTGCAAAAAAAAACGTAAAATGAGCTCAGTTCTGCTCGCGCGCAATTTGAGTGCTTTTCTTTCATTTTCTTAGTCTTTCGGTATGATTTTTTCACTCACCGCTTCCACACGTCACGCTGCATTTTGTATACACAACTTTGTAAGAGTATATTGGTGGACATTCCCCAGCATTGCAATCCATGTCACTTGGGCTAGGCGCCACTCCCTTGCACAGAGAATTATCACTTTTGTTGCCGCTGTGTTGTTCTTTGCAAGTGACTATTGGTTTCTTTACCCCTGCAACAAATAATACAATGTGACTAAGATGAAACAGCAACAGCAAATTTTTGACTCAGCAAAATACTTGTGAATAGAAAACTAGATACACAAATACACTGTGACCAATTAACAAATCTTATTTCTGAACTTTCAGTGCGGGATTGACAATAAATTCAATGCATCAAGCCATTACAAAATTAACAGGAAAAATTGAAACTTAATTGGTTCTTTTAGGTTTCTAACTTAGCTCGACGTTTTTTAGCTGTAAAATATCCTCAAATCGGATGGGAAATTGTCGCCAGTTCTTTGGAGAAGAATTGGTTGATAATGAAGCGAATAGCTGTACCTTTTGGGTTATTTTATCATATTAAAATTTTTGCAACAAGCAAAATGTTGCAAAACGAGCTTAAGTCTCAATTTGTGTTTTGACGAGTTGCAATGACAAATACAATATGGTAAAATTTAATGAAGGCAAGGCCTAACCTTTTCCACACGTTTTGCTGCATTTGCCGAATTCAACAACCCATTGATACTCTGGAGGGCATGGACCCATTTTACATTCCTTTGCAGCAGAAGTGCTTGGCTTAGCTGATGCATCACAGAGTATTTCTGAGACTTTAGTCTCATCACTCTTTCTGTAGCAGTTAACGTGATCAGCTTGTGTCCCTAAAAGCAAAAGTAGGTGCTGTTATAATTGATTTAGGAAATGTCAAAAACAACATTCATTTAAACGCACTGCGTACTATGATAACAACTTATTCAGCTGGGTGCATTAAATGTACCAGTTTCGTCATGTAAATTGATAGAAAAGTTGATAAAATCGCTACATGAAATGATCAAAATGCTGAATGCGGGTTTGTTAGAGCATGGGTGCACATTTATCTGATACAAATGTGATTCATTTTTTCTATCATTATATTTATTAGTTTTTTTTAATCTTTTTATTCTTGCCAACGAAGCAGCATTCTTAGTTAGTGTTGATCCTTTTTCACAATCCACATGAAAAATGGGGCGCAGGTTTTTAAATAAACGAGTAAAGGTCCTACCACTTCCACATGTAACACTGCAAAAGCCTTTTTCAACTTTCCATATGTACTCAGTTGGACAGTCACCAGCATGGCATGGTTTTGATGACACAGGTTTATTCCCTGGCACGCAGTTATTATCTGGAACTATGCTACTATCACTTGCTTTTTGACATGTAACGTTGTATGGTATGGTACCTGACGAAACAGGGCAAACATTTTATATAAAGAAAGAATCTGCTGAGCTACATCATTAATATAACAAAAGATCTCGTAATTTTGTCCTAAGAAAACTACTTGTAACAAATACAAAAGTAATAAATTTCTGCTCTTACGGGGAGCCATGGTAGTTTCTCGGCTCTTTTATTAGATTTTCAAGTTTTTTTAAAAGTTCCCTGCCAGGGTATAGCATTCTAGTACTTCAAAACTGCTTGATAAATTCAAAGCTGATTCTTGCAATGTGAAGATTAATGCCGTTCCCTATTGTTGAATGAAGTATTTGTTACATATTGTCTAGAATTTATTCCTAATTTTTCTGAAACTTAAGATAACACGTGTAGTGGCCTCTTTGATGCAATGGTTTAGGTTAAGACTAGCGATCTTAACGTCGCTGGTTCGACTACTCTTCCTTAAAAATTACGATGATAGCAACTTTGGGCAAGGTGTTGAAATAATATTGTGCCCATCTCTGCCCAGGTGTATGAATGGGTACCTGGTCCTTAGTTATGCGTGGTATATGCGACTGCACCTTGCATGCAATTACGCATAGCAACTGGTAGAAAGTGAAAAGTTGCATCTGGCTAACAGCAGACTATAAACCACTGCTAAAAAATTTTTTACTTTCTGCATGCCAAATTGGTAAAATCTCTAGTTATTTGTCAGCAAGCGATGTAGATAGCAATGCCAAACTGATGCAGATGAATGGGTACATGAAGTTGTACAACCTAAGATGGAGTACACCAATGCAAGACTCACCAGTGCCACAGCTGACACTGCAAACTCCTTTCACCGAGACCCATGTATAAGGATTGCAGTCATGAGGGTTGCATGGTAACGGGTCGATAGTAGCAATATCAGGTTTCTTTTCCGGTGGACAAAATTTCGCAGATTCCTCCAAGCCATTAGCAACACACTTTACCTTCGGGTACTTAAAACCTAAAAGACCAGAGAAATTCATGTAAGTATATATCTTTAGATATTAACCATAGCAGTTTTAGTGGTCAGAAATACACGCTTAATGTTTTGAAACTCCGCAATGTATTGCCTCAGACCTCTATGTCCACAGTTGCGGAGCATCATTGTTGCATCTTTTCTTCAACAAATGCTTATAGGTTCTCAAAGCGATAGTAAAATAGAGGAAATTGAAAATTTAAAAATCAATTGCGTACAAAACTGATGACAAAAACGAGCTCATTTACATCGTGCTACCAGAACACAGGCTAAAAGAGCGAACCATTTGCATTGGTGAATGACTTGTACCATATGCTCTTCTTCTTATAGCCTAGTAACGTTTATATATCCATATCGCATTTTAATGCTTACAACTAAATACCCAATAGCGTAATTTTGACCAAATGACAATAACTAGCTACTTAAAAAGCCACGTTGAAATAAAGCATACAATGATGGCAACCTTTAAATCATTCAACAAGCAAGAAAATTGCTTCACGTTGGAAAATAAAAATTTGTTAAGTCCAACTATTTAAGCACTTCTTTTATTGATATTGGCTAGAGATTAAGGAATGATTTAGAATCTATATTTTTAAGAATCTGCTGTTTCAATATAAGAGGAAACGATAATGGTATTGCTGCATATACTTTGATTATCACAAAAAAACGTGTAACAAGTAGAGAGATAAACTATTCTTCCGAAATACAACGAATTATGAAAGATGTCAATTACAGTCCCTTCAAAACACAAAATGCCACATACCTCCACCACACTTTTTAGAGCATTCACCATATTTGACGAACCACCCGGCACAAGGCATTTCATCATTGCAAGTTTGAACAGTTGGCGGTCTTACAGTATGGACACATTCCAAATCATGAGCATTGACTAGTTTGCCATCCTCGTTTATTCGTTCACATTTGACAGTTCTCGTTGCTTTTCCCTTACCACACGTTGTTGAACACTAGGATTAGTTAGATCAATAGTTTAATTTCCTTTCTGTTTAAATCGCTCTATAATTCGTCAAATATTGAATCTAGGCTAAATCACTGGAAGCGTCTGGTAATGAAATTGATATACAAAACGTTTTTCCAGTGAATAAAAGGTTGGCAATCCGTCAGTGCAAAGCAGTTTATTTCTAATAATGTCATATTTTTATTAAGCACTAACAAACTAACCCTCTTGTACGAAATACCCACTATGGGTACTGTACTGTATATTTACATTATTTAGGATTAAATTAGATTGAATAAGATTAGATAAGATTCGGTAAGATTAGGTAAGGTTAGATAACATTCGATAAGATTAGATTAGATTAGATTGGATTAGATTGTATTAGATTAGAATAGGTCTGCAATCCCCACAATGCGTTCTTGTTTGATTCTTCGATAAATTTTGTTCCATTCTGTGTTGCACTGTGGTTCTTCGATGATATATGTTAGGCCCTATTTCATGCATTCTAATATTTTACACACTATTTGGCCTTAAAAATAACTGCATGATCCTAATTTTAGACAGTTTTTTATTTCCATGATAAATTTATACATTCCTTCGATAACATTTGCAGATCTTCCGGTCTTTGGAATAGCTAGGATTAATGGATCTTTCAGCCAGCTGTTTGACATTTTGCACAGTGCCACACAGAATATTGTTAGCTTATCCACAGTGTAGTGGTAAACTTAATAGTTCTTTTGTGTAAGTGCTGCAGAGTATTGAACATTTTCTTTATTTATCAATTGCAGAGGCCCAGTCGGTTTTTAGAAAATTACCATACTGTTGCTACTTTGTTGCAGACAACAGTTTATAAAACAAGCTATGCCGACATTCTCACTATAAGAATAAACTGGTGAATGATCTAAAGGCACAGGGATGTTAATATATAACATTTTGATACTCTGAGGAATATCGGATGAAACAAGTGTTTTTATTCGGCTTATGCATCCATGTTATTGTATGATTTTAGAGCGAAAAAATAAATTAATATGAATAGTTGCTTTACACAATTCAAGATTCCTTTTAAAGTTCAATTAAGGTATACCTCGCTCCAATTTCCAGGCGTCCAAACACTCGGGCATTTAATTTTGCTGCAACTTTCTGATAACGGCAGCTTCTTCTTATCATCCTTACAAGCAGATTTGTCCTTTACATTATAGTATTTGCCATCTTTGTGAAGTTCTGCACAGTCATGACGTCTAGTTCTTGTCCCCATTCCACATGATTTGCTGCAAGGCGACCATGAGCGAACGTGCCACCTAAAAAATCATCAACATAAAAGTAGTAAGGCGCTGGTAAGGGTTAGGAAAGCAACTTAAGTCATGTTTAAAACGTGTTGAATAAAGTTGATTGCTATAATATGTTTGTATTCTATCAAAAGTGTTTCACTTCTATTTATTACTAGGTAAATTACTATTGAACTTACAAAATGTCACCTTCTATTTAAGAGCATCGCAAACATTCAAAGGGTGCCAATGACCGCTTACCAATGCCAGTTTCTATCCCAGTGACTCTCAATCACTTTCAAATACTGTAAACGACCCAAATGATTGAATTGAAAATGTCCACTTACCCACAAAGACCCTAAAAGACCTTATACAAACCAAAACCTTAAATGACCGCCAAACACTTTTTCAGTGCCCTCAGGTACTATATAGAAAATATATACTATATAGCTACTATATATCGACCTGCAATGATCCTGAATGATTTTATTTGAAGTCCAACGTCATATTGGCAAATAGGATTAATGGAAACATTGCCTATGCTTCTAAAGGAACGTAAACAATATACATACTGCGCAGGGCATGATTGCGAGTTACACTCCTGTGAGTCTGGTACCAAAGGCAATGATTTACAGAGGCTTCTACTTAACGGTGATTTATCATCTACTCTCTTGCAAGATACTTTTCTGGTCTGCGTACCTAAAACAAATATTGTTAATGTTTAGAAGGCATCGTTTTCTACAATAGAAACCCCTTTTCTATGTATTTATGGCTGCCATAAAACTATGCCTATGATGGCGACGATGAGTTGGCATGGCAAGGTGAGATGTCCTAAACATAAGTACCCATTCACCCATCGCTTGTTTTAACTCCAAGTGTTTGAAGTAAATATCAACATCAACACGTTCTGCCAGGTCAAATCAAGATTTTGGATACAAAGGGATTCTACAGCCGTCAAAATAAAATGAAAAAGTTGCTCTCTAATGATCCAAAATTCCCATTTATGTACTTTGTGGCTCAAAATTGGATATTCTATACGACGTTCTCCCGTGGTTGAATCATACATTTGCTATTGCAAGTTTTGTAAGTCGGAGTATTTCAAACTTCGGTAAATGTTGGCAGTATTATACCTCCAGCGCAAGACTTGCTGCATTTTCCCCAGTCTGACTCTATCACATATTCTGCGGCAGATGAATTTCCCTTGCCTTTGATCAGATATTTCCATTTTATTCCATTAGAAGATCTCATGTAATAGTTGACGAACTGTTAAATGAAAACAAAATCTATGATGCTACCAACTCGCAAATATATTTCATGCCTATATTTCTATAATACCCGAGGAACTCAAAACTAGAAGTCTTTTGAAATGGTATGGAAAAGCTATACCATTGAAATGAAGTTTGAAGTCTTGAAGTAAAATATTTGCTTTGAATTTAAGTTGTTGTTGTATTGTTCTTTGTTCTTGAAAGTTGTCAAATGTGCTCCGTTGACTTGGAATGGCATTACAAAAGAAGCGAAAGTAAACTTCTAAGGAAAATGTTCTTATTTGAGTAGTTTTTATTGGCAAAAATATATACATTATATCAGTTGGGCATTGGCTGATATGGAGTAAATATATTAATTATAAGGCTGCTACCCAATTGCGAATATTTTTTAACCTCAACCGTGGCTGAAACAGTGTGCCGCAACACTCGAGCTACACGTCTAATCCAATGCGCTACGTGTGTACATAAAAATGAATATCTAGCTATTTATATTTTCGTGTAATTATAAATATGCCTTCATAGACTTTTAGTGACATAAATATTTGAATATGCGGTAACGATATTTACAACAGATGGATGAAATATGTAATTTTCAACTTACGTAAATAGAAATATCTTCATTTAATGTTCCAACAATATTAATTTTATCAGGAAAAACGTAATCTTTCATGGTATAATGAAGTACTGCTCCAGCCACGCTTCTTGATAGCGACCATTGCGGTATATGATAGAATAACGAACTGCTTTTCCCAACTTTCATACCTTTTGAAATGAAACACATGCTTAATTTCTAAAGCACTTTCTACTGACTCATTCCTATTTCTTAAGGCCAGAATACAGGAACTGGGCACGGAGATTGAAGGAAAGTTTGAATTTTGGCTCTAAAGTATATCCTTGTCGGAATTTTAAGAGCCTCTTGCAATATAAAACAGAATTACCGTAACTGGTAAGAGTAAGGGAAAGATTACTAGGTTTAGGTATAGATTTAGGGTTATGTGCAGATTTAGGGTGAGTGTTGGGTTAGGATAAGGGTTATGGTTAGTGCTGATCAGACAGTTGCCAAAAAGTACTTTTTTTCGTTGAAGGAAAGGTATGAGCTCTAGTCCTTTTCCAGAAGAATATAACCATCTTAGTCCAAATAATCCAAAAGTTAATATGCGTGCAAGTTACTGTAATGGATAAATTATTATTGAACTTTAAAGATCTACGGGGCAGTTATGGAAAAAGATCTTGAGGTCTTTTGAACCTATCCCTGTTACTTGAACATAAAAATTCAAATTTTCATTGTTTCAGTTTCAAATTCAAGAGCGTACATCGATTTTTCTTGTGGAAGGTGTGTTCGACTTTCATTAAATTTTTTATTTTGGACTGAGCAGGTATAAAAATTGAAAGTAGCAATTAAGTGAGTTTATTTGTTCTCGAACGGCTTTTAATATTTCGTTTGTCCTACTTATCTTATATTTTCTTTAAGGCTTTATTTACGGGGTTTGTAGACCATTTTTTTCCCATGTTTTTGGACCAACTAAGAAAATACTAGGGGATGTTACACCCCAACAGCCCCTTCATGCTCGTTCCTGTTCAAATTACATGTTGCAATTTTTCTTCATATTTAGTGTCACGTAAATAGCAGTTACATTCCATTTTCGTGATGTAAATTTCTTCCTTACAAATCAAAACGAGTTGCTAATTTTATATACAATGAAGTAGGCCAACGGCAAAACTCACCTAGGAAACTTAACGTTGGTTTCATTTCTTCGACCACGATGTTAATAGAACCTTTCGGAATCTTTACAACAAAGTGCACACCTTAAATAAAAATTTTGAAGAAAAGAGTATATTAGATACAGCTAAAACTATTTTTCTATTCTGATGCACATCTTCACGTGTCTGATGGCGCTTCAGTCAATCATAGATAAAAAGGGAACCATTTGAACAATAACAATGAACAAATCACTGCTAAGCGTACCTTGAAATCAAGGCTATATATCGTTATGTTTTCTATTCTCTTTTGATTCAGGTCTAATTGTGCTAGCTTCATGACGTTTAATACGCCATGAAAAGCTAAGACCCAACGAAAGCAAGGAGCCAAGGAGTGCCGGAGTCTAAAGGAAACCACTCACGATAAATGTCACAAACAAAGTACAAATCTAATAATCAGGCATGCCGGGTGCCTAAGGGGCATAGAATGAACATAAATCGCTAGATTTGAAATAATATTCACCCTAATATACGTGGCCCTGCAGCGTAATGTATCTTATACTAAGATGAAGCCCGGTACGCTATGGCAAAATATGTGTGTGTTCCTATCACGTTGCTACCTATACTTCTTCCACATTTACTCGTGGTGACCCCTGATATCGCAAAGAGTAGCCGTAACTTTCTAGACTTGGTTGATATTTAGACAAACCTAGATTAGAGAAGCTATTCATATTTGTTCCAGTGACTCCAATACAAGATGAACCATCTCCTCCGCAAACACCGCAACGATCTGGGACCTCACCAGACTCAAGCTGTAGATCACAACCAATTTTCTGTATGAAAGAAAAAATTTTGTAAGATTACGCAACAAGCCTCGATTATGTAAATAATAATTTGAAATAAAATTTTTTAATATTCAACCCCCGGCCACAACTTCTCGGCTTTTCGCTTTTCCTCTACATTGTCCAGTTGAGTAGTGGTGAGTGTTATCGAGAGCAGACGGAGATATGTGTTGGACTTTTTACTCAACATCGTCCTACATCGATTTAATGTTCGGACTATTTTCTCTGTCGTTACACGCCAAATACTCCGAGCTCTTTTCATTTTGTTACAAAACAATTCTCTTTGACCTTCTGTGACCTATTCTTTTTTAAGAGTGGAAACCATGGAAAACTGGCCTATACTAAATTTCGCGGAAAATCAGCTCAACTCCACATGCACGTGCTCGAAATTGTATTGTAGAGTGGCCAAACGCTCTCGATAACCCTCGACAAACCTCGCCGATGCATGAAATTCAGGACTTTGATCAAACTTCACTCGAAAGAGCAAGCTTGACAAGGTAGCAAAACGCTCTCAACATTTCACTCTACATGAACGCGTTCGTCCGGGCCTTTATTTTGTAGTACTTGCTGGAAAATTTGAACACGTTATTCAAAATGATGTAAAATACTTTCACTCGAAACTACACACAGTGAGATAACATCAAACATGGCAGGGGAAAATGCTTAATGATTGGTCCTGAAAAGCAGCCAATCACGCGCGATAATTCTGTCTCACAGGGATGCTTGTTTGTAACTTACTTTTAATTCACAATGACACACATTTTGATCAAATCTAGCAAAAATGTTGATTTTTACTTTTAGGTGTAGGGATTATTGCTGTTAGCTTCTGCGGCAAAATCTTTGAGGAAGTGAGCAACCTCTTTTTCGTTACTGACGTCAGGGGGGAGAGGGTACAGAGGTACAGAGGAAGGGAGAGAGTACAGAGGTGGGAATATCGGAGCAAGGGACAATTGGTCTAAGAAAATTTTTGGCCGAAGAAGAGGTGAAAAAGAGGAAAGCAAACTCACAAAAAGAAAGGACACGGAAAAGATATAGTCCAAGCTAAGTAGCTTTCTGTATTGGTAGCTCGCGGCAATTATAATATTTGCTAGCTAAATTAACTGCTTTCTTAAGCAATAAAACTAAGGTTTTCACCTTGATAAAGGAAAAATTTAAAGTGAAATATTGTCAGCGGACAACCAAATCGCGTAACTGCTTTATGAATAAATTAAATACCACACCTTTGATTCTCCTTGAAGGCAAATATGGGAAGAAGATCCATCAACCATAGTACCATCTGCCACATTTCCATACCTACCATGTGAACATATAAGCAAACATGGGTATCTCCCTAGAAAAAAACCAAGTAATCCTTACATGCAGACACAAGTCTTATCCGAATAAAAACTTACCAGGCACATAATTTCAAGCTACTGGGACAGGAACCAGGGGACTAAAGACTATAGCCATAAATATAAAGAAATTCAACTATAAACCATAAAGTAAAATAGCGATTACGATGCATAAAGCGAATGATTGAAGTTATCCAAATTGACATATTTGGTGGATTAATTTTAGAATCAGCTCAAGTATATTGCTATAAACGAAATCGGGAAAGTCATTATTTCCTTAGAAAAGGTATTGTATCAGAATGTTTTCAGGGAGTGTGCTAATTAGAGCAATTGGTCGCTAAAGTCCCGACACTCCGGCGAGAAGATCGTGTTGTTTATTGTTTAAGGGGATAGCAACAAACGGTTAGTGCAATGATATGCAGATATTCTAAATGAAATATTTAAATTTTACAGTACAATTAAAAGTCAGCAAAAATGGGATCGGCAGAAGGCCGAAATCAAGATTTTACCTTTTCAGGTAGTACCCAATGGTCGTAATGCGAGTGTCCCGGTAATGGTGAGCAATTTATATGTGTTTAAAGTTGCAAATTACACGGTTTTCAGCTCGAGCAAATGGTAATCGACCCAACTATATTATCAAATGTGAAAGGAAGTCGTCATCAAATCCATGTCACAAGTTTTGATGGTGGAAAATCAATTACTGTGCAGAAAAGGGGTATTTCAAAATTTTGAACTATCTCCAGACAAAAGGATAGATTCCAAATCAAAAATCTCCGATGATAGGCTAGATACATTCCTTTATTGATCATAAGAATACGCTACCAAAATCATACTAGCTTCACGTATTCTATCTAATTAAGTGGTGTGCAACCATGTGACAGCTCGTCACCTGGATATGGACCAAGAGACAACCATTGGAATTAAAAGCAAAATATGCTTTCTGGTGCATTGCACATTCTGCTTCCGACTTCTTTGACTGATTTAATACGCGAGCACTTACCATCGAAAACTGCTTTGAGGTTAGGCCCTTCTGCAAGACATTGATCTTGTCTAAATGACCTAGTGCCAGGTGGACATGGCTGCAAAAGAGACAATCTTTTATGAATGGAATAAAGATCTTACGTTTTAACAATAAGTATCTCATAATATTTAACATTCAACTCCTTCCAATTTTCCAGTTTACCTTTTGTAAAATCCGTGCTTTTTGAAAAATTCAGATATTCAATTCGAATAACTACCCAATAGCCATATTAACTAGAATATGCACTAAGAGTGCTGTTTGAAGCTGGGTTTGTTTACTTCAAGAAATGCATCTACTAAGGCAAAAATATACATGTTCATTACAGGACAAAATCAAAATTTTACTTTGAAGAAAGCAAGTTTAAAATTTTCACCGAAAATGGAGCTTGAAATTTAAAGGAAATACAATTTTTGCGTATAATTCCAAAGCACATTGAGGCCTTAATCTCGCTTCATGGAAGGAAAATAAATGGTTGCGTATAAAGTGTATTAGTTGAAAAAGGCACCTACTTTCATTCCGCATGTTTTGAAGTATTTTTTGGCGGATCCTTCGCAGGCTTTACCACCATGCTCGGGTCTAAGAGAGATAAATAAAGTGACTTCAATTTGCGTCTACAATACGAAAAGCAAATTAGCAAAATTATAACACCAGAACCATCTATTTGGTTTTTAGTTTTGGTGGTCAATTCGCTATTCAGATCCAAATGCCTTCCAAGTCTAAATGCCTTCTAAATCTAAGTGACTTCTGTTTACCGGGTACCGTTGTTTTTTATCGGCGGCTAGAGTAATGAAATGGTGATGGCGCAGTGTGGCTGTTTGGCGCAGTGGATTAGATATGTAGTTCCGTGTGTGGCGGTATGCGGTTTCGAGACACAGTTGAAGCTAATAAAATATTTGCCATTGGGTAGCACCTTTATGGATAGAATTTTCTCCATGTCTTTTCCATCTAATACTACCTAAATATATAATCTTAAAAGACAGAAATAAAGTCAAAGAAAATATGGTAAGTAAATTTTTGATACTGCTGGTCTTTCAGGGGGTCGTGTTTTACATTGGCATTTGATTTATGAACATTTCGACTGCGCGTGGTACTTACTTGGGATTCGTGCATGTTCTAGTTCTCCATTGCATTCCCCCTCCACATTTACGGTTACAGGACGTGTATTCACCCCAAGAACTCCATCCGCCATCAACAGGCTTTGGTAGTGGTTTACCATTACTAACACATTCTCCATAGATGCACCACTGCAAGAAAAGGAGGCAACATTCAGAATGGACTACGTACAGAAGGTTTGCTCTGGTTGTATCAATTTTGTGTTGGGGACATTGGAAGTGTTTGAAGGCAATCATTCCCTATCTACATATTTTGCTAACATGTGAAATGAGCAATTTATCAAACCATGAACTATTCTACTCTTTACTTTGATATATGTGCATAATATGTAAAAAATCTGTCATTTGCCAAAAAGTCAATCAGGTGAAAAGTGAAAAAGCTCCACCATCATGACTCATTTCAATGCCAATATGCAAACAGAACTACATCACTAACAACAGATAGCCTAAATGATACCCTCCTGGAATAAATTAATTTCTAATGATTATCATTATGCTTGTTGTCCTATGACCTCACACGCATCTCATGTGATTGTTGTCCTATGACCTCACATGTCACATCATGTGATTGTTATCCTTTGACCTCACATGTCACATCATGTGATTGTTTTACTATGATCTCACAAGTCATCTAATGATAGCTAGCATGGTGTGTCATGTGAGGCATATGGTATTATAATCGATATCATGTTAAAGTATCGGGCAGTTTTTGGAGAAACGATTCTACCGTGTGAGCAAGGCCTTTTGCTGGATTCTCTCTCTCCCGAATCTACGCCTAGAACCGTTACAAATTGGCAATGAAAACGACGTGACATCTGCGACCAGCCTATCTTCAGCAACAGTCTATGTTGCAAGCCCCATAATCATTCTATAAATCCAGAAATTAAATTGATGTATTGAGATTGATTATGGTATATGTTGTGTAATATTACCTTTTCAACCCCACACTTTGTTCCATGAACAGGAGGATTAATTGTTGGGTAACACAAAGCAGTATTCGGTTTCAAACAATACAACTCCTTGCAATAACCCTACAAAGAAAGGCTTTTATGTAAGAGATTTTATCACTTCAGTAAAAATGCATTGATGATAAGACACAGTCTTATCAAAATTAAGGGGAACATTCAAATCATTAGCAACGTAATTTCAAGGTAAAACAGCAAACCACTAAAATGGTGCCATTTTTTGCAAGTGTTGCTACTGTGTCAAACGCTCAATTGATATACTGTGGCATTATCTGATGAAAGTCAATAGCGAAGCTGAGGTCTGGTTTATCACATAGCCCGGCAATCAAATAGAAGTTAAATAGTAATGGCTTGAGGCTCTGGTCAACGATGAGTTTTTTCCTATCAAATTCCTCCACAGGATTTGACAACACACATTTCAGCAAATGAAAATAAAAAATTTGTATTGTTTTTTGATCAAAAATGTTAGCGACACAAATTTTATGAAATGAATACTTTTTCAAGAAGAGTTTTGCCTTCAAATGTGCTTGCAATAGGATTGCAAGATGTGTTTAAGCAAATGCGTTTTACTTCCTTAAGCGTTTGTTTTTGAAGACTTCTTTACAACAATTCTGCTTTTAATATAATTGCGAGATGTGTCCCAGCATTTAAATATCTCGTCATTGAGAGCGCAAGCTCAATAAGGAGTTTAATTTATGAAGAGTTCCTTATGAAAAGCTTATTTGAAGAGTTTTTTTGAAAAGTTTATTTGCAACCATATTACGAGATGCGTTTCAGCGTCGGAAAATTTGTTCATAAGCGTTTGCAATGAAATATGCCTACAGGTATTGCGAGGTACGGTGCAGTAAATGTTTCTTAGTTGTTAGTCGTTTGTTTTTGAAGAGTCCTTCATGAAGATTTTTCTTGCAATAGCATTACCAAATGCTTTTCAGCAGCTGGAACTTTGTACAGAATGAGATTTTTATTAGACCTGCTTGCTACAAGATTGCAAGATATGCTTCAGCAAAATTGAAGAAAATAGTACAAAACGATATTGAAAATATGATAAAGAGCTTGGCATCTTGTCCAAATCTAGATCTACCTTAAACCGTACATACCTGCTCAATCAAGTTAAATTGATATATTACGAAACCAGATTCAAAGCAAGAATGAAAAAACCATGCTGCTATTCCGGTAGTGATAACATGGCTCACACGTTTTGTTTTTGGCGTGTAATAACGATGCTGCTATCTTCGTAGGGGATGTTTGTCGCATATAAATTAGCCAATCAACGAGCGATTAGAACAATCCTTATGACAAGTTTTAAACTAATAAAAGATATCAAGTGATTCACAAATCGTTGGAGAAGAGAAGCTCAAATGATCTCAAAGTCAGTGGTTTGCTAACGTCAAAAGTCGACTGGGCTCTTTTCCTTAAGAATCCAAGCCGGTTTAACATTTCATGCTTCTCAAGGGTTTCCAATGCATTGTGTCTTCGAGGCTGTTTTTACATAATCCCTTCCAACAGGCAAAAGGCACCACAAATGCAGCTTTTGTTATACATCATTCTGGGCATTTAGTTGCATTAACTAGCATTTTCCAGCCGGCTTGAAATTTTAGTTCTGTTTCAAAGGATTGAAATTTCATCAGGCTTTTTCTCATGTAGAAACTGTAAAAGCTTTTTCCAGACTACTAAGTAAACTGTGGGTTCAAGAAAGAGCGGGTATCTAATGTGAAGAGTCAATCTGCATATTATTCAAGCAAAAGTATTTCTTCTTCAAACTTACCACGTATCCTCGGCACTGGGTGTAGCCTTTTCCAAAAGCCATTTCACATTGCTTATCTGCATCGTAGATCGTCCCATAGAGGTTATACGATGAATTGCCTACAGTTTTTGCTGGTTTGTCGTCAAGGCATTTTGATCTGTATGACCTAAGAACGTGCAAAGAGTTTTATTTTTAGCAATCAGTCACCTTTACTGTCTTACGTTCCATCCGACTTTTCTCAAATATTCATTTCAAATGCATCGTCTTTGAGACTATTTAGAACTACTTCTAATAAGCAACTACTTGGAGGACAACTATGGTTTTTGTTCATTCAAGCCCAGAGTCACTGAGAGCTGTTCATAAATCAACTGTAACCAGCTAAGTAGCCCCGGTTCTTACTTTCATTACAGACATCACCATTTAGAATATGTATGTGCCTTACCTACTAACCATTTCAAGAGATCACGATTACCATAGATGCAAGAGTTTAGCAAAATTTGAAGGAAAATGGAAGGGTCTAACAGCTTGTAACGTGGAACAAATCTTATAATTTACGTCATGAGGCTATAATCTACGTAAAAGGGAAATAAAGGAACTATCAAGTATTGAGCTATAATATTTCAAAAATAGACATTATAGAATCTAAGAGCACGGTTTAATGAATTAAAAGGAATGATTCAGAATATTACTAGATAAGCCATTCCTTGCTTCTAAAGCATTTTTCTTCTTTTTTGCACGTTGAATTTTGATTAATTGAGATGAAGATCGTCATTTCTATTTCGTATTAAAAGAAGCTTTTAAAACTATCTATATTATCAGTTTTGAAATCAGCAATAGCTGTTTAAGGTCCAGAATAACTTTATCAAAATATGTTTTTCTGATCGCTGTGTTATCATTTCGGTCAAATATAAAGTGAACCGCAAATCAACTAGCTGATGATGGATTTTGGAATTGATCCGAAACGTTCTCACATAATTATTGTCTTGTCTCAAGATTAAAAATTAAAATTTGATACCGATTGTGCCTTAAATTCAACTCTGTCTTATGTTATTTTTTCTCCGGCATTGTCTCGTTTGGATTGGTCTTTTATTTATGGCTGCGTTATAAAATCAAGAACTTCATGAAAAAGGACGATAAATAATGATCTTTTTTGTCCTTGTCATTGCTTTAAGATTTATTGTAAGATTTCGCTTTCCAACTAATGTCTCGATCTCAAACAGCTCATTGTAATCTAAGCATTCTTCATAATTCCTTCGGTTCAATTCTGTTAAGTATGGTTATATTTTAACTGGTGAGGTACTATTAAAGTCCTGCCTTTAATACGGAAACAACTTTTATCAAGATTTGGACTAGAACAATGCATGTACACAACTGACAGAATACATAGTTGAAGAGAATTGAAAACGTACAGAAGATTCTGCTCCAGTGCTCTAGAACTGCATTTCGAAAAGAGATATCCTTCTCCTCCAATTGTGTTGCCCGGTGCCATGATATTTATCCCACTGGGACAATCTTTGGCGCTTCCAGATCCATCATGACCAAGACCAAGGCTGCAATTCAATACACTCCAATTGTTAAAGAGGAGGAACATAGTTATTCAATAGCAAATGAAAGGATAATGTCTAAAGTTTATAAGCGATGGTGCAAAGGCAATACTTAAGATATTGTTCATGTGATCAACGATCAAACAGAGTTGAAAAAGATGACCCTGCCTATGTAACCTCAGTAGGCAGTAAACTTGATGCAATAATATTTTCCTAAGGTGATGCTTTTCTTAACATACCAATCTAGTGGAGGTTTTCTCTCTAGTGCCCCTGGTGTCACTACCCTTTTCTCTGTTTTAAATGTAGACCAATTGTGACAGTAAATCAAGAAACGGTGATTACCTCCAGTTTTGATCCCTTATCAGAGGCTCTGATGCCAACACTAAAAGCGCTTCTTCGTAATTGATTAGACCCTTTTCTCACAATTTAGGAGCTTGTTTGGCATAGTTCAATTTTACGGCATTCATGCTGCAAGTGTATTGCACTCATACGACATTAACTAGACCCGTATCACTTCTACATCTACAAACGACCAAATCTGGTTCTGTTTACCTATTGGTGGAGCCACTTCTGAAGAAATACCCAGCATGCAAATATTTTATTCTACCTCTATGACAACGTTATGGGTAAATGCTTATATCCTTATAGTTGATAAATTTAGTTTTAAATTGTCTGTTTGTAGAGGAATTTTAAAATGAGAATCTGAAACTGAACTGTTTTCAGTTTTAACATATTCAAAACCAATCGTACATTTTAGCTTACACAGTTTGTTTTCAAGGAACATGTTACTTAGCGTAGACTTATGCCAATTCATCAGTTGATAGAGTCACCTAAGCGATATCTGCAGTGTTTGTGAATGGTTTTTTCGCCATATAACACATAATCATAGTTATAATTCGAGAATGGTGTTTGGAGTAGCCAGGATCATTCCCTTGAGGGGGGGGGGGGGAGGATCGTTTCTTTAGGCCAAGATCCAATTTAGGAAGAATCCTGTGCGGTATCAGTGGAAAAATCTTTAGGACTTCTCAATTTTGTAGATATCTAACTTTTGGGAGGCTGGACTTGAGTCAATTTACATACATAAAATGCAATACAAGTTTAATTGCGTGTGAACTTTGTTTGATTAAGATAATAATAAGCGACAATTGAACAATGAAAAAATTACCAATGCCCAAGTTCGTGAGCTGCTGTCTTGAATGAAGAAAGCCCTTTATCAGTAACAATTGCTTGACTTAAGGATTTGACGCACATACCGACCCCTGCTAAACCTGGAAAAAATGAAAAATGTAAATGGGCTGGTAAGGATATTGTATTAGGAAGCAGCGTTTTAATAGCGTAGTATAATACTTCTCCAAGGTATAAAGGTATGAATGAATGAATGAATTAATGAATTGATAAATGAATGAATGAATGAGTGAATGGATGAATGAATGAATGAATGAATGAATGAATGAATGAATGAATGAATGAATGAATGGACGAATGAATGAAGGAATTAATGGATAAATGAATGAATGAGTGAATGAATGAGTGAATGAATGAGTGAATGAATGAATGAATGAAGGACAACTAGTCAAGAATATCCTGCGAATAATTCACGTCTTATCAATAACAATATCAACATTAATATAAAAGTCAATTACTTTTATCATACCAAATTCTTTTCTAATATATTGACATATTCTATATACAAATTAATATTTTACCTGATATTTTGACAGACAGGAGTATAATGAAAGCAAGATAATCAATATCAAATAAAGCAAAAAGTTATTACCTGAAAGACAGCCTTGTGTGCAAGGATATCTAGAAATAAAGAATAATGAAAGAAATAAGGAAATTAAGAAGGAATAAAGAGAAAAACTTCTTGATAAAAGTCATTATTAGGAGTGGACACTGTTGATCAAAATATGTATAGGAAAAAATACATTGGTTATAAGAGTATAAACTAAGCCATGCAATAAATAGACTTTTTTATAAATTTACTAACACTATACACATGAATAACTGCCTCATATGAAGACATCTAGACTCTAAGTCACTATCAACATAACCTTTGCAAATAGACAATATCTCCATCCCCTCATCGCTAATATAACTCCCTCAAAGAATGGAGCTTGCCTGGTAATTTCATCACTTTGACTGTTTGACTCCCTATACCAGTATGGACACAAAATAACTTCAAATAGAGAGATTCGGGTAGAAAAGAGCGCTGAAGGGACATTCTTACTGTAGATTGCATGCACAGGGAAGCACTGGCAGCCTTACGTCAAGGACTTGCATCTGTGGGCTCTATAGTTCTACTGGCTGTTTGCCTTATGAAATATGGTGCACCCACAACCATTTTATTTCAGCATAAAATCAATGCTATGTAACGATGTGCGCGTCAATGGCCAAAGTTGTGCCAATGTCCGCCTTATACACCTTCGAATTCATACTGAATTTGACAAATGCTTCACTTTACCTTGTATAAAGGATGGCATTATCAACATGCAGTGGGTTGCTGTCATCATCAGGATTGTTTTCAGATACCCAAGTGGTGAATTTGCCTAAAAGCTCATATGGTGATTTGGCTCCTTTAAACTGCCAAGAGACATACAGTGAATAAATTAAAATGGCAATTTGTTTGAAAATTTGAGAAAGAGCGTATACCTGCAACAAGTCTATTTCCTTTATTTGCAAACAAGCGGTGCTCTGTTCTAAGCTTTCAGTGGTAGACGGAGGAGAACCGGAAAAGAAGAGGAAGAAAGATTTTACTGTTCTCTTCTTCGCAGTTTTTGTCTCTCCCCTCTAAGGAAAACTCAGCACTGAGCACGTTACCGATAAGAAAATAGACTTGAAGCATAAGAAGACTATAAGGCATGCGATTATCAGTTCAAAATTAGCGTTATTCACATTCAAGTACTCTGTTATTATAAGGAAATGTAATGCAGAGCCCCTTGCACGATTTAATAGGCTTTTTTATTTTTTTCATTCAATATCATTTATACACATACTAATCCTTCAGCAAATCAAAATCTAAGTTTTATTTCTAAAACAAAACTAATCAAGACTCTTACTACATTGATAACAAGCCAAAAAATTGAAGGGTTATTTGTATATGTATGTAAGCATCTGGTAACGAGGAAATTATTTCATATCAATAGTATATGAAGTAGGTTGATCCTCTCTACCCAAAGTCACCTAAGTATTCCATTTGGGTAAATATATGTGATTAATATATATTTGGCCGTAGCATTTAAAGGTTTTTGCTATTATCAAAGTTTGCCCTGATTAGCTTGAAAATAACGTAAATCTTTCGAAACCCATGAATTTCTAGTTATAGATAAAAAGGTAACGCACTAAGGTCAAATATTGATTATCTAAAAATACGTTTTAGATAATATATTGAATAATGCTAGTAAATGTAAAAAGTAGTAAATGTATTAATCTATTGCCATTCATATTCATTGAATGATTCAAATTTCTATATACAAGAGGTTGCTCATCATATATCCTTGCTCACACGAATTGAAATGATTCTTCTTCCTTTAACCAAAATCTTTGCGGTTGAAAATTGCTTGACATATGAAAAAGTTGCTACACATATATAATTAATTTATAGGGAACGGTAGTGTTACAAGCAGTTATATGTTGAAAACTTATGGAGACAGTTTTTACCTCATCTGTTTCGAGGATAACTATTCTTGTAATAGCGATGTCGATTGGGTATGCGAGACGAGTGCGGAAGGCAGTTGCAATCTGTTGAAAATAACTCAAAATGTGAATGAAGATAACAGTAAACGGTTAGCAACCATCCACCAACTGGTTTTCATTCTAGTGAAGCTCTTGGGCTTTTGGCAGCCACAAACATACTTTTTTTTAATTCATTTCAAAACACAATTACACTAAAAAAAAATCAATTTACTACGTGCCATCCATAGTGGGAAAGGACTTATAGTCAGTGAGTTCCCACTATGACACTTACAATTAAATATAAAGTAATCTAATGATTAGCGGAATCCATACATACTTTAAGATGCTCTTAACCTTGGCGGAATTTATATAGTACCCCTATGCAGACAAACGCATTGACAGCAACAGTCCTCTAGTCGATTGAAATGGCTAGGGACACCTTATTATCGTGACCTAGCGCAATTCCCATCAATCTTCAAAGCGTTTTTGCCTTGTCCCAAATCAACATTGAATCCGATTAGGGAACTGAAGGAAACTTAAAAGGACCTCAAAATAATGCACAAAAAATAATAATGATTGCTTACCAAATTTCCCTGGGCTACCAGGAATGGTTGGAGAAAGTCTTTAGTGTAGCGCTCAACCATGTATTTATCAGCTGCAATCATCAGTTCCACGGTCTTTTTAGGCCTCTCATTCGATACTGATCGCTTCTGGCGACGTGGCGTATCAGGAATTCCATGTAACTTATCTTAACGATAACAAAAATTAACTACAAAATGATATATTGACTAGAGATTTGCATTAATGTGATTGTCAGCAACTGGGAAACTCGTTGCACCATGCAATTTGCCGTATTAACTCACCCTCCACTCTTTATTACAAGGCTAGATTTTTCAATAAAGACATTAAGCGCATTATCTTGTTTTTTTATTCGTGTAGTGAGATATGGGCATTGGCAGCAACTTCTGCAGTCAGTCATAAATTACAGATCAGCAAATTTAGTCCTAATATAATTTGAATTCATGTCTAATGTGGCTATTCATTGATTCATGAATTTATTAGTTACTTACTCCATTTACTCATCAGTCAGTTGGCTTTTTGGTTCATTGATTTAAATATTTATTCATTGGTCCTTTGTTCTTTTCTTCATTTGTTCATTCGTTTATTCAGTAAGCCTTGATTTCAACCATCCATTTACTTATTCGTAGATTTGTGCATTACTTAATTCCCTCATCATATTTATTCGTTTACGTATTTACTCAATCTTTCACACATCTGCAAGAACATGCGAGCACCTATTCCGACAAACAGTTTGATGTCTTCAAATAACTTTGTTAAAAAAATACAAGTTCCAGTGTATTGATTATGATGTCAGCGTTGAAAACAGAAGGAGAAAGAGTAGGACTTGGTCAACTGTACATCATCAATCAAGCTAAAGTAAACGTTCGTGACGTGCAAACATACAAAAAACATGAATTTACCGGAAACACCACATGAGTCATCTTTAGCGGGATGTGATTCTGGCAATGCTGATCTTTTGAAAATGATATGGGCACCATGCGACTCTTCATGCTCTCTGACGCTGAGTACATGCTCAGGAACATGTGCAATAATATACAATTCACCCTTAGTGTGAATCATTCCATTCTGCAGAGAAAGTGCCCAAGAAAAATCATTAATCACTTCTTCAAAAAACTGCATTTAACAAGTAAAGACATTGATTTACAGAATAACTCTGCATAAAAAGTACTGGTTTTGAATACAACAAGACTATCATTATGGTAGAAGACAGAAATAGGCAAGTTATTAGGTTCTAGTCTACGTATTTAGTATGTTTCTAGTACAAGCAATGGAGACAAAACACAGTGACTTTATTCAGGAACTCGCCATCCTGCCTATGAGATGCACATGAGATGAATTGTTATCTTGACGAACATTCATTTAAATATTCCTGAGATTTCTCAATAGAAAAGGCAAGATTTACGTGCATAGGGGCATACGTCGAGATTTGGATCATTTTCCCTGCTATTTGAGATCCATGTTTCAGAGAGGAAACTCTCATGTTATGAAAATACTCTTTTATTGCAACATGTCAAGTAATAAGGACCTACCATTCCTGCATTATGGTCTAATGACACCAAAGATTCTGCATTCTTGACAATGTGTCCCGTTACATGCCGTTGTTCCTTCCCAAGGAACCTTGTAACTCCACCTTTAGAATGATGCTCTATGACTTGATTGTTAGCAGCTGCATCTGTGTTGATTGACAGATTAAGGTGGAAGTCCTGTCCAAAAGCTCTAAAGTGCACAAAGTATTGTTGCTTCGTTCTGATGGTCTTGTTGATTCTCTGGCGTGCGCTTTGGTCCACAGTGTATGGAAAGACAACTTCAAAATCTGGAACTAGAATACATATGTGGTGCTCAGAAAGCAAATAGGTCCTTAAAGCATCAATGGGTCTTTTGAATGAAAGCTGCTTGCATTATGTTTAGAAAAAGATGATCATAAATGAGTCATAAAATTAGGAGTAAATACCTTCTGATGAGTTGTCACTGCCAAATATTCCGCTGCATAGGGGGTTATCAAGCTTCCTGTACAGCGCCTGAAAGTAGACATTGTCACTAAGTAATCTAGATGTGTTTAAGATTTGAAAGAAAGCTCGTCAAATCAGAAATTATTGGAAATGTCTAAGCATATCATGCTAAGAAAACAGATTTCCTACCAGGAAATGCTCAAAAATGAATTCTTGCTTGAAAATACCGAAAAGGAAGACAGAGGAAAATAGTTCAACAACCTACGAAACAAACTCATTGCATGGCATCTATCTATTTATTGATATATTTCTTAGTATATCGTACATATAGCATGTGTTTAATCGGAACTGGTTGTTGATAGGTGTCATATTATCGTCTCTCTGTGAATTGTTGCACTCGTAACATAAGATAGTAACGGTGGGCCTGGAATTTATTGCAGTTATTTTCACTAACTTCTTTATTGACAGTAAGTTCAAATCATGTTGCAGTATGCTATACAGTTAGGAGAAAATGGGCGGCAGAAGTTGGTAAAGTAAACATTTTCGTAGCATATTAAGCAAGAACATAAATTTCTTGGGAACAATGTTCGATATTACCACGATGTAAGTTCTCAATTTTGTATTACAATACAGAACCAATCTTTAGGTATAGCCATACAATTTAAAACCATGAAAAACGAACATAAAAAAGAAAAGGGCCGATCTGTGAAGCAAGCAATACAGCTCTGATCACCAAATCTGTCCCGTTTGACTCAATGTGAATTTCTAGCCCCCCCCTTATGTTTACGTTTTTATATATAGGCCTTTGCCAGATTTCAAAATGTTCGCTTATGCGGTAATCTTGTGTCCGATCATGTTGACCAACGTTTTCTAGTCAGCTTTTGTTATCCGCATTCATTTCTTCCACAAAGGTAACCATTCAAAGTCATAATTTGCAGTCACTGTCTATAGTGAGCATTTATAGTAATCGCTTATAACAGCCAATTATAGTCACCTTTATAGTCATTATGTATGTCAGCGTTTAAAGTAATTTATAATCAACGATATTTATAAACAAACTTTATATTCACTGTTTGTAGTGATATTTATAGTCCTACATTGTATTCACTATTCATAGTTATAGCTTATAGTCATCGTTAATATTATGGACTGTCAATAAAGACCAAAGCTAAAATATATCTGATTTTATCACTGCTGTCATATCGTCAAAGCTAGATTATCTTAGAACTCGGATAAGATGAGCCAGAGACTGAAATAGGTGACTAAAGGAGATGATTAGATGATTTATTGCAAATCTGGTCATTAGGTCAAGTTGTTGAACACTAATGCTGTGACAAGTTATTCCAATCGATAATGCCGATAATACGTTATTCCAATAATATCTATTTTGTCCATCTAGTTCAAGGGCTGAATATGATTTTTGCCATACTTAACCAGATCTCAATATACTTTACATTTCATCTTATTATAAAGATGTAAATCTCTGTTTCTCCGATATATTCTAGAATTTCAAACTGGTCAAATATTCGATGGTATGTGCCAGTGGCTGTTCAGTGAAACAGTCAAACGTAGTGAAGAAGTCAACGTCCCTAAAAAGTGCCTGTTTGAAAATCAAGTTCCTTGTTTACTGGGATTCAACAAAGCTTGAAATGATGGATAGTATACCTGTTTGAACTCCTTTTTATTCACAGCCATGGAAATAGTCTCTACAAAATTAAAAAAAGCAATGAAGAGAATGCTTTTTTACATCGATACAATGACACATTCAATTCCAAAACTGCTACATCGGTAAAATAACACGGTCATAATAAAATCTAGGTTTAACGATGGTTTTGGTATTTCAACACGGCATCAATTCTGGCACAAAGCAACGAGTCGCTCCCGAGGCGATCTCAGCTATGCTGCGTCATTGAGTGAATCTTCTCGCAAAGGGCTGCTGCTATTGGTCAATCAGCGATTTATCCTAGGCGTAGCCTTAACATTTAAAGCAGCACATGCGTATGCCCTAAAATACCTCTCAATAAAGTCAACCAAGATTTAAAAGTCGAGATCTTTGCATATCTTGGTTTATGGGGGAATTTGCAAGAATAAACGAGTTTCAAAACATCCTAAAACCTAGTTCATGGGAGAAACTCGAAGTCCATCACGAACTCTTTGAGGAAAACATTCAATTGCATTTGCGTTAAGGTTTTATTCTGAATAGGAATTTACTCTATTCTAAGTTATCCTCTATTATTTAATTCCCATACTTTTATTTAATTGACTACGCTAAAATAAAGAAAAATAAGAACAAAAATTGACAAATTGAAGCGTATTGATAAAGCAAACAAACCTTCATCATCTTTGCCTTTGGCAGAAACCAAAACAGTGCACAGCAACACTACTGACAAGAGATAAGTCCAGGGACGAGCCATGGTCATCTCCTACGAAGAAACAGAAAGTGTTATTCTATTTTTCAATGTAGTCACTTGCTTTTATAGGTACTGGCCATCTGTTTGGATCTAAATTCCACCACTCAATTTGCATCGGATAACAATGGCTATTTTGTCAGCCATTAATGAAACTTTTATAGATCTTCAAAGTTCAAAACGAAAGTATCTATAGACAAAAGAAGTTCATTTTAGCACTTTCGAATCATATTCACGTGATAGATGCGTGGGCGCCGATTGGTCAAAACAAATACCCAATCAGCTCTCACCTCAATGAATCATTATTGACTTGTTTCTGCTCAAAATTTTCCACTAACCATTTGTCAATTATACAAATATTTAAGATTCTAAAAAGCGTGGGACGATCCGGTATGCTGATATGCTAGACTAGCTTTGGCTTCTCCAGTGTTTTCTAATTTAAGTATCATTTCCTCGGGGTATAAGTTCCCCGTTAACCTCTATTGAAGGTCCAGTCTCGTATCAATGTCTCCATTCACCCATTCATCCACGAAGGGACCATTTTGTCCAAAACCTTTGAGCAAATTCGTAAAGATTCTTTGCTCCGCCATTTTCAATTCTTCTACCTCCCTGGTCAGGATGATCAGACGCCTTTGATATTACTTTAGAGCGGCATAATCATCGGAGGTGAAAGGGTTAAAAAGGTCCACACACGTTGTACTTCAGATGTAAACAATCAATTTCATTAAGAAACCACCTACATTGACGGAGCAAGCTATACGTAAAAAAGATTTACGGATATCCAATCCTCTAAGCGGGTACCTATTTTAATTTTGTAAACATTTTCAACCTCAAGAATGCCATGCATGCCAACTTGCGTATTTCAACATCTTTGTGTCTTTTAATAGCAAAGAAATTTCAAATACTACATGAGGAATAAAATTATCTTGCTAAGAGTTGAGGGTCAGGTTAAATTTGGTTTAACACTGGGTGTATGTTGGTTATGTGTATGATGGTTGCAAGCGGTTCCTGGTCGATTGCGTGTTTGTTGGTTGCAAATCGTGCACTTGTCGCGTGTTGGTTGTGTACTTGTTGCGTGTTGGTTGTGTGTTGCTTGGACGCTATTCATGTACTTGTAGGATGCTCATTGGATGCTAGTTGCATGTTAGATTTTGGTTGTGTGTTGTAGGATGCTCATTGGGTGCTAGTTGCATGTTAGATTTTGGTTGTGTGTTGTAGGATGCTCATTGGATGCTAGTTGCATGTTAGATTTTGGTTGTGTGTTGTAGGATGCTCATTGGGTGCTAGTTGCATGTTAGATTTTGGTTGTGTGTTGTAGGATGCTCATTGGATGCTAGTTGCATGTTAGATTTTGGTTGTGTGTTGTAGGATGCTCATTGGGTGTTAGTTGCATGTTAGATTTTGGTTGTGTGTTGTAGGATGCTCGTTGGGTGCTAGTTGCATGTTAGATTTTGGATGTGTGTTTGCAGCATGCATTTTGATGGAGTTTTGGTTGCACGTTAGTTGTAAGAACGGTTGGATCCTTGTATACTAGTTGCATGCTGGTTGTGCCAAGGTGGCATGGTGATTGAATGTTTGTTGTATGTTGATCGTGCATTAATTTAGGGGGTAGAGACCTTACCAAAATGCGACTAATTCTTTAAAATACTTCAATTCTTAATTATGTATTTCCAAGTGATGGCTTATTTGCTTTTATAAACAATTTTAATTGTAGTTGACCTTGGGGTTGATTGGCAATTTACTCTTGAGTCTCGCCTAGCTGTTTATCTATCCTTTCTGGTGAAAACATGTTTTTTTTTGTCAATAAAAGGCATCCTTCCTCTTATCTTACGCTTGACTTATGCTTGAGTTGAAACTGCAGTTTATCAGAAGAGATTAGGCCAAAACAGGCAAGATAGTAATTTTGAAAAGTTCTGAAATTAACCATCTATTTTAATTCGCTATATTTTATTGTGAATTGTGATCTTCTGCTGGTTGGTTCGATTGTAGCACATTTCTGGTTGTTGAGGTTGTAGGTTGTTTATGGTATTGATTGGCTACGAAAGCAAGGTATACATTTAGAGCCAGGGAAAAATCTCTGCATTTAAAGCAAAACAGAGCACATTATATTACAAGAAAGTGATTTAAAGCAGACTAGCGCTCGGCTTTTAAGAAAATCAAGAGCATTACGTACTGAGTTTTTCCAACTTAATAAAGAACTACGTCTTGCTCCATTAAATACTACTATTTGAAAAACGATAGTATCATAATTAAACAAGGCATTCAAGCTCAATTTTCCGAAGATGTGATTTTCCAAAGAACTGCTTTGTTTAAAGTGTAAACATGCTTAGTAGTTGCTAAAAAAGTTCTATGTGTAGCATCTTAAGACTACTGTTTGACAAGGAAAAAATAATCATACTGGCAGATTATTTACTAAGAACAATAGCTTAGGAACCGATAGCATATTGAAAGCAGATCAAACGAGTATTGGAAAATCAATTGCATGTCTGCGTTTATCATAGAAATAGAATTTAATATGTGATAATGTGATCGAACTAAAGATGGGAAGATTGCACTGAAATAATGTGGTAAGCGTACAAAGATACAGTTTGTCGAAGATGCCGAAACGTGATCAATGAATTTAGCATTGATAAAGTCAACATTTTCAAATGAACCCATAAACATTTATCTTGTTGTCTGGTCTTGGGGTGAAGCGACCCCTCAAGGGCCACCAAATTGCCATTTCGTCGGAAATTTGTCCTTATTTTAGCAATAGGCTCTCGTTCTGTAAACAATGGGTGTAGTCTTTAACAGTTAATTGACGGAAATTATGTCGGAAATTTTGTCTTCTTGCCGATCTGTTCGGAGATGCCTGAATACGGCCCTGCATTTAAGCTTTCTTGTGTCAACTTCAAGGAATACATAAGCAAAGTTATGTTTAGAAGTTCGTAACATCCCTGATAATGTTGGCCAGAGTTATCAATGGAGAATCGCCTATTCTTATCATCAAATTCGAGTCTTAGCTACTTGTTTTCGTGTTGCACCCTGATTCTTTCGTAATGATTCAGTGCCCACGATAGCCAATTCATTACATTCTTAATGCATATGGATATCTACAGAGATTTAACTTCTAAGAGGTGAGCATATCCTTTAAGCCTTGTGTCCATTGTTCCCCCTCAACAGAAAGTACCAACGCCCACAATAACTAATATATAACGACTCTTAAGTGTCATAGTTAATGAGCGTCGACGAGTTTTATGGTGGATTTTCATCCAACTATTCGTGCCATGCAATCTTTAAGGCTCTCACATGCTTAGAACATCAAAAGTCTGGCCAATTGGAAAATGTTCGTATGCACCGTGAGAAATTTAATGGAATCTGTTTATAACTGTATTTATAGAGATAAGCGTGTGTATAGAGGAGTCTTGTGGGTAGTACCGCAAATGGACGAGCCACATATTATCAGATTGCCAACAAAGTGAAATGGTAAATACCATGTGTTTTACAAGGGCTATCGTTAGATATTGCATATGATGGCAGATAGGATGGGCATGGCTAATTCTAGTGGGATGTCATAAGATTATTGTGGCCGCAGCCTTAGCCTACAAAAAGTCAATGATTTTCATGCTCAACCATCTTTTGTAGTTCAAAAACAAATGAGCAAAGAATAAATTTCACGGAAAGAAAAACAGAGATAAGTGGTACTTTATATAAAAAGGGCATGTTTCATTGTATGTGCCTGACATGAAGAAACTGAAAAAGGATAGGACATTTTAAATAAGATGTCAGTGTAAATATTATCGTTATTCAACACTCTTTTTAAGGGTGTCTTAGTGGGATAGGCTCAGTTTGAAGGAAGGGCATTGACGATCAAATACTCGCCTAAAAAAAGTTTTATAAGACGAGTACCTCTTTATTACGTATCAAAATAAAGAAAAAGGTGATTTTGGAGACAGGCGCATCATTCAGTTCATTGTGTTAGGATAGTAATGTCACTCTTCCCTTGCAAGAATCGCCGCCTATTGCTTAAAGTCTATAAAAACTTTACATGTACACCTGAATAAATTATTGACCAGGGGAAGGCGGGCTCTTTTCAATTGAGAGTTGCTATTTTGGCGTGATCATCCGTTTTCGTGACAGTACTCCCTAGAGGTCGATAAAAAGTCTTAATTTAAAAAGAAAATTGATCCTGCACGAAAACCTTTGAACGTTCTACAATTAACCTCATCATCCTATTCAAGAATATGCGTTCATAATGTCAGTTGCTCGTTCAAAAAAGTTGCAAATCTGATAATGAAGACAGGAGACCTATATGGAAAAGAAGCGACGTTTGTGGGTTAGGGGTTAGGGCTAGTTTTAAGGGTTAGGGTTAGAGTTAGAGGTGACAAGGACATTCTGAGCCTGTAATGCGGTATTTTTGGTAAACTCTTGGCTAAAAATTGCAATCCAATATTTTGGGATTGGGAGCCTTGACCCGAAATATCCTCTCGTAATGGTACTAACCGATGTTAAAATACGTTATTCGCTTAATCAAGATGCCACCTTCTTCTTAAATAGGCATATTCCGGGCACCTTCCATCAATATCGTCAAATAATGATTGCATAATTGTTGTGCTGATATCAAGCAGCTTTAGTAGCCGAAGTTAAGTACCAAATTTGGGTTTTAATGCAATGTGTAATAAAGAAATTCGAAAAACACAGCGGACGTCTACGCTGGTTAACCGTTTATCTAGGAAAAATAAAGTCTCTTATTCAGTTTCCTTATCTAGGAAAATAATTGGTTTTTTATGGTTTCTGGCTTTCTAGGATTGGTTTTGATTGGCTACCTAAAAATGTTAATTAATCCTGTTTATCAAAGAATATGCAAGTTTCGGTTTGCTTATAATCACTGTGAAAATAATCCTTTGCAAAAAGCCTTTGTTCAGAAAGTGGCATTGGCGATGGCAACAACTTTGCAGTTCCATTGTCTCCTATAAATCAATTTAATATTCGGGCAGAGGTATCATTGATGCTGATGTAAGCCATGGCATTACAGAGGTCAACACAACGATAAAATATACCACAATTCTAGATAAGTTTATTTTCTTCCCTTTTGAAAACAACGTCAAAGGCCTTAACTAAACGAATGTGGTTGCATTGAAGCTCGTTTAGGTTAGTAACAAAAATGAAAACATTTGATTCTCTGTAAGATCATGTTATGCAGTCTGCGGTTGATGACTCAAAACGAAGAACATAATCAGCTTAAGAACCTTATCGGTAAGCAAATGAAGCAAAAGATTGAGAATTTACAAATAATGGCATAGATCTTAAAACGGAGGAGAAAACACATCTATTTAGGATCTTAAAACGGAGGAGATTTTGGATCTATTTACAGACACTCAGAATAACTAAACGACCTTTTTTGATCAGTTTGACTCTTAAAAAGGCCTACTGCATTTTTGATTGGATATAGGGATTATTCTAAAATCTGAGCCTGTTAATGCTTCAACTCGCTACAGTCTTTTATGAAGCCAAGCTTCTAAGCCGATAAGTCCCTTACATTGTTTGGTAGTTTTGAAAATCAAAACAAAGACGAGGCATTTTGCGGTCTTTCCTTCAATGTCTTTGGTGTGAGTTGAGGGTTGTAAGAATCAAGGAACCAGGAGAATGCTTTAAAATTTTAAGAGAATAAGAGGGGTCTTACCCAAGGACTAGGGGCATCATTTCGCGCTCCGTATTGGGAGGACGATTGCACTTTTGCCCGGCTAAAATCGCTCTTCGCCCTTTCATGACAATGGAAACTACCCATGTTGCAGATATAGCCAGTCTTGCTGAGCCCATTGTTCCCTGTAAGAAGGCAATATTTTTCTGGGTGGGAATTCCCTCAAATGAGCCAAAATAAAGTACAATTTTAAGGCCATAGAGTTTCGTTCGTTTCTAGATAATGAAAAGCTCCTCTTTGGTAGCCTCTCGAGTTCCAAACCTTCGATGAGTTTGGTAGGTCATTTATATCACTTATATAAATTGGGACCCAGCATTGATCCCTGAGGAACACCGCATGTAATATGACAAGTGGCAGATGTAATACTACATGCCCATTAACGGAAGCAAATTGTTTGCGGCGTTTTAAATATGATTTGAATTTCCTTTGATTTCATAATGTTCGAGCCAACTTAAAAGTATTTCATGGTTTACAATATCAAAAGCTTTTTGGAGATCAATAAATATTCTACACTCAAATCTATTTTTATCTAGTAAAGATTTAATATTCTCAGTTAGACTAACAAGTGAATGTTAAACTACGAAAACCAAGTTGCAAATTAAACAACGATTCAAATACCTCAAGAAATCTATAGAGGCGCTTGTACATCAATTTTTAAAATACTTTACTGAAAATTGAATGAAGGGAACTTGGTCTATAATTTCATTTTTGGTAGCGAGACCTTTCTTAAATACTGGGACCACCTTTGCCATTTGAAGCTTATCAGGGAAAATACCAGTTTTAAAAGATTCATTGGGAGTGGATAAATCGACAGAAATATGGGGATCTAGAATTTTCAGTAATTGAATTAGGATGCTATTTGAACGATTAGATTTGCCATTTTTAGAGATATAATAACCTCTGATACTACATCAAAGGAGCAAGGGAAAAAGAAGAAAGAATCCTGATAAGGTTAAGTTAAGTAAGATAATGGAGACCTTGGATTTCTTGAAATCTTCTTTGTGACGTCATTAGCAAAATTAATGAAGAAGTGATTAAATTGATAGGTTATTTTAGATGCATCCTTAAATTCGAAGTTTAGAATCGTGTTTAATGTATTGGAATTTATGTTGACAATACTCTTTATGCCTCTCCAGAGCATTTGCAACAATAATGAATTAATTTGACCACTACTTAGCTTCGCAGATTTAAGTGCACTGTAGTTCTTTAGAGGCAGGCATAGTAAGCAGAAATGAATTTTGAATGCTTTTTTTAAGAAATGAAGCAACGAAAATTTCAAAAGAGCGGTTTTTCAAAAAATAGAAAGCAGTTTTCAAAAAAAACATAGTTACAGTTTCTTACGTAGGGTAAACTCTTTACTTAACTTTCTTAACTTTTTCAAAGAAGCAACGATAATTTTTTGATAGAACACTTACCAACAGTTTAAGAATGATAGAGATGATGCAAGAACAGGAACACACGAAGGGTAGCACTGATGTAAGTGGCTAATGGTCAGCAAAACGTCTGAAGTTACATTAGCAATTTGCGTAGAAATATGACAAAAAGGTAAAGCTTAGCTAAATATATTTTGATTACCGGCGCAGACATGTGGTCTCACGCATTCTGAGTATGAACAGAAGTCATGAAATAAAATGCAAATTGTTAGAAAATAAGTGAGAAAAATGTGACTCACCATCGTCCGAATCCGTGTATGCATGCGTTCAGGTTTTGGGTTAAAACTGTTTGCTTCGAGAAACCCCTTCTAATTTATACATAGAAATAATAACACAAAACCACAAACTGTTTTCAAAGAAAGGTAGAACAAATAGAGAAACAATCAAAGCGACCTGTGATTGTTGATGAAACAAATGGATTGGAAAACAACAAAATTCACTGAATCAGAAAAATGTTTAATGAAAGAGTGAATCTAAACATGTTATTACCCTTTTTGTTTAAGAGTCTCCTTCTCACTTTATTATATGGAAATTAAGTTTTAAAGTTAGTTGTTTCATTGTCTTGCACCTCTTTATCGTTGCCATTGCCTTTGCTAACATTGGTATCAAATTTGAATTTATTGTCAGTGCGGTTTAGGAAAAGGCTGCTCAGCGCTTGCAAAATTTAGCTCCACTTTACATAGAAGTAGGGTCACTTTAAGTGCCAAAAGATAGCCCTCATTTACATACAAGCTCGAAAAACTGGGGTACATTAGGGGTAGGGGCTGGACGCCAAATTGTTCCGTTGTGGGTTTTGCCTATCTTTTGGGGCTCTTATGACTGTAGTTCTTTTCACTCGCGAAGCCGATGGCATCGAATATACTTCAGGCGCAGAATTTTGAACTACATGAAACATTTGGCTTTTGTGGTCAAACTTTGGCGTGCAAAATACGTCATTGACCTTAAAATCAGGATCGATCAGGATAGTTCCACGCCTTGAGTAAATCTTTCTTGAACGTTTACATAGACAAAACGCTCATCTAACTCGAAGGGTTACCCTATCTGGTTGATAGGGTGAGCATACCCCTGGGGAGAGCCTGCTTGACATGTAAACACATCCATGAAAAGAACTGCGGAATGCAGAAAGCCAATTTGCGTGTTAACACATCCAGGAAAAGCAATAGAGGAATTTATACCGGCCAAAGTGCTATCGACTTATATTTTTAGGCATTTTTACATTTGCTTTTTGAATGACTTTTGAATTCGCTTTATATCAACTGTCCACCCATAAAACTATGTCGATTTTCAGGGAGGTACACCATTCCCGATAGTATCGCCCTTGTTTTACTTTTTCTATTAGGAAGCAAATGTCATAAAAAGCAGATAAGGATGCACAACTGGCATCGACTCGATGGCGGACATCTAGCCAAATATTGGGGGGACCCTAATGTTTTGATATAGGATGACGTCACACGTGGTTATTGTTTAAGAACAAAAGGTTATTTTCCTTCAAAGAGGCTCTCCTTGAATCACCTAGAGTTATGTTACGTTCTGACAAGCCTTGTTAGATAATCTTACAAATTTTATTACATCGCAACTGGAAAGATATGACTATGAGCTGTCACATAAAACGATGATCATTGAAACAGTGACATGTATGAGTAGACATTTCAATTGATAATGCAATGGCCGTAAATGAATATTCGCTTGTTTTTCCATGTTTTGAAGATCGGCAGTTCAATCACCAGGGAACACTAATCGGATACAAGGAATCAAATGCTATTCGAAACTAGATCAGCAACAAATCTCAAAAATGAGAAAAATGAAGATGCGACTGATATAAGTCATCTAGAGGAACCATGATTGTCCCATTTTCATTCTCTGCTATATACTGTTTCAATTCGTTTACCTCATTGTATTGCATTACATATCATTCTGTCCTATTTAATTTGATTTAAATTTGATTTGACTAGATTTCTTGATATTTCATTCATAATATTCAATTACACCGCACTTCAAATCATCTTATTCAATTCATTACAGTCCATTTCATTACAATCCATTTCAATTTCATTTCATTTCTTTTCATTTCATTTCATTTAAATTCCCTCTATTTCATTTCATTTCATTTCATTTCATTTCATTTCATTTCATTTCATTTCATTTCATTCCATTTCATTTCATTTCATTTCCTTCCATTTCATTTCATTTCATTTTGTTCCATTTCAGTTCATTTCATTTCATTTATTCCATGTCATATTACATTCCATTTCATTCAACATTTGTTTATTAAAACATACAATAAACAACATACAGTTGCAATGCATTTGTTCAAACATAAAGAAAAAGTCCAATCCAACTTCAAATGCACGTTTATAACAAATTTGAACCTATTCATTTTACAAAATCTAACGATTTAGCTAAATTTAAAAGGGTTTCGCAGCTATAAACAATTAAGTTCATGAATTTTCGTATTGCTTTCTAAGTTTTTTGTTAACTCGTTGTCAAACACTTTGATACAATTCTTCATTTTTCAAAAAATTTCATTATTGATTTTGACTAGCCTCTTAGGATATTATGTATGTCCTGTTTTCATTTCTTTTACAATGATCTTTAATGTAAATTGAAATGCGCGGTATGGAAGCAGTCTTGTATTATTTTTTCCTTCAACATTCCTCATATATGCCAACCAAGATTCAGGATGTTCTAGCTCCAACCAACCATTCTCTAAAGTCAGTTTTTGGGAGATTTTCTACATATTAAAAAGCCTAGATAATTTGCAGTAATGCTTTCTTGAGAGCAAAGGAAACTGAATCATTCCTCATAACTGCAAAGAGTCCACAAATACATTGACCCGTATCCCTTTAAATAAAAAAAAAATTTAAATAGTGCGTAAGGCAAAAATCTAATATAATCCGCATATTTAAGATCTCTATAACTATGGATACTTTAGGGGCATATATCAGTATATATCAGTTCTTTTCCACCATATTAGACAGCATAAATTGTGTTTTAGTGCGGTACACAATGGCCGTTACAATTTAAATGGATTAATCGAAAGTACAAAAATCACCATTCTCGGATGCATTATTGCAATGATTTTCCAATGACTTCTATCAAATGTTTGGTAAGGAAGTTGTACTTTAAATGCAAAGACAAAAGGTCTAGTACTCGATTCATCAAAGTGTTTTTATGAATACACAGCATTGCAGATTTTCATAGATTAGTCTTCAATGGCAAACAAACAACCAGAGTGGTTCAGCCACTAAAATCTAAGTCCAAGAATCAAATGCACGCTTTTTTTAATAAAGTTCGGTATGAGCCTAATGCTCAAACCATCTTAGCACTGGCAGAAATTTGGTATTAAAACTTTCTTAGAATTTCTTACGTGTCGGTCCCCCTTCTACAAAATGGATGTCACTACGTTCCGGGCAGGGCTGTTTAAAAGCCACTTCTACAAGCAATGAGATGGTAGCTTGCACTTCTTTTTGAGACAAACAAGCAATGCATAATTTCATAAAAGATGTTCTTTTGCATTAGACAACCGGACAAACGGCCTAAATTTCGTACACACATGGACAGGGCCACCGAGAGGTTTTCGAGGCCCAGAGGCAAAGCTGCAAAATGAGGCCCCTTGTGTCTGTGATCGAAGCAAGGTGAAGTAGCAGAAAACAAGAGAATCTGAGGGAACTGAATCTGGAGGCACTCTCAGAACTTTGTAGGCTGCGCTATTGATAGGTTCCTTGTGTATATCTAAAGAGGCTATAAATAAAAATTTTTATACTAGCTGATGAGGTCCCCTGGACTCTGAGGTCCTGGCGCAAACTGCCCTCTCTGCCCTTCACTCTCGGCGTTGCTGCACACGGATGTGGCTAATGCGAAAGGAGTAATCGGCTTTTCAAATCTCAGTACCGAGTTTCTCTAAAATCGCTTTATGACTGAACGGTACGGAGTATTTATATGCATACACTTCGAAGGTATAGTGTGAACTAGAGATTACAAACGGAACATTATATGCTGTTGGTCTAATGCGTCGCAAATAAGGTCACGCCTCCATGCCCGGGAATATTGTTATTTATTTTACCATTGTAGATTACATTTTCTTGAAGAAATCTCTTTTGCTTTATTTGCGCAAATAGTTCTAATTTTGTTTGCGTAAGGTAATGTCACTAAAATGGATAGTTAATGGGAGTATATGAATTCTGGTGAAGGGGTCTTCGCTTCAAAATGGTCTTGTTTTTATGGGAGACAACTGGAGCAAGATGCCTGCAGCACCTTGACCATATTTATTTGAATACAAAGGTGTATCCACAGTAAGGACTAGCTTATACGGTAAAATCGAGCAAATCAATGAATTCTTTAATGGGCGACATAAAGCTGGAGTATTTGCGCTTTCTGTGAATTATCTGGTCCATGAATGTTCACATTACGGCCTTGTCTTATCCCATAAATCGTTGCCTAACTTCCTTTGAGTGCGTGGTTGAAAAAATCGCTTTTACATGAGCCAAGTCTAAGAACTTTCAAGCAAAAATTTGTCTACGATTGGCAAATCGAGCAAATCAATGAATTTTTTAATGGGCAACATGAAGCTGGAGTATTTGCGCTTTCTGTGAATCATCTGGTCCATGAACGTTCATTTCACGGCCTTGTATTATCCTATAAATCGTTGCCTAACTCCAAACCGCCCAAGTAAGTTCACCTTTAGCCTGCCTTAGAGTTCGTGGTTGGAAAAGTCGCCTTTAAAATGAGCTAAGGCTAACAACTTCCAAGTAAGAAATTGTCTACGTTTGGCGGTATTTTAGTTGAGCGTAAACGCCAGCCAAGGAAAATCCTTATTTACGAAAAATGCCTTTCTTTATCGTTCATTTAAGTTTGAATCCAAAATATGCTTTAATTAACTGAAATTAAAATCCGTCAGGAAAGTCGGCGAATATAAAAGGACCTAATTTGCGGTCAATTCCAAGTTGATTAAAAACATCATACATAACATCTCAGGATGCGAAGAGTGAAAACATGAAAATTAGGCACTATTCATTTTGAATGGAAATCTTGTTCATAGCATAAATCATCGAAGGTAAAAGCACAACAAAATCCACCATTTTGAGACAAACATTTGCATAATGGTTAATTTTAAATGCCAATTCACTTTTTATGTGAACGGCCTCCAATTGCTGCTGCCGAGAAAAATATTCCCAAGTACGCTGAACGCTCTGCAAATTAATTCTCGCTTAATTTCATTTGTATTTGTCTAATAAAATTGAGGATGCACTTGAAAACGAAGACAGATAAATAAGTTTGAATGGACAATAATTATACACATTGAGCAAAAGCCAGATAAATATCAAGGTCTTATTGATTTTGAATTTGGGGAAAGTCGCAGGAACAGAATTTAGTGAGACCAATTGAGAAACAAAAGTGGGGCCTAGAGGAACAGTTTAATTGAAATGAAAGGAAATCCTTAGGAGCCTGAGATACATTTTCGTTCAGCTCTTTAAAAATTAAAAGGGTCAAAGAGTTGCATTTACCTTACAAATCTTTCTCAAAGACATCGCTGAAAAACTCCAAACTAAGGAAATTCTTGCTTTTTGAGCACTACTACACGTTAACAATCTATGAATACCAGCAACAGAAATCACTCTATCATGTGATGTTGTGCCCATCATTGCCTGGGCCCGCAAAATCCCTCACGGTTGACTGATTCGATGGAAGAAATTAGAGACAATAAATCTTTGCGCGAACTGTGAATTTCAATCATGTCCATTGTATAAAGTTAGGTTAATATTTAGCTAAATAGCATACTAGTACAAATTATAAGGAGGTAGTAAATCTTATTGTTTTAAAGCTAGATATGAGTAACTTACGCACTAAAATACCAATGAATAAGTAAAGTGCAGCATTTTTCTAGAAAAATTTTCAACGAATTCTGCCTGCGGCGATTGACATTTGCTTGAGTTGCATAAAAACCACTTTTTGGTGCGATTTTAAAGGCGCTAGGTTGTGAGAACAGAGTATGGCGGATCTCTGATTTACGTAGCGCTTACGCACAAGCTACGTAGGACTTTCCCTTACATAGCACTTACGCACAGGCTCCGCAGGACTTTCATTGACGCTTTGATCTCAAAATCTTTCAAAATAGCAGTAAAAAAAATGTTAGGTTCCATTTCAATCCAACCAAAAAGGGGTTTTTTTAGCAATTCAAGCCAACGTTCCAATCGCCGCAGGCAGACTTCGTTGAAAATTCGTCTAGAAAAATGCTGCACTTCTCTTGTTTACAGGTATTTGCGTGTGTAAAATACTCACTTCTAACTTCAAAAGAAGAAGATTTACTACCTACGCTACAATTTGTACTAGTATGCTATTTAGCTAAATGTTAACCCAACCAGCTACAATGTACATGATGGTAAAGTAAAACGGCTGCGTTGGTGCTGCGCAAGGATTCTTGATACATTGCCTTGAATGCCCCAAAACCGTGTTTCTGATAAAGTGACGTTTTTGCAACAGGTATAACCTTCAAGGAGATTCTCTAAAAGCTTTCTGTTTCAGCGGAAAAGTCACTTTGTCACTTGATTGAATTTTGCTGAAAATTCACTGACATTGCTAGCAAAATTAAGGACGCCAAAGTGGCCTTGGCTAGCACAGGTTGAATCCAATAATTGATGAAATTTCAATTAAGCCTCCTTTCTGTAGGGATTGCTTCGGAGTGGCTTTGCATTGCAGTTATAAATAAAAATGGGGCTAAGCTTTTGATTAATGCCAGCACTTTTAAGAGCTTTAAAGTCAGAGATTTTGCCTCATTATGTAGCAACCGTATCTGTAGCCACACCCTTTAATGCATACTAGAATAACTTACAGTGCTTGTCTATCTTCTTCTTCTTGCTTCTAAAGTCGCTTTTGCAGATCCAGACACTTAGACAGTCTGTAGGAGTGTAATGGGGCAGATCAGCTCGCACGTTTTTATACCTACAGCGGCAAAAGAATGCAAAAAAATAATAGATTATGCATTTGCTAATAAATAGAATGGATTAATCTCACCAACTGTGGGGATAGATTGACTAGGATTATTCGATTAGTTAAATTTTTACAGGCAATACAAACAGTACAGCTGATTTGGCAAAGAAGGGTGAAACTGTTAAAGTGAACCGCAAAATAGTTTAAAGGATGCTGGCCGGTAAATGTGCATAAAGCTTTAAGGTATGCATTGCAGGGGTGTCACAAAATCAAATGTATTAAGAAATTAGTATTGGTGGAAAGAAGAGCACTATGCTGAGTGAGCGTATTCAAAACACATCATAACCATTGAAACAAGGCTATATCTGCAGCCTCATTTACATCTGCCTCGCATTCATTTTTTCTTTTCTTCATTCATTCGTTTTTTCCCATGCTACTTGCACTTGTTTGTGCAGTAAATTGAGTCAAAGATCTCCGTGCATGCCTTATTGCAGGATAGAACTAAGATAAAAACTAGTTTTGCGTAAACGCTGCCCAGTCTTTTGCGCTTCAATTAATAAAAGCCGCAAACAAGCTCTTCATCAAGTTATAAGCTTATTTCCTAGCTTGTATGCCTACCTATGCAGAAACTCCAGTTTTTGTTGTCAGCCTGAAGTACATGCATAATAAAGTAAAAGCATTTATCAAACTAAAATGAATCAAATCAATAGCCATTTATAGCCATTTTTATACAGACAGTTCTTTGCAGCAGAGTGAATTTTCTTTCATAAAGAAAGTAGTTGTTTGGCCTAATGTAATTGAAAAAAGAGTTTGATATAAAAACCGCAATTTTAACAAGATTTTACTATTAAAACGTTATTTACTTCAGTAGAAATCAAAGAAATTGAATGGACAATCACCAGTTCCTATCAGATGGAAATTGCTGCAAAACTGATAGGTACACAGAAAACAAAATGTAATCTTGTTAAGCGTTTTGACGTTCTTCTTAATCAGTAATGCTATGAGAATGATGATGACTACTGATGGGACGAAAAATGAAATGATAAAGCTGTTCAAGCTATCACTGCACGTCAAAATCAAAAGTTTTTAAAACAGAAGTACTTTCGTGAAATTGCACCAATACAGCGATCATTGCTTTAAGACAAACCTTCATAAAAGCATGTCGAAAAAGACGTCATCACTGATCAACATCATTAATGAGAAAGCCTCTACACAGGAAGGATTTCTCAGGAAGGCGTGATATGTCTAAATTTATACACCATCCATAAGGGTGCTAATTTATCATAAAATTCTTTGGTCTCAACCGTATATTTGTTATAAATATCTCATATAAATTCTCATATGTATATTTATAAATACAATATCTGATTGACAAAGATCTTATCTGATTGCAGATTGCAGATTATAGGAAAGCGTTTTATCCGCTCATGGTGCATTGATGACATGAGCCTGACAAGGCTTACAATTGCCAAAGGGCTCTTCACCTAACGATTTCCCGTGCATACAATACCCATGCACGCAACCGGAAAAACGTAAAAAGTTTAAAGGTTTCTTATCAAATTTAAAGGCAATTTCAAGTCAGAAGGGTGATAAAGATGAGAGCAAATGGTTACACAACTAGATCAAGCCTTTTGTCTTTCTGAAAAATTGTAAATTCGTGAATCAGACAAAAATGGTAGTTGAAAAAAAATGGACTGAATTCATTGCAAGATATAGGCATGAAACGGTGTTTTGTTGAGTTAAATATAAGCAGGAAACGAAATTGAAAATGCCTTGAAGGGCAGTAGCTTGTCTCCCACTCTATATTCGATTGGTAATTAGAAAATGCATTAAATTTTGGGTATGAAGCCCAATACGCATTGTTGTTTGAATATTTGAAAACGCATGAGTTACAGCACAAATCCAGTTTAAAAAACCGTTTCAGAAACAAAAGAAACAGGGCTACAAATGAATAAAACCCATCTTGTTCAACTATTTAGCTAGTTAGTTAAACAACTTGAAAGTTGAAAGCAATTTGCATTCTGCATTTGAAAAACAATTCGCTGTACGCTTGGTGTATATTTAATGACGTACGTTTGAAAACGACTGCATCTGTGTTTGTTCTTGATTTTATTGAATACACTCTGAGTATTCGAGTTTGCTGTGTTTGGTTCAACAATTTACATTCATTCTTCCTTAAAAGAACACCGATGTTCGAATTGACAAAAACTAAGAACAACTCATAACGCATAAGCAGTTGCAGAGCCATGGGTGTGTTTTGGGGGTGAGCACCCCTCCCCGAATTTTCTGAAAATATGGTTTTGTCGATTCGTTAAAAGTTTAAGGTAGAGGTAGGCCCTTATCAAGTTTCGTTTCTTAGTCAAAAAATGTGTTCTAAATTGATCGCAAAAGAAGATTGGACCTTTCTAGACTAGTCTTAAACAGTAGCATTGTGTTTAACGGGCGTTTTCAAAAATCTGAAGGACGTGGTCGGAACTTTATCATTATATCACCATTCCACTATGAGGTGGCTAGTGCCGCCGCTGAGCATACGCAGAGGCAATTACAATGAATTTTGAATGAATTTCGAATTTCATAGCCTTTGACATAAGCTGCGTCGCAAAGCATTTACAAATACTTATCATATTATCAAAGAAGCGGGTATTACTTCGAGATCAGGATTGCATACCTTCCATAAAAGTGACATGGAAAACTTCAGAGCCCTGGTATTTTTTGTGAATTAAACCAATGCAATGGGGAAATCTCTTATGGCATGGTTGCTCTTGTGTATAACATTGCCTGACTGAATAATTTTGTAATATTAAACATTATATACTACTTAAACAGCAAGGAAGGCGTAGCCCTTAAATCGAAGGTTTGAAGAAGGTAAACAACCCTATCACTCTGAACGATTCCTAATGAATTAGTTAATTAGAAATATCTTTGACTACCCTTCAAACAGTTCTAAATGATTTAATCGGACAATTTCCCTTAACCCTCAATATACAATCTCACCGGCAGCTAAGCGCCTACATGCAAGATTTCACAAGAAAGGAAAGAAGAAAATCGAGGCAGGAAAGGAGAATAGGAAGGAAGCGAAACAATGACTGGAGAATAAATAAAGCTATAGTTCTGTTCCGTGTAGTTGGTTTTGGACATGTGCCGGATGACGGATGCGCTTTTAGGTATTAAGGGGGGTTGAGAGGCTTAAGGGCTCACAAAAAGGTCGGTTAACCTCCTGGTTACCCGGGTTAATTTAGAGCTGTTTCCTCTTATAGAGGCGGGATTCTCGGACTTTGATCATTCATAAAGCCAATTTCGTAGGTTAAACACAAAGTTAGCATTTCTGTTTCACCTAGTCCCCACAGCAAACTGAAAGCGAATGTTTGCCTAGGTGCTTTCTTTGTACATGCAATTTCTCTTTATATTTTTACGTCAGCAGTTCCGTACAATTTTGTAGGCAGTTATGTGATATATAAGCTTTGGTTCTTCAGGCCTCTGTCACTAGCGCCACTCTTAAAAACGGACACGCCTCTGCCTTTTTGTGCAATGTAAAACGTATACAGAGCGATGCACATTTCTTACTTCAGCCTACTTGCACGGTCTTGCAATGTTTAATCATGGTGCAGGAGACTAGTAGCCTACAGGTTACACTTACACAAATTTTAACCTTGCTTTTTCGTCAAATAAGACAAGAAAGTCAAGACCACATCCTATCAGCGAGTTCTGACTCCCCGTACCACCCTTAAGTACGCCTCTGTGTGGAGGACAGGATTATTTGGTGAAGATCATTGAAGGAAATTATTGATCGTTGAAATAACCTATCAAAATAATCGGATTAAAATCTGGAATTAATCTGAGTGTAAGTGATACTGATAGTAAGGTCTTCCTATCTAGCACAAACACCGTTTTGTTGTAAACTTTTTCCTTTTGATGATTCACTGCATTATGCTGTATCAATAAAAATTCAAACGGACGTTTAAATGTGGTTTTTGAGTACGTTTTATGTACAAAATTCACCAAGACACCGTAGATATTCAATTTAATTCATAAATAGGAGTATCATTTATAAGTTGTGCTTTGAGAGAGTTCTTTGCTCCAAAGTAATTGATGGTAAAACGGGATTGACCAGTTGTCTCACTTCAACTATCAAGCATGCGCCAATGTCACGTGCACTTGAGACACTCCAAGAGAGAGGGCTGAATTGTACAACGTACATCGCTGTGGTATAGAAAGAGTATATCAAGTTTTCATCAATTGCAAACGACCTCAAGGGCCGTGGTGGATGATGTTTTGAATAAGGCTATGATCAAGGTAAAAAATAGCTGCTTTTTAAATCACTTGGGACAGGGAATCTAATCTCGAAGGTGATTTCATTATTTCTACGGCGTGCTGAGAATTGACCACTATGATTTACCACATAAATTGACCAATCAGGCTTTTTTAGCCTAGCAAGTGGGCAAAGCAGGAAATCATAATAACGTTGTTTTCTGCTGTTGAACGTAAAAGCATCAAGGATTTGCCGGCCTGCGAGCTATCAAGTGTTGTAGAGCTATGATAATCACTAGTGAGGCTCTATGTATTCTTAATGAATAATAACTAGAATTGTGAAAACCTAGATGAATTATGTTAATATCTACCTATCTTTCAATAATCATAGAGGGCTCAGGTCCCCAGAAAACCCTCCCCTTCAGCACTATATTTCTGTTATAAGATTTTTTCCACCATCGTGTCAAATCTAACACTGCCGAAAAACTAAATCTCCTCTCACCAACTGTGATGCAAGCTATTAGCGAGAAATTTTTCAGAATATTGTGTAGATTTCAACATGGGAACCTTCCACATTTCTGCCGATTTCATCGTACAATTCCACAATATATTGATACAAATGCGTAAATAGCAATTGATAAATGCCTCTACTGTTAAGCAAGTTACGGGGAACACATTAAACATTACATCAGCTAAGTAATTTTGCTATGTAGCTGAATACTGAATGCGATATCGCTTTGGATGCAAGCTTTCCATATAGTTAATTTTTGGGAAATATTCAAAGAGTCAACCTTTACTTCAAAGAAAATTTTTAAGGTATAGTATCCACTTTTATCTGCATATTAAAGGGTGGCAATTATTTTAATGAGCGGGTTCATGTCATGGAGGTGACTGATTCCACCTAACCTGGAGTCACCTTTCCCCTACCAAAATATTAAAATTGCTTAAACAATGTACCCGTTGCGAGAGAAAATTTGACCTGCAGACGTTGGTTGTTGCCGTTTTAAGCAAATATTTAGCTCTCACTTGGCCTAAAGTAACGAATCCTTTTAAAACCATGTTCTAGGCATAAGTCTACCCAAGACTGTCTCGTCGAGTGCTTCCTGGAAGCAGGGACATCGCTTGTGAGGGATTTCTGGGATGAAAGGGCGTTTGACTCTCCATAACCTGAAAATACGTCCTCTTATAGGGTGAAAGTGGGCCTTTAAAGGGAAGTTTTCTATCAAACCCGTACCTTTAAGAATTTTGACAAATGGGGTCATTCCTAAAAAAAAGCTCTCCTGGAGGCTGGAGGTTAATTTGAAAACCTTCGAAACTTGCACCTTTCAGGCTGCATTTAAAAAAGATCGACATTTATCGCATTAACTCTAACTAAGCAGAAATTTGTCAACAAATAATAGCCCTAGAAACAACTTTTGAATCTAAAAATTTATCTGCAAGACAGGAAAATCATTGAAGGGGAGTCAATCATCCTGCCCACAAGCATCCCTATTGTATTATCTCAAGTATGTTGGCACGATTTGCTCACAGACACCAGCTTCTTAAAAGCAGCCAGATGACTCGTAAATAAGCATTAAATCAATGATCTGAAACATTTGAACCGATTTCAAAGTGTATGCGCCCGGGCCCGGTTGTCCGGAGTCCGGAAAAGGTGCTAGCCATCTTGTGAACGATGTCATCAAGAAAAGATGTCTCATATGACAAAGGTTGTTGCTTTTCTGTGAGTCACGAGCATTTTACCTACTTCGACTAATTTACCGTGTTGTTTCCATTTCCCTGCGGTGTTGTTATCTTGATATAGCAGAATATAAACTTTAGGGGGAAGCGCGTGGCAAAATGCAACAGGGCAATGACACATGCTGCGGCAATAAAGGAGGGGGGGGGGCTTGAAGGGCGTTCCATCTCCATGAAAAATATTTCAGAGTTTCTGTAAACACATTGAATCAAATCCGGAAAAAACGAGTCTCGATTGATGTGTTTAAGCTGTAAATGACACTTGCCCTCCACCACAGCGAAACATGTTTGAGCGATTTGATCATGGCAAGGACACACAAGGATACGGCTCGCGTCTTGTGCTACCAAAAGTTAGAACTGAAGCTGGAAGAAAAACATTTGCCTTTCAAGGCGCTCTTATTTTTAATGGATTGCCAATCGACCTCATAAATGAAGCTTATTTTGTTAATTTTAAACGGAAGATAGACTCGCTAAGTTTTGTTTGAAAATTCGTGTAATATCTAAGTTTTTAAAATTTTACGTCCTCAAAAGTTTCTTTAAACACGACCCTTATTGACAGTAGTACTTAATTTGTACTGATAAGGCTTTAAGCCTGTATGAATATGTATTTTTATTATTATTATTATTATTATTATTATTATTATTATTATTATTATTATTATTATTATTATTATTATTATTATTATTATCATTATTATTATTATTATTATTACCCAGGGGCAATTGCCAACAGATTCTCCAAATTTCTACTATTCGGTATCTTAAATATGTCTAATTTTTCGGCATCATCATCCTGGATACCCTGAAAATGGAAACTAGCGATGTCTCTGCAGACAGGAGTTGGTAATGATTGTGATCAAGCTTGATAAACTCAAGATAACAATGATTATCTAAGATGAAAACCTTCCTCCGGACAAAAACGTACAGGTAGGTAAACATTCTCAAACAAAAATAAAAGATAGGTATGACACATAAGTTTCTATTTTATCTGTGGACCTTCCGCTAGCTAGTGACCATGTGGCCGTAATGTTTTCCTGGCTCTAAAAGTACGAATTAAGGTTGGTCAGCTTTAATGTTCAAATTAAGACACTGTTTAAAACTACAAGCAACATATACCCAAAAATGTTGGAACTAAACTGAATTTACAGTGTAGAGTATTTTTCCGAGCATTTACTTATTCTAAAAATATTGGACTAATAAGTATCCAGGGCCGAATGCAGCCATCTCCGACCAGAGGAGCAAGAAAGACAAAATTTCCGATAATTTCTGACAAAATTCCCGAAAATTGTCTGCAACGCAATAGATCCATTGTTTAATCTATTGTTTAAATCAGGTCAAATTTCCTACGAAATGACAGTTTGTGGTCTTTGGGGGGGGGGGGGGGAGGCGCTCCGCTCATTGGTTTCGGCCCTGTAAGTATCTAGAGATCCACAATGAAATGCTTAAAATACATGAAAATCTAGTGGCATAATATATATAAATTGCACGTAGCATCGAAATCACCGTTGATTCGTTATTTCTTTATTTTATTCATCTAATCCATATTTAAAGTTGGTATTTTACAATAGTAAGTAAGATATACTTATTCAAACCAACTATTTACAAAAAAAATAAATGATATACATTGAATAAAAATGAGATCGCTGATCGTTGTTTGAATACCCCAGTTATGAAGCAAACCCGGGACATTATGACATAGATCGAGTCTCAAATAACTCCTAAAGAACTCCCACCTATCAGCAATATTGTGCCTAAATTTTCTAAATGAATACCTTCTTTACAAAAGAAGCAGTGTTTCTAAAGGCTTTGCTTAGTTTTTATAAACATCAAGCGTACCCCTTTCGTAAAGCCGAGTTTTTTCAAAGTTAAAGAATGTCAAATGGCACTTACCAGGAATGAATTCTAGCGAAACTTTTAGCTGATAATAAACTCTGATCCCCTTAGTCCATCGGACAGCAGCGTAAGCGAAATATTGCTTCAATGCTGGATACGGGTAATCTCCGATCTCCTAATGACAGTATTGCTTAATTGAAAGCTGTAAAATATAAAAAAACGCCAGTTATTCTAAACTTTGAATGGCTAGATCAAGCGCGGCATGTTATTCATACATACGCAGTTGTTGAATGAGATATAAAGGAAAGTTAACAAAAGACATTTTATTCTACATTAAGCTAAATTCTCGAGGGCAATGATGAGTAATAATCAGGGATTACATCAGTAAAACATTAGTACAACTTTCACGAATTGTGATTGAATTTTTTGTGTATCGATTTGGGCTTTTTACCGGAAAGTCTCAAATACACCCCTCAGCGGCTTATTCATCTTGGATATTCTTTGTAAGTTCTCTAAACATAAACCCTCTCCAATGCCAAACAATCACCAAACAGAACGTTGAAGAATGAAAAAGAATGAAAGTGCCGCTTCATGTCGATATACCATATTAGAAAGTGTATGCTTTTTTGTCTAAAATGGCATTTTACGACAGTGCTTTAGCCTCAGCTTGTTCATAATTTTTTTTCTAAAAATCCGATCAATTCCAGGCTCGTGTTTAAATAAAATTGCCCCTAATTAGCAGCAAAAGAGTGTAATGACGGGCTAACACTAGACTGGTACACAGGACCATTGGCTTTGACCACAATTGCTCATCAACAGATGATTTTCGCGGCTGTTCTTCCATCTGTAAGCGCACTGCAGGTCTGGGAATTCTTCTAGCGCGCGGTGCTTGTAACGCAAAAGTGTTGCTTTTTAATTAACCCTAGGATTGTTTTTAATATTAATGTTTATTCGGTTTTGTTTAATCCTTTTGCTTACCATATCTCTTTAGTTTGTTAAGGGAGTGCTTACATCACATGATCTATTACTAAATTTTAATTGGTTAACAGGTTTCATATGGGATGCCATAATTGTAAGATAGTTCACACTTGTGACACACCCCGTTTGTGATTAGTTTGGTTAATGTTGCTAGGCGTTAGATTATAGTGAAGTTTGATAGAAGCAGGATAAATCTTAAGAGCAATAACATGAATCCGCAAGCATGTGCTATTTATTAAAGTTTTTCTCTATTTTGAGCATTAGTTACTGCCTGTCGTATCAGCGAAAAGTATCAAATTTTAGTTCATAATAGGCGGCGTAAAACTGGAATAGGAAAAATTAAAAAAGTATTTCAAATAGAAAAGGGATTGATTTTTATACAGGGATGCTTTTATTGCAGCACTTGCTGCATCCATCAGACTACTGGTCACAACCTGTTAAGCAACAGGGTAAAAACCCAGGATGAATATCTATAACCCCTTTCTCTCGATAGCTACAGTCTAACTGTAACCTTTCATTCAGCCAGATGCTAATGAACCAACTTTTCCAGACACCCCTAGTTGCTATGCAGAGGGGAGCAGTGACAATAAAAGCAGACAAGGTACAATCTTTAGTACAGTGGTACTGATATCTTTTCCGCGGATGCTGTCTTCGCTGATATCCTGTAGAAAACGAGCAATGAAAAAACGACACGCAGAGCTAAAAACAAAGACCCGTCATTGAAAGTCATTACTGCTTGTCACTGACCCGATGCGTTACTGAGTCAATGAATCAAAGACTTTGTCACAAAATCACTTCACTAAAACATCACTATTAAGTCTCAAAATACGATGATTAACAGGAAAGAAAAGGAAATCGTGGAGGAGTATCATGAGCGAATAATTCAATCGGTCTATTTTCAATCATAAAAGAAACACCTTTAATACCGACCAACTTGAGGAAAGACAAAGTAGAGACTCCAAATGGCATTTCCGAGTTTAGGAAGTGACGGTTTAACTATTGGCTCTCCAAGGTTGAATAAATCTAATTGAAATCCGAAATACGACAACATAAACTGACGTCAAATTATACTTGAAGGGTACCTGAAAGGCAACAATCAAACATTCCATCCCTGAAGACCAAAATTCATTCACATGAACTTAAATTGAACTATTTTTGCAGCCTATTATCATCAGTATAATCATTGTTTCCCTGGCGGATAAAATTTCACAGAGATGCAAAACAAATGAGATGAAAATAAAAGCCTTTAGGATTTGCAATGGTCACCTCAATGGTAGGAAGACGAATCATTCATAACAGAAATGCCGTTTCCTAACAAAACACTTTTATAATTCACTATCTTCAGGGCCATTCCTAGAACCGCTTGTTTGGAGAGGTGTTGAGGCTCAGATCGCCGATAAAATTTGGCATGGCTGCAGAAAAATTCTCATTGAAAAATTGCCAAAAATTAAAATGCCTGTTAAAAATCATATAGAACCTAACTTAGCGGTACTGCAGCAACAAAGCACATGCCAACTTATAAGTCTCATATACTAATATTTCAGAAAGTTGACGACAGGCAAATTGCCATGGGTGTACCTATTAGAAACGGGCCCGACTCACTCCTGTATTGTTGCATTCACATTACAATAGAATCCCGTTCACACAGACCTAAAGGGGGACAGCATAGTTGTCTGACGTCGAGAAATCCAAAGTCTTGATTAGGGTCGTCAAATCCAAGGGGGGCAAGAAATCTCCAAGTTTCCCGGGTTACCCGAGGTGTGAGTTAACGGGATTCACCTGTATCTTAATCCCACCGTGGCTTGTGCCATGTTTTGGTTATTCGAAAGACATAAACACCATTTTGTCGCACAAGTCAACAACTTAACAATGACGTCAAATGACCCACGATGAATCATGTTTCTATAACAGCCTTTTAAGAAGTTGATGTATGAAAGGAGATTACTCCCGGTTACACTCTTATCTCTAATAGACTTAGAGATAGTTGCTGTCATTCATGCAGGTGAGGTCGAACAACACTGGGCACATTATTATTCTTGCTTTGAAAATCATGACAGAATAACAAGAAATAGTGATTAACAAGGTAAATTCGCTTCCGAACACTAGTCTAATTTTAAATCTGTTTTTACATGATTTTATTTTTGCTACCAATCTTTAGCGACCTAAAAAGACAAAACTTTGCACAAAAGTGCAATACTGCAATACTGCAGTTAGACTCAATTGAAAATTGAATTTAAAGAGTGCAGGTTAGGGGCACTGTTCTTTCTAAACCATGTAGAATAATATTCACTAGCAGCAAAAACTAATCCGTAATCCCTATTCGTTGTTTGGAAAATGTAATGCCCCAGTATATCGTTTCTTGTGATAACCATATTGGTAGCCAAGAGAAAAGTCAAAAGGAAAATGATCGGTGGGGCATACTCACTGTAATAGCGTAGAAAATTGGGGCATTGTTCTCAGGAAGGAAGGTCTCGTCGAGTTGTTGCAGATGACCTTGGGACTGTATCGTCATGCAGTTGCTGCAGATGACATAAGGACTATACCTAAATCCAGTTGTTGCAGGTAACCTTTGGTCTGTACCGCCATCCAGTTGTTGCAATTGACTTTTGGTCTGTACCGTCAACGTTGCTGCAGATAACCTTTGGTCTGTACCGCCATCAAGTTGTTGCAAATATCCTTTGGTCTGTACTGCCATCCAGTTGTTGCAGATAACCTTTGGTCTGTACTGACATCCAGTTGTCGCAGATAACCTTTGGTCTGTACTGCCATCAAGTTGTTGCAAATATCCTTTGGTCTGCACCGCCATTTAGTTGCTGCAGATGATCACTGGTCTGTACCTAAAACCAGTTGCTGCAGATGAACGTTGCTTCGTACCGTCAAGGTTGCTGCAGATGACCTTTGGTCAACAGCGTCATCCAATTGCCGCAAATGACCCTTGGTTTGCACCGTTATAGAATTGCTGAGGATAACATTTGATCTGTACCTTCATCTACCCTCATTGATCAGCAAGTTCATCTAACATTGATGTCTAAAAGATAAGCAAAAAGTGGATTATTGGGTGGCTTTACACTAAATTCATGACTTCTTTCATAAATGTGATCTCCCTCGATTTGTTAAATCAATTAAAGAGCTCTTCCTAAATAAGTCTATCCTTAATACAATCATGTAATATACTCTTTTTTCTTCTTTCAAAGTAGTTTGAGGTGCTGTAGCTTTTTCTTAACTTGTAATGTATTGTAATGCCTTCTAATTTATCGTGGTTTGTTTAGAATTTGTATTTAGGGTGGATTTATGCCTGTAAAGAAACTGAAAGCTGAAACCTTTTACTTGGTGTCATGTACTGGGTAACCTAATATATTGCAATGGAACAGTTTCAATAAATCCCTACAAACTGGAAGAAGTCATTGACAGTACCATGTTCTGTTACCAAATGATCACATGAAGAACGTGCAGCAAAATTTATGGATATTTTATTTAAACAAGATGATGCAAACCACCTTTTCAAGGGAAGGCATGTGCCTTATCTTTTATGAAATCATCATTCACCCGAGAACGGCTGCCCTTTGCGGGTCAACCACTAAGAAAATATTTTTACGTTCGTTATGAAAAAGATTTGAAAACCTACAAAAGAACACAGTAAATCCTTTCGCAAAGTCATGAAAATTCTCCCTGACACATATAACTGAATTTTACTAATTGTCAAAGGGCGGAAATTTAAAAGAATGAATGACAATTTGAAAAAAGAAAGTCAATTATCAACAGCTTTAGAGGTGATTTCTTTGCGTATTCTTCCGCCTACTTTTTCCGTGGCAATTAGCATTTGCAGTTCTTCAAAACGATGCAAACACCACTCCTTATTTGACTACAGCGTAGGTGAAGGTTAAGGAGGAATTATTTACGTGTGAATTAAGCATATGGGCCGACGTTTTGCACGTAAATAAAAGGGCAAATATATCGTACAACTTCATTTACAGATTTCGCTTTGAACCTGGAAAACCGCAGCTGATCCTTCAGATTTGGGGAGAAGGTCAACACTGGTGAGGCGATTCTAACACTGTAAGTAGAAGTTTCTGCCAAATTTAAACAATTGTGACATTCAGGCATACAGTAAAACCCTGTCCGTAAGATTTTTCATTAACTGAGAGACTACAGCATTATATTGTAAATTGTGATATTGTGAATCTAGATTATTAGAAACTTGTCATCTTGTTATCTTGTTAATTTGACCAGGCTCTCATTCTTCATCGATCGATGGAAAATTCAACCATTTTGCATTGACCTCTTTTATTGGTGCTCCAAAAGCATTTCAGAAAATCTTTAATAGGCAGCATTTGCACGAGTCAAAAGATTAGAAATCTAACGACATAGACCAAACAACTGTGCTTCTTAACTGGAAGCCTTTTTTGGCCAACATTATTACAATCACATTTTAATGATAATATAATCATATTTTAATGATAACATTCGACTATCCTTTTCTTGCATTTGTTCTTGATTCTATCTTAAGACCTCATTTCAATTCATTTCAAAGTCTTTACTGTGTTTCTTTTCATAAAGAAATCTCTAGGTTTTAACTGTACGTAACTTTCCAAAAATAGAATTCATACAAATACGGAGGCTAAAAAGGCTTAAAAGAAATAATTGTGTGAAAAGGACCCTATCGCTGATCCATGTCAATATAATTTATTTTTACTTTCTATTTGAGGCTTTTTACGAAATGGCACCTTTTCATCCTATGTTTATCTATCTATCTATGACATCACTCGCAGCTAGCACTACACGACGCGTTTTGAAAATGCTTATGCTTTGTGGACTAGGAATATCAGAGCAAAAATTTTATTTTTCAATTTCTTATCGTGTAACATTCTTAGATTCTAAGCGGATTTTTGCCGACTGCGTATATTTTATAAATGATTGCAGGCTTAAAAAGACAATTTCTAGGAATATTGAAGTTCTACAAATGACTTGGTAATATTATTTAATATTTAGGGACCGTATATCATTTATGCCTCAGGTTGGCATTGAAGGTAAATTGGTTGGGTAACCCGTTTTTCTGGGATCTTAAATGGTTGGGTAAAAATGTTTTTGGATTGTTAAAGGGTTGGGTAGCAAAAAATCATTATCACAAAATACGAAAAGAAGATTTTATCAACTGTGTCTGAAAACTGTCAAGATTTCAAACTTGTTTAAGACTGACACCCTATCTTCACTTTCTTCGTCAACTTAATTAATCAATGATGCAAATGCTAGATTGCAAAGGTCCAAATTGCAAAAAATTGAAAACATGCACCTCAAGGTTGAGTAGAACGTTTTTCTGGCAGGATCCAGCTTGGGTAATTATCATTTTGTTTTTTTGAAAGGTTAGGCAAGTGAAGAAGGTGTTGATAATTTATTTCTCTTCAGTGCCAACCTGGGGCCTAAATATTGAACGGTCCCTTAGCGTGTTGATACTTAACCCAGATATTGCTTGGATAAAATTTGATCCGACCTCAAAATTCGACTTGACAATAAACTCCAAACTTTAATTTTCAATAAGAACGATGCCAGTTAGCCTCTAAACAAATATATTATAAATGGCATAAGTGTGTGTAAAGACGAACAAAGAATGAAAAGTACAAGATATCAGGGTCATGTCGTGGTTTGACGTAAAAATGAAAGCAGGCTCGCAAAAGAGATTATTTTCAAGCTTAAAGAGATAACCCTGTTAAACTCGAGTGGCCCTGAGCTAAGCTCAAACAGAAACTGGACCTTGGCAAATTTGAAACATAGATAAAGAGCGATTGTAATAAAGGTCGAAATTTGAAGAAAAAGCTTTTGATAAAATTTGCCAGTAACGTACAGCAAAAGAACCATTGGAAGAAAGCTTCCAGAATTCATTTTGATATGCTGGGGGCATTGCAATGCCAGTAGGCTAATACAAAAGCCAAACTTACTGTTGTGTAGAGACAAAAATGAATCATAATCAAAAAAAGTTCCCTACATCGATAGGGTAAAAAGTTTTCAATAAGGGACGATGCAAAACTTAGTTTAATATATGGCCAGTACAGGAAGGAAACTTGTTAATATCTTATGAAAATGGAAATCTAGAAAAACAAGCTGCCCAGCTAATCTTTCCTTTAGATATTACAATTGCTCTTTCCTCCAAGAATTAACAATCCTATTTGATGGCAATGATGCCAAGAAATGTTTAGAAAACAGAAAAATCTTTCCAAAATTTTTTTGAGAGCTAGTTGTAACATGTAATTACAGGGAAAAGCTGGAAAATAATTTAGCATAATGAAAAATATTTTTGTCGACACTCCCTAGAGTACCAACACTTCAGATGATGGCCGACAAGCTGACAGTAATTATTACCAGTTTCGAATCGAAAACTGCCTGAGAAGTGGCAATAGTGTGCAAAAGAGACATTTACCTGCTAGGTGCATAATTGGACAAGAAATCAATTTGCAAAATGTTTTACGTAAGCATGCGTGCTTGCGCAGGAGAAAGCATCCAAACATCCGGGACAGAAAGTGTTTTGGTGCTCCCTCTGAGTATAAAAGAGCTCTTCTACTGTTAGCTAACGTCTCAAGTTAGCTAATGGTATAACGTGCATATCATTTAGAGGGAGTTTGATATGGAAACCTCTAAACGATCGTATTAAACTTGCAACCCCCTGAAAAGCTTAAGAATTTACGTGGACAGTTGGGATGGAAATAAATATACGCGTCATATTTAACTGAGGTATTTTTAAAAGTGAGTATAAATTAGTTTCTTAACTATAGATGAACCAACTGTAAACAAGTTCGTGTTTAAGATTTTCCGCTTTGGCTATAAAAAGTGGGTTTTGGTGACAATGTATTGAAAAATGTGTTGTTGGTAGATAGTAGAGATATGAGGTCCACCACAGTTAATTCGTTCTATTATCTGGATGATAAACGAAAGCTAATCCTACCAAAAATATTCAGCAGCTTTTCAAACCGAAAAGTAATCTATTTTTACTCTTGCTAGCTTAAGCAACTTAGACAAGCATGGAATTTTCGCCTATATCGAGCATGAAAAAAACTTAGCTGTCTAACATTTCAATACAATCGTTTTTCTTAAAAATATAAAATAATTCCTACAGCAAACTAGAGTTACGTCCTTTCCAAGGGCGGAAAAACTCAGAACCTTGCTTTCATTACTTTTTGAGGAGCAGAGGTCAACTTTCTTTTAAACTACTCAGAGAAACGCTATTGTAATAATAACATTGCAAACATGCCATGCTTAAGGCGAAATGCAGAAAAATCTTTAACGGGAAAATGGCCAGCATTTTTTGGGAGGAAAGGCCAACATTTAGGACAGAGGTTAGGCAGGGCCGTCTCCGCTATGTGAAGTAAACCGCCAGAATTTTCAAGTGATAGCAGTAGGCTTTCGTTGCTTTCTGTGGAGACTTAAGTTGCTTTACTTATTTAATTGAGAATTAAAAAGTGTTTTTCTCCACGAAGTGAAAACGCATGTTCAAGCGCGAATTAAACAGACATATTGTATCATGTTGCACTTCTTGTCATGAGACCATACTCATATGACTACCGTGGCTCAAATTGCAAAAAAAACAAACAAAATAATAAGGTAAGTATACCTGTTGATGCCAAACTGGAAAAAGGTGTATATGCTTCATTAAAACGGCCTCATTTTAAGCGTGAATTGACTTGGTTTGTATAGAACTCTCTTCCTGTATTAACAGAATCAACCGTACCACTGACAGCGAAATGCCAAATTCATATCTAATGGTTTTAAAAAATTTATTGTATGTAGTTGTGGAAAATTAGATATACAGGCGAATTTAGTACTGCTACCGAAAAATTCAGGGAAAGCCCAGAACATTTTCTACAGACATTTTACTTTCATGTCATTTTCCCTCGAATTTTTTTAAAATTGAGGAATTTTTTTCTAGAATATTTTTAGGGTAAGCTATGGCAAGAATTTCTATTTCTAACTTCAAATAAACTCAATGTTTGTCTGCTAATTGTATCCATCCTCTTTCCCTCTCAAAACAATTTCGCTTAAACCATGTTTCATGGTCACCCTTTGACCGAACCAAGTTATAAACAATAATTAAGATATTGCCCTCTCCAACCAACCTTGTTTAATTAGAAGGAGCATCTTTTGTGATACCAGCGATACCAGCGTTATTAGACCGGAAACAACAAAACAATCAGATAAGCAAGATATTTTATAACTGTTCCAACGACATTTGCCAGGGGTGACATGTGTGCCAAAAATATATTGGCAAATGAGTAGATTCTGTGTTTCCGTTGTAAACAGCATTGTCGATTTGTTTGGCATATATGCACGAAGGAATTCTTATAATATTCTAATCTTGATTTGAAAACTGTGAAAACGCTGAAAATTTTAGAGAAAGTTGAGGCTCGGAAAAAATCTAGTATTTCTTGCAAATAAGGGTACCTCTGGTATCCGGCCAACAGGCCAAACCTTTTTATAAAACGTTCAAATGTTAGTGATAGGTTTATGGGTTTATGGGTTTATGGGAATTAATGATAAATCAGTGTCACAAAACCAGTGTCTACACGCTACAATACCTAGCTAAACAGTGCAAAGAAACGAAGCGCGAAACCAACACAGATAAACTGCATGTGGTGTTGCTTAACACATTCTTTGTCTTCGAAAGCGATCAAGGCCTTTAATAGTGATCTTTTCTCGTAGGGGATCGGTAGTTTTGACAATAGATGGAGATGTTTTCACGCAGACAGAGGATCGCGGTCACCCTGTTAGGTTTCATAGCACGTAAGTTACTGAACATATTCTCTTTTTACAATACTCTGCTTAACAGATTCTTGTAGTATTGTTAAGATCTTGAAAAATATCATTTTTGTGTATCATGGTCGTCAAGGTAACATTTTGATACGACTTCAGTTCTTTTCAAATTTAATATTTTCAGACGAAATTCCTGCCCCTGTTGGAGTTTTAGTGAAAAAATTACATGTATTACTTAACTTAGGAAAATGCCCTATTTAGGAATTTCTTAGCATTTCACAATACATGTGGCAGAGTTGCCAGCTTTCCCGTTTTGGCCGAAAACCTCTCGCTTCCAAGCAGAGAAAAGTACATTCTACCGATTGTGAGTTTAAACAGAAGGTACGAACTGTGGGCGGCGATTGGCTGAGAGTCTGTGGTTGCTCTAGAATTTTTATTCCAATTGTAAACAATAGTGAGTCATCTCTGAGGTGCCTATGATTTCAATATGACGAGGGTAAAAAAACTCCGATAAGGATTTGGTATTAGCCATGTTTATTAGCACTTGCGGGATAAACCGTATCACATGAGGCTTAATCAACATCGATTGACCATATCGAGCATATAAAATACAGTGGTGATCAAGTTCTAGATAATACTTGGCCGCAACTCCGTAATCTCTAGCAACAAGCAGATCAATCTGATGATCAAAATAGTTCAAAAGGGAAAGTTGCATATAAGCCATGATCTACGTTCAATCACATTTCTAGAATATGGCCAATTAAACTTGAGTTGATATTGCTATCGATTAAGTTGATATTGCCTTATTCTCTCTGCAATTCTCTAGCCTCTAGCCCCTTCTCAGTTAGTGCATCACTGCAGAGTTTCCAAGTGGCTTTTGCAGAGTTCCTAAACTGGCACAGATAGACCATGCCTTCACACGATTATGTCCATATCCGATCTAGTTTGCGTCTGCTATCCATGCTAAAAAGGTGCAAGAATGAAAATCCGTGCTCATTCGGGTCTTATCCATCTAGATTCAGTGTAAGCATATGGATCAAACTGAAAAAGTGCGGTCGGAAAACGAGGTGAATTGTTCAATAAGCATTATGCTAAAGTTGATTTCTACCCGCCAATGTTTGATCAATTGTTAATATCAAAGTCTAGATTAAGTCTCGAGTGCAAAGCAAAACTAATAGGATTCGTCTCCGTGTGAACGCAAGCGAAATTCTAGATCCAATCCAAATAACAGCGAGCCCAAACCGATCCACTCTTGTGTGGACGTAGTCTTAGGCTACGTTTACACGAGCAAAAGTGGATTGGATCAAAAGTGGATCTACTTTGGAAGAGATCCAGAAATGGGTCGGATAGCGAACCAGAACTGGATTGGATCTGCGACATCTCGTTTAAACGCAAGGCGTATCCGTACCAAATGTAGATCGGATCCAGTTTAGATCCGATCTAATTTTGCTCGCGTAAGCGTAGCCTTGGATTATATTATTTTATTTCTAAGATAAAGACAGCTGGCTTATTAACAAGGAGCAGGATTGATCATGTGCGATTTTATCGATAAACTTAGAAAGTAATGAGGCTTGGATATAGACTGGAACTTTTGAGAAAATCTGTTTTGAGAAAACACCATTTTCCAGAGAAGAAGTGGAAATAACTGCTAAGGTTTAAATTATATTGCAGCAATGGTCTTCTATTATTTTCACTAGGATCGTTGAGTCGTTTCCTCTTCTGTTATTAAGCTTACTTGTTTTATACTTGATAAATACTTTCAATTGAAAAATGAAATGCAACACCTGCGAGAAATGAAACTTTTGTTTACAGCCAATGTTTCTTGAATTTTCAAATAATCGGAGGCCAATATCAACAACATGCATTCATTCGCTATGCAAACAGTTCATTCTCAATCAAACACCCGGCAAAGTACATGCGGTGTCTGGCAGTCTGGTTTTTCGTCCCAAATGCAGTTAAAGTAGGTTTTTTCGAGCCAGCATTTAAAAATACATCTGAACTGAGAATATAACAAAAATCACCAACTGGAATGCCAGCTCAGTAGTTCCCACACACATGTGCCGCCCCCCCCCCCCCCGCCGCACATGATTTCATGACAGGCCTGTTTATAAGGGTTGTTTGAGTGCAATCCCCTACGAGGTTTGCTTGAAACTATAAGCACTGTCTGCGTTAGGCTTCAACAACATTACACAGTTTCTTTAATAAAGTGCTGTTGTTAATATAGACCTATGTTGGATTCTTGTCAGGCCTTGGGCCACACCCATTACAACTCAGGATATGCCCAATCATCAGCAACAAGATGCACTTGCACCTCAAGTAAACCAACGAAGCACTGGTCACTGATTGGCACAATACCTAAAAGGATCTCTGCATCCATTTAAAACAGTTGTTCTTAAAAACCAGATATTTTTCGATGTCCTTGGATGCGCTTACAGACTGGGCTCATTAGTGGCTCGAGTTGTCTCGATGTGAATCATTTATCAACATTTTATCATAAAATGTTTCCAAAACCAATTAATAACGGTTTGGCATATCGCTTTAGCAGCGCGGCTGATACGAGGAAGTGGAGTTTTATACAAACGGAGTTAGCCTTAACTAAATTATTGCAAAGACAAAAGTACACTTTTTTTCTTGTACAACTTATACCGGTTTAGACATGTTTTTGCTCATGTCTCGTCAAGTCGAGCCTCTGTCTTCCAACAAAGTCTATGATCTCGTCAGACGATAACCTGACAAGAATTGCAAATAGTATCTTGATGTATATGCTGATTGCAGAACATTCTAAATGATTCCCTTATCATTTAACGCCTCATGATGAGGAAAATTTGCATTGGGCATATCAAATAGTTGAAGAAAAGTCTGAATGCATAGGAAAATAATTGCTTTTCCACATGTAACTACGCCTTCAAAATGACATTTAAGTCAACCATGTAATTGAAAGCAATACGTCCTCATGGAGACATGTTTAGCTGGGATGGAATGATATCATACACTTCATCCGGGAGTTTTTCAATGGAAACAGAAAATAGCTTCTTTTGTCATATTCGTTCGTGAGGTAACGCAATTATCAGCCGTGCACGAACGAGCAGCTGAGAGCGCAAGAGACTGTGGTCGATTCGCTTCGCAGTTACTGCATGCACTCCAGCACTGAAGGGTTATCAGAATAATAATCGAACCAAACAACGATGCTTAGCTTATTAGCTTTGATTGGCATTTTCAATGGTAAGTCGGTTCAGTGTTCTTACCTTATCTTCGACATTCAAACACCAATGCAAGGGTAACTACAAGGCTTGAAATTGAAAAATAAAATTCCCGAGAGTGGATATGGATCTTAACCGACCCATTTCCAATGATTTACATTACCAGTTTTTGCTTTTTTAAGCAATCGGGTGCAGCCGTGAGCAAAGGATTGCTAGTGATACCTTGGATGGATTATCTACAGAGGAAAGCTTTTAACTGACATAAAAATTCTTCAAGAAGGAGGAGAAAAGGCAACTTAAAGCTGCATTGCATAAAAATTCCTGTTGTTGCGGCAAACATCTATTAATAGGCGAAAGCTAAACAAGTGTGTAAATATATTCAGAAATGGCTGCAAAGCTAGCAGGGTTTGGTCCCAAAAAGTCTGCGACGGTTGGTAGAAAAAACTTATGTTTCATCAAATAAATCCTTTTAACGCTTTTTGCAAAGATCAATTCTCCGGGTATCTTTCAGATAGTTATTCACTTCCCGCCTTGGCTGGTCTAAATGGTGTCTTAATGATCGCTTTTGCGGTGGCCCACCGTTCATATAACGACCGTTGCTGATGCAGACGGTTTTCTTCAGTGAAATTCTTTACCATTGCGTGAATTTCTGCATCTGATATGCAAAACGCGGGCCGGTTGTCGGGCATCCTACAGGAGATTGGCAGGATGGGATAGCAAATGAGCCAAGCAAAAGAGAAGTCTATACCTGGCAAACATTCGCAATGTTTGTTTTCTCGCTTTGATGGGCGCAAATCAACCCACACTCCTCCTTTTTGTCGATCCGCAACATATTTCTTTCTTTTATTATTCATTTGTTAACCAAGGCTGTGGTTCTAGCAGCTATCAAGCTGATAAGGGGCCTGTGGTGCAAAGGCTTTTCCTCATGATTCGACCTTGAAAGGATAGACAGCTGGGTTTGCTGATCAGCCTATGAAAAAAGGTTCTGACTGGTCCCGAAATGTGAGGCTCACAGCTCATACAATACTAGACGTGCACCCTAACCATCCGTTTACGCCACTGCCATCAGTACCTGGTTGCCTATTCCCGCTCACACCTTTGTCATTATCTGATGCTTCGTTGTGATGTCTCTGACCCCCTGAACAAAATTTGTTGGATGATTTCGATGCTTGTCGGGTTAGAAGTGTAAAACTAGAAGTAACAGTTTGCAACATCAAAGCCAACGGTGTCGTGGCTTGGGGAAGGCCCCCTGCAAAAATGGTGTCGGAAAATTTCGTCATTTTCTTCCTTTTGTCGGAAATGCCATAGATTAATTGATCCAATTTTTTTCATCGTTCGTGTTCAATTTTCTGTCATCAGTCATAAAAAATAAATTACGGAAACAGTACCGCATTCTTTCAAATCTAGAAGGCCGAGAAGTGACTTCCTTAAAAAGGTGCGAGAAGAGAGGGGCATCCAAAGAGTCAATCGCCCACAAAGGGTTTCAACCACAGGATGGTGGTCGCAACAAAAAGCACTTGAGAATATGTTTTTTGCCAGCTTAGAGGACTTGTTTAACTGTTTTTTTAAATACGTTGCAGTAGTGCCAGTATTTAAACGAGAGCGGGGAAACGGTCACTGATGCTGATGCTCTTGAAAACAAGTTTACATCATTTGAAACCATCATGACAACATATGCTTTCTGGAAGATTCTTGCCATCATCGAGCCTGCTTCAAATATTCTTCAGTCAGAGAAAACCGATCTGTTGATTGCAGTAAGATAAGTCGCGACGGCAGAGAGGTGGTTACGTCAACTGCGAAGTGATTTTACGAAAGTATTGCCTGAAACAAAGGAGTACTGTAGTTGGTACAATCTAGTGCAGCAAGATTTTCCAGCAAAACGTGTCATGAGAAGGAAGAAGGCGAGTGACGAGTTCTCCAATTACAACAGTGAAGAGAATACAACCGCCAAATACAGACGGGAAACATTCATCTTTTCAATGATAAAGCCTTATCATCAAAAATGACACGGTTTATAGTCAAAAAGCCATACTTTGTGACTTTGCGCTTTTCGATTCAGAACAAGTCTGCTAGATTATCACTTCTGATGGCTTACCAGATGATGCATTCCATAATGTGGTCAATAGCTACAGTCTCAGTGCACTCCATTTAAGAGAAGAATATATGTCTTATATTAGAATTCACGTGAAGATCAAAGGAAAGACCCCCTTTAGCATAAATGGAATAAAAAGGATAAGGACCTTGCGAGGAAGAACTCCATAACAGCATTTTGTTTAATTAAAGAAAATGAGATTTGTACACTTTACATTGGATTCTTGCCACTCTTTCTATAGGCTTAACTGAATGACAGTTAAAAAAGAATCTTAGAATTGAAAATTGTTATAAATTATTTGCGGCCAACCATGGGACTGGATCATTTAAATTCCCTTATTCTGTTAAACGTTAAGCATAGTATATCAAAATTATTAAATTTAGATGAGAACTATGATGTTTTTGCAAATACACCATTGCTAAGAGAGCTGTTAGTACTCTGAATTCAAATGTTACAAGACTTAAATACACAATCGTGTCGACAATCTCCAGTTTTGTAATTAAGTATTCTGGCTGTCTCATCTCCTTCTCTCAGTACATCTCAAGGTTCTTCATTGACTGTTATGATACCTTGAGAAACATGACATTATAGGGGGGTTCACTGCTGTTGGTTTTGTCGGAAAAATTGTCATGTCAGAAAATTCGAACCTTTGGCCCCCCTCAAAAAAAACTGTGCTCCCACGACGCCACTGGTAAAAACCTATATAAGGCTATAGATGTTGACTGTGTTTTGTTTCTAAAGTTCTTTTTCCATAGACTTTCAAATATTGTTAATTAGACATGTTAATTTATAGTGTTAAGTCACAGTGCTTGGATTTCATGTTGTTCATGTCAGAACAGTTTCAAATGATTTTGTTATCAGCTCAGGTTAAAAACAAAACGAAAGGAAATAAACTAAATGAAATGAAGTTGAATGAAAGGACATAAAGTGAAATGAAATGAAATACAATGTAATGCCACAATTGGAAAAGATAATCGTTTTAATTCATTGTTTTGCTGCGTGTATCAGTTCTCCGCTTCAGTTTTTGTTCCAATGTATATTCATTCCTAACGGATTCAGCACATGATGCGAGCTATGCATGAGCAGGCCCAAGCCTCTTTCGTTATTAGACGCTGCCTTGAAAAGCAAGATTAACTTTTCTCTACTCGCCAGGTATCCTGAAAGGTTTGCGTGATTCCCTACAATGAACTTTTATCAAAAAACAGAATGTTTGCTTTGTACTTATTTTCCAATACACCACTTTAATTATGAATCTGCACTTTATTGTAGTAAATGCATTGACTGCAGCAACAAGCAAAGATGAATTGAAGACGGTACTGTTCTTTTCAAATATTTCACGTCAGAACATACTTTACTAGTATTGCGATTTTCCATGGTGATAGACTCGCATCAAAACTCCAAGTCTGGTTTTTAATTTCCTTGACCTTCAATGCATTGATTTAAAATAAAAGAAGAGGGTACTCCTGAGTAAACGGAAATACATTTCCATTTATACATTAAGTTTTGAGCTTCCTTTTTTTTTGATACAAAATTTTAAAAGTACTTTCAACCCCATCAAGAAATCTGTCTCTGTATAGTTTTTATCTTTCTAACCCTAGTTGGCATGAATGTCATTTGAAGCTATTAACTGATTTTCTACTTGTATTATTCCATCATCATTGTTAATTCTTCATCTTAAACTCACTGCAAGTTCTATTCACACTACCTATTACATATATTGCTAGACTTATCAAACAATGACAAACCCCGAACTACCTTCAACTGGCATATTTTCATCTAACATATGCATCTATTGCTCTTGTTAGTTCTTTGCGGGTTATAAACCCTGGATAGTCCGATAACAAATTACTTATGATTTGATTTGATTTGATTTGATTTGATTTCATTTGATTTTAATTGATAAGTTTATTTATAATAGCCTGAAATGACGTAGTAACATAAAAAAGCCAATTACACTGAAATGAACAAATACTATCAACGTGAAATTACCTATATATTATCAGAAGATAATGATAATAATTTCTGAAGTTTTTGCAGAGACTTTTTTATTCAAGGAAACCTACCTGAGCTACATAGTATTTACATAAACTATCGCTACATTTTTCTTCTTTCCAATTTTTTATTCGAGTTTAATCTCGCAAGTAATTTTGAGTTAAGTAATTTGTTTTGCAGGTGGAAGGATGATAAAAAATTCCATTATCATCAACATCATTTGTATCGCTATCATTGTTACGAGTGGAGTGGCTTGCGATTAACATTAATTTCTTTTTTTAAGGATATCCACAAGAACCTTCATGCTAAGGAGCTTCACCAAATTTTTGGCACAGAAGACATCTCGCAAGGTAACACTCAGTTCCTTGCATATCTTTCATTTTAAGATTAATTTGGGGATTTTCTTATGAGTGTCGTGCTAAGAGATAAGAGGATACGCAAATAGGATGGGACATATAAGATTCTTGAGTTTAGCATACACATGAGAGGCCGTACTAGGAATGTCGAGAATGGGGGATTACCAGGTGCCCGGGGTCTTGATGGGCCTGCGAAGAAAGACATATATTTTACTATGTTATCAGTTTCCTTTAGGGGACATCTTTTGGCAAAAGTTTGATGGATTCCATATTCTGTTGAACCTTCAAGAAAAAAATTCTAAACAGTGTATAGGGGCATTTCTGTCTAACATCAGAATATAAACAGTGCATCCAAGTGCATGGCTCGAAGGTAAAGGGGATGACCGAAAAGGTTTTCACTGCCTATAGCACCTGGGGGCTTTAAGTCTGCCCTAACCCTGAGGCCTGGTCCCTTCATGACCCTTGTGGATACCTTCATATTGTACCACTTAGAGCTACTAATAAAGAGGGCACTAAATGCTAAACTATGGCACTTTACTCAACCAATGATACACAATCGCAATAAAAAGTACTGGAAAGAACTTCTCCGTTTGTCCAGTAAGCTGGCCAGTTATTTTTAATTAATGTCCAGTCGCGAAGGGGATGACGATAAACTAATTTGTTCTTCGCAGATTACTCTATCTATCACTTTCAATGATTTCATGATCTGGCGATTATAGAATATGATATATTCAAGCTGGAAGTGATCAAACTGTTCAATGCTTTGGAACGCGCTTACCTTAAATGTCAGCATTGATTTTGTTAGATAGTTTGGTTTGCTATTTTGCGTTATTTCTTAATTGAACTGCATTACTTGCATATTCATCATAATGTTTATAACTAGTGTTATTTTCATAGTGCCCAAATATGAGATCGTGTACCCGCATAATGTTGATCAGAATGCGAAGCGAAGCCAAAACATCCGCAGAAATCTTCACCATTCAGAGCCAATGTATTTACACTTTAACGCTTTTGGCAAAGATTTTCACTTGGGTGTAACGGAGAACAAGGACCTTGTACCAGACAACCAATTCATCGAACATCACAGCAATGATGGGGTGAAGAGATATAAGGGCAGCGTTGGCAAATACAGTACCGGTAAAATTGTATCGGATGAGACTTCAAATGTTGCATTAGACCATACATCCGGACTGGTATGTTAAAGTATTTATGGCGCATAAGCACTATTTAACTTGCATATCACATTAGCACACCGCCATCGGGCCCCGATCGGGCTGATAACCTGATCGGGCTGGTAATTTTACCGGGTGATGAAACCTTTCACAAAGACGGGCTGCCTTTGTTGGCTGGAAGCCATTAAGATAACCAAGCGCTTTTGTGACAAGCATTTGGGTGGTAAGCATGCATAACATGAACCACTTCACCTTGTGCAAGGGGTAAGATAACCTAAGTACATTTGGATTTTGATGCGGTGTTATCTTCCAACTTTGGTTTAGGTTCAAAACCTTTTTAAGGACCATTTACCAAAGTACAACTAAACCTTTTTATGAATTAGAATGCGTTATATACAAACAAACTGATTTTATACTAATGCCTAAGAGAGACGTGGAATTTATTTTACGGAACTATGAGGGTTAGGTGTGTAACCCTATATGCAACTGATCTAGACTTGCATCCATAATAGCTAATTTTGAAATATTGGCCCGTTTTTAATACCTTAGGAAAGGTATATTGTCCGTTTATTCGCAACACCAAAGCAGGCCAAAGTTATGTGTCTATTGAGAATTCCTACCTGTTCATTCGCGTGTTGAAACAACGCAAAATTATTGCCAAGAAATCCCTTCCCTGGTAAAAATTCATTTTCTTTTCTGTTTGAAGCAGTCGATTACATAGGTACGTAAGTAAAGTAACTAAGTAACCAATCCAGCAAGAAAGAAAGAACGGCATTTAATCCCAGCGTCTTTACAGAGGTATTCAGCTGTTTTTATGAAACTTTTCTTAGAATGGAATGCTTATTCAAGACGACGAAATGTACATGATTGCACCAGTTCCACAACGATTATTGGTAAACAAAAGAACAACGGATGCCCATGGTGCACACATCATTTATCGAAGATCAGCCTTACCTGCAACACATCCTGCAAGTGATTTCAACTGTGGTGTTACTGGTCAGTATAATCATAATTTTGTTCTGTCGCTAGAAGGTCTAGAACTCTAAGATAAGAACGAAATAGATGGTAAAACAGTCAGACACAAGCGGTAAATCGTTAATAAAAACTTCAAGATTCAGACTCAAAGAAAAGCAGGACTCCAGTGAGAACTTGAATGGAATCAAAGTTAATTTCTAATTACAAATCTACTGTTTTTATAAGGAGGTACGTTGAATAACAAGAGAGAATTAACCAATAAGAATTAAGAATAACAGGAAAGTGACTAACATGATATAAGCTTGAGCGGTGAGAAAATATACGAAAAACAACTAAGTCATGCACTAAAAGTAGATACCGAAAAGGTATGAAAACGAGGGTAAGACGTAGGTAGGGCTGAGACGATGTGATAAAAGTTAGTCATCAAACTGAGGCGGAAAGAGCGGATAAAATGAAAGAAGAAAAATATGCTATAACGATAAAAAGAATGAAATATCATAAATGAGTGGGAAGACGGGAGTATCGTGACATAGACATAGAGTCAGCAGTCATGCGACCAACGATTTTGCAGCACATGAACCACATTTCTATTTCACTAAAAGTCTAATATATATGGCAAGACAATTTTAAGAATTTGAACTTCTGTCGATGCCTGACAGTAAGAGTCTGCAGTGTCAGCACTTCTGCAAAGTCTGAAACTTAATTAGGTTAGGTCAGACATGAAGCCGTCGGCGTTGAAGACAGTTAAAACCTTTCGGTTCAAGCCCTTTTACCATTGAGCCATGCCCGCAGATGTGCAGTTAAGCCTAGATTGACAACAAAAAAAAGCTTGACTCCTTATTGCGGGATCCTAAAGGCTCCAGGTCCCCTGGTGCTTTCCTTGCAACCGCCCTTCTCGACAGTCCTGTTATTAGATGGAATTCTTGGTATGGCATCTTACAATGCTTGGTTTGATACAACGTAAAGGGATTTAGCACATGAAATTAGACTCAGTAAAATAATAAGTATGACTATTAATCTGGTAAGAATATAAACAGTTTTTAAAAATAGTAGAAGTCGTCGGATAGAACTGCTTGATTGCAGCGTATATTGCCATAGGGTTATCGCCTGGCACGCAATGTGAGCTTACCGTAGTGGAAGCGATAAAAAAATACATCTTGTACTTGGTTGCTATTCTATGCAGAACATTGGGCACAAATGATATGAACCAGTTGAAAAATAAAGCAAGAAGGGAAACTTTGAAAGAATTTCGACAGACAGTAAGGAAACATAAGATAAAGATTGATGTTTGTGTGATTTTTACGCGGAGGAAATTTAGAAAGATTGATCCCATTGACTGAAAAAGTATATTCTTTTAACCAAGATGAGGTTCCTTTGCAGTAACCGCTGGCGTATTGATAAGTAACATGCTACGATGGATGCTGCATAGAATATACGCCACATGTGCATATATCTCGCAGAGCGTTCGCAAGGCGCTATGGCAACGTGAAAGACAGTTCGAAAATGTTGTCAATAATTATTCAGTTTTTGATTACTGCAAGATGAAGTTCTGGGTAAATATGTATATCTGGATCGATACTCTATTCGCTAGAAACTCCACAATTGAATGGCCAGTTTATTTGCATATGGCATTTTTCTTCTGATTAATATAGCTTAACGTACTTCTAAATGAAAAGCTCTCCTATAGTTTAAGAAAGGTTTCAGTTGGTACACATAATTAAAATTATAGGTCAGTCTACATTGTATATGAGCTGTGCAGAGTTCTAAATTTATCCTATGAGGCGTTCATCTGGTTAACTGACAGTGCAAAATCTATTACACGGCAGACGGAGAAAAATAGATTATTGCTAAAATGCCGCTTCAGTTTCTTCTCAAAATGGCCTCATAACAAAAATAAACATACAACATTTTGCACACGTAAACATTCATTGCCACTGTGTTAATACTAATAGTGCTTCGTCACTTCTTAAAAAGAGCATTCCTTGGGAGTTATCGCATTGCTTTATTCACCGCGTAATTTGGAATCAAATAAAGGCAATTGCAAATTCTGCTGCACAATAAAGCAACCAGCGCAAAGGCTACAAAGTGATTGTTGCGACACATGTTTGGTTGCTGCTTTGAAAATATAATATAGCATGCGAGAGGCCTGTGTTCGGGAAGTAAAGAGATTGGCCTGTAATGTGATCTAAAGGAAAGCTTGCAGGTGCAAGATAACAATCTGATCTCTTACGCATAACACACTCTGACTTTACTTGAGGCCAAACCTTCTTATAATTTGATAATCATTGTAAGCAAAACTACGCAAAAGCTGCCTAGTAAACGTGTGGAGATTTATTTTTTGGTAGAGATAAGAACAAATCCAAGAAGTTTGCTATTCACTAGACTACTAACTAAACTAATGTTTTTAAAGTCCCTATTAAGTCTAAAAATGAATTTCAAACTAATATGATGCTTTACTTTTGCAAACTTGATTGAACTTGATGCATATGCTTCCGTTATATGGCGTAATTTGATACGTTGGTAGACCTCAGAGTGACAGCAGCTTGCTGTTACTGAATCAAGAAATCTGTTAGCATAACTATAAGACTACACTGTCTATGAAAATTTATTGTTTGCATAGAAAGCAGCAGCATGCAATATGAGTTACCCAAGAAACCATATACATGCGTTGAAGACATGGCATTGTTTCTACAGCCATAACGTTATGTCAATAAAATGTACCTTAAATATCAATATATGATCAATTCCGCCATTAATGTCGGGATAAGTTGATTCCAACGCTAACTTAACAACAATTCGAGTTTACCGTTTCAGTCAATATTAGTGCCGATTACATTAATGTAAGTTGAAGTCTACCTTTTATGTCAATATAAGTTTTGATCCAACGTTCATCGACTATAGGTGTAGGTCTAACGTTGATTTAAATATAAGTCAAGTCAAGTCTACCGTTTATACGTATGCGAGTTACAGCCTATCGTCAATACCAAAAGAAGTAAGCCTAATGTGTGCGTCTGTTTTCTCTGCACACAACTTTGATATATGCTGAATGAATACCATGCAATTACAAGTTTAAGTTCATTACTCTTCACTACTTCTTTTCCTTTTTTATACTACACCTGTGGCTCCCAAACTCGATAATTAATACAGAAAACTACCACTACATATAAAAACTGAGAAGTATAAAATTCATTTCAAGAATGCATTAGGGTACCATTTCAAGGATCAGGTTTTTATATGCACCATGGATTTAATGCGAATAATATTCACATTTAATTTGTTTCAAGTTCAATTCTTACACTCTTTATACTCTGTTAAGGGCATCTCTTGATAGCAGCTCTAATTTAGCTGATTCTGACTTGTCCCACTTTCATCATCACCCAAAAAACTGAAATCATCATATGCACCACCTTTTTACATCTTTTTCATAGAAATTAACCATAAACTGATCCTGAGCTCCTTTCTTACTGATACCACAGGCGATTAGTTTGACACAAATCATTATTAATAATTTTTCTTGTTTTGCTCATTTTTGATCTAGCCAATTGCACGTTACTTTCCACTTGAGATTTGTATTTAAAGGTTAAATGCTGTAAAGAATGAATTTTGGAAAATTATCATCGTTATTGTATAATTGTTAGTTGAAATAACTTTTTCTTTTGATCATCATTTTTTTGTTCTTTTTGTTCTGTTTACTGTAGCATCTGTTTATTTACAGGAAAGCTTCAATCAGTGAGGAAGTCGCTAGGAAGTAGAAGAAAGCGAAGATCTTTAGCAAAAGAACCGGAAAAGACACTTGAGTTGATGGTTGCTGCTGATAAAAATGCCATACTTTACCATGGAAAAGAGCATCTTCACTCTTATTTATTAAATCAAGCAAACATAGTGAGTTCCCCCCAATGTTTCTTGTTTAAACCTGTAAAAGTTGGTATTAAGTGACTTGTCAGAATAATAGTAAGACGATTTCGATGCGACATTGGGAGTCATAAATTCCTCCGTCGTGAACGAGCAATATTTAAGCTTTAAAAAGCTTGCATTGGACAAATAAAGTTCAAAACAATGTATCCTAGAAATATGGCGAATCACTAGAATCACTGAACGTGATAAGACGTTTAGCAATGATTTGTTCAAAAATAAGTATATCATAAGAAACAAGGCAGAATGGGAGTCAATGAGACTTTTAAGAAACAAAATGCCTGCAATAACAGAGCTGCAGGTACACATGCAATATCAAGTACAGTAACAAACATGTACATAGGAATCATCCCTTTGTTTAAGCAGGTCTTATATCTGGAAACAACTATATATAGGTAAATTGGGAAAGAAATAGAATATAAATACAAGTAACTAAGTCACAGCGTCTAAGGCTGTATGCATATAAGTAACGTTGTACCGTCTGCTGTTCCATGCCTGCCTCTTTCCGTGCGGACTTAAACAGAATGATTCAAGAGGCGGTCATCAGACCAAGAAATGGACTTGTCCACAGAGTGCGACTTTCCACTTTCACCCTTTCTCTGCCAACTGCCACGCAAGCAAGCATACAAGCAAGCAGGTTTGCTAACAGGCGGGCAATTAGAGCAAACTAGGCAATCAATTGGCTGATCCTTCAACAGATAATGTAATCAAAAAGCTTATAGACAAGCAAGCAAGTCAACAGTGAGTAGAAAGAAAAATGGTATCAATGCTTTAGTCACGAAAAGAGTATGCTTTATTGGGCTTGCACTGACTACTTTCGATGTGAATATTTGATTTTTGGCAATTTTCTTACCAAGAGCTTATCAGTCACACTAAAAAATGTGTAATTTTTTGCATATCAACTATGATTGTGTTTCTGTAGGTTGCAGGAATATACAAAGATCCAACGTTGGAATACCCAGTGACCATTGCAGTAACAAGAGTTGTTCTTCTAGACAATGATGTAGTACGTAACACAGTGATATTTACTTAGTTAATACTTTTATTCACCATGGCCAATTAGATTTTAGCGTATTAAAACTACGTTTTATCGTGATGTTTTGCACTAAATCTTGCCTTTGACCACATTTTAGTGTATTTTATTATCCTGTACTGTACTGTACTGTACTGTACTGTACTGTACTGTACTGTACTGTACTGTACTGTACTGTACTGTACTGTACTGTACTGTACTGTACTGTACTGTACTGTACTGTACTGTACTGTACTGTACTGTACTGTACTGTACTGTACTGTACTCCACTCCACTCCACTCCACTCCACTCCACTCCACTCCACTCCACTCCACTCCACTCCACTCCACTCCACTATTTTTACAGAAGTTTATTTTCAACAGCTTGCCAATGCTACAGATATGATGAACTTGCTCCACAAGTTCCAAGCCTGGTTTTACGAAAATAGCCCTTCAGATGAAAACGATCCATTGCATGTGGACAACGGAGCACTGCTGACCAAGTAAGAGCCGTTCAATGCTTTTGCTTAAGGAAAAACTAGATTATCAGAATCGCATAACTAAGATACGTACTCATAATTTATCCAATTAAAAAGCAGTCATCTAGCTTGGTTTTAATACTATCATTGAGGGTCTTTATTAGATTGCTGTCAGTCTTGCGCAGTCGCTAGCAAATAAGACCTAACATCAGCAACTATAAGGAATCATCTTAAATATTGTAGTAATGACTGTCGACGAATAGTATCGATTGCCAATGACCAAGGCTTCTAAATAGCTTCAACGAATTGAAAAGACACAGACAGTGGCTTTTTGACACTGGACGTCTGCAAAGACATTCATAGTCTATTAGGACACTGAATGACTCTCAATGGTAATAAGAAAACATATTTACAATCAGCTACAAATACCAACATCCAGTGGCTATCTAGACAGCAAAAAAAGGACTCTTATTAGTAACTATGTGCTGCCATAAGGCTAAGGTTATGCCTATGGTGTTGAGTGCGATATGCCAGCATCTTTGCAAGACATCCTGTTTTCGATGACACAGCATAAATTAGATGGCCGCTGGAGCGATTTGTTGCTTTGTACCAAAACAGATGCCATGTTGGCTTGTCAGCATCACTTTGAACCTAGGCTCAGTCATAATGGCCGTTTAACTCACGTTGGGCTTGCCATACATAGATCTGCATTATCTGAAGCGTACCAAGGAACAAAGATCTATCCTCTTCTGATACAGTGTGAAGTTGGTATCACCCACCGCCACTAGATGGTGGGAAAAGCCACGATATAAAACCTTGCACTTTATATTTCACTTGATATTGTAATATTAAAATGACGGATAAAACGAATAAAAGTAAAGCGCACAAAAATTCAACTAGCCCAAGAAAAGTATATATGAGGCTGCAAAGACAGCTCCTGATTTCACATCAGACACTCATTTACCATTTGTAAAAACTACTAACCTGTGAAGACGTACTCCATCGGTTCAAAGTGCAGATTGGACTTGAAATTTGGCATTTAAATAATAATTTCCCCATTAATCGTGATTTTTAATTTATAACTTACATTCCTGGGCTTTAAACCAAGATAGAGTTTTTTCACTAGCTATTTCAGCAATTTACAATCATTTAATTTGGATTTAAGCTCCTCTCTTCTTCGTCAATTGTCCAAGTAAAGTGCAATTATCTTAATAGTTAATAGTGGTAATAGCCATATAAACCATAGCCACTACCAGATGTATTTGTTTTGCCATGTTGAAAGTTATATGGTTGGAAGCCTCAGGCAAACTTCAAACATAGCTTATGATTCACGTCATTCTTTTCGCTTCCAGGGGTGGATGTGCTGATGGCTGCGGACTGGCAGGTGACTATGTTTCTTTCATTGATTACAATAAAAAGTTATCAGTTATTTGGGATACCGTAACATTCATAACGACAAGGTTGTGCCGCTTGATCAAACAGAAATCGCCAAAAGGAACATTTCCGGACAGATAGCAAGAATTTCGCTTGCAATTTGTTTGCTATCCTTGTACCACCTTTGTGATTTATCGTAGGTCTGCATTGCAGATAAATCGATCTTTATCAGTGTGATGCTCTATAGATCTAACTGGTTGGCATATAAACACACATGATAGCGCAGATATAGCCGCCCTCTTAGAAATCTCAGACCGGTCAGTGCGTAAATAACTTTAGAATTATCACAGCCCTGCTTAGACAGTGGTGATTACCAAAGATCTGTTTAAAGTTTAATTAATCACACATATAAAGATAAAGAAAGGTAAATATAAAGATATTGTATATAGGATTGGCTGCTATTGGAATCTGCCATTTATCTGGAAGTCAAAGTGTCACTAAAGATAAAGGATTGATGTCTGCTGTGACAATGGCTCATGAATTGGCCCATAAGTAAGTGAAAATATTATCTTTGTTCAATTTACGTTCACATCAATTTCATTGGAAAATGCTAAACTTTAACGAGCACGAATCTGAATAGCTCAGTGGTGTGCGATAGTTTCCTCTTGCGTCATTTGTCATTACGTCATATCGGTTGCGTGGTCACTCGTTGTTCAAAAACACAACGCAGTTAGTTACGCCGTGCGCCAAAGGAATTTCTGGCTTGACTTTCGACTAGTCTTCGCTCTATGCTGGCTCAATCATGGACCCATGTTATGAGAAAATGGCCAAACATGGCGGCAAGCAATGCTACCAAAAACCCTAAAACAAGCCCCCTAGCAATTGCAAACACCCATATATGAAGGCCAAAGGAGTCAGTTTTCTCATAATAAGGTGGCCAGGATTGTAGATAGAAGTAAATGCAAAGAAGCTTCCAGAATAGTCCTTGGCGCCCTTACAAAGAACGTTCAGTTTTCCGGAAATGCATACCTGAAACAAGATCTAAACAAAAAATCTAAATGTTTAAAATACCCTTGCACGACTCACGTTCAGGCATTTCTGCTTTTAATGATTAAAAAACATTTGTATCAGCATGTTTACTTTTCAAACACTATTGGTAATCTAATTGTCTTCGCAGTCATGGAACGAATCTTTATACTACACAGTCGTCCCTAGAACGATTTTTTCTACTACACGGTCATGAAACTATTCTCTCGTCTACGACGCGAATTTGCGATGAACCAAATGACCTTTTTGACAACATTGACGGATGTAAGGTATTTCCTGTCGCCACACATTTCCACCCCCAATCTCAGTCATTTTACAGTTTATCAAACACACGTATGTTCACATATATGATATTATTCAAATCTTCCAATTTCTTTGTAGCCTTGGAGTGGGTCATGACAGTGGAAGCAAAGATGTACCAGGGGAGTGCCCAGATGGAATCAACTTAATGGCCTCGGGCACTGTTAGCAGTGGCACGTCCCTCGAGTGGTCCAATTGCTCATCAAAAAGCCTGGCTGGTATATTAAGGTAAGTTTATCAAACTATAAGAAAAATCAGAAACATTCTCTTTTACATTAACCAAAAGCAAATGGGGAAGGTCATTGGACGCAATTATTTGCAAAAAATGTGCACAATATCCTAGTGCCTCTGAAAGTGGAAGACTGGGAGCTAAAATGCTATTTGCTGAGAGTTTGGAGAGTGGCAGAAAAACAGAACATGGTATCATGGTGGTCCCGAAAAAATTCAAGGGCATAGGCCCTAGAGCCCCAAGCCTAATCCAGCTTTAGCCTGTTTTTTTCTTTGCTTGCCTATTTTCTTGTTTTCTTGCTTTCTTCCTTGCTTACCATCTTGCTTGCCTCATTTCAGGCTCTAGTACTACATTTCTTTGTCATAATCAATCTACTTCCGTTGCGCAGGAGCTCAAATTCTTGGTGCTTGAATGACAAGCCTGTTGCAAAAGTTTTGACAAACGTAACATTCCAACATTACGGTCTTGTTTATGACGGCACCAAGCAATGTGAATTGGCATTTGGTAAAGGATACAAGCATTGCCCTCAATACAAGGTGAGACAATATTGATTATTTTGGGCTTTTCTTGAATTTACGGTCTGTAGCACGTTGTAAACCTTGCATGCAGTATAACAATGCCTTAAAATCGCCTCACATTACTGTATACGCTTTGTCTTACGGTAGCTTTCTACTCACCGCATTTGGTCGAAATTCATTGCATTTCTATTAGATGCTCCATGAAACCAGTGAATCTTATCTCCTATCTCTCCGGTCTTAAACTGTGTGCATCACCTTCTGATAAGGGAAATACCTCAAGTAGGCTTTGGTCTCTAGCTAAGTATTTGGTTAATAAGAAGGCGGCCATCTCGGAATTAAACTGTACACTCGTTAAGAAGGACTCCCTCAAGAAAATTTGGCCCACTGCTAACCACATATCCCAGATAAGTGTGCAGATATTCCGTTAGTTGAGACAAATCCAGGAGCCCAAAATAATCTATCCTAATTAATAAAAGTTTGACCTATCCCGAGTCTCAGAACTCAACCGGAGAATCACTACTTTAAGAGATTATACTGCAGTTAAAATAATCAATATAATTGCATTCTCTGATTTTCTAGCACCAATGTTCAAGTTTGTTCTGCGAAAGGCCAACAGGACTTTACTGTGACCAGACTTCATATCCAGCAGCACATGGAACGCATTGCTCGCCCTATCATGTAAGTGCCAACTTCTTTGTTCAGTCATGCTCAATTGAGACCAGGGCCGAATCCAGCCATCTCCGAGCAGGGTGGGGGGGGGCAAGGAAGACAAAATTTCCCACAATTTCCGACAAAATTTCCCACAATTTCCGACAAAATTTCCGACATTTGACGGCAAAACAATAGACCCATTGTTTTACGAACAATAACTAATTGTTTAATCTATTGTTTAAATCAGTGGCGTCGTCCCTGATTGAGACGGATTATCACAGCGTGTGCTAAAAGCTTCACAATATGTTCGCTGCAGAAACTACTTTCAATTCCTCACAAAAATGACAATATTGAAATATAGAACTACATAACAGCCCTGTGGCATTAACAATTGGCTCTAAGTTAGTTTCAATATCGTTGTACAATAGAGTAGAGCAAGGAATGGTATGATAATTATGCATCAAAGGATTGGTTGGTACACTTAATTGTTAGAATAATGATGGTAAAATGTTACTATTTGACCCTTAAAGCATCCTACGATTTCTATAAATGGCTGAATACTGGAGTGACCCCTGACAAATGCATAAAGCAAGGTTATTCGCCGCTCTGCCATTGCGGCTTTTAAGAGTCAAGCAAAAATAACTGCGCCATCATCTATTGTCACACACAAGCGCTGCAGGGCTGTACGGAAAAGGCTAAAATTTAAGGAAAGTGACCCTTCTAAAATGTAGTAAACAAAGTAGGCGCTTCTAAGAATACTAATCGAGACACTTCATCAAGAGCACAATTTATTTCCCTCAATTTTTGAGAAAGTGAGAGGCTAGCCAGAGCTTAAAAGGAATACCCATCATTAAAAACATTGAATTGTGTAGCCATGTACTGCAATTTGAATTTTGATGATCTTGCTTTTTCATCATAGTGGTGCATTTATGGTGAATGCGTAAGAGATGGAAGTCCGGTGCCTCCCCCTATCCATGGTGGATGGTCAGCCTTTGGGGAATATACGACATGTAATCGAGAATGTGGAGGTGGGCTGCAATGGAGAGAAAGGACCTGCACGAATCCAGTGTAAGTAAAGACTTGGTATGCGATTGATAGGATAAGAAGGAAGGGTGAGGTTATTGTGAAATTTTTTTCGATGCCAGATCATCAACGCTATGAAATCATCCTGAAGGAAAACAGAAGTTGGGTATTAAAGATTCATATTGCTGATAAAGATTTAGATTTAGATTGCTGATAACTTTCAATGACAGTGGTTGATTGACAATGGGTCATATGAGCTATGATGTACAATCATAAGTAATGATGACAATAATTATCATCTGTATGCTACTTTGACATCGCTCACTAACGAGTACAGACGAAAATTTAAAACGAGCAAACTCTGTTACAGGCCACAACACGGAGGAAAGCAATGCGAGGGTAGCGCTAGAGGTCATCAGAAAACATGTAACTTTGAAAAGGTTTGTAGAATTACAAGGATGATTTTTAAACTTTATCGAATGTCTCAGAAATATCAATGACACGTAGGGGATACTCACTAGTTTAACGCTGTCCATGAACAATATAAACAACTTTCATTTCACGAGAAAGTGATAAATAAGAGAACAGTACTCCGCTCCTCAAATTTCTAAGTTAGTATTGAGTTTTCAAACGTAGGAAAATATGCAATAGTGATCTTTTTCATTTTCTATCTCAAGAGAAGATTTAATGTCTTTAGATGACGAAACAAGGTATCCAAAGCCAAGTTTTGTAGATAATATCTTTCTTCAAAAGATTGTATGATACATCAAAATGTCAAAGGCATTACTGTTAATATTAGTTTTTTCTAAGTTCGGAGAAGGCTAAGTATTAAAATTCCAAACTTACTTGTATAGAAATATAATGCTATTAGTTGACCAGAGGTTCGATACGTGTAACAAAAAAGAGACTTAACTACTTTCTTTAAGGTCTGCAGCAAGTTGTAGACTTTGCATGTGGGAAGTCATAGTATAAAAATGCCCCAATATTACACTATCTTCGTAGGTATGCTCTGCTGGTACAAAGAGTTTCCGACAAGTACAGTGTGATGCATATTCAATGACTCCTGTAGTCGATCGTAAGTACTTTCTTAGATATCTCTAAATTCAGTACCATTTCAAATATTTATTACTAAACATTTTTGATCATAGCAACTTAGAATAAGACAAGCCTGGACACAAGCCAACAGCATTGACAAAAGCCTAAAATAAACTCTGACACTCTGCTAATACATTCGTTGCGTTTGCGTATCATCGTGTTTCAAATCGTTCCAGATGTTTTGATTATTGGTAGAATTAACCAAGCAATACAACACAGCAAACAATCACATTTTTAAAGGATTATAGAACTAAGAAAAAGTTTACGAAAATGAAAGAAAGTTTAAGAGAATCTAGCAAAATTCACTGGTGCTTATAGCAAAAAGTGTAAATACGAAAACAAGAGCTTTCGCATGCCAAAGGAAGCTTAAGTTATGATTACATTGCTTAATATACTCCATTAATTCACCCTCTCTTGATTCAAGAACCCGAGCGAGAAAACAAACACCTTGTATCTGCACAATAAACCGCTACTTTCTGTTCTCCCGCATCAAGGTTATAGCTCCGCAGCTGTTTTGCTGTAAATTCCCGGGCTCATTAAATGGCCTGCACCTATCGCGTTTTTTGTCACAAGGTGCACAATCTGAATCGTTTTCAAAAGTCACGTTAATATAGGTAAGACCATGGCCTGGGAAAAAATCCAATAGCTTGAACAAACGAAAGCTAGGTATGAGACCTATAAACAGGAAGACACATCATGAGTTTAAAGCTAAGAAAACATGTAGGAATCAAAATTAACAGGCAAATGGATAGCAGTCACATTTTAGAAAACGATGAAAGTGTTTACTTCCCAATTCCATTGACTAAGCTACCTATGCTTCAAATTCTGCTCGTCCAATAAATATCTTGTTTTCAATTTGCAGCCAGATACCCATGCTTGCTTCTTTGTACGAGTGGAACAACGCCACTTAATTTTGGAAATGTAGAAGATGGAACTCGTGCTTACGATCATTTGAATGATGTTTGCATTGGAGGTGTAGTCAGGGTAAGATGAAAAAAATTCATGCAAGCATGTTCATAATACGTGTGATCATGATGATATTATCTTGAGATATAAAATGTTTAAGACCTAGGTTATACGATGCTCTTCTTATGTGCCTAATTAAACAAAAATAAGCCCAACTAAAGTTCATTCGATCAAATGTTGCTGATAATTAGCAGGCAAAAGAAAATCAATGTCTTAGCAGCATCAGGGCATATAACAAACTCGATGTTTAACTTGCAGTAGCTCGAGTATCAAATAATGTGACTCTATTGGTCGCCCCAAATGCAATCTGCCGCTCTAAATCAAATCTACTTAAACAATCAAGTTAAAAGTCACACTTGTCATTTACTTTATTCCGATAAATTAAGATCAAGTCACATTTGTTGACGTGGTCAAGTGAACAGTGCTTCATCTTCAAAAGGCAATTTATTTAGAAGCACGAGGCTATATTTATGCGTATCAAATGACAAACAATAAATGAAAGTGCGCAGAGTTTTGTTCTATAGATAAACTGTTAAGTGTACCTAGATCATAGGCACCCTTTAACTTCATCAGGAAGTCTAGGGTGAAAGCTAGTTCAAATTTATATTACCATAGCTACATCTAATTTGTCAAGGTACCTAATGTATAAAGCATATTAATGTACTTTTTCGAAATTCGTTACAAAGACAATCCCTCCAAGACTTTCTCAGCATATCATTCCAGACAGCTATCTTTAATACCATAGTGCGTGGTCTTCAGTCACCAGCGCACTCGCAGAGTTGCATATACATGACTAAGCATGCCAAAAGGCAACAACTTTAAAAACCTCGCTAACAATGACAAATTTTAAAACCACCCTCTATATAAGACCGTTAGATTCTCTAAAACGCTGGTTTTTCTACTAACGACAGAAAGTTGGCTGTGATTTGGTGTTGGAATCGGGAGCCATTCCCGACCGTTGCAGTCAATGCGGCGGTGATGGCTCAACATGTGCGCCAGTTACTGTAAGAAACTTATACCATTACTCCTGGACTGGTAAGATGTCTTTTGTATATGTTAAGACTCTGAGCTACTCCTTCTCCATTATGATAATGATGATGATGATAATGATGATGATGATGATGATGATGATGATGATGATGATGATGATGATGATGATGATGATGATGATGATGATGATGATGATGATGATGATGATGATGATGATGATGATGATGATGATGATGATGATGATCATAATGATGATGATGATTTTGATGATGATTATGATAATGATGAGAATGATGATGTTGATATTAATGACGATGCATTCAAATTATATTCTTTTACAGGAATTCATGACGTTGGAAGCATTCCCTCTGGCACTCTAAACATGCATGTGAGAGAACTTGCACCATCGTATAATTTCATCAGTACGTAAATTTACTCCTTGTCTAACTGACATTGCTCGTATTCCATTTGTGAAAGCATGTCGCTCGCATTTCGTTAATAGTAGCAAAAGATACTTTGAGAGAACACATGGCTTTAAACGCACGTCATAAATTTCCCCAAAAGAACACCAGTCGAACAGCTCGTGATATTTTATGCTGTGAAGCAAATGAAGAACTAAAGAAGTGGCTAGGGGATTAGGGTGGGCTCAAATCGTGCCAATATTGTTGGTCAAAATATTGGGAAGATTTGAAGTACAGTTTCGTTTAATTAACGTGTTCTTCACGACAAAGCGTTGGCTAACACGGTAACACATGTTCATCCAGCACTTTCATCTATCTCAGCTTAACTGGCTTGTACGTACAACGTTGTGCTGATGTGTCAAACAGTGCCAGCATGCTGGTCATTATAAACAAAAGTGTTGGTCCAATTGTTGGCACTGTTTTGCTGCTGTTGTCACATGCAATTTGAGTCCTTTGTTCTACGTTTTTCCGTTGCATCCCAGTCAAGTGTTACTATCCGCACTCAAATATTCACCCATCCCGATGTATTTCAATGAACTAGTTTCATTTGGTGGGATTAGCAATCTAAGTTAGGTTTAAGCTCTATATGTACTATACACATCTTAATTGAATTTAAAAAAGTAATATATTGATACACAGGTGTGAAGGTGGGAACCAGCGGCTCAAACGCTTACTATGTCCCAGATTGGTCAAAAGACGTCAGCTTTGCTGGACTAAAATGTCGATATACAATGCAGGACTACAATTTTGCCGATGATTTGAAATGCACTGGAGTTTCAAATGATGTTGTTAGGCCTACAGTGAGTTATTCTGATCATTTTTTCACTATCATTTCAAATATCACTGCTCTGAGTAACTGCTCCGTACTGCAATACATCAATATTGCATGGAAAGCCAGAAACATTTAGCATACTGAAATGTTAGTGCTTTTTCTGACTCTCCTATAGGATCGGTTAACGCCAAAAAAGCTACCGGAATGCAGAATTGGTTACAGATCGAAATCCGCATGCGGATCGTTTCCATTAACGCGGTTTTCAATTTGCACATTGCAATTTATTTCGTTCGCTTTACGGTAAATATGCAAGGCGTCAATCGAAGCAAGACTGTCAGAGGAAAAAGTACATTTTGTAAGGCTTAGAATAGCTCTAATTTCATAGCTATCCTGATCATGCCAAGTTTGAATAAATTGATACTATAATTAATACTAACACAAATGAAAAATAATGATATGTATGCATAAAGTTGCTTCTGCTATTTCTTGCAACATCGGTTCAATCCGAAAAAGAAATCCGGCCTGGAATTCCAACGTTCCAACGGGGAGGAATTGAAATGCTTCATCGGCAAGACCTTGTATTGCTTGAACGTTGGAAAACTGAGTCTTTTTATGGTAAATAGGGAGTTTTATCTGGCAAGTCTTTTCATTTAGATCAAAAAAGTCACCCGTTCAATTCAATGATCGTCAATTTGAATTCTCCTTTCGCACCCAGATTTATTTTCATTCAACTGTTAAGACCCATATAAATCTACGATTTTCAGGGGGTAGCATTGTCAAATAAATTAGGCAAAAGCGTAAACTATTTTAGAAAACTGCCATCAGAACATTTACAATATTTTGTACTTAACCCCCAGAAAAATTATCTTTTCCGATATTTGTCATCCGTCTCGAGGTGAAAAGGTTAAAGGTTAAAAAATTTCACTTACCAGCCCATTCGTCACCATTCCACTGCATAGACATTGACATCATTTACAAAGTAGCATATGTGTGGTACCGATCTTTGTATTCCAAAACCAACAATTGAATATGGAACATGACATTAGAAGTTTCAACTCAGAGTTTCAGAGTAGATGCGACCAACAGACAAAAGTTTCCTCATCTAGAATTAAAGTCAAAGATTAAACTTCAAACGTAGTGTTTCATATTCATTAATTAATACAATTCCGTAAAGAAGACATCAAACACTGTAGAACAGAACTGCAAACACTAATCCTTAGCATATTATTAAGCATTGAAAAACTAGATGTTAATAATGTTATTATACATTTCTGACAGTGGGCAAATTACTACGGTGGCTCATCACCAGGAATCGAGTATAAATATTTCATTGCAGCAGAGGGTAATACATCAGCTGCCGAATATGCGGTTGCAGATCAATGGGGAGCTTGCAGTAAATCATGTGGTGGAGGTATGAACAACGTCCTATTTAACGCGATCCAATTTAAATTTCTACAAGACTAAAACTTGTTCGCATATTTAATGCCAGGGTACACTGGCAAAATGGTAAAAAAAATCATCTACGTAATACGGTCATTATCCAATAGGTCATCCGCCTCGGTTACTGCGAATACTTGAACAGTTGAGCTCGGAGCTTAAAAGCGTGCAAATACACCGGTTTAGTATCATGATACATAAAGTAAATGTTATTCAAACGAATTAGGATATCGCGAAAAGAGGAATGAAAGATGTGATGGTGTGGTAAATCGGTTCTTGATGGCGACTAGTATGATAAAAGATAATATTTATTATCTTTGGTATACTCCATCATTCTAAAATCATGAAGCTCTTCCCTTCTGAACTACGTACTATCATAAAATTGAGTTTAAGTCAAGATTTTAGACTCATTTCTTCAATAAGGCATTCGAAGGGTAATTGTAATTTTATACTTTTTTATATGATTTGCAAATATTTATACCTATCCTTCTTTACCTAACTTTGGTAAGGCCTCTTGAATATTTTTTATTGTAGATAAATGGCGCTATAGAAATGTTCTATTAATAAGAACGATAAAAATAGTTGCAGTTAAATGAGCGCGCATTAGCATACTTTATAATCAGCATCCTCCAATTTACATGTAAACTTTAATCATTCCAGGTATTCAGAATAGAGAGCTTACATGCCGCAGAACCGATGACAAGTCTGCAATCAGCTTAGCTCTATGCAAATCCCTAGCCAATCCAGTTACATCACAGTCCTGCAATACCCAGGCGTGTCCACCACAGTGCGTATACAAATTCTCGAAAATATCTTCCTGTAAACTGTAAACATATCGTTTTAAGACTACTAATGGATGCAATCGTTATGGATAACAACCAGCAATATGCCCTAACCTGTCTATAAAAGACATCTATTTCACAAGGTGTCATGCAATACATTGTATTTTATGACATAACTCAATTTTAAATACATATAAAATCTACATCAAAAAAGAGAAAAAGTGCTCATGGGTGAACAATGGAGAATAAGGGGGTACTCTCTCCTCGATTAGCTTTGCTACTAAGAGTTCCTTCTTAAGAGTTCCCCTTTCATAAAGGTCCTCTAGTGTAGTGTCATTTATCATTCTTTTATTCTATTATGAATTTTCTTAAGTATCAAATATAATTGTTGTATAGTTGAATATCAGTATATTTGTATGTGAAGGAATTCAAAATAAATGAATGAACTGAACAATTCTCCGCTTTAAAACCACACTTTACAGCCAGACAATTTTCTTTTCCACATAGCTACCAAAATGAAAGTTAATATGGTTAGGTCATACATCATCCTCCCCCTTTTGAACAAAGAAGAAGCTGTATATATTTCTTTTTGCCCTGATGCCTCAAGCTCTACACATATATCTTTACAATAATCTCATCGTCGTAGGTGGTACATCCATCCCTGGGGTGAATGTAGCAAAACTTGTGGTACTGGCCAAAAGTACAGAAACATCACGTGTTCCCAGCTGCACGCTGATGGCAAGTATTACCAAGTGAGTGACCAGAGTTTGTGCACGGCAACAAAACCGACTGTGGCCCTTGTTGAAAACTGCAATGTGATCATGTGTAACGCTGAATGGGTTCTTGGAGAATGGGGACCGGTAAGTGGCCGTTTGCATGTATGATTGTTTGATGAGCTGCGGGTTAAAAATTGAGTTAGAGGTGATTAACTTGAGAATTAATTTGAGAGTGAATTAAAAAAGAGAAAAGTTTAAGTTAAGCTTAGGCTTAATTCTAAGTTCAAGTTAACGTTTAAGTTTATGCTTATTTTTAAGATTGAGCTTTAGTTTAAATTTTATACACTTTGTACAAGATATCAATTGACCTCAGTTGCCTATAATGAACCGGAATTGTGAAGAGCAAATAGCAAATTGTGATCTGACTGTGAGAACAACTGTTACATGGACTAATAAGCCTTCCAGGCGGATGCTAGTATTTGCGCATCAAATTTGCCCTATCTTTTTTGATGTCTGGAAATACACAGTATCTGTTTTTCCATCGATAGTTTAATGGTCATTTCATTCTTGCTCTTTTATCTGTTTTCAACAATGAAATATAACTTTGATCCAGCAAACCACCCTAACTTTACGCTTCTTTTTTCATGTTTTTTTTTAAATAATGATTTTCTTAATTCATTTCATCACACTAGTGCTCTACAACGTGTGGTCAAGGAGTAAAGATACAACAATTATCATGCAAAAGAACCAACGCTGATGGGACTATGGTAGTTGCAAGAGAACTGGAATGTGCAGCATCAAAGCCTTCGACGGTTGGAGCATGTAACATTGATAACCCATGTCCAATCTGGGTAGTAAAATACGCAGAATGCTCAAAGAGCTGTGGTGGAGGTAAAAAGGATTATTCAACTGCTAACAGTATTCTTATTAATCATTTTTCTTAATCGTCCTTATGCATCAAGTGGCCTCTTTATACTAAAACTAAACTAAATTGAACAAAACTAGACCAAACTGAACTAAACTAAACTAAACTAAACTAAACTAAACTAAACTAAACTAAACTAAACTAAACTAAACTAAACTAAACTAAACTAACCTAAACTAAACTAAACTAAACTAAACTAAACTAAACTAAACTAAACTTCAAGGAAGAAACAAGCAGAATTCAAATTCTAAGGATCATGTTTCTGAATATAAATTTGGAGTTTGCTTTGTTAGGTTTGCAGTACCCGTACGCGGCATGCTACGTCGTTGATGTGAGAAAGAATGACTCAGAATGCGATGCTGCAACGAAACCTGACATAAGCAAAATGGAGCCACGGGCATGTAACATTGAAGCATGTGATTCATACGAATGGAAGACGAAAGATGGAACCTGTAGTGTAAGCTGTGGAGATGGTAAGATCCTTTTTAGGCATAGAATCATTGTAATAGACAACAAGTTTCTTTAAGCAATGCTTATGACGAAGCCGGTTCTAAGACCATAAGAATTGGCTGTCATTGATTCTGTAAAGTTGTCTGCAAATCTAAAGTTACCTCACTCGTTTACTTTCTGTTTTTGACCGCATTGAAATTGAGCGAATTGGATAATGTCACACTTTTCAGGCCCTGGGAGCTTTGAATACTTGAACTATTGTTGCTGGTTCTTTGATTTTTTTTATAAATGACGGACGATAGCGAAGTTAAAGAACGAGTCTCTTATATTGCATTGTTAAATACCTGCAAAGTCTAAGTGAAAAACGTACCAGCGAGCATCCTTATTTTACCAAGATTGAGACAATTGCAACAAATGACGTGCATTCAGACTGAGAATGACTTTCAGCCATGATTCAGCTCCTTTTTGGTCAATGAGAAAATCCGGCAAAAGTTAAAGACAGCAATGCAAGAAAGAGAAGATCATATCATCGAAAATATAAAAGACGTGAAAGCATTGCAAGTGATAAGAAGCATTATCCCAAACACGTAAAGTATCCAAAGTACACAGGATATCCTCAGAATTATAAACTTATGAAAATTTGCCAGTAAGATGAGTTCTCCCAGTAAGAGAGGACAGAGTCTAAGTAAATCATAAGCTTTAAGAAATAGCCAAGCTTCCATAACCAGTAAACAACAGTTCTATTAAACACAAGGTATAAAACTCGAACATCAAAGAAACAAGATAGGCGACTTATAGTTAATTAAAAAGTCTACTAATATTTAAGCAATGCAAATAGTACTGGTCCAAGCTAAATGAGAAATGTTTTCTTAAACCTATCTTAGTTGTACTGCTGAGAAAACGAACACATGACGCAAGTTAAAACCTTGTTTTTTTACTGGAAAAAATACCACAAACTAGCAAATAACTGTGAATATTGAAATAATTTTGAAAACCATTGATTGTTTCAATATTTTCCGCAAGCAATTATGCTTGCTGAAACCATACTGAAAATTTTCGTTTGACAACATTTAGCGAGATTATCAAGTTTTTTCGAAATGATGGGACTATCATTGTAGTTTTTTGCTCATAGCAATAATGTACGGGTGATGATAAAGTTCACGTGTGATTGAAATCAACTCTGCATATTCACAAATATTCTTTGCCACTTTGGAAATATATGTTGAGCAAGGAGTACTACGTTTAATTCAAATTTCATTTAAAATTTGAAAAATATCTTTCTGGAAGACAATTTTCACGATGCCTTAACTTTCCTTCCCAACTTTTAAACTATTTGTTGAACGAGAGGTTTACGTATCATCTGATATTCTTCAAGTATTCTTTACAATTCATAAATTTCAAGAAATCTTGCTTCTAATCTTGGTAATTTTTACTCATTTCAGGTGTTATTCCTATTAACGTTACATGTATTCGTGTCCGAGATAGTCTTGTGGTCTCTGATGAACTCTGCGCAAATAGTACCAAGCCAGCAACAACCAAAGCCTGCAACGCAGGCGACTGTCCAGAAGTATATGAATGGAAACTTGTTCCAGGACCATGTAGTGTAACTTGTGGTACAGGTTAGTTTCCTGTAAAAAAAGCTAGTTCCTAACCATGTGGCTCTTTTATATAATCCTGTCTCATTACCATATTTACTTGAAGTTCTGCTGAAATTATCTGTGGGCCCTTGTTTAAACATTTTTTTAATCAAGATTATTCTTCAAGTTCTTTTTTGCTAAACTTTTTATATGCCTTCAAGATCTTACCTTGTATTTTCTTAATAAAGCGAATTGATGAGTATTTTTTACAGATTTCTTAGGTGTGGGGCCTCTTCTTTTCTACCAAAAGTGCAAGGACTGGTGCCATGACCCCTACCCCATTATAACCACCACTTAATGAAGTATTTTCAACATATTTTAAAACTTTGCAGAGTTTCTTTTACACAGATCTATTTCTGCTGTAAAAATAGCACCATTTGGAAGACATTCTATGTACATATTATGTTATCTGCATTCTTACCAAATTTCATTTCTAGAATTTTGACAAATAAATGCCCTCAAGGAACCTTTTTTTCATTATATTTCAATTCATTTCATGTAGCTATGTAACCGTTAATTGGGCTAAAACTATGGCTAATCAACATCATTTATATCTGTTACATTTTTTGCTTCATGCAGGAACCACCACAGACATAGCTGCTTGCTTTAGAAAACGAGATGGGGCCAAAGTTGAGGATATTCTTTGTGAAATATCTCTCAAGCCAGCACCAGGACCAGCAAAAGAGTGTGTTTTAGAAGCATGTCCAGAGACATATTCCTGGAATGTCACCTACGGTGCATGCAGTGCAACATGTGGAGAAGGTGAGTGATTTTTTGATCATTTTCCTATTCCAAGTTCCAAAACAAAAGCTCTCTCATTCATCATCTAATAAAAACGTGATATGAAAATATGCTGCATGGCTCATATTGACAATGAATGGCATGCTGAAGGGTCTTATCAAAGCCCGATGTAGCTCAAAGATGTTAGCTCAGGTTTTGGGGCAGCTGCGTAGCTAAGAGCTAGCAGAGCACAGCTATGTTACATAGAAGAAATTGTTAATTCTGAGAAGATTTAGGTTCAGCACCCTATTCAAGAAAAAATACTGTTGCTTTGAACTGATTCTTGGACACCTGCTTCGTTAAACAGCTAAAAACCATAAGCCTTATCACTGAAATTTTTAAATGTAGAAAAATATTGAGTTCTCAGCCTATAAATTCCATGCTTACCAAATTAAAAGGGTGTTTCAAAAATTGAATCAAGACAGACATTAGCTTCTGGTTATGGTATTCCAAGATCAATAAACCTGCACAACCTGTTAACTCTTTAATCCAATGATAAAATTTTTCAACTCCCCCCCCCCTCCCCCCCCCTCTATTCTTAATCAAGACAATGTCAGGAGGGAAGTTTGTTTCAAAGAGCAGAAATTTTGATCAAAGTAGGATTTTTTGCAAAATTTTCATCCAACTCTTGAACAAATTACCTTAATGCTCTAGATATATTCGGTAGAAATTACATTGAATGTACTCTGCATGCATGTCAGAGTAGAATCGGACCATGTTCCACCACAAATCGGTGGCAAGCAGAGTTGAACAAAAGGACAAACCAAAAAGAAAAATAAAACTGGCATAATATGTGTCGGACTGTGTACACTGATTCCACTAAGGCTTGCATGCAGATGTAACATAATGTGCCATTATTTTCCATAAATAGAGGGTCTGAGCCCCCCTTTCAATGGAGACAGAGGTAGATTTTTACATTATAACACTTCTCTTTAGGAATTAATTGTTCATTAGAGAGCCCCTAACAAATCTCCTTGCTGAAAGAGCCGCACTTGAGATATTTGTAGGTCCACAACATTGCATACATTGCATACACCTCCAACATGCATTCGTTCAGAAATAAGGATGTTGGGGCTACCACAGACCAACGTGTGTTGGCCATGCCCTCGAATTTCCGTCTGCATGCACGAACAAAAGTAATGATGACCATAAAAACTAGAAACTTGATGTTTTACGACTTTTTCTTTGGCACTTCTAGGGGAGGAGGCATTTTAATAATCCCCCTTGGTCACGCCATTTGCTGAACTATATCCTTGACATGCACTCAAGATTAATTTCCATGTACAAGACATATCACCAAGGTAAAAGGTGACTCCTCTGCCTAATTGCTAAAATATTTTAAAAGATAGATATGTATCATGTAAAGGGCCTACATACCCATTTTGCCTTTCCTCTCTGCTGCGTTCTATAGTCATACGCCTTAAACTTTACGTAAAAGTCTTGACATTTGGTATTCGGCAAAACACTGCATGCAACAAAAACACCTCAGTATAATAAATATTTAGTGGTTGGGTTGATTCAGGCTTTATTTTCAGTCCATACCTTTGTCAAATTACGCGCTTTGCAATGCATTTTTGGTCGTTGTTGCTGCTGCTGAAAGAGTGGTTTACGGCTATGGGGGGGGGGGGGGGGCTTAAATGAGAGGGGGGCTTATTCCATTTTCCCAACGGGGTATTAATAAGCAGGGGGCCTAATTGACGGTGGGCCTTAAAGACGATTTGCGGTTTCAGAATCAAAAGCTTTTTTTCGTTCAATTAATCACAGTAGCCCTGGCTTCTAAGTTGTGTGCACTTTTTTGACTCACTCTTCATTCATTCTGTGGACTTTAGGCTAAAATTCTTCCATTCTTCACTGCCCAGGTGCAGCTAAATGCCTCTTTGGTGCTGCTATTTGTTATTTTTTCTGTCGTAAATTTGTCTGGAAACATTTCAAAGTATCTTTTCAGATATCTTTAACTTCCTACTTTCTTCACTTTTCATTCTTACCTTTTAGTTTCTCCTATTTTCACCTTAAATTTTGTGTTCCAGACAGTGACCAGCCTATGCACAATCCATTCCTGTTTATCTCATTATCAGATAATCTTGCTTTCCAAATGTGATTGACTTGACATATCCATTTATTCGACCAGGAACCAAAGAGCCAATTGTTAAATGCACAAGAGACAGTGACAAAGTGATTGTCGATGACTCAAAATGCAATGCAACCAAACCAGTGCCTGGAACTATGAGCTGCAACACGGGTGAATGCCCAGTGACATACAAATGGAAACAGTTGTGGGGACCATGCAGTGCAACATGTGGAAAAGGTATTTAAGCTTCAAAACAAATCTTATTTTTCTTATTATTGGACCCTTCTCCTACAAAGCAATAAGTATAGCAGAATGCCTATTTGCATGCTGTTGTTGGTATTACTTGTATCAGAATTCCTTTCGATATTGTAATTTCATGTAACTTTATACTATTATAATAGTCTATGAGTATTTTTGCAAGTTAAATAGAAAATTCCAAAGAATTGCACATTCTTGGAATCTTTTTGTATTACATTATAAAAATTTGTTTGCATCAATTCATTGGAATTTCCTTCCCCTTAACTATACTGTGATTCTTTTCCGATTATTTAGTTTGAACTAGATGATTTGATTAAATGTATTAATCGAGCAATTTTTGGAGATTCTTACATGTCCTTTCTCTTAAATAATAATTAGTTGGCACTCTGTCAGCTAAACGTAACTTAACTGGGTATCCCCATGCTCAACAGCTATTTTGCCAACTATTTCTAAGGTAAACTGCAAAATCCTTTCTATAGGTAGATAAACTTTGCAAAGACATTTTGGGCATTTTACTTCTCTATCGATTTTTTTAAGTTAAAACTGCTCCATTTTTTTTTTACGATTGTCTTAGTGAACCTCTCTCCCAATTTTCATTCATTCTCATTCTCGTTACTTTGCCCCTTTCTGTATTGAACTCGATCCTTAAGAAAACACACCTATAATTTCTAACACATATAGACTAATCAGTTTTTTATCCCTTGCAGGTACCAAGACAAGCCATTACAAATGTTACATGGTATCAACTGATACTGAAATGAGTGACAGCTATTGCGCAGATCTTACCAAGCCGGGTTCAAGCGTTGTTGAATGTACTTCAGTTTGCAATTGGGCACCAACATACGGACCTTGTCTGCCTACATGCGGCTCTGGTAAGCAAAAACTCTGCTCCATTTTCTTATTGTAAGACACACTCTGCTCTCTTCATTGCTAAATGAAAGCATTTTTAACCACCATTAATGTTATACATGCAACTCCGTATGATAATGGCAGTGATTTTAATGTTATGCAATCTCGAGGAGCTAGATTTAGATATTCCATGACCTCCGGTGGGAGGAGTCCCTGAATTTTAATGTAAGGAGCAAAACGTATGCAGATATTTGTAGTCCGTCAAATAACTTTATACTATTACTCGAGTGTACCAAGTACTGCAATTCTTAAGAAACCAATAAATATACAAACGATATTACGTGGCAAAGCCACACAGCATTTTACGGAGTTACATTTTGTAGAGAAGCAGTGGTGATGCCACCACGAGATTCTCCAGGAGCTCAGAACTATGCAGTCAACAAAGAAGCTGCAAGTCACGCGAGACTATGTAATGACGAATTTAACAAAAAAAGTGCTTTAAGGAATGTGAAAAATGTAAATGGTAAAAGGCAGAAAAGTGGAGCAGAAATCAAGAACCAGAAAAGTCCGGGAGCAGATCCTTAATGCCACCGTCCCTGCCCTCTATCTTATTGAAATACACATTTATTTCCTTTCAAAAAATCATTGCTTCTAAAAAATTGCGTATGAGTTGCAGCTCGATTACAATGCTTTGGCATAGACAGTATGTGAAGGCAGCCTCGGTTGGGTGTACTCGTCATCATTACGGTATACTAAGCCACGATTTTCTTTGTTTGTTTAGGATACAAACTGACGACCTTACAATGCCAAAGTGAAGCTAAAGCCGAAGTCGACATCAGCAACTGTGCTGGAAAAAATGTTGGTTCAGTTACTCCGGTTGAATGTTCCTCAGAACCATGCCAAGATTGTAAGTGCAGTTGTCTTAGGCTCAATATCTCAGTTAAAAAGGCATTTGCTGGGTGTTTTGGACAGTTACTAGATGACTGGGGTGCATCTCCCTGGAATCCAATACCAACCCCTACCCCACCCCTACGTCTGTAATTCTCGTTGATCAAAAACTATTTGCGGAATAACACAATTAATCTGAAGTTAAATACTGAATAACGTATCCATATTTTGTATTTTAGATGCTCCAAGTGTCAAAGATATTCCAAAGTTTTACGCCTTGGGATGCTACAAAGACAGTTACCCAACAAGACTTCTGCCTGTAAACCTTGGGAATTTAAGAAATGATATTGATTGGTAGGTTTGTTTCCAAGTTCACAAACAGGCTAACGATACACCGTTACAGATATTCCTAAGAAATTTGCATTTAAGATCCATTCAGTACAGTGCAAACACAATCCAGTACGATATGCAGAGCACCGCTTTAACTTAAGTGGTTCTTTGTCATTGACCAGCCATTGCCCCCCCCCTCTGTTGAACGAGATAAAAATGTTTTTGTTACTTTACCGACAGTTTCGAGCACTAACAACAGCGAAAAAGTTAAGGCACGTGCTCCACTGCCACTGTGCCGGTCCAATAACCATCTCGTTCTTTTATTTACAATCGTAACCACGTATTCGTTCGGTCCGTATAGACCGAACTACGTCCCTGTCACAGACATGAACCGTGATGCCCCAAAATCAGACGCTACATATTGTTTTTAGCCAGGCTCTAGGGTGAACAGATCTGTGAAAAGAAGAACTCTAATTAACATTTCAATGTCTTTAAGGAATGACATGTCCAAAACAGTTATTGCTTGTGCAAGACTTGCTACAAAATACAAGTACTTTGGGATCCAGTATTATGGCGAGTGTTGGGCTGGAAATGAAGAAACCTACTATTTGAGTGGAACATCTACAGAATGCTACATGGGAACAGGAAGAGAATTTGTCAATTATGTATACTCATTCAATGGTCCTGTCAGTAAGTATGCTAACAAACATACTTAATGAATATCCTTCTCACTATTCCCTCTTTATTCCCATCATTTTTCCAGTTCAAGCAGCAAGACCCTAATAAACCAGCTGCCGAACAATCGGAGTCTTGATCCTGGAACTGGGAACGCAGAAAGGGACAATCTATGTTTTTAATTTTTAAAGTTTTTTTCTCCATTCCTGGTTTCTTAAAAGAACCATCACCGGCATTTCTATAGTCGCAATTAGTTGGATCTCATATGAGTGTGACTTTTCAAAAGTAGGATAGACATTCCTGATGTTAAGACATGCCTTGTTTACCAGGATTTTTGCATAATGCGTTTCTCTTTCTCAAACTTTTATCAACTTTAATCAAATCTCAAGGAATCTGAAATCCGGTTCCCGTTCCTATTTAAGTCACTATACTTACCGACTCGAGGGTTTCCGACAATAGAGTTGCTCACCCTTTCATTATCTGATTCAAAGGTGATTTTCTAAACATTTTATTATTTGATTGAAGGGTGATTTTCAGGCCATTGATAACATATAACAAGCCCATTAGATACTGTATCATATTCTTTTCAGCCAGGGTCACCTTCAGCAAGGGGCCATCGGAGTCATTGCCCCTCTTCCACATATTTTTTCCCTTTTTTTCTTACTTGGTTTTCGTACGTGCCCTGGAATGGAGCTGGTGCCCATAAACTTTTCCTTTTAACCGAAAGTTATTTAAATGAAATGAATTTAATGATCAATATCATGTTTTCTTTTAGCAACCACACAGTTGCCGCCAGTTATGCCACTTGGATGCTTCTATGATGATTTTAGCACCCCACGGCCCCTACCACTGTTGATCGACAATTTCAGGAGCCTTATCGAGTAGGTTATTACTACCTTCACCTATCTTTGTCATTAAAACCCCCAGCAGCTTAGTCTGTCTCTTAATCCAGTACCTTTTAGCAAAAAATCAAGATTTCACTGAGACGGTGTCATTTATAGGCCCTTTTTGGTAAATGGAGTCATCTTTCAAGTTTAAAATTTGATATTGAACGCCTTTACAGCAACGCTAATAAAAAAGGCACCTTAACGGTGACTCAAAAATTGACGTGTGCCAATGTTGCGACTCTTCAACTTCTGGCTAATGAAAAATAAATTTCAATATTGACGTGTTCCTAACCTTTTGCAGAGATCATAGCAAATTGAATGAGACACTAGCAGCCACAATAGTGTCCAAATGCGCCAAGATAACAGCAAAAAGAGGCTTCAATACATTTGGTATCCAGTTTTATGGAGAGTGTTGGTCAGGACCAACTGCTAACGTTACTTACAACGAGGATGGAAAATCTTCTTCATGTCAACACAAGCTGGGCCTATCCGGCTCATTCTACGTTTACAAACTAACATAAAAAACTTCTATAACGAAATTTTATTTATTTCTTATCAGTACTGGGGTATTAAAGGGATTTTCTCATTGTACGTAAAAGTAATAATAAATAATAATTAGAAAATTGACCATAAGATTGCTGATGTCTTTAAATTGAATCTTGATCCTATATCTTAAATTGTTTGAAAATTTCTTTAGCACACTTCTTTGTTGATATTTTATTAATGCGTGTATTATAACCCTCAATAAAACGTTTATGCACAAAAGTTCGCAATAATCAATGTGCTCAAGCCTCCTTTAAAACATTAAAATTCAGTGCTTAAAATATTTTGGATCTTTTATAACAAAAAGTATTTTAGCTTAACTACTTGAACTACCTAGCATTTCAAGGTTACTAACAAGCAATTATTTGAAGAGGACTTATTCTGCAATATTGACCCTTGAATGTTGGGTTTTATCAGTTACATAACAATTTTTGCAGTGCAGCAGATCTTCTGCATAATGGGAGCTATTGCTGGAAATTCATAGATGAATTCTAAGAGAAAATAGTGGGCATTGCTAAAAAAGGCTTCCTATTGTTACACTCCAATATTCCCTTAATTTCTCTATGCCCCCTCTTTAATAGCCCTAATCATGTCACTGGTTGAAAATCAGTACTTAGCTTCCTTAACTATTTAAAAAGCCGAGTACAAGTGTTTTTAAACTAATTTTTTAATCAAAAGATAATGTGCAAGAGTCTTCTTTAACATTTTACAGCTGTGGATGAGGTGCACAAGGAGTGAATAGCACCATAGCTAAGAGAAAGGTCAAGCGCTCATGCTATAATAATAATAATAATAATAATTCAAGCACACATCTTAACCCTAGCACGCCATGCGTTACTGCAGCTATACAGTAACAACTAATACATTTCGCTAGTTTCCTAATGGGTACTAAAACGGATGATGTTGGTTCAAGGAAGCTTTACATAAATGGAAGTTTTGATATCGAAAGCATAAGTTACTGTACGAAATCACCATGTTTCGATGACTTTAATTAGATTATTTGCCCCGTCTAGGCGTGAAACTTTAATACTAAAAAGTTAATACCTAGACATAAGAAACTATCAAATAAAAAACCTACTAGCTGAAGTTGTGACTTTGAAGCCCAATGTGAAATACGACCTCATGTGAATGTAAATAATAAACCATAGAATTAGTTCTCTAACAATGTCATTATTCATTTCGGTCACTTCAACTGTCTCCTTCCACTTTTCGGCTCTATTGAACTCCTATGTAAAGCCAAAGAGCAATTTATTCTTATGTGCAATGCTGCCCACAAAACGTTTGTTTGGGATGTAAGAATGAGTTTTTGCTTGATGAAATTCTAGAGATATGTAGCTACATGACAGATTGGTTAAATATGCAATGATTGCGGATCACTATACTACACTGTAAAACTACTGACGAGGGAATATAAGGTCATTATTATGAAGGTATATTAGGCAAATGAGAGCATATAAAGAAAAAGAGGGCAGATGAAGGAAAATAAGGCCTATCAAGATAAAGAAGTAATAAAGGGCAAAGGTAGGCAAATGCGGCCGTTATGAAGGGAAAGTCCACCCTTTCAAGTAAGGACGAATCAAATTTTAACCTGTGCATGGTGTAAGGGGGGAAGAGCCCCCACGAAATTGTTTTAATTTAACAACGTGGCTCAGCCCTTCAGCTCCACCTCCACGATATCTCTTGGATTACCCCCCAGACTGTACAAAAAGGGCTCTGTTTCAGGGGGGAACCGAGGTTGATAAAACGAGGCCAGAATGTGAACACTCGTGTTATTGTTGCTGTGATTGATTACTGGCATGCATGAATGACTGGAGGGAAATGTCGAAATACGTGAAGAAAACATACGGGAAAAAGGTAGGATGGGAGAGTGGAGCAAGCAATGCCTTCGACGAAGCGAAGTTACATTCTTTGAAGACAAATCCAGGCAAAATTATACGACCCAGCATTTGGGCAAAAGTCCCACTAATAGAGACATTCACAGCAGAATCGCCCCCCAAGCCGAAGAAGAAGGCCCCACCAGCAGCACCTCAAGGGCTTCCTGAAGCAGAGAATGAAGTGAGAATCCCAAAAAAAGGGAAGAAGAGAAAATTCCGAGATCCTTTTGGCTTTGGAGATTTCGATGATGAAGTTTTACCTGCATCTGAGTATATATCACCAAAAAAGAAAATGGCTCTGGAAAAGCCAAAAAAGAAATCAAAACCAAAGAAGGTAAAAACGGGTATTGCTTCCAAAAAGAGTCCCTTAGAAATTAGCAATGGAAGCTCCAAAAAGGTGATGCAGCAAGAAAATAATCAAACATCTACTCCAAGAATGCCTGATGCTCTAAGTCCAAAGAAAAGAGGGAGACCATTTAAGAACTCAATGTCTTCACCAATGGCAAAATCAAGTGGGGTTGATACCACTCAAAGTCCAAGGAAAAGAGGGAGGCCACCCAAAAATTCAACTTTATCACCAGTTATAAAATCAACTGAATTAAAAGAGACTTCAAGTCCAAGGAATAGGGGTAGAACACCCAAGAATACAACAATATTGTCAATAGCAAAATCAAATGGAGTTAAGCCATCTCAAAGTCCAAAGGGAAGAGGCAGATCAGCCAAAAATTCAGGGCTCTCACCAATGACAGAATCCAGTGATGTTGATACTATTCCTAGTCCGAAGAAAAGGGGCCGGCCACCAAAGAAACTAACAGCTTCACCAATGACACCATCAGAAGATGGGGAAGTGACTGCAAGTAACTCCAGCCAAAGCCCTAAGAAAAGGGGCCGGCCACCAAAAAACCTAACAGCTTCATCAATGGCACCATCAGAAGATGGGGAAGTGACTGCTAATAACTCCAGCCAAAGCCCTAAGAAAAGGGGCCGGCCACCAAAAAACCTAACAGCTTCATCAATGGCACCATCAGAAGATGGGGAAGTGACTGCTAATAACTCCAGCCAAAGCCCTAAGAAAAGGGGCCGGCCACCAAAAAACCTAACAGCTTCACCAATGACACCAACAGAAGATGGGGAAGTGACTGCAAGTAACTCCAGCCAAAGCCCTAAGAAAAGAGGCAGGCCGCCAAAATATGGAAAACAGTCTCCCACTAGTCCGCTAAGGAAACCAACACAGATTGCAATGCCAGATGAGGCAGGTTTCTCTCCAAGCCCAAAGAAAAGAGGAAGACCTCCCAAAAATCAAGATTCAAGCGCAAGTGGTCCAGTCAAAGTTGCATCAAAACTGATCAAAGAGAATAGTATCAATGCCATTCCAAAGAAGAGAGGTGCGCCTCCACAGAGTCCAAATCTACTGCCATCTAATGCTATTAAAGTTAAGGAACTTGAGAAGGGCTCTATGGGCGATAGCAAGATTAACAATTCAAGCCCTAGAAAGAGAGGGAGACCACCCAAAAATCCAACCTCCTGTTCAACAGATGGAACAGAGAACCTAGGATCATCTCAGGACTCAACTGTGATGTTTGAAAGTCCAATGCAAGACAGACTAGAAAGATCACCAAAGGACCTACAATCTAAATCTGATAATAATTATTCTGATTCAATGGAGGAAAATGTAGCAAAAGATGAAGCAGATGATGTTATAAGTGATATGACCAATTCTCCAGTGATTGAGGAACCTATAGTACAAACTCTTTCAAGTCAAGCTGGTGATTCTTCAGTGAGTCCTGAAAGTGTAATTCAAGTCATTGATGGAGCACCATTAATTAAACGCAAAAGAGGCAAACAACCAAAGGCAAAAAGACCTGTAAAACATAAAAACAATGATTCCACATCATCTCAAGAAGCAAACATTTTAAGTGAAAAGGCTTCTCTTACTAGTCCACAGGTGTTAACTCAGTCAACTTCTACTGATAATACTGAGCCTAGTAGATCTGAATTAGATGCTGATAGCTTAGCTGATCAAGCTTTGTATGGAGAGAAAACAAAGAGAGTAAGGTTTTCAACAGATAATTCACAGACTGATATTGATAGTGAAACTTTTTCAGGCAGAGCGAGCACATCATCTGCCTCAGGGGTAGGTTTATCTTCATTAAAACCACTTATTTAAAACCTCTTTTGCTGTCGTTGACCCCCTTCCCAGTTTCACATCCCTTCTTTACTTTATCCATTCAACTTATATCTTAATAACTTTTTGCAATGCTTGAAATTGTCACTGGCAGCTTATACATTATATACTTACCTTTACAGTCACCATTCAAATGGTTCTTGAAGAACAATGAAAAAACTCTTTCACCTAAGAAAGTTGCACAGTTTAGAAGGATGTCAGTGCTTGTAAGTATATTTTATTTCATCATTTCTTGTCACTGTCTTTCCTCAGAAAAGGTAAATGATCCTCAGGGTAAGAGTCCCTGTGGTCTTGAAATTGGCTTTCCAGCAATCTCCTCTTTATGAAAAAAAGGTTTATGTTTTGCTGAGGTTCTGTTAGAGATATCAAATACCTTAATGTTCTAGTAAGCACATATGTATAAGATTATAGTCTTCTGTATAAGATCAATGCAGTAGGATGTGGAGGCTAACTTAAATGGTAATGACCCCATTTAAATGGCATTACATAGGCTATTTTTATGACCCCAATTAGAAAATTATTTCCAATCAATGAATCATTCCAAGTTCATAAATTTTTCCTTGTAAGTAACCCTTGGGTACATGGAATTTGTGACAAACAAATTTATGATCAATTTTGTGAACGGAAATCAAATTTGTGAAACCCTCTTCAAGTTGAAGTCAATAAATTCAAAAATTGGCCAAAATTCCTTCAAGTATCGAGGTGGGGGTGCTTTGAAAAGCAGTAAATAATAATCTGAAGAATCAAGAAAATTTTCGAATACTTTTACATTTCATTTCTTTTCCCTATCCTTTATTTTAGAAAAAAGTAATCTAAAGAAGCTTATCATTCTTGTAGTTGTAGGTCCACATCCACATCAGTTACCTTTATGTAAAAATGCAGTACCAAATAAATAATGTGCCTATGTACCCTTCACAATCAATGTGTCCTTTCCTATCAGTAATCTTTTCCAATCGGTAAATTGTTTCAATGCCACTGCCCTAAGAACATTGACGATGCAGGATAGGGAAATTATTTCTCTACATCATTTTAGCCAACATGTACTCCACAAAAAGAAGATGATGATGATGAAAATGATGGTGAGCTAGCTGCAATTCCATTCAGTTTGTCCTGGGCAATGCAACAAGATGATAATGCAGTGAGAGTTAAGCATGATGACAAAGAGGTACATTTTTGTGAACTTTTTTATGCTTTGCAAATATACCCAACTTATGGTTTGGTCATATACTGTCAAGTAAGAAGTGAAAGGATCAATACACAATATAAGATAAATGTAATCTAAAATTTGTTGCCACATAACAACAACCAAACATCTTGATTAAAAGGCAAATTCAAAATTTATCGTTTCTCAAATTGTCCTCCATAGTTCCATAGTATAGTTACATTACTACTCCAAACAAATTTTGGCAATCAAGGCTAACAATTTTTAGACAGTTTTTGATATAATCTAGCATGAAAATTACCTAGTATGTATCAGAGTGAACATTAGCTTTTTTCTTTCAATCAGTTATTGACATTTGTATGTTGTATAATATTTGTAAATTGGTAACCTCTTTGCAAGCTTATTTGGCAAAATTTGGTGATGCTTGCAACCATCGGCCATTATTATTCCCTCAATTTAAGGTTTCATATCAGTATCTTCTAAATTTTCTATTTAAAGGTTAAAGTCACAAAACATATGAATTTGTATATTTAGATGGTTTAATAGCTTGGAGTTCTTTTTGGAAATAAGCATGAATTGCAAAGTAAATGTATCCATAAAACAACCTGAATAGACCTTTATTGCCAGCACAAATTGTAAATTTTAAATATATTGCGGGGTAAAAGAAAAAAATTGATTTTTCTAATTGATACCGTTGAACGGTATTCTATAATCATGTTTTCCGTTTTAGCTCTTTACTATCGTCCGTAACACAAAACAGGCACAAGAGAGTGTTGAATTTGGTGAAAGTCAGCAGGTAAGTTGGATTTTTTGACTGGTATATCTTAGTCATGGTCATCATTCAAAATGAAGGCCTGCTATGCACACCCATGAAATCTAGTGTAAGGTAAGAAACTAAAATTGACACTTGGTATAAACTTGACATGGTTTAATCCAGTGTCAGTTCCTTGAAAAGTTGTATCGTTTGACATAGTTGATTGTCTGTCGCTTTGTCACAATGTCATAGGCAACTAATTAGGAATTTTTGCTCTAAAACGAATTATACTTAAACCTTCCCTTTGTCGAGAATTTGCGATGACATAATTTTAGACATGCTTTGTCGGCATATGCTCTGCAATTGAGACTGTTATAAGACTGTTATATAGAATGATTTTTAATTTCATTTAGTTCAAAGATGATATTGAGTACCTTCTCGATGGTACATCTGATACGAATTCCTTATCAACACGATGTCTGAGTCTCATTGAATTGGCATCAAAATGCTCAAAATCAGCATTCCGAATGAATTTGAGGGCGCATGGCACGGTTACCGCAATATTTGAAAGAATAAATGATTCTCCAACAAATCAGGTACTTAAATTTGTTCATTTTATGTGAAGTAGATTTTGAATAATTTGTTTGTAATTTTAACCACAGCCCAAACTTATTGACATTTCCATGATATGTAAAAATTTCATTAGGGACGAGGGATTGAACTCTCGTAACCTTATGAGATTATCGACGAAGAAGCATTATTTCGTGAAACATTTTCAAAGTAATCTATTTACCGAATGGAGGTCCAATACAGGATCAACAAATCTCATGGTAGTTATTATGGTTAACGAATGTCGGAATAACCTGTTTGACCAACCCTGATTAATCGGGATAAGGTCTAAGAAGAAGAGAAGGAGAAGGACCCAATACAAGATCAACAAATCTCATATGGTAATTTGTATGGTTAACCAATGTCAGGAATAACCTGTTGTGCCAAGGTGGTTCGGATCAGTCCATAAATCAGATGAAAATAACAAGAATGTGTCTACTTTGAGGTCATTATTGGCTCAACGGTGGCAAAACTCAAAATGGGACCGAACCAATTGCTGCAGTCAGATGTATCACCGATTTGTCATTATCGAACCAAATATGTAGTTGGTACAACCAGTGACAGTATAGTTGAATAATAGGCTCGTCCCCATTGTGAGCTCATTGTGCAAACTAGTTTTTGACATTATGCTAGTGCCTTCTCAGAAAGGTTCATAGATGGCCATTCAGTGCTTTGAATTCCACAGGGTCTTGGGTTCAAGCAATATGTGATAATCTTCTGCCTTTATTTTTTTTATCGTGATGGCTCTGTTTTCTTAATCAGCATCCAGTCCTGTCTGTGTTACTGGCCCTTGCTATTAAAACCAATGCGGGTAGAAACCGCATCCGTTCTGTATCGAGAATAGGATACACAAAATCAAAGCATGTTAAATATAGATTATTTTGTGACACGTAAATACCATCTTACACTCATTAGAATATTTTTTCAAAATTTATTTATTTTACCTTGATTTATTGACATGCGCTTTTTACAGTTAATTTTACATGATTTGTTTGTTAATACGGTTCCTATTTTAACAACCTTGTTATATGTATTCATAAATTTCCAAAAAATGAATTCTTTAAATTTTTAAAAGCTTTGGTTCATATGAACATTCTTTTTGTCGCAAAGTCCAAATATTGCATCTAGCTCATCATCTACATCATTGCTTTCTTTGGCACAGGATGTCTTTCCTATTCCATGAAACTCGTTTACTTTTACATCATCAAAAATACTTGGAAACTCTCCCATTTCCTTCGTGGCTTCAAAGTTGTTATCTTCCTTATGGTCTGCTTTGCTTGTGAAGGGCCCAGTTTTATCATTAACCTTAGTAGACATGAATTTTGGTGCGATGCTAGTGGAATTAACAAGTGTGTTGGTTTGTCCATTCCCACTTTGCAAGAGTTTTAATTCTAAAATATGCTTCACCTCTTCTACTGTCTCCTTCTCTTCAAGCAGTTTCCTGTATTCAGACCTTACATTTTTCAAACTGTCTCTCAACTCGCGTTCTTCATTGCACCGCATCTTATATCTTTTTTCAGCTTCTCTGACGATCTCTTCTAAAAGATGCGTTCGCTTCTCCAGAGATGTTCTATCCTTTGCAAGCGTTTTATTTTCTTTCTCCCTTGATAAAAGCATGTTTTCGAGTTGACATTTTTCTCGGTCTTTTTCCCCCAACTTCAAATGCATCGAATCCAGCCGACTTTCTTTGAAAACTATCATGCTCTTATAGTCATCGATTGTCTTTTCCATTTGATTCATCCGGTTTATTTGCTCATTTAATTTTCTTTCTAGATCCTTGTTTTCTTCTGATTTATGCTTTAAGCTATTTTCCGTTTTGCTTAACTTCTTTTGCAAGCCGTCGACTTCTGCTCTTTGAATTTCCAACTCCTTCATACAGTTCTCAACATCTTTATTCTTTCTTATCAATTCCATTGTCACCTCTTCCAGCCTGTTCTGTTCAGCATGGAGGCTGATCTTTAATTTTGAAATTTTCTTTTGCAAATCTTTCTCCATGTCATCCTTAACTGCAACTATTCCATTTTTTTCCTGCTCTATTTCTTCATAAAGTGTTTTTATACGCCGTATATCGTTATCCATTTGCAACCGTAGCCCACGCTCCCCATCGAACAGTCCCTTAATAGTTGCGAGTTCCTGATCATACCACATCAGTTTCTTTCTTAATGTGAACAATTCGTCATCTTTATCGTCGACTTCTTTTTGCAGCTTCTTTCTCAGACTATGTTCATACTGATGGCTACCAGATAATTCGCCAATAACGTATTTTTGGTTTATTACATCTTTAAGAACCTTCGAATAAGTCATTTTCATTTTTATCATTTCTTTTGATAAGTTCTTGTATTCCTGCCCTAATGACTCGAAATCTTTTTCTCTTTTGGTCACCTCCTTTCTTAGAATGTCAATCGTATTTTCTTGCCCCTTGCTTCCATGTTCTTCATAGAATTTCTCCTCCTTCTTGTATGCCTCTTCCATCTGCTTAATGCGATCCAAATTGGTGCTCATCCGTAGATTCAACCCTTCATTCTCATGCTCCAGTTTAGATACGTACTCTTTTAGTTCCTTGACATTTTGGCCTGATTTCTTTGTTTCATTCTTACCTTTAGTGTATTTTCTTTTCATTGCTTCATGGGTCTCAGTCAATTTCTCTAGCTTTGCGTTCAATTCTGTTGCATTTTCCTTTGCTTTTTGCAAATCGGCTGTCGCATTTTGTAATTTCGCCTCTGTCTCCTTCAAAGTTTTGCCATTAACATCTTTTTGATAAGAAACCGTTTTGAGTTCGTTTCTCAGGCTGTTGTACACTTGCGCTGACTCGTTCAGCTGTTTCTGCTGTGATTCCAAAGTTTCTTCACTTTCTTTAAGTTTTATTTGCATTTCCTCGTGTTCCTTTACGATTCCCATTATCTCCTTGTCTTTCGCAGCTACCTCCTTTTCCAATTCATTTTCCTTATCGCACACTCTACGGTACTCGTTTTCAGCATCTTTAACCTCAACTTCCAAGGAATGTTTTGCAAATGTCAATTCGGCGTTAGCGTTTTCGAGGCTTGACACTCTTGCACTGTACTCCTTAACATCATTTTCAAGCGTGCGTATAAAGCTAATTGATTCTTGATTCGTTTTGCTAAGCTGCTCACATTCTTTAAACAGGCTCGCTTTTTCTGCCTTTGTCGTTTCAAGATCTTCTCTTAATGCCTTGAGTGTATCATTTAATTGTTGTTCCCCATAAATGAAGTTTTGTAGCTGCCTGTCTTGTTCATTCAGTTTTGTGATTAGTTCACTCCTTTCGTCCTTCAGCCCCTGGATATGTCCTTTTCCTGTTGAAATCAAGTTGTTATTGCGTTCATTAACTTCACTCAAATTATCAATCTCGTGTTTGTACTGTTCGCAGTGTGTCTTTAAGCTCTCGATTTGGCCATGCATATCATTCTCTAACGATGTTTTTTTGTTGATCTGTTCATCCTTTCCTGCCAAAAGATTTGTAAGCTCTTCCTTCTCAGCCTTCATCAGTTTAACCTCATTCTTATATCCTGTGTTTTCATTCTTGGTTCTACCTAATGACCGTTTCATTACTTTGGCTGCATGCTCCAGCTCTTCAATTTTAGCCAATTGATCTTTAGATTTCTCTTGAAGCTCCGAAATCTCTTTATCCTTTGTCTCTAAATCAACCTTCATAGTATTCAGGGAGTTGTCAAGTTCTCCGTTTTCCTTCTCCAGGTCTTCAACCTTTTGCTGCTGCTTAGCCTCCTGCTCCTCAAGAATAGATGCTTGCACCTGATTCTTCTTATTCTCTTTGTGAAGAAATTTTAAAGCCTTTTTAAGTTTCTTCATTGCTTCAGATGCTTCATCTTTTTCCTCTTCTCTAATCCTTGCCGATGTTTCCAGCATTTCTTCTTTTTGCGCAATTGTATGTTTGAGTACATTCAACTTCTGCGCCATGCTTTTATAATCTTCGAAAAGTTTCTGCATTTCAGCCATCTTCTTCTCACTCAGCTTTTTAGATTCACCCATAAGCTTGTTTGCATCATCTAGTTTAGTTACTAACGAGCGATTTTCGTTTTTCAATATTGCAGACTCCCGTTCAGCCGTTTCAATCTTTTTCTCTAAATCACTATTGCGTTCTTCATTCCTTTTTAATTCGCCCTTGATCAATTTTACTTTCTCCTGATTTTCACCCAATTGTTTACTGAGTTTCTTATTATTTTCTTCGCTGCTTTCCAACTTTGTTCTCAGTATCTCTTTCTCGTGCTTCATTTCTTCGAATCCCGCCTTCACAGTTTTGTTCTCCATTTCTAGTTTTAAAATCTCACTGTGTTGGCTTTTCACTTCTTCTTTGTATTTCTCGCCAAACGTTTTCTGCAATGAAATTTTCTTTTCCAGCTCTGCTATCAGTTTGTTTGCATTAGACATATCTTCCTCTGATTTTTTTCTTTCGAGGTCGGCTATCTCAGTTGCCCGATGGCTTAATCTTAGTTTCTGTGTAAGTGTAGCTATTTGCTGCTCTTTTGCTTCCACTTTTTCTTCTGCTGCTTTAACACTCCTGTTCAAGTCAACCAAATCACAATCCTTATTGTGAAGCTCGCATATTCTTCGTCGTAAATCGTATTCGAGTTTCGCCTTTTCATCACTAGATTCGTCGAATTTTTCTTGCAACTCCTTAGTGGCCTGAGAAAGCTTTCTATTATCCTCTGTTAACTGCACGATTTTATCTGACCTGTCATCTGCTAGAGAGCAATTTCTTACTTTATCTTCTAGTAAGGTCTTCTCGGCTTTAAGTTCTTTAATCATCGCCTCGTACGTATCACCCTTTTCTGCAGACCTTGATGAAATTTCGTGCTGCTTCTTAATTAATTCGTCTTTTAACTTTGATGTTACGTCTTTATATTCGTTTTCCTTTTCTTTGTACAAAGTTATTGTCTTCTCCTTCTCTGCTTTCGCTTTCTCCAATGCAACAACCTCCTGCTTAAGATTCTCAACTTCATCCTTCAACTTGACATTTTCTTCATCGGAAAGAAATAGGTAGTCTCTTAATTGGGCAACGATTGTCTTCATATTTTCCTCGTTTCGTACTTGCTTTTGAAAACGCAACTCGAAGGTTTTTACATTTGTGCTTGCTTCATCCAGCTTGTTTCGCAACCCACCAACCTAAATGATATGGGAACTATAAATCAGATATGTAGATTTCAAGAGTGGAGTTTCTCTAAAATAGAAAATCTTTTATTTTGTTGCTTCACTTAGTTTTTCGCAGGGTATTTTTAAATATTATTTTGAGATGTTATTTTTATTATGAGATGGCTGGTTTGTTTCTGTTTTTTCAACCAAAAACATCGAACCGCACTGTTTTCGCGCAAATGCTGCCTTAGCCTACAGTCTATAGTTTTCTATGCATTATTGTAAGCACAGTCCGCGGACTATTCTAGCTAAATCAATACAGAAGATCAACTAATTATGGCTATACCTTTACCTGCTGCTCGAGTTTTGTGTTAGTACCAGCTAGTTCTGAGCATCGTTCGGTCAATTGCGTGATATCTTCATTTGATTCCAACAGCTTTGTAAGTGAAACCTTCGAAACACACTCTTCCTCAAGGATATTATCCTCCTCGTCTATCCTTCCCAAGCTTCTTTGATGCTCCATGATTAAACTTTCTGTCTACAATTTTTACTTCGAAACTGCCGTAAACGCTTTCGCGGCTGCCTGCAAGCCTTTTACGCTTTGATCAGTTATTTACAGTCAACTAACTGAAAGTAATCTGACGTCATAGAAATAGCCTTAACTTGGAGATCAGTCTTGTCCAGGAATACTGTACATTGTAGTGTTGTTTCATATGACGTCAGAATGGGATTAGATTCTCAAGTTGCTTTGTAATTTTATGTTGAAGTATTTCCACTAGTTCAGACAGGCAGCTCGTCATGTTGTGCCTTAGTATTTTTCTTCAAAGATTTTTTTAGCACGTAAAAACGTAGTATTTAACTTCAATTTAACCCGAACGTAGTTTCAATTTTATGTTTTTTACAAATGGCCTTCTCTACTATTCTCATAACTCTCACCCTCCGTAGCACCTTGCTCGCTCCTATATTTCCTCTTTGCTTTGGCTTACAGGCTTTTCGATCTGTTATGAATTCTTAAGAACTTGACCCCGCATGCAAGCTGCTCCATTTTATTTCTTAGGCTCTACTTATGGCTTGCCCCATTTCTCCGATAGATGAATATTGAAAAACATCATAATTGATTCTTCTTACTTGTTTCCTTATAGAACTTGGCACTGTGCACCGCATTAGTTATGTTCATGCTAACAAGGGACCGTCTAAGTATCGATTTTGACAAATCAATTCTTGGTAAGAACTCTTATTTTGTCAACGCCTACCCTTTTGGTGAACATATGCAATGTGCAATCAAGGGTTACTTTGCACCAGATGCTCGTTTCAGACCGCATGAAGTTTCAGCCCCTTGCTTATTGGCAATGGAAGTGTCACAACAGCATTTTTATTGTAAAACCTTGTGGCAAGTTAGGTTGTAACTGGAAAACCGCTCCCTAGCTCATCGTAGCTACCCCCGCTTCATATAAATCTAGTTCTCATATTATTTATCTCATACGCAGAGGGTTAATATAAACTTTGCATTGACCTTTTCACCCCCGGTGATTAAAGAGCTGTGCAGTGAAACAAAAGCATCTGCTCAGATTACAAGGGGGCTCAATGATTGATAGTTTTGGGGCTAAGAATCAAATGAATGATTAGAAGGAAGTGTATGCAACATTGAAGAGGTTAGTCGCCCCCTTCTTATTAATAACAAATTCTCAGTAAAGGTCATTAGGCCAAACGTTCTCTTCGTGGATAAATGGATAAATTGCATACACTTCGTTTAATCAGACTTGTTCGTATGACTGAAATTTCATTTTTGCCGATATTTTAATGAGCTGGGAAATTATTATGCGTAGATATTACCCTCTCCTGATCTTGATAACTAGAAAAAAACCACATGAGGAATTATGTTTTTGCACGATTGCCATGCTTGTTGGTTCACTGTCCTTCCCCAAACGCACTTTTTCTTATTTATTTAATTACAGGATTCAACCATTTTGTCCAATATTTATGTTTTTCGTTCAACTAATCTGCCGATATATTAACCATCCCTTACTGTTTGACAATCAAAGCTCGGGCTTTTTCTGTCCCGTTGTATTTAACGTTTTGAATGTTATTTTCTGCAGAAATTATGCTCAAACTTTTGGCAATAGAAGATCAATCGGACGAAAAGCCTTCGAAAGAATGGGACAGGCTGACAACAAAAATTAGGTAAAACTTAAAATCACTGGAAATTTCATAAACGCTAGGTGTCATTCAACTTAAATGTGAAGTCTTAAGAGGGAGGGAATCGGCAGATGCTTTACCTGCTTAGGAACGTAACGCAAAAAATATTCGGTTTTTCTAATTAGGACACCCTTTTCGACTCCTTCTTGCTTAAAAGAGATTACGTGTAACACATCTATTTATATGGATAGCATTCCTGCATGTACAGACTATGCTTTAATCAAATAGTCAACATTTCTAATTAAACTAAAGCATCGGCTATTGTTGCGGAGAATCAAAATTAAGTTATGCTTTGTTTTTTTATACAGGGCAATATTTGAAAAGAATGAGGTAAAAGGCGTCAACAACTTGGACTTGTCAAAACTGACGGTGAGCCTTAAATGTGATTTTGAATCGGACTTAGATTTATGTCATCCAATATCTTCTTCAATATAATTTCTCTTTCATTAGTATTAGCCTCCCTTTTAGTGTATGTCCTTATATATTCCTATACAGCAGTCTGTACAATGTAGATGGCATGGCTTTATTCCTGTCGATTTCGCGGGAGGGGGTGATATTTTGTTTTCATTTCATATCATCTGTCCGATTTCAAGCATCACACGGTGAAGGAAAGTATTTCTGTCAGTACACCCATAAGGCATCAATAACTTTAGGCATAAGATCTATATCAATGTTTATTAAATGGAACATTGATGCAGGCTGTGAATGGTTAGAATTGCTTTGATTAGAGGGACTCTAAATTTAGATTCCTTTCGATCATTGTGGCTTAAATGAGGATTTGAAAATAAGACATTCATTTATGCTGTTCCTGTGCATACTATTTATATTCTTCAAGATGATAAGTGAATTCTTTTGCTCATTTTTACTTTCTCAATATCTTCCTTTCTTCTGCATTTTATATCCGTATATGACCTACTTAAAACATTTTTTGTCTCAACTGTTGTTTCCTAAACTTCATGTCATGCTGCTTCAGCCAGTTTAATTTCGGATGTATGTTTCTTTTAATAGACGGAATCTTTAGCAAGAGAGTCATTTTTATCTTTAACATTACAAAGAACTGGATCTTGGTTTAAAGATGAAATTCGGTTGCTTGGTGGTCTCGATCATGTGGTTGATAGAGGTAACAACTAAAAATTTACTAAGTATTTGTCGTATTTAGGTAAAATTTGAATGACACTTCATCTGCGAGAATCATAAATACGGAAATTAAAAATGCTAGAGTAAATCGCCTCCCCCATTGCTTATCTGATTAGATTGGATGACTTCAATACTACTACTACTAAGACGTCACACGCAGTTGATACTGCACAACGCGTCTCACAATGCCACGCCAGTTTGTCAGATCAGAAAGTCTTTTCAATGTTTGTGCTTCTTTTGATAGGTCTAGTTTAATTTCAATGCTTGCCAAATCTTGTCTGACTGTCTGCATCCAAGTCATCTTTGGTCTTCCTTGGGGCCGTTTCACTTTTCTGAGATATTCTTTAAGGGCCTTCCTTGCTGGTGTTTCTGGATGCAAGCGCATGAGATGTCCTAGCCATGTTAGTCTCCTTTCTCTTATTATTTCACTCCATGGTTTACATATCGTTCTGGCATAGAGCTCGTTGTTGCTAATATTTCTTTGCCAGTTGATTCCTAGAATCTTTCTTAGATATCTGCGTTGGAATGTGTCGATGGTGTTTTCTAACTTCTTCGTCAGCGTTCAGTTTAACCCCTGAACGCTCTTTTAGGGTCATTTATATTTATATGTTGTAGTACTCAACTTACAGTGTTATTGCCAGAGCGTAACTTCTTTATCCCAGTACTTAACTTCACCTCTCTAATACTTGATAATACTTTACCTTTTTTACATTGCTGAAATCTATATCCTTCGGGGGTAATTTGAAACAAACTGTCGTTGTAAATCAGACAAACACCTTCGCTTGGTATTTTTGAGAGCAGGTTGAAAAGTTATTTGTCTTCCTCAATCTAATTCTATTTCCTTCATTTTCACTTTTAATCATAAGAATAGTTTTATTTTTTGACGAAGTTTTTAAATTTCAATGTTATAAGTTTGGCATTGCCTTTGTAAAGCAGTCCCTTCGACTGATGGAGCTACCGTACAAAAGATAATGAAAAATTAAATAAAAATTTGAAAAAGTTAGGCACAGTTACTTAGAGTATACGGGCATTTCTTGACATTATTTGGGGAACTTGTTGCTCTTTTTTACTAGCAATTTTCTCACCGTGCAATCCTTGTATTTATGTAAAATTATAAAACTCCTATGGTTCATTTGACAGTTGTTTCCTGCAGTAAGTGCTTGAAGGTTAACGTGACAGCAAATAGTTCAGATTCAGCCACAAATGTACGGCAAATTGAGAGGTGCTTCAAACTTCTTGAAAACGTAAGTTTGCCCTTTATTCCTTGATTGTCAATTAAAATATAAGAGAATTCCAGGGTGAAATCAGTTGTAAAACTAAGCTGAATTTAAAGCGGCTAGCTAGAGATTCGAACCTAGGATATTTGATTTTTATCAAGACTCTAGCTTTGGCTATCGGCCTGAGTACCAAGGACAAATCTCCAGTGAATTGGCCCACACTCCCAACTTCGTAAGCCTACAAAAGCCATCGAAGCCATCGGGTGTGCTTAAGAGACACTGTCTCGCGGACCACTATCATTCGAGGTACGGATGTAAAGAAATATTAAAGGAATAGCAGGAGAAAAAGAGTTGGAGTTAGAGAACATCGGCCTTAGTTTTCAAGTTAAACGCCTAACCACGCTCACGCTAACGCTGCTATTTTTTTAGCAATAAACGATTCAGGAATTGTTTTGAATGAAGACTTACCCTTATGGTGTTCAAAATTCTATCCCCTTGTTGTATATTACCTCTGCATTTTCTGTAAAAGGAACCTGCAATGAAAGAAAATAATTTTAAATATTTAATTAATACATTTAATTCACATCATCTTAGTTATCGCAAAACTTTACATTTGCCACCTTCGATACTTGACTCTTAAATAATTTCGCATTTATTGCTCTTAACCTTTATTCATTACTAATTTCTGTAGGTCACGGTGCAGTGTCCATCTAACCAAGGATATTTAATCTCATACAGAGATTCTGCTCTACTTGAAACCTGCTCAAGGTAATTCAATCATCACAATCATTGGTAATTTATGTGCGCTGTACTTTAGTGTATCCTTGCAGTTATTGGACGCATACCCTAAGGGGCAAATCACCTCGTTTGGTACAGAACATTAAGATTATCAGAAAATTGGTTTTAGGGACTCTTCTTTAAAAGGTCCAATGGCTGCATCAGCTCTCGTTAAAACGATTTTGCTGCAAGATAGATTGTATGGTTTTTTTCTTTCTCTTAAATTGGGGCTTCACTCTCAAGTATAGTTTTAGTGGTCATCCTCGTTTCTCATAAAGTTACGATGTGAGAGTCATTTGCTGTGGCTTTTCCCTGAGCTGTAATACCTGAACCAAAGATATGATAGAAAAAAACACCCGCGAAAGAAAACTTGGGAAAGAAGGAGGGGGGTTTCCTTTACCTCCCTCGACTCTCTATTTTCGAGTCTTTGTTCACTGTATAATTCTTAAGCATCATTAATAGATAACTAATACAATGTCAAGTTAAACAGTTGATAAAGTGTTTACATTTCCTCCTACAGACTATTGAAGTTTTGTTTCACCTCTTTAATTGATGGTCCTTGCGAAAATCAAAACGCTGTGCAAGCATTATGGTTCTCCACTATGAAGATTCTGTTGAACCTTACGCATGATAACGGTAACCTATTTATAAGTATATTGTACGCAGGTCATTCACATGTTATAAAATTTCAAATTGTGTTTCTTTGAGAACTTGTTGCAGTGTGAAAACATCTTAATTTAGATATTGCTGCCTTTTTTTCAAAAGATTGCAAAAAGTGGAAGGGTCATTTCAGTAGTCCATAACACTGTAGCATTTCATATCATTACCAGAACGTTTCTGCATCCTGATCATTAGTATTGGCCGAGTCCCATAGAAGCAACATGGTTGCACGCCTGACATCTTGCCTTGATGCAGTATGCATCTTTCTGCTTGAAACAATACTCCCTAGCGTTTGATATTGCTGATTCATTAGTAACGTAGTGTAGCTGGTTTTAACGTATGTATTTACATTTGTTTCAGAACTTGCTAGCACGAGGTTTTGCCAACAGAACAATGTTCTTAGCATCCTGCTCAAGTCGGCATTGCAGGTAACTTTACTGTTGAAGTAAGATAAAGAATGGCCTTGAAATCATCAATCTCCGTTATATGAAACAATAATAACCCTTTTACGAATTTCAAAGTCAAAAGCAAAGAACAAGAAAAAAAAGGAAAGTGTTTAAATTAGATTTGTCTCCCCAATACGGCCCAGAAAGGCGGAATTTATCAGATTAATGTGTTCAAAGAATAGTTGTTACATATGAATAGTTTTGTTTTTGATGTGTATAGATTCTATATCTCTACACTGTTCATGGGCGTCAGAGGCTCGCAAAGTTTTAGAGATTCTCATACGATTATAGATAGATGGAGACAATAGTAAAAAAAATACACTCCTCATTACATAATGACCATAAATGTGCTATAACTACGAACCACTTATTTATATTTGAAGTGCCAGACGAGCACTATAAACGTTGCTATATTATAGAGAGGCTGATCCAACATGAGACACTGCTATGGGGACAAACACAGATGGCATTTTTAAATGTTCTTAACGATGCTTCCCGCCTCCCTGTACAACAATATACCCTAATACTGGTGCATATAAGCTCTCAAGACTTAAAGCTATCCTTGTTTCTATTAATTCCATTTTGCTAAATCTACGATCTTTTGCCCTTGGTGGTCATCTGTTTGATATCTTTGCAGCTTCCACGCTACTTGCCATTAGCAAAGCAATTTGATGTTATCGTGTTGGTGAGTACTGCATCCTTTGTTTTAGTTTACCAACGATATCAAACTTTTGTGGTTTGTGTTAAGCAAGCGCAACAGATTACTATTGCTTGAGTCACGACTGAGGAACCTGGTAGTTTCTGCGTGATAGGCAGCCTGCATCAGAGATGGCAGTCCAAGAACACTACGGTTGATGATCTATGCCATAGCTCAAAATAAGATTGTTCTATAAAATTTTTTTTTATATCAGTTTTTTGAAACGATTGTTTTGAACACAACACTTCAAACACCGCACTTATGGCGGATGAGGACTGTGGCTGTTGATTGTCAATCAAACGCTCATTAACATTTGTATGATCAATCAACTGTTCTCGACCTCATTCTTAGCTATGACATCGATCATCAACCATCTTCTGCGGGCACTTGACATTTTTCTTGTTTATGGACTCATGAGCAGAATGTGAAATGATTATTGAGGAATGATATTGATTAGACTGTTTTTAGAAATGCCCCATAGATCAGGCTACTAAATTTTTCCCTTTTTATTTGGTTTTTTAATTATCTGTGCTCAGTATGTATGAACTGGCCATGATTTTTAAAAACAAGACCTCTTGTTACTTCATACTTTCACTGTTTGTAAATCAAGCTACTGATAGCACAAGCTAGCGACACTTTGGTACTAATCAATCAAGCGAATGCATGAATGTTTGCATTGCATGTGTACAACAAAGGTTTACAGACACACTAGCTATCGAAGCTTTCATATGAGACTATGTGCAAAAATTGTGTTGTAAACAGTGCCAAATCATGTCAAGAAACCAAAAAACCCTGTGTTGTAGATTGCATGTAAGTAGGTCATTAGTGGAATGTGAGTGAGCTTGTGATGCTTGTGACGGTGAGGTTTCTATTACCATTCTTGTATCTTGCGCACTAAAAATGTATACACATACTGTCAGTGGTCGCCCAACTGATTTATAAGGGAGACAACTGCAATTCGGTAGAGTAGCCTCTAGGTAATGACAGACTGTAAACCACCCATTTAAAAAGTACCTTGAAGAACTTTTAGTGAGATCTCTTTAGCCATACGGAATTGACAAATGAAATATTCATGTAGAAGGTAATGGGTATCTGTTAAGCTCACACAAACCATGATTGATACTTTCGGGTTCTATGATATGACTAGCTAGGTAATAGCATGTTTAAGTTCTAATTCACTCTTTCGTAGAGCCTTGGTCTACTGATAAACGTTGTTGAATACAGTAAGAAAAACCTTATGGCGTTAAATACAGCTATGGTTCCATCACTGCAAACCAGTAACCAAGATGAAAATACAGTATACAGTGAGAGAGATGACACAACAGCGGTTGAGGCACTAATGCATTTATTTATGGTAAAACTTGAAGCTGCTAAAGACAACAGCGGAATGGAAGAGGACCTTGCCAAACTTAACAGTACGAATGGATTTTTATTCATGTTTGGTTGTTATTATTACATTGATTAGGTGCATGGTTCCATCTCCCGCCTACCAACTATAGGATGATCCCTAGTATTATCGTCTCACACCTTCTCGTCTGTGACAGGAACTGTAGACCAACACTAGCCCGAACAGGACCGCTTCCATTTTAAAGAAAAGAAAATCTTGAGATTTCTCATCAGGACTCAATTTTTTAGTTTATAGAAAGGGAGAACAAGAAACAACACAATCTCCATGGATTATGAGGAGAGAATGTTTTATTAACTTTAGGTTTGAATAGAATTCATGTCTAGCCTAAGGTGTTTGGTAGTGAAATTAAAGTAAGACCAAACTGACATGGAGTAGCACAAATCAAATTAGGTTTGATATAAATCGCACAGTAAACAAGTTTCAGGTTACAGTTCGGTTAAATGAACATAAAGTTTGCCAGTTATTCTTAACAGGGAGAAGCCTGAGATGCAAAGTAACATAAGTGTAGAGCAACATAGCAGAACTGTCTACTGGATTCTCGATGAATGCTCGTGACGATGTATGTTGAATATAAGGAGCAACGCAAAATGGCATGAACACAACACAAACACGACAAAACTATTGAATATAACTTATTTTTCACACGGCATATGAATGTACAATGTGTTTTTTTCGATTTTCTTACCACAAGAAAATTCAAGCTTTTTCAAGACGAATTCATTTGGATTTTGCATGCTTTTATCTAGGTTCGCTGCACAATTCTTCAATTCGCATTGGAAGTGACGGCATAAGTGTCGTGTGTGGAGATGACCTTGATAAGAGTGAAAACGATGAGAATACTGAAGGTAACGAGAAGGAGGCTGAAGAGAACAAAGCTGATGAGAAAGAGGTAGTGGATAAAGCTGCTACAGAGAAATCTGAGACGAAAACATCGGCAGAGAAGGAAGCTGAACATTTAGGAAAAGGTATTACGTGTGTTCTTGTCTTTATTCCTAGCTTCAGGTTCTACTGATATTGAATTGGATTGTTTACCCTGACCTCTTACGCTTATGGAGTGCGCTACATCTTATTCAATTCAGCTTATTGATTTTGAGTTCCGTTGCATAAAAACACTTTACTATGGGACAGCTCAAAGGAACGAGTTGCTTCTGTGTCCATCTCAGCTATGCTGGGTCTTCGATCAATCGTCAGGACGGGTGCCCTTCAACACTCAATAACAAAGCAATTTAAGTTTAGAATGCATACACATCAGTGTATAGAAGGAAAAATAACATTAGATGATTTTGTGTAAAGGGGCATTTTTAAGGAGAAACTCACTCACGAGCAAAGTTTATCGATGGTAGAGCACTTTGTTGCATCTAACATCGACAATTCGAACCATCAATATGGAAAGCCTAAACGAGCATCCCAATTGTTAGGTCACAGATTGCACAAGACTCTATTAAAGGAGGATCTGTTGCACTCATGCCATATAAAAAAGACATTTCGTTTGGCGGGGACTTTTGTTTAGTTGGAGAATTTTTATATTTTAGCATTACAAAAGGCTGGCCAGCATATGGAAGATAGTTTAATAGCATCATACGCTGCATTGCTAGTAGGACTACTATGCGAAGATAGTAAGGTAAGTGCCACTGCCCATGAGCATGTTGGATAAATCCATACAAAACTACATTCCAGGTAATGATACAGTTGTACAGTAGCAAACAACGTGTTTTGTCATATTGCAAGGGGTACTTTTTGATGACACTGAAGCAAAGTGGTGTTACATACGCTGAACCAAAGATGAATCCAGCTATGAAAGGCAATACTTCTTTCTACAAATTAAACAATTATCTCTGAATATCATTGGATAATATGGTACTTATAAGAATGAAAGGGGTGTACCTCAAATGAATTAGTATTGTAAAATTATATTGCTCATTTTTTACTTTATGTTTCGGTCATTCGACATTTCTTTTCTCTAGACAATTGTGACCCCCCCCCCCCCTCTCCCAATTATCATGCCTCAAATATTCAACTATTGTACATTCATGCTGTAGTTTATACATTTTTGTATGATATGAGCTGTCCAAAGGATAGTAGTTCAGCATAAATGACTACTCATAGGAAATAAGGATATCACTGTTAAGATGGATCCCTGGCCCAACAGCTCAAGTTTGACTTCTTCAGTCCAAAAGAATAAGGTGTTGTATCATAGTTTTTCTTGTTTTCAGGTATATTCCCTGGCATCTGCCAGCCAGAGAGCCATACTGTTTCTGTACTTTGTCATTGTTTTTTTTAATGGAGATTTTATTATAGGAAGAGAAATGCTTTCATTCGTCCCCTTTGATGACTTGTTTAAATTTTTATGTTAGGAAAATCAACAAATTATTCACGATAAATTACTATACGGAGACTTTGGCATAATGACTCACACCTTGGACAAGTTTTTAGCTTTTATGAATATGACGGTGAGTAATAATAATTTCTCAAATCTTCACTGTGCTACCCAAAAATAGAACAGAGTCCAAATACTATCAATCTCGTTGTTCCAAGCTGTCATATTGGCAAGGCCGTCGTAAGTTATTATTGTCTAACACGCGTTAGCAAGAAATGCCAATGCCAAAGGAAAGAATATCAAGCGTCAAGTACCGCTGCATCACATATTTAGTGCAAAGTTTTTGCTTTGGGCTAATATGGAAGAAACATTATCAAACACCATCCCGAAAGTCTATGGCGACGATGAATTTTTTCAGATGATCACGTCAAAAGAAATCCTTCCTATCAAAGACCTTCTGCTGTCTTGTACCTCTTTCTTTCTGTCTCCCCCTGCTTCTCTCTCTTGTGTATTGCGATTGGTTGTTGTGCCTTCAAAACTATTTTTTCTGATACAGTGACTTATAAATATAGCTTCGTAAGGTCTCATAATCGTTCTTGAACATAAAATCTTTTGCTGTTTTGGAACTATAACATTACATTTTAATAATGCGTGTGATAGTTTGGTTTGACCTTCTTTGTTGTCCAGTTTTAACGTGGACGATTTCACCCTGCCCACACCCAACGTGCGTCATCACTGATAAATGGCCCTTATGGCTACTGATATCGTTGTACATTTTTTATTTTTAGGCGTGGTAGGATTTCCTGTCGAAGTCTGAGCTTATGTAATTCCTCATTTAGCTGCTCTATCACAATTGTCTTTTATCAGGGCTTTTGCCCAGGCCATTTGCCTTCAAGCTCTTTTTATCACAACATAGAAACCTGTCGTAAACATCACATGAATGTTACGCATGGGTAAATTTTCCCTAAAAGTAATCGTGTGAAATTATTATCAGGAGGCTGTAATTAAGACGTAATCGGGCACTTGAGAAAGGGAACAAATGAGTTCGGCACAGGAAGAGGAGAGAAAAGTAATGTCTTTTCCAGTAGCTAAATACATAATTTTCTATTCCTATTCCCCATATGGCCATAACCTGACGTTTTCTACTCTGAGGATTGCCGGGCAAAAGTTTAATTTTATCATGCCAAATTATGCATCCGCTGTTTTGTCTATGGTTCTGTGTGGTCCTTCTCAGCGTCCGTGACTGCGTAACCGTTAAAACTCTCTACCTCTGCAATTTCTCTGTATCTTAGGATATGCACCTTGAACGGTTCAGTTAATCTATAAATGTATGATTTTTAAGTGTTGTGAATCACTATCTTTGTTTATCTAAATATGGATTTTCCTCAATTGACAGGCCAGCAGTTCAAGCTCTTCAAGTTCATTGGTCATCAAACGAGCCATTAAGATATTGGAAGAATGCAAGTCCGAGTATCCAACCAGCCTCCCCGTAACGCAGACCGCATCATAAAAACCGACTAAGTATGGTTAAATGATTAACGATGCAGTGAAAATACCCTGTGTGAGAAAATATTTACTTTCTATGGGACATTTTGGTTTTTTACACCATTCGAAGACTTGTCATTATTTTAAAAACTGTCGCAAGTGCGAAACTCCGATTTTATTCAGTTACGTTCCGAAACTTTTATTCAGTAACGTTAGTAAAAACGTTGTAAAAACAATTATTTAGCATGTAGGTAAGGTAATATAGATTTTTTTATTACATGAGCAAGGTTTTGATATGTTTTGTTTGCAAGACTAGCACGTTTAATTAATTAGGTGAAATAAATTAGGTGCGTTAAAGTATGGGAAAATACAAATACAGCCTATTTGCATATTTTATTTTATACAAGAGAAACAGTCTGCACAATCTCTCATACTGTTTGGATTGGTTTTTTCCGTGGTTTACTGTATATGACTTGCAAGAGCCAACTTGATACTTGCACTCCCGGTGATAATTCAGTTATGCAGTAGCAACTAATGGGTTTCGTCAGATTGCAAGGGGGTACTATTATTAATGATGTTGAAGCAAAGGAACCGTACAGATTTTGAACTACAGATGAATCAAGCTATGGAAGCAATAGCCCCCCCTCCTAAAAAGTAACCAATTCTTGTTGAAGATCAATAAACCATATTTTCCCTGCCGGGTAAGTGGGTTAACCTCAGAGCCCTCAAGGTGACAAAGGGTCTTTTTAAGCAAATGCCTTTTATTCAAGATTATGAAGTAATCAACAAGCTCAACCCAGGATTTTTTTTATTGTATTTATGTCTTCTATGACTAATGCGATGCTCTGGTGAAATTAATAGAGCTTCTGTAATGCAATAGCCTTTATGTTTTAATTCTTGGTACTTTTGATCGATCTCTTGGACGACAAGAAATCGGTCAGCATTTCTCAATTGATAATCACATTGTTTATGAAAGCACTGTTAGACTCTTGTAGATGATTGCACATTTCCACATTATGTAGTGAGAAATTTCCATCCTATCGTAAAGAGTTACTTTAAGCATAAATATTTTGCTATGTTCAGGATTTGAACATATGGTATTTATAGGGTATGGAGGCAATGAGGGAATCCTGTTTATCGTGTAGGACGCCTGGCTTCGGATCTAATCCAAAGCATTGCAAATTCGATGGTCCCTATTTGATTCTGAATGTTAATTGAAGTAAACAGAATATCTGTGACATTGTGTGACTTGTTAATTAGGGGACCCCCCGTTTTTTTTTGAAGACGTGAAGTAAGTTCGAACTGTAGAAGAACGTTGTTATCGAGCGACGCTCGTATATTAGAAGCTTAAATATTTTTAAGAGAATATGTTATGTTAAAATGTAACTTTTTATTACTAACTTGTTTGCTACTTTAATACTTTTAATTGTTCTCGTATTAAAATGGTTTTAAAATGCATCTTTTAGGCGCATATGCGATAACGGTATTTGTTTTCAGTATTGTAAATTGTGGAGTTTTCTTTAGCAGTTTTCTAGAATTTATTTTTTCCTTGTTTTTGGTGATTATACAATTAATAAAGATATTTAAACCTGAAATTCAATCTTTCTCGATGAGAGAACGAGGGATTTACAATTTTTCTCGGTATTGTTCGAATTCATGGCAGTGAAAAAAATGGTGGCAAGTTTATGTTCACCAACGTGCTCGGTTATTAGAAGCTGTTCGATAATTTAAGTCCCACTTTATCACGCATGGGGTAGATGATTCTACACATTATTCGTGGTGCACATTCTCTTTGACGGTAAATTCGGGAGCGGGTGGCACGATTGATTCAAGCCCGTGGCATCGCAGCAATAGTCGTTTGGACCATTGTGTTAGTTAAAGGGGCGGGTATATTACTGGCCTAAATTTACGGTTTTATCGTCTGTGACACGAGATAATGTTATAGTTGGAAAAGATTTCAAAAGACAAGAAACGTAATTTTCAAATGTTAATTTTTGTAAAGGGCGTGGTCAAAAATATTATCCGCGCTTTTGGCCCGTTTCACAGTACTCTTACAGTAATACAGTATCCAAAATATCATCATATAGGAAGGGGTACAGTCCCTCAAAATACATGCGACATCAAAATAAAGCTAACCATTACCATCATAGTCAAGATAACAGATTAGATAAATTTTTTTTCTGTGTTACTGAATGGAATCATCCTGATATTCATCACACTTTGATATTTTTTCACCGGCTTGTTACAAAAAAGGCCATGAAATGGATAAACACTGATAAGCTTGTAGAAGCCCCTCCGGGTTTAGCGTCTTGCCTTTGTACCATTCTGCACCAAAGGTGGTTGGAATTTCCTTTTCATGATGTTGGTCAACGGGGCCCAGCGTCTGAACCAAAGTTTGACTTAGGGCATTGCTACGTTCGATCAGTTCTTGCTGTTTTTTTTGTCACTTTTCAAAGCTGCTTTTTCCATTCGCATTCTTTTACTTCTAGTCATAATTGTCATCAACGAAAGTCTGCTGTGGAAGTTTATGCACCTGCCAAAATCGAAATGGGCCCTAGACTCCAAGACATCATTTGAGAAGAAAACAATTATCATTACAAAGCCAAACGTACAAATTGATACCGAAAGTGGGAACAATTCAACTGGAAATGTTTCTCCTGCAAAAATGCTGCGCTGCGCAAGTGGTCAGAATGAACTAAGGGGGCCCAAAACTGGTGGGCCAAATAAGGGAAAAAATTCTTCAGCGGTTTGCCATTTGTGGGGCCTGGTGGGCCAAGTACATATGTTAAAATATGCCTTGCCAATTCTCATAGTCTCAATAACCGCCGACGAGAGCTTTTTGGAAGTGCCAACGGGAAAGCGATAGGAAATACATCTAGAAGGGCTCCTGGGCACACCCTAGGACTATCCAAGATGAGAAAGTCAGTTCCAGCATGTTTATACTGATTGGATAGCTGGAAAAATGATCGAAGTCCACAAGATTCCAACATTACAGGGAAATAAACACATCAAATCGTAAAATTACTTCATACCACATTCATAAGGTTAAGGTCAATATGGTACATGATAAGAGGTTAATATGCTCCAAGATTAACATTTGTTCAACACTATTTCATGAACCTCCTGACCAAGAACGCTAAACCTGTGACACATACAGTAAAAGTGAACAAAGTTTTAGGCACTATACATGATAATTTCTAAATGTTTAAGGTCTGTTAGATGTAATTGCATTTGCCGATAGAAACTAGATTAGCAGAAAAACATAAATAAACAAGATGCTGAATAGAGGTTACTTCATGCACTTCTTCATGACACTAAACGTTAAACAATATTAATTTAAACCGAACAATCTAAAACGTAAGAACAAATACTAGCAAACCTTAAATATATTGCACCGTCTATAGCTTGTCAGTTTGGCTAAAGCACATATCCCTCGTTTCCAAAACGCAAAGAAAATAACCACTTTATTCAAAGGCTAAACAAATTTTGAAATTTCGAGTTGTTTTCCCATATTTCTCTGGTCTAAACATTGTTCTAACATTATCAAAAAGCTGTGTAGCCAAAGGCTAGAATGGTGTAACATAAAATTTGAGACACTTTCAAGAACATTTGATCGCAAAATCCTCCTAATATCTAGGAAACTGGCTGCCAATTTCTAACAGTTTTTCGAAAAAGCGCAACCCAAACTCACCAAATTTTGAAAAAATGAATGGCCTTAGTTGCATGGAATCTATCGAGCTCAAACGTTGCTGCCAATGTTTAATAAGAAACAGCAAGGAAATTTTCGTTCTCTCTGCATAGAATATCGATAAAACAATTCGAACATTCATGGTTCATTGAGTTTCTTCTAGTTTTGCAAGTGTTGCAAATCTCAAGGGGGACGGGCAGATTTTCTTTACAATGGGGTGGTTAAAGACACAAAGAAGAAAAGAAAACCACAAAAATAGCATTGTCCTTGGGGGGGGCGTTGTTTTTCTAGTGTTGTTGTTGCAGTGGATTACAGTTTTGCATGCTTTATGAGGGGCTTTTCCATACTTTTGAACCATCAAATCATGGGCGATACAACATATTAACATAAAGAATAGCGAGTTAAATATATAAGAAAACGTTTCTAATTGTGAAATCTTTACTAAAACTATCGTGCATATGTATTATGTCATAAGCATTAAGCGATCTAAATGTCCGTTGCTTCTACAATTATGAGTTTAACTCGTGTGAAGATAAATTAGTCTTGACCGTAAGATGCACTAAAAAAATCAAAGCAGATGCATACATGGGTTAAAGGCAAAAATGCTACAGCGTGTTGAACAGCTCTGCATGCGCTGCGAGTTCTCCAACAGTGGAGGGAGTAGGGGCACCTGGCGTTTTGGGGGAAACGCCACAGGGACGTGCCACTACTAGCAATAACTTGGGTCACATTTTCCTGCCAATTTTTTGGATACGTAATTAAATATGAAGAATGCAGAGAGTCGTCAAACACTTTACTTGAAAACAGTCACGCACATGATATCGAAAAATATTGCTGCCCAGAACGAGCCAAATTTATTATTTTGCCTGTTACTCAAAAATACAATTTTGCTTTTTCAATACTCTCAAATTACAGCCCCCCCCCCCCAAGGTAAGGGAGCTATATTTGATAAGGCGTATCCCATTACAGCTGAATATCTGAAAAAAATTTTCTATTTTTCTGCCACGCAAGGGCAAACTTTGCGAGAAAATGACAGCAAAGGTAACTGCAATGATAAAGGATATTCATTGGCAACATTTACAAGCAAAAGCACTCGTAAAGAAGAAGCACGAACCAGTTTTACCTCTTCGAACTTTGATCAATGAATTTTCCTTAAAAAATCTGTTTCTTTGCCGATCAGCTCTCGACAAAACAAAATTTTCGTATCTTGTTCAATCGAAGACTTTTCGCGTCCAAAGTCCGTACTTACAATTTCAAGCTTTGCGCTCGACTATGCAAGGTTGAACGACCTTTATAAAAAATATATCGATTATAATAAACGGCGGTCTAAGACCTTACAAAATATCACTACTTATTATAACTAAACGAATTCTACTTTAGGTTTCAAATCAATCTCGTTCAAAATAATCGAACTTCAGCAATATAAGAGATTTATAAGTATGCTACTATGAACTACGACGTACTGTGGGCTGATAAGGATAAAAGCTACATTTACCCTGTCAAGTTCTTAACTCATTTTTGCTCTTTTTGGAAGAAATTTGTAAGGAGATTTTTTACAGAGGGGTCTCTGTTAGCTCACATCTATTTAAAATTAACTTGCATCATGAGATGGTATTGATAACACATGTGATATAATTCAATGTCTTTGTATGAAATATAACAACTTTTTCAAGAATTCGGTGGCCTATATTTGTTTTAAGCACCATTTGTATAGGAGTTTATTTAGGACAAATTTTCTATTAGCATTGTTGCTCATACACTGTTACTCTTAGTGCGAAAGTACCTCAGCATTCCATGTTTGGTTTTAAAACAAAAAGATTCCGCATAAAAAGAACTCAATCACCAAAGAAATGCGGTGAATTTGCCACAGTTTGATCCAAAATTGGATGGAAAATTGATATTTTGGAGTTGATTGGACCTGCCCTGGCCGACTCGATACATACGGTTGATCAATAACTCTGCTTAGGTTTAAAAAAATGTATATACGTCTACTTTATTGCATGGTGCATATTTAAAATAATACTCTACACCCTGCAGGTACATTCAATGAGCTTAATGCCATCAATCAAAAGCAACCATAATTTGCAAGCCATTCAAGTTGCCAAGGTCGTAGTGAACTCTACAAAGTCCTTCTTCAAAACAATAACATAAAACTTTCATTATCTATAATAGTAAATAACTTATCCCCTCTAGATAAATTCTACAATTCCAATAAGAATAAAACCTATAGGAACTCCACAAATGAAACATTTGAAAAATAGGCCTAGATGTATAGGATGTACATGTGGGAACAAAGTAAATGAGATGAGTGGACAATAACTGGGATGAGTGCACGAGATTATTGGCATCATAGGCACCGACTACGTGGGGGCTTGGGGGCTCCAGCCACCCATGAAAATTGTTATAGGGGTGACTGGGCCCCCTTTTGAGACATTTTCAAAAAGCCTACCCTTTATCGCTTTTTAGTTTAATTTCCCGAGTAGGCATGGTATCTTCGTCTGTTTTTAATGAATAGAATACAAGATATCATTAATCAAAGAACTAAACTACGCCTTTTAAACAACGCCCTTTGGTTTTCACTCATAGCCTACTGTTCTTTTTAGTTCCTTTGCTGGTCTTATTTTCTTTTCTATTACGCATGGCTTAGGGCCTGTTCATATGAGGCGAGCCAGCCCGCTTACCGGGCTGGCCCGCTAAGTGAGCTGATTTCACATTCTGTTCATATGGCAAAATCCATCCCGCCTACCGGGATGGGATTTTGGTCACGTGACATTTTGGCGGGAGACTTCCTCTCTGGCGCCAAATTTCAAAATGGCTTCCTCGAAAGTCATCTCTCATATTACGACGTGCATTTCAACATTAGTTTCTTTGATTATGACAATGAATGGAATTCTCTTATTATGGAAAGTCAACGAGACAAGAAGGGCTCACATTTTGTCTTTGGTTCTTTCGAGAAAATGCAGCTATTTCTTCAAAAAGATGACGAATTTGAGGCAGAGAAAGTTGAACCGGAAAAAGCGTAGCTGCTGGCATAAACCAGGACGAACTGATTTGTGGTGGAAAAATATACTTACAGGGGTTGCTCCTGCAGACTGTTGGAGGAAAAATTTTAGAATGTCACAGGAATCATTTCATAAACTTGTCAGAGAACTGGAACCGTACATTTCCCCCTAACCCAAAGTCCCCTAACTACAGGGCTTTGAGTGCTGCCACAAAGCTTGCAATAACATTGTGCTGCTGAGAGACTTTTCTCAAGGTGCTTCCTTTTATTATCAATTAACTTGGGTACACAGCTTTGTTTTCTCTTCCTATTTGGTGTAACTTCATTGAGCTCATCATCGTCATCTGGATTTGATTCCTCTGAGTAACTTTCCACAGCACCTCCTGGTGTTGCTGCAATTCCTTGTAAGCTTGAGGATCCATCTCTTGCATTGTCTGCAAATGCTGCAAAACTGTCAACATTGACCTTATAAGGAAGAGGCTCGGTATTTGCTGAGCCACCCCACAGCTGTATCAATTTATCATACAATTCATAGACAAATTTTCCACTACCACTACGGCTACCAGCCACGACAGCCTTTGAAAAGTTCTGTCTGATCTCTTTCACTTTTTCCATCACCCTCTTCTGGCCCCTCGTTATCAGATCTTTGGCATCTTTCACAGATTTGTTGGCTTTCTCTTTCTCCGCCCCTGTAAGATTCTCAAAGTTACCAGGCAGCGCAACAGGGGCAATAGGCCCAAAGAGGGAAACGTCCTCTTCTTCGAAAAGCATTGCCATCATCAAACGAATTTCTTTGTATTGCATCGGTTTATCTGGATCAAAATCAAGGCCTTTGTACTCCATCTTGCTCTTGTATTCTAATAAACACTCGACTAGATTTTGAACCAAGTTCAGATCCCAGCGAAAGCACTTCTTGGCTTCTTTCTTCGAGCAGGAAGCTGCTGAGCTATCTGTGTCCGCCATTTTGAGTAAAGTTGTGCTTCTTCACACATGCGCAGTAGACACATTTTCGTCTCGGCAAGCGGGCTGGAGTGTTCATATGGGAAAATTTTCATCCCGCCAAGCGGGATCTCGGCAGCACTTCAGTGAGATCTCGCCTACCGGGCCAGCCCGCCTGCTCATATGAACAGACAACAAACTTTGAATGCGAAACAGGGATAAGGTGAGATCTCGGCAAAAACCTCCAGCCCGGTAAGCGGGCTGGCTCGCCTCCATATGAACAGGCCCTTAGAGAATTTTGAATTGAGCCCCCTCCCTGCGAAAATCAAAAATCGGCGCCTATGATTGGCATGGAAAGATTAAGCCAGGCAGGGTTTTCTACTAGGAATACAATTGACGTGCGGAGTTGTGTCTACATCCCGTACTTAATAACTTTACTTCAAACTCCATAACCAAGGGAGCAAAGAAATGATGGTAGAAGAAACCATTTTATTTGGCAGTAGGTAGATGCAATCATTAACCATGCATTTCAAGTGGAGTCAATTCTATTTTTAAAAAGGGTCGGAGAAAAACTTCAGGAAATTTCTTTCTGAGTTTAAGGAACAATTGTGGTAAATTCATCATAGGAGAGAGAGCCTATACAAGGAAATCTTTATTGAACTTCTTTGCTAATTCGTTCGGTTCTATCAATTTTAGCAAATCTAACCTGTACGCTACTTCGAATTCTTTTTATGCACGTGCACCATCCAATTTGAAAACGTTATCAAAGAAATTATCACACTCTGTTTTGTAAATAAATAAATATACCCTCGCTCGATGATAGTTATATCAAGCTAGCCTTTATTCTAACAAGAAGTCTTTTAATTCTAAAATTCAGAGAAAGGTGGATCTAGGATTGTGCTTTTTAGCCAAATCAACATATGTGTTGCTGTACTTGTAACCAAATACATCTTCATTCTCACTAATACCAGTGCACCGGTGTCGATCCTCTTGAGCCACTACAAGTATATAGTTTTTCTTTCGTAATAAAGTATCTATCACTAACGTATTTTGTCTGGGGCATACAGGCAAGGAAAGGAATAAAGTATCTGATTGCGTTTGTTCTCAGGTGCAATACAACATTTACCTCGAATGTGCATAGAAAACCCTCTTTCGCCTTAAAATCGCCCAACTGTATTCGTCCAATGCGATCTTCTAATGACAACAACACCCTGCATCCTTGTAGGCCACATGGCTCATTCTCGGCGGATTCCATAATATCTCTTGCTATTCTCAATGCTACAGAATCGCTTATTCGTATACAAGCGCAATCGGGACTCTTTGCAACGATTTCTTTTATCTGCAAAGCCATGTTTTCTTGAGGTTCCAAATCAGTGAACTCTACAAACGTGCCATAGTCGGATTCTTTCTCCCTGGTTTCATTGCAACTTTCTAAAATAAAAATTGTTCTTATTCGTTAGAGGCAATAGTAAAAATAGTGTTGCCCGGAGGCGTATGAGCCATGCCCAACTTCTTGGCAAACTATGCAAAGCGCCGATTCCAAATCAAAGAGTCTATGGGAGTGATCATGTGCTACTTCTTTGAACTGCCCCACTTTTAAGATGCTTCCTGCGTCCTGGTCTTGCCTTAATTGGGGACAGTTTAGTATGGACTGGGAGTACTTGCTTTACAGAACTTCGTAACAGATAATGGCGGTATCACGGCAATGGTATGTTGGTTTAGGTTAATGTGATTCATGTGAACGACCCAAAAGCACTCATGCCAAATTTTACTCATGTCTGATTCTATTCCATTGCAAAATACCACAGATACCTAAACGAATATCACCATCGTCGAGAGGTGTGTAGCAGAGGTAAATATCTATGGGGCATTTGCCCCATAAGGAACCTATGGAACATAAGGTACCAATAAGGAACATAAGGAACATATAAGGAACATAAGAGACCTATAACAAACCACGGAAATTTTAAACCAATCACCAGAGGCCTAATTAGTATTTCCATCCTGGACCCTTGCTGGCTTTTCACGGTTCAGTTACTTAAAAACTACTTACTTCATTGCAAAGACCATATTCTGGCGAATAATAGCATTTGGATAGAGCCATGTCATTTTTGCCTATTTCATATAAATTGATTATGATGATTTTGATGATTATTATTAGAATGTCAGTGGTTACGAAACAAAGACCTACGTCAGAAAAACCACGTTGTTTATTCGTGTTAAAAAGTTTCTCGTGACTTTTGAACCCTCCCAAAAAATGCCAGGGACAACAGAGTTTTTCGCAGGAGATCACAGTTAGAAACTACAGCAGGGAAGCCTTGGGTGGAGTTTCGCATTATAAACAAGGATCATTGTCGTTTGATCTGATTCTTATAACAATATCCTAGTTGCAATTCATTTTGCATAAGTATTGCCCATTGGTCAGCTGGTAATTTGAGTACTTCAAAGCTTTATTATGACACCATACTGTACTGGCTGTGGGAAGCCATGAATGCACATAGTTTATCACACATGGAGCGGCTTTATTTTTAAATTAATACAAAGCTAAACTGGTTATGTTATACTTTGGGATGCATGGTGGAACCTTTGGACAATACAAAGTGGTCCATTTTTTTGTAGTGGCAGAGGATGTACGGTTTGTGGAAGGCTGCGATAATGGCTAATAGCGAAAAATACGAGGGTCTAGGGAACTCGATCTTGTCAAAAAATTCTAGGGCAGGAATCAGTTTCCGATTTTAATTCAAACTCCATAACCTTTTGACATGCCCCCCCGCCCCCCGCCCGCACCCAACATGCCATCATCATGAGATGGCGACTCTTTTATTTGGGATGATAAAAATTTATAAAAAAATTGACAATAGTTATTATTATTATTATTATCATTAAGGAGAGTTGATAAACATTACGTCATCTCTCATCTAAACACACACCCATCACCAGTATAATCAACTCCAACAACAGCACCAGCAGGGGTGCGACACCCCCTCAAGTTATTTGACGGCCACAAAATACGTCAAAATGTGCTTGAACTTGAGTTATTTCTGTTTTCAGTCCTAATCAGTCTCTGCAGAGTCAATCCTGCTTCAATTAATTGAGAAAATGCTATTTTTCTTTCATTGGCTATAATGGTTTAGCTGAAACTATATTACATTTAAACTTTTTAGACAAAATAAACATTCTTTTTATCAAGGCAAGTGCATAAGTGTTCACCCACGAGAGAATTTGATGAGCCTGACGCCCCCGGGAGGGGGAGTTAATAGGGGGTTGAGGCTGAAGTTCGTGCACATTGAAGCTGGTTGCCTAGACTTTGCATGTAAAATTTTGGGTATTCAAATGGCCTAAATTTGCAAGATATTCGCCTGAAAACATGCTTGTGCAACGCAAGTGTCATACCCTGTACAGTACGCTAATAACAGCTTGCAGTGGGCCTGGACATGATCCTATATGGTATAATACCTATATCGAATATTTGCTACACTTAACAAATTCTGCGACAGAATACATCACCTTGAAGTTCCATTTCCAATTCTACCAACTTCTATCGTTGCAAAATTTCCAACAAACGAAGCGAACTAAGAATCGAGCTCACGATTCAGCTCTTGCAGCAATACTTTTTTTCTGATCGATAAAATTTCGTAAGACCTTCGTATCCTGCTGTGACCCAACCACTCGTACGTCTATTTATTGACAAACGATTTGCTAGAAAACCAACAGTGGTCTAATATTTCACCTCCGATTTGGGTGTAGGAATAAAAATAGCCCTACACACAGACACACAGTTGAAGAAGACCAGAGGGAAATACCCCTAACTTTGTGAGCTCCAAATGATTTAGGCGATGACACGTTTGCCTGCAAAATCACCTTTTGTACAGCCAGGACGTAAACAAACCTTTGATGGCCAGGGAAATTGTTCGCGAAGGTTTGGCTATCTCCCTCCAAGGCAACGGAATATACAGAGCCTACGCAGCCCCCTAGTGCCTCACGTGAAGTCTCCACACAAGATTCAGGGTCGTAAATCGTAGAAAAATAGAGGGCGTGTGGAAAGGTGTATTCGCTGGGTACAAGACCCGCTAATCGGGATACCCCAATGGGGGGTTTAGTACCCAGGGTCAGTGGTGTGGCACCCTCTTGTGAAATACAGTTTCTAGAAAATGTACAGGACTGGCACAGGGATTTGGTTTCTTATATATAATCATATATAATCATATATAATCATGTATAAATCATTTCAAAAAAATATCAGATTGGGAAATGGGCTACAATTGTAGTGATTATTTCTTCAAGGGTCACCCTCCAGGCGAAGCCAGACGGTGTTATCTTGAAGCAAACAACGGGACCCATTGTTATTTGTGCTTTGTTTGGGGTAAAACGGAAAACACGAACCGTGTGTTTCGAATCGTCAATGATTTCCGATTTCAATAATAACATACAAATAAATTAAATTTCGGAAGCAAGATTTCCGCTGTTTGTGTTAACGTGTGTGAATAAAAAATGGAAACTTGGCATGAAACAGGCAATTCAATGAAAAAAATCGTAGCTGGTATTACATGTTAGGGTAGCATGTGGTCTTGGTCTACAAAAATAGCAAGTAGGGCTCTAAGGGGTTCTGTTGTTTAATCCATTTCAATACATAGATGTAATACCTCCTTATTTTTTAATAAATGGAAGGCTTAACCCCCTGAGAGCCCAGCTTAAAACCCCAGGTACGATATTGATCAACAAACTGCGTTAGAGTATGGATTACGACAGAGCTACAATGAGAAGGGGGCAAGGGGGCAGTTGTCGCAAAATTGAACTGGGGGTAAGGGGGTAGTAGTGCACAGGCTATTTGACTGCCAAATCTGAATACCAGTCATCATCGTTATGTGGTAGCTAAGCTATTTTTTTGCCCTTGCCCCCCTGGCAAGTGAACAAGGCCTAGAAACAGAACAAGTGCCTTTTTATCTCAAATAAAATGAGCCTGAAGTGTCTGACTTCCCAGTTAAGAACTTTTTTCAACGCAGCTATCTTTCTTAGGCATTTAAAATAATTTTCAAAGCATTACGTTTTACGTTGGAGATATCCGGTACTGAACTTTCTTAGCGTTTAATACAGCCGAGAACTACTTTCAGAAAACCACTTTCTTCTCAAAAAAACATAGCAAGAAAATTCTCGGCAAGGGTTTTCCCTGAGCCTTACCTTCAAATGTGATCAAAGATTTTTTACGGATTGATTCATGTAGTTGATCACATGCACTTAGGCCAGAGTATTTGTCATCTTCCTCGTCATCTCTATCCTCGATTGCACTTTCTGGGCAGACATCTTTTATTATAGCCTTGATGAATCCAAAACTTATTAAGATTCGGATAAGAACGGAAGGTTTTTCGATTTCTTTGACACTTGTTGTTATTGAGAAATCTTGATCGTCTAACAAACGCCTTTTTCCATCTTCTGATTCACAGTTATTTGGAATAAATTCTTGGCTTTCACGCGATTTTGGAACCATTTCTTGTTTCATTAAGATCTGGAAACTGCACTGCACAGCCAAAAGAAGGTATCCTAGATAAAAAGTTAACCAAGAATCACACTGCGAAAAGATAGGCCATCTGAATCCGCTCAAACTATTCCAAAAATATAATCCATGCAATTCTGAAAATTTCCCATTCCAAAGACGATTATAATATTTATCATAAATGATCAGCTGTGAAGCATAATCAGAGCTTACAAAACAGAGCACGTTCCAAAAAGAACCCCTACTTAAATAACTTGATTGTTTGTGGGAAAAGCCATGCTTTTGTTTCACAGGTTTTGTTTTATTATGGCCAATCAGAGATGACCAATCAGTAAGTGATTCCTCAGGGAAACTCCGTATTCGATGGCAACTACCAGTGGCTGAATGGTTTTCCATGCTTGTTTAATTAATGTGATTAGCTTTTCTAACAATGAAAAGCTGCAATTAGTGATGATTATCATAAATCGTTCGGAAATGACCACCAAAATTATGACATTTTGTGTTTGAAACTTGGATATACTTCAAATCCAAATGCCATCATGCGTTTGAGACTTAGCTGGAAAAGAACTGTTGGATTGGCTACAAGAGCTACGAGGTTGTGCGTAGAAATGATATTAGGGTTATTACTATCATCAAATTCCAACCAAATGCTTTCAAGCTGCTATGGAGAGCTTCATGTCGGCTGGGAAGTTGAGTGTTGGAATGATTGAATGCAGCCCATACTGTGGCGTGACGTCCGATTTGAAAATCGCTGCATCTAAGAAAAATTCCACGTGCTAGCTAGAGGTGTGAAAAGTCATCCTACACAAACAAGCTGACGAACAATTAGTCGACACCTTTAAGCAGGTTCTGAGGAATTAACAGGGAAGAGATTTTACTAGTGAAATTTTATGTTCTGTTGTCTTTGAGATCACAGGGAACCAAGCCTCAACGAGTTTTCAACTTCACGGATGCCCTAGCCTGGGCCCCCAGAATGCTCATGTTTTAAAAATTACATAACGATTGACTATAAGGAACGAACGCTATGTTTTGCAGCGTTATTCTTCTGTACAGGCCCGAGGCCAGAGGGGGGCTAGGGGCAGTGGCATAACGGAGCAGTGTGGGGCCCTTAGTCAAATTAGGGGTTTGAGGCCCCCTAATTTTTTGGAACTCAGGTTTACACGCTAAGCCCGAAATTACCCTCAGCTTTAGGACTGAGGATGAGGATTGAGCAACTCTTTGAAATCATTAAACGGTTAACTCTCCATCCTTGGCTTCTTTTCATTCCTTATACCCGTCCCATTTTACGGCGTCACACAACGCACTCTTTGGAGTAGACGACAGCTTCAGCAGGGAAGCAGAGGAAACTGCTCCTTCTGCCTCTTGATAAAAAGAGCTTTGTTCTTATTTATCCTTAATTTCAATACTGCTGCCCCCTCTCCCCTATTGCCCCTCTGCCTTCAAATTCAGCAGTCCTTTGTGATAACGTTTTGTGAAAAAAGTAAATGATTTTTGAGAGAGTAAGTGAAAGAAATGGTTTTTTTGTAGTGAAATAAACTTTTTCAACTGAAGTTATATTGATATGAATCTAAAAAGTGTCTTGCGTTTCGTGTGTGAATAAGTTAGAATTAAATTTAATAAAATTCAACTTAAAATTTTCATGCCAATGCTAAATATGTAAAAGCTGTATATCATTAAATGTTTCCATGTTTATATGAGTACAACTAACATGAAGATCTTAAGGCTTATATTAAATCAATATATAATTACAAACGATAGAATAGGCCCGCTACCATAAAAATTGAGATGATCTATGCAAAAAGTAGTATCCTAAACAAATATTCGAGGATTTTTTATTTTAATGGCTGCAACTATTTTCTTTGTGCAGAATTGGCTGGTATTAAATTGATACCTATCTACTTAGAAATTAAAGAAACTTGTTTGCGGAATCTTGGTGTCCACCAGGTCCAGAGGAAACGAGTGGTTGGAAGACAAAGTGATAATGGTGGGCTGCGCCACCTTGTGGGCAAGATATTCTTATTTCTGGTGACTAGCAGCGATCATCTTTTGGTGAGATTTGGCATAAAGCTACTATTATAATGGGATGAGCTATTCTCATAGGCCCCTCAAGTGACAATTCTGCTTCTTCACGACAACTGCTAACAGTGTGGAGAACTTTAGAGCTAATTCATGACACCATGTTGGTGTATAAAAACTATTGTTGAAAAAGGCAACGCTTTTCGAACCCGTGATTAAAAAATTTACCCCAAGCACTATTTCAAAAATACAGTAGGCTCCAGTCAGATTTCTTGTGCCCCTTGTATTTGACGACCCATACCGAGACTTTGGGTATCCCGGACATTTGCTAAGTAGGACGATTTTTACGCCCTCCCTCCCCCCCTGAAGCTCCAAGCTAACGGGATTTTACTGTACATGGATAGTTTCTAAATATATTTGCATAAAAAACCCACCAATGCTAAGATTACAACATCTAGAGTTTATAAAGAAAAGCCGTATCAGTAGATAAATGCACGTTGTCAACTATTTCAATATGTAAGAAATGGCAGGCTTCTTCTTTAGCAGTCTGGTGAATCGGGTTGCTGCACAACGACTCTTTTGCAAATGTAATTCAGCCTGAATATTTCATACCCGATATCTCGTTTTCTTGCACTGCAACGGATTTTCTCTTGAAACGGCATGTCCACAGTGCAACAGCAGCTCAGTCCGTTCAAGCAGTTCTCTGCCAGGTTGCATTCTAGTAAAGCAAAACAAAAACCCATGTAAGAAGATTGCTTTGGTTCGGGGCAGTTACAGCAGGGGGCAGCGGAGGCAATTGCCTCGTCTGTACTCAGAGAAAACTGATTCCATTTCTTTCGCTAGTGTTTTGCTTTTTTTTCATTTCATGGTCTGTCACACTTGCCCTGGAGCAAAGCTTGCTATGGAAATTTTTGTCGCCCTTTTCCTATTGCCAACGCTTTACGGCTACTTGTCCTTTGACAAATGTTTCACCAATCCTTTTAACCCCTTATTGGACATCTATCGCTCATTATCCTCATCGATAAGGGCCAAATCTCTCTAATGCTCACTTCAAACTTCTAAAATCAACGTTTGCTTATCTTCTGCACCTTTCTAGCTGTGATGACAACGACCTCAACATATCAACAAACCACGGGCAAGCTGATGGTCTGCGCTGTACTTTTTGTAAGGAAGCCCCTTAGTTGCATATCGATGCTTGGTCATAGATAAGTATTTCCATTCGGGTCCGTACAAGGATCAACTTCTTACCTTGGTGGTGTGTTCAAACGGGCTCTTACTGGCAGAGCAAAATAATACTGCTAAGGTGACTGCTTATCGGAAAGTATATTGGTGAGGTTTTAATAAATCATTGTAAAATGTGATAAATTTATTGCTTTGTTTAATGTATCGCAGAGTGCTACAGCCATGCACTGTCCTGGATTTTATGAGCCATACTCCTTCAATATTGACCCAAACTATTACTTAAAGATGGCAATTCCTAGACAACGGAATTTAACATTGATTATTTAAGTCAAAGGAATATTATGTTTTTACCTCTGGTACTAGGACTTGTTATTGAATCCAAGATGCTCTTGCAAGCAGAAACATCGTGATAAGAGGAGCAGCTTCCACCTGACAAAAAAACATTAGAGAGATTTAATTAGCGCTTTTCTAATGCATATTTGCCTTTGTACAAAACTGTGCATTGTGCCATTGTACCGCTGAGTTTTCAGCATCTTTTTAAGCTATCATGTACAGAATGCGCCAAAAAAACCAAAGGCAAATGAAATTTTACCTTGTATTTCCCTTGTGTAAAACGAACAAAACAGAAAAGCAAAAATGACTGCAACATGGACATCTGCCATCGCTTCTTTATTTGGTTTCTGTGCCGCTTTTCTCTGTTTTTGCCCAGCTCTCTACCGGCCTCTTTCTTGCGTCTTGTCTCTTCGATCGCTGACACCAATCTGAGGCTCTTCACTGCATGAACTGCCTTTATATAGGCTTTTAGAAGGTGCTGAATGCATCAGATTCCCACGCTTGACATCTCAACACGTCTCTTACATGATACCTTGCTGAAAAGCGAGGTTAAAAGAACATGGCGCGAAAACCCATCAAATCCATTTAGGATTTTTCAGCAGATTTTTCCCATGGCCCAAACGTTAATAGTTTCCAATTTTACGTAGTCATTAGAAACAATCCCACGGATTTTCAATTCAGCTCTTAGTTACTGGGGTATTTGCCATTAGTATCTAAGAAACGATGGTCATAAGAGTGCCTCTATGTCAAATAATGACTCACACTTTTTCTTTCATGCGGATTGAGGTGGTCAGTTTGTTTACTAACCAAAAAACATTGAACAGAGTCCATGTTGTTCAAGGATTTATCATAATGAATATCGGTTACTCTCAAGCTAATCAAATGCATTTGGGTGATAAACAGTTTCACATTCTAGACATTGCTTAAGATTGAGATATCCCCACTCGATATTAAATCTCAGAATGCACTTCATTCATTACCAAGAATGAATCGAACAGGAGAAAGTAAACGCAAAGATTGGAATGCTAGAGATATTCAAATTATTTCATTCTCTAACTATGGTTTGGCTATAGAAACCTTTGAGCACAAATGGCAATCATTCGATTCAATAGTAGCTATTGTTTGCTTGCAGAGCTGTATTGGTGCCCAGTGTGGGATATAGTTAGACCCTATGACTACACTCTTACCCAATTGCCCATTTAACATTTATAAAACTTTCTATGGAAAATATTATTCTAGCTTCTTCTTTGTCTTTTCTTGTAAATAGCCATGAAAATCAGGATCTGTTGGGAATAAAATTCTACCGCTGCTATTTCATTTCAAAGTAACTAGAAAAAAAATAATCAATGAAAAAACGCGATGTGGTTTTTTGAGATATTAAAACGTTCGGTAATGTCAACATCGCTCAGGTAAGAAAGATTTCAATATTCCTACTCATTTATATGAAAAATAACAGTTTGTTTAGAAAACTATGTCGTGTAAAGAACGTAAAACAGAAGAGCGTAAATTGGCGATCGATGTTTTTTCTGGGAATAATGCTATATTCACCATTTTTAAAGGAATATCCTTGCTTTCATTTTTTCAATAGCTGCACTGCAATATTTCGGTAATTGCAAAGAAAGTAGAATTATAACTAAGCATATAAATAGGTCTTACTTCTGATTTTATTCAGAGTAGATGACATCAGGTGATTTCATTTAATCCTAAAATTTAAGAAACGTATTGCAGCTGTAACCAAGGGAATTTAAACACAATTAAAGGAGGGCTCCTATGGATAATGTACGCCAAACTCATCCATTTTCAAAAGCATAAATGTGTTATAAACGTCTTGCAACCAGAGATCAACTGTTTTACGAAAGGTTCCTTGCTGACAAAACCTGACTCCTTCACTTGGTACGAGGACAAAACTGTCGCAAAGCATAGTAGATTCTATCACCCAAAGTGTCACTCACCTTAAACTGGACAACAATGTGTCCATTCGATACATCTTGGCTCAGAGTTCTTCAGATGAAGAATGAGGCAGGTAATTGTGACTTCAATATTTGACAATTCTTTAAATTATGCGAGCAGCTATGGGAGCTGTAGGGGGCTTAGATCCCCTCCTAATCACAAACTTGCTACAAATTTCAAGGGCAAACTTGATGTACTCCCTACGGAAGTTGGGCAACTGGTTTAGCATTGTATATTACCGATACATTCGCTTTTGAAATTTGAAGGACCCAAGTCCCAAAATCATATACATTTTAATCTTATTAGTTTGGGAAATAGATTTGATTTGTTTTGGGGATACTGGAGGTGTATGGATGGATATCCTCGTGGGCCACGTATACGGCACGCCTCCTTCAGGTTGCAGTTAGTGAGTTTGCAGATATGTTTGCTTCACTACATCACAAATAACACAAGATATTCTCAGATTAATTAAAACTGGTAAGGGAAAGATGATATTTACGACTTAGCCAGTGGTATGGTTTAAACTACACTCTCTAATGGATGATGACAAACATGCTTTCGATGATTAAACAAATGGTGTAACAAGCCAGGATGATCATGATTTAAACATAATTTGATAATATTGAAAAGTTACGAAACATTAAGATCAGGGGCTTCACTCTGTATTATGATTTGTGCTGCCCACTCATTTCTCCTTTAAAACTTGATGCAAAGGTTCTGATTCCTCTTGGATTCTTACCTATGGAGCGAGATGGATCTGCAATTATTTAAAAGAATAAATGCTGCCCTATTTCAAGCCCGTATTGCTCAATATCTACAGGTTTTAATTTCTATTTTCCATTCTATTTATTTTGTCTTTCCTTGTGTTTCTCACAGATCGTATTCCTTATGAATTGAAAGCTTCATAAAGATAGGAGAATGCCCCAAACCTCTATCAAGTGACACCATTGACTAAAAATCCATTTGGCTGTTGTCTATCCCTATGCGGGGCATTTGAGGGGGGCATTGGAGAGGGAGAGATCAAGTACCCCTATTGCTCTTTTTGTCGCAGTGGCGAGAGTGTAAATTGTTCATTTCAGTTTAGAAAGCATTTAATCAACAATGCTTGAAAGAGTTCGTTGTAAATCACAATTTCATAAAAGATTCATCCCTTCAAAATCAAATGATAATTTGAGTTTTAATAAGCCCTGTTTATAATTCGCTTTAGATGGGGGCGTAGACCCGAAAATCTCTATGAAGGACTATTCTCAAAAAGAAACGCTTGCTGGATTCATTGCTGTTATAGTCAAATTGGTCTCCCCTGTCATACGGTCACTCAGGCGTCCTCCCTCCCCTTTACATCAATCCTTATAAAGCAATCCCTCACACACTCTGTGGCGATTAATCAACGTGGGAAGGCTTGAAGAGCCTCGAAGAACTTTTAATCCTGCTATCATGTTGGTCCTCTAATCAGGGCAATAATTTTTGCGGGGGACTACTTAGAAATTAATCCCAACTTTGAAGTAAGATGGAACTTTCTTCACTCTTGCTATTTGTGGAGTATCTTATTACTTGGCTTGGCAATGAGAACGATTATGCAAATAGAACCGAACGGCTAAAAAAAGAGATTCAGGGAACTAAGAACGAATCAGGGCTACAGATAAAGTACCTTTTAAGGCAGGGGTATCACTTTTGATTGTATTTTTGGGCAGCGAAATTCTGTCTCGTAAAAACTAAAGTGTTGATTTCATATGAAAAACTGCCTTTGTTTGCTTTGCAACATGCAAACTAAAAGTAGGGCCAGCAAATAAATCACAAAGAATGCGCTTCCTGTTTACAACCAACAAAAGCGCCCCTGAAAAGGATTAGAATAGGACTTAAATAGGATAAAAAATAAACAGTGAATATCTTGCTGTTTTCAAAGTTGATTTTTCTGATTTCAACTTCGCGTTCGGTAATCCAAACTGAGGCTACTACAAGATGTCTGTTTGTTTTTGTGAAGAAAAAGTGAAGCAGGTGGCAGCATCCAATTCATTGTCCTGTCCTGGCAAAGTTAAAAAAACAGGAAGGCGAAAGAAAATACTTTAAATCTAATAATCAGCGTTTAAAGTAGACCTGTCAAGATGTCGAAGACTGAAAGATTTCCAAGCCCACACATTTTGTATTACCATCCAAAAATGGTCAAACTTGCTGAGGCAATTGTCGAACGATGCGACTCGTGGAAGAAAACAGAGGTAAGTAGGCCTAGTAGACGTATCAGAGTAAAAGTCAAACTTATTACAGTTCTCCTACAACCGAATTCACGTGAACGTATCCAGAGTTGCATGCATGCATACGCAGTGGAGATCTTGTGTTGTTTATCCCATCAAATGAGACCTGACTTTATTCAGCGATTTCATCTCTAGTTTGCTAGGAAGCAGACTCAAACTGCAACTCTTCAAAGGGGGCGTGTGCTGCAACTGCTTCATACACTCTTTCTGCAATATGAAAAGGACGCCATTGCAGAACTTTTTTCTAGGCTCTGCTCCTAGTTCCTTTACAATTCCCTTCTATCAGCAATCTTGCACCTATAGCATCTACGTTGAAAATTACCCTTTGAAAAATTGTGTCTCCAAGTTGCAAATGCTTCCTAGGTCTCTGAGCTACAGGCTGGGAGAAACCGTTTAGAGCAGAAGATCACACACTATGTAATGTTATATTCACCATTATTATTGTCAATACCATGTTCAAGATATTTTCCATTAGAGTCTATAGAGTGAGATATCTATGATTTTTCTTTATTGATCTGACCATGCCCCAAATGGACACACCCAGTTTGCCAACTTAGTTCAAGTCAGCTCCTTTACAAAGTCTTAAGCATGGATCCCCTGCTAGATGCAGTGGTTTTTCATAGGATAGGGGGCTAATTTCCACTGTAAAGTCCCTTTTCACCCTTGCTATACAATTTAATGCAATAGAATGGGTTATTTACTATAACATCAGTGAATAAATTGAAATGTTTTCCACAGAATGATGCAAGAGAAAGAGAGAAAGTGGAGTTGAAAGACACGATACAGTGGAAAAAATTTCCTGATGGATGGCCTAATCTTTTCATCCAGAATGTAAAGAAAGATTGTGCTGGCCGCAATGGTAGTAGAATGAGATATTGTTGTGATACACCTTCAATGTATGCAATGATAAGATATCTGGGTTGGAATTAGCTCAAATAAGTTGATTGATTAATTGATTGATTGATTAATGGATTGCACAATTGATTGATTGATTAATGGATTGCACAATTGATTGGTTGATTGATTTTTTAATTGTTTGATTGATTGCCACTAACTTGATTTTTGTGTGCCATTGATTGAATGGTTGATTGATTGATTGACTGATTGACTGATTGAATGACTGATTGATTGATTGATTAATGGATTGCAAAATTGATTGGTTGATTTACCTATTGATTGGTTAATTGATTTTTTAATTGATTGATTGATTCCCACTAACTTGGTTTTTGTGTGCCATTGATTGAATGGTTGATGCATTGGATACCTGTCATTTTATTGGTAGGTATATGACTGAATGACAAATTGATTCATTGAATACTTAATTTTCTTTGTATTGATTGATTGAATAGTTTAATTAAACAATTTGCAGTTAACCCAAAACCTTACCCTTTACCAAACAACCCTACCATCCAGTGGCAGACACTTGGCCACATATTGGGGGGGGGGGGCAAGCCTTTTGTTTTGGAAAGATGAAATTACACATTTCTATTGTTTTAGAACAAAAAGCTATTGTCTTCCACCGCCCCCCCCCCCTCAAAGTGCCCGCCACTGCTACCATCTATGTTTATCAATATGTATTGTTCAATTTCAGTTATCTTTCTTGGGACTCTAGATTCACCAGAACTTCTATTTGAACAACTATCTATTGTTTACACTCTTCCTAGGTATGTGTCACGACGGATTCATAAAAGTTAGACGTCATTTTGTTGAAAAACATATATTTTGAAAGATTAATATCGGACTGTAGTCATCACATCTGTATCCTATAAAGAAAGCCAAAAACACAGGCAAAATAATATTTGATGATGTCACTTAAATGCTTGTTTGATAAGTGAAACAGTCAGAAAATGTTGCAGCGGGCGTGGATTTAATTAGAAAAAGAATATCGAGAAGTTTCAGGTATAAACATCCATTGTTAAAAAAGATTTAACAGTATTTCACTGTAAATCCATACGGCATCATCAGGTGAATAAATAAAAGTGTTAACAACTGTCATATTACATTCATATTGCAAACAAATTTAGAATATAATTCAGGTAATTTATGATGCATAATGGCCCTAGGAAGTGTTGTCAGGAAAAGTATATGGTACATACTGATAACGACATCAAATAGAAACATCTTTTTCATTTCTTCGACTTGATCAATCCGATGTAGATGACTTTTTACGGTGAAGTACTGAGACTTAAAACATTATTGTGACTTAATAGGTGACCTATGCAAAAAAGAGCGTCTTCTAGACTTGGCTAATGAAGTCGAAGAAAAGAAATTGTCTCTATTTGTCGTCGTCCTTATTTTCAATAAATTTCATACAACAGAGCAAATCACTTCACCATCTGTTTTTTTCTTTATCATATATTCAAGAGAAAGTTAATCTAATCTTGTTATTTTAGCGCAACATCATTTTAAGAATGCATGACACCCTTTTTAAACCACGTTAACATAAAAATCATGATCTACTCCATTGGTAATTCCTCGTTTGATGTTGTTCTATACCATTCATTCAATTTTGTTGAAATTCTCTGTTTAGGTATCTGGCTCGCTCGGTTACCTTTATTCTTCCGTATTTTCCAACTGGAACAATGGAACGTGTTGAAACAGAGGGACAAGTCGCAACAGCATCGGTAATTTAAATTTTTTTGGTTCATTTTCCAGTTAGCAATTTTTCAGGGACAGACAAGCGTACACCTTTGCTTTGGGTTGAAGATCCCCTGTCATTCATCAAATTCAAACTAGCCTTATTGGAATTTCATTTCATTTGTTCCCTTTTTTATAATTGGCGTTTTTTCTTGCTGTGGACGCTCTATTTCAGATAGCTAAGACTTTGATTCATTCTTTTCGTTTATTCTCTTAACTTTTCCTAGCTGCTTGGATAAGCAACATCTGTGGTGAAGAACGCCCATTATTAAAAACATCATGTTTTCCCGAACCTTATCGTTTACAAATATACAGCTATCATGAGCAATTGAACAATTTTTCAGACCTTTGCAAGACTACTGTCAGCTACGCCTTTATCTGCCAGAGGACCTTGTCAAATAGTCATGTTTGACATTCATGCATTGCAAGAACGATTTTACTTCACAGATAATATTATACCAAGGTATGTAGAAATATTTGCTTGTCGTTGCAAAAGCAATGTTTATTTGCAGTTCTGTATTATATTCTCTTATGAATCGTGCATTTTGATTTGCAATAAGAGGCTTTGTATTATAGAATGCGAGTTTTCAGAAGTTTTGTCCCACAAGTCTCATCATATTATTGATTATGGCAAGAAGATGCCTTAAAATAGCTTGTCACTTCGAGAGTTTAACAAATTGAAGGTCACATGCAGAGATTTATTATGTACTGAAAAAATGTTAACGAATTAACAATATGCTACTAAGCTCAGTATAGCTCTGCCTCTGATAAGCTTAGTATAGTTCTGCCTCTGATAAGCTCAGTATAGCTCTGCCTCTGATAAGCTCAGTATAGCTCTGCCTCTGATAAGCTTAGTATAGTTCTGCCTCTACGGGATCGAGCACTGTTTTTAGCTGGCCGGTTAACAGTTATCTTCATTAAAGTCCAAATATAGTTTTTGTGGAAGCAAGGGACTCTCTTGCCTTTGATCAACCAAACCGAACTACGAGCATGTTAAGTAATTTCTTTCCAATATTGCTAGATTTATGTTTTTGCTGTTCTCATATTTCGTAATATAGGATTTTAGGTAAATTATATTGAACAACATGATTGATAATGAATAGAACTGGAACTTGAGGTATAATATAGTTTTTCATGAAAGGTAGATAAGAGTAACTGATAGGCTAGATGTGGTTATTTTTCTTTCTGATATACATTATTTTGTATCAAAGATGACATAGACCCACCATGTCTGCGCTTAGTTTTGAGTTCAAGTTTTTATATGGGATAGCTAATATTGTCAAGCTTTGTTTTCCCGTTAGCCCCTACATCATAATCATAACGCCAATCTCGAAACAACAAATTCTGTTTTGAAGGCACCTCAGTTTGTTCCATTTCCAATTGTAGGCTGGAATCGGCAATTCCTCTGCTTTTACGAGAAATACGGAAGCCAGAAATGACGGATATAACAATTGCTTTTCCAGACGAAGGAGCGTTCAAAAGGTTTTATTCGATGTTTGAAGCGGAGTTCCCCTTGATAACTTGCATCAAGATAAGAGAAGGCGGGAAAAGAATCGTGAAAATCAAAGAGGGTATAATTGCATTTGTTGTAAGATAAATTTGAGAAGCGATATAAGAGAAGTCCTTATGATTCATGGTCAGCTTTATCATCGGATGCAAAGTTTTTATTCTGTAGCTTCTTCAAAAAATATCTTAAGAATGATGCACAGTAATATACATCTCTGATTGTTTTTCAAAAATCTGTTTCGGAAATTTGTTGCAAGAATGGTAGCGTGTCCTGGGTAAATACAAAGCTGTAACACGGGCATTTATTGTGTTGCTACCCGAAGATATTTCTCCAAAGATTATAGAAAGAACAGGGACCATTAAACACAAAGACATAATTCTAGGCTTCCAATTCTATTTCATCTTGCATGTTGATGATTCATCTACTTCAATCGAAAAAAAATGACCCTGTTTACCCTGCCTTAGAAAAATGCCACACTGCGCGGAACCTTTTGCGGTACTGTGTGACAATTTGTACCACTTTCAATAGTGTACGACACTCTTCGACAATATCGAAACCACCTTTTACTAGTGAAAGCGCATGACCTTAATGTATGCGGAGGAAAAACACAATTATATGCTTGTTGGTAGGTCTGCCTACACTTAGATAGCATTTGTTGGTAAAATGATGACCTTTCCTTGGAAAATTACTTTGAATTTAAGAGGGGAATAAATCTCATTCCTTTTATCGCATCCACGGTACCCCTATCTTCTGAACGCGAATAGAATTGTTCCACATGCCTTCTGGCTTTCAAGGGAAGATTGATGATGCTAGACGTGTAAATGACTATTATATTGATTTCACATCGATCGATGAATGCTGAATGAATTTTCTTTTTTGGTAATTGATATACTGTTTTTTCGAAATTGAAGGTCAGGCCAATGACAGACATTGCATCATTGTTGATGACCTGGTAATGACAGGAGGAACTTTGATTGAATGTGCTAAGGTTTGTAGTTACCAACCTAGGTCATTAATTTATTTTATTATAGTTCATCTTGCCATTCTCATGAAGGTTTATTGACCCATTGGGGAAGGTCTCCAGTTATATCTGTTTCAGCTATGATAGCTTTCTATTGTTACTCGAGGGCCAATCTAACCCTTTTTAATAAGATTTCGAATCATTTCAACACAAACGTGGCCCTATATTACTGTTCTGTTTCACTGGAAATTTGATTTCAAGAATTTGAAACCAATATTTACCATTTCAGGCCTTGAAATCAGCTGGTGCATCAAAAGTCAGTGCTTATGTGACACATGCCGTTTTTCCAAACGATTCATGGAGGCATTTCCAATCTTGTGAAGTATCATTCGATAATTTTTATATAACTGACTCGATTCCTCATGCAGTCGACATAGCAAATCACAAGCCATTCACACTGCTATCACTATGTGACGTCATATCAAATGCTCTATTGGGCTTTGACTTATTACAGGATTAACAGTAGGGTGCAATTGAAAAATCGAAATTAGCTATAGCATTTAGTGGAAATTACTAATGCTGCATGCGCTTTTATAAGAAACTGGCTGTAAAGCATGGTTAGTAAGGAAAATAAATTGTCTAACAGTTCTTATAGGAGGAAACAACTCATGATATAAAAATCAACGAAAGGATTAGGGTTAGGGTTAGGGTTAGGGTTACGAAAGGTTTATGTTAAAATGCATTCAATGTATTTGAAATGTATTTTAACAATTTGTCTTTACTAAATCCTGAATTTACATCCAAAAGTTATAATGACAAATTTGAATAATTTTTTCACATATTATTTAACATTAAATGCTTGGAATAAGAAATCTCCATGTTACGATTACCCCTCCAATCAATGTATTCACTTAATTCTGGGAATGATAAGAATAGGGATGATGTAATCAGAAATCTATGCCATGTTTTTCTGATCCATTGGATAATTCAGGGGAAAAATTGTGTAAAGAGTAGAAATGAGAAAGCTGCATAAATTTTTGTTATTTCTAAGTTTTATCCAAGCATAATGTATAAGGGCTCTGCTTGGAAATGGATGATAATTGGTGGGTAGGGTGCAGCATGGAACACAATTATATTGGGCTAAAATGGGTGAAGTTTTGCATTTTATTTTTAATATATTAATGAGAGATCATAATATTGATATAGTAATAATGAGTAATATAAAGTCAAAAAAGTTAATGCAAGTTCCTTTTACTGACAATTTTTTATTTCTCTTGTCAATCTTTCCAAAAAATAATTTTTAACTGGAGATATTTTCTTACATTGTATTTGGGGATAGGAGCTAATACATTTCTTTCAGTCATCATGAACTATAATTTCCTGCTGCAACATGGGAATTTTTATTGGTAAAAAAATTTAAAACAGTAGTGTTGGTAGGGGCTTCACAACTAAAGTTTTGAGAATCATAAGCATTAAATTGGCTTCAAAGATATTTCTGCAACATATATTGATGTATAAACATTTGAAACATAAATGTTAGATTTCCTTCAGAGTCCACAAGTTTCACTTCCTTTTGGATAACAAAATGTACAATAATAGACATAATGTCCCTTTTTTGCTTCCATTTGAGGCCAACTCCCAATAACTGTTTTTGCCAAACCAGCTTGTTTGCTTTCAAAAGAGTTGTATAACAGGATAAAGTGTTCTTTGTTTAAGTACAATAGATGGAATTATAACTCAAGAATGAGCCCATAAATGTTTTTGGTGGGTTCTTAAGCCTTGGTTATTTCATCGTAATTTCATCTTGCATCAAACACAATCACTGAGTTTATTAAGGAAATTACTGCACAAAAATTTGGTAAGTTGGTAAGGTGCAGGTAAGCCCAAAGGCTTTGGGTTCAGGACCACCGTTGGACTCTCTAACTTCACAAAGCAGCTCAACCAACCCAGCTGTCCATCTTTTAGGTAGGTGAATGAGTACTCAGTAGAAATCCTGAGGGCACAGGCCTAAGCGCCCCTGGCCCATATCAGCTTGATAGCTGCTAAAAACAAACAGGATGAATGTATACAATGAAAATAATGGAAGGAGCAGTACACTGCAAATAGCTAAGGGTAAGGATGCAGTTACCTAAAAAGTTATCAGTGGCAGCCCCCCAATGTTAGGTCAGGAAGTATATTTCATAGCTTGGCCTTTGTCATAACAAAAAGATATGCCCTTAATTTTAAATTTATTTCATCTATATTTAGAATGGGTTAAATTCTCTAACCACTAGTTTTTATCTGCCTGTAAATTGAAGCTGTTGTATCTCACATAAAGACAGACGAGAAAAACTGAAACATTAAAAAGCTATGTTGCTGCATATCAATTGAGGCATGCTTTATGGGGAAAAGGATACTTCTCCTTGTTCTTTTCTTGTACATTATTCTATAACCACATTCCCTGCATCTAATAGGATCTCTTGCCTTTATTTCATTTTCAGTATGACACTCTGAAAAAAACCAAAAAAAATACAATAAGTTCATGCCGTTATATGACTTCTCTTCCTGTGCATCTATGCACATATGCACTAAGATATAGCAAACAAAACATCATCCTTGAATTATTTTCTTGGGTATTTTCTGGGTACTTTGAGAATTTCAGCAATTCTGCCCCGCCTTACACAACTCTAGAACTCCTTCATTAAATAGGAATACATCTTGGATAATTTGGGGACAGCGTACATACTGGCACAGAATCTCTTTTCTGTTGTGTACTGGCTAGTGTGAAACTTGCCTAAACCATCTTCTTTGGGAAATTATTTTCCCAACTTACCACCGCAGATGTACACCATCGCAGATTTCGCAGCTTGAGTATTTTGTCCTTGGGCTCTTGGATCCATAGTCTTTAGTACAGTGCTTTACAGAACTCTACCAGATCAAAACTTCTTTGGACGACAGCCTTATTCACATCCAAGAGAGACCATCTCAACATGGGGCCGCCCATGCACGTGGATGAGAGGCCGCTTTAAAATGCGAAGCTGATGAGAGAAGAAAATGGCGGAAAGAGTGTGTGAAGCTCCAGGTTGTGGGAAAGTGGCAAAACTTCAATGTCCAACATGTATAAAGCTGGGTATTGAGCAAGGAAGTTTCTTCTGCCATCAGGTTGTGTTACTCACATCTTTGCATCTTTACCACTTAAATTGAAAAAAGCCAACGACAAAATATCTTTCAAAAATAAAATGAAACATTACCTTTTAGAAACCCTGACCTGATTGAAATTGATGAAAATAATAGCACATGCTATAAACCTAATCCTCCCACTTTGGTTTTTTTTGTAGTTTTCTTATTCATTTTCTTTTTATTCTTTTACTCCAGTGTTATTAGCATTCTGTTATCTTATTGTTACTGTTATTCAAAATCAAACAAACTAAATTGTACACGTCAAATCACGTCAATTGGGCACATGGCTTTGATAGCTCGATCGTGAGTTTTTTCCATGCGTCCATCAGCTTACTTAGTATTATTATATGGTTGCTCGTTTTTTTAATGTTCTTATTGTAATTTTCGATTAGTACATGAACTTGATCAACTATCTTAAATGACGTACCTTGTAATTAATGAATTTGCTGAAAAAAGTGTTTTGATTTGATTTGATTTGCATCTACATATCGAAGTACTCCCCTCAATATTCGTATAATAACAAAATTATGATAAAAAACGTAAGCTTAAAATATATGTAAGTATGTAAGTAGCCTGTACCACAATTTAAACATGCTAGGTAGGTATTTATCCACACTAACAACCAAGCCAGAGGCTTATTGCCCTGAATAACCCCTTGCTTAAAACGTCGAAACTGAGAAAAAAATAGGCCAAACTGCACAGCGTGGCAACTGCACGCACAGGACACATGCAGCAGATTTAATAAGACAAGTAAAGGCTCAATTTAGGTTCACCTACAGTGTCTACTACCTATGATCATCCATCTTAAACTCAACACAATCAATACGAGCAATCATGGGGAAAGATGCCTGGTGCACGCCGCGCACCGCCCAAATTTTTCCTTGGATGCCTGAGATCTCCTCAAGTTCTGCCAGGCTTAACAGACCAAAAAATAGGTCACACAAAATATTTCAGGCAGTATGGTTGAAATATGCACAGGATTTCTTAGTTGGTGCAAAGCATCGTTTAGATTATGTAACTAAAGTGTCTGATTAGAAGATTGCAAAAGACCTAAGATCTAAGACCCTTGGAAGGATGGAGAGGACAGGCTTTCCATGCAATCTGCTTGCTGAAGATGCTATGGCAGGAAAATTTGCATGTGCTCGTAGCTAGGCCTTCCTTTGATGTAGATGTGTCGCACCTCACTTTGTTACACAAGGTACTACAAACAAGCATTTCAAACACTTTCCAAAACAAACATCAGCAAATCATACTGCTGGTTGAACTTGAATGAAGCACTTATAAGAAGGGAAAGGGATAATAACACATGCAGATCATTAAATATTGCCTTTGACTCACATGTTGCTGCGGGAAAACTGTTGTTGGTTGCAACTACACAAAGCAAAAACAAGCATATATTCCAACACGGCAAGCTGAAGGTGCTCTAGGGGAGAATGATCCTAATATCCCTCAAAAATAAAAATTTATAGTTTTTAAAACAAAGCTGGAATTTCCTGATATTCTGGACTGGATTCCATGAGATTATATTGAAAAACCTCAAGTGCACTCTTGCATACTTTGGGGGAAATGTGAGGCCTGGGTGTGGTCTGTATTCAATAATCTGACATGAATGTTGGTTGTAATCTCTGTTCATAAACAGGTTTTTTTCTGTTTTAGGATTGCTTTAAAAATAATTGGAAGACCCACAAACTTATCCATAAAAAGCCAGAAAGTAGCAGTAAGTTATAGATACTTTGTGTTTTTGTTCCATTTTTATTGGGTTGAACCAAGGGAAATCTTTTGCTAAATCAGCCTTGAATTAGCACCCATGTGATTATCTTGAAATGTAAGAAGAAAATGAGTGGATCAGAAGGACAGAAAGTAAACAGGACTAAGCAGTGTAACTATAAAATTAATTTACAGCCTCATAAATGATGATTAAAGTGTTGCTTATTTTTTGCCTAAACAGACACAAACGGTAGTCAATCAAGTGAGAATTACACCACTTCATATAACCCATATCCTGGATTTGTCTATACTGGAAGGCTCCGTCCATTTCCTTTGGTTTGTTATTTCATAGCACTACTACTATATTTTGTAGATGTTGATTTAAATAAAGGTAATATAGACTGGGCACAATCAAGTTAAGTGATACATCATCAAAGTTTGTAAATGGTGGGTTAAAGAATAACATTTGCAAATGCATCACAAATTGTAATCTGTTTTAACTAAACTTTTTCTTAATAATATCCAGTGAATTAAGGTTCAGGCTAGATGTTCCAAACTTTCCAAAGCATTGAGGCCTTTTTTTAGCTTGTTGGCACACTTTTAATCAACATTTTTCACGACAAAACATTATAAACAACTATGAATATAAAAATTATGTTAACACCATACTTATCTTTATTAAAAAAAAATGAAAGAAGAGAAGTGACAAAGACTTTAATTCTCCTCATACTAACAGGAAAATGACAGTTCATACCAATATTTTTATTCCTAATCTTGGCAAATTAATCATTCTATGAAACATTGAGAAATCAGTCATTCAACATTTCAAAAAATGTAGTCAATAAAGAAGTAATGATTTTGACAACATTACATGATATATTTAGTATCAATGAAAGTCTCTATTTATGTCAAGATGTTTAAGTTCTTTGAACTGTATGATTGTTTATTTATGACATAGGTCTTCTTTATTCTAGTCAGAAACGAGAATTGTCCCTAGTCATATTGGTAGGCCTGATTATGCAGATGATCCTGATGGTATGTTTTTATGTTGCATCATAAACTCCTTTCTGTTGAATTAAGACGACAATACCAATGTAACTCTTTTGTTTATTTGAAGTGTTTTTAAATGAAAGCATTATAATAAAAAGAGATTGTAATCAGAATTTAAATTGACACATTTGAAATTTTGAAATCTCAACAAAATGGCACTTCAAGTCATATGAATGATAAGAGTAAAAAAATTAACTATTTCCTGATTTGATTGTTTGTTCATTCTCAAATTTGAATCAGTCATAATTCAGTTATTGGTTTGCAACTTCATGAATTGTTCTTCCTAATGCTCATTCTAACTCTCCTGCAAGTTATCAAATATTTCATGTTTTGTTTAATAGCATTATTGTTCACACATAATTTTATGGGCGAAGTTAAAGACCATATTAGTTGTGAACCATTTCTCACTCTTGGAAAATGAAAATTAAAGATTTTGGTATTGGTCCTTAGATTCTCTTTATCTATGCTCTGCTTGATAATTAACTGGAAAACTTCACGGAACTGCTTGGCTAGGGCACCACACAGCTATTAATAGAACATTCCAAGAAATATCTAGAGAATTGGCGCATAAGAATTGGCGCATAAGAATTTGCGCATAAGAATTTTGGCTTCAGTGCATTTGTTTGTTAGTTTTTGTTTAATTTTTTTTTTCAATTTTAAATCTCTGCCTCTCTGACATCTTATTATATTTTCTTAGCTTATTCAGCATTTACTTATAACATAAGCATGATTATTGCTATGATTTAGATGGACTACACACTTTACCTCTGACCTTTTTACTCAAGTTGAATTGTCATGACCAGGCCTAAAATTCTCAACAAACTCTTTATGGATGTATTCTAATATACCAATGTATATTTCATGAAAATATCTATGATAAGAAATGTATACCTATAGCTATATCATACGAGAGTATAAACAGAAGCAAAAAGAAAGGTAACATCTTAATGGCCTCAATGTTCTTTGCATTTGTTTTCATTTATGTATTAAGATATGTCAATGTTTATAAACTAATTTATTAATTTATATATTTCTACAAATTTTTAAGAATTTAATTGCTCACTTAGGCTACCCAGCAAGCGAAGTATCAGTAAAAAGAAGTACAGCTATTCAAATACTCAATAGAGAGGAGATTGACTCAATGCGAGAAGTCTGTAGAGTAAGTTTTCTTCCCTTGTTCAGTTTATCATATTAATCACCGCTAAGCTACATAAGTCTTTACCTGTTGCGATTATGTTGTTTATGACAGTATTGAGTTTATCTTCAAAGTTATAAACACCCTGTATTTGATGTACTCAAAATGCAATAAATCATTTATTTTTAGTTAGCTCGAGAGGTGCTTGATATCGCTGCTAAAGCAGTAAAAGTTGGCATTACAACGGATGAAATTGACGAAATAGTCCATGAGGTATGCTCAACGCTTCAAAGGATTTCTTCTCAATTATCTTAAAGTATGTATAACAACTTTTTCGTTATGAGAAGTATGGAGTCTAGTTTTTTTTTAAATTTTTCTTTTTATTGCAGGCTACAGTTCAAAGAAATTGTTATCCTTCTCCGTTGAATTACAGCAAGTTCCCGAAAAGTTGTTGCACGTTAGTATAAACTTTATCCTTGTATGACTTGAAGGAATAACCTATCCATGTAATAGGCTGTTTTCCGAGTAATACGATGCTCGCAGTAAAGTTAAACACGGTGTAATATACACAGAGGATATTTTGAAATGACGAAACAAGGCAGTATGAATGTAAACGAAATTTAACTTATAAGCCTTATGTTTCGCCCTAAGAGATGCTGGTTCTAAAAGGATGCAGGAATTTCTAAAGAAGAGTAAACTGGTTTATCTTATCATTGGTTGTGTATTGTATGTTCATAACCATGGTTGTCAATCTTCTTATTCTTGATGTTAAGATATTTTGACTTCAATGTACAATTATCGTATACTTTTTTTGAAAAAGGTACATTGTTGGGAAATAATGAAACGAATCAGTGACATTCTTTACGTTAAAGGCTGAGGCTTTTTCCGACAAAGAAGCAAGTTTAATAGATCACGGATAGGCCCTAGCTGAGGCATAACTTTGATTTATTTCAGATCAGTAAACGAAGTTATTTGCCACGGCATTCCAGACAAAAGACCGTTGGAGAATGGGGACATTGTCAACAGTTTGTATTTCTTATTTACTCAAGTCATTTCCAGCGCTATTACCAGTTCATGTGTAAACACTTATATCTCGCTTTTCTGGATTTTGAGAAATGCTTACCGCTTGTTTGTTGTCAATTGCAAGTCAGTCTATTCAGACACTTTCTTTTTCAACCTCTCCTACAAAATCTTTTTGTTATCCTGTGTTTTTAACTTGTTTGCATTCATACATAGATAAGTCTAGGTCGCTTAGTTCCTGTGCCTTTCTTTCATTTGACTTTGAGCCCTATCTTTCAAATTTTGTTGTCGATATTTGGTTTTGGGACTTCATTTAATTCTCGTAAGAAAGCTTTTTATCAGTTGCTTGCTATGTTTGATCCAATATCATCCTTATAAACAGAATTTTTAATTGGAAGATCGTGTGAAAAGTAGTGTGATTCAACCCAGTTGTAACAACATCCCTTCGCTGTACTGTTTGAATGAACTGTACCACTAAAAATGCCATAACTGTTATTTATTGGCTTTAGGGAAAATTTCTTTGTTTTCTTGTATAAACATGTACTTTGAGTAAAGTGCAAAATCGGGAGTGAATTTAAAAAAAACAAAGGGATTTAGAATAGAGATTTAGAGCAGCCTCGAATAGAGAATCGCTTAAGTTATGTAATAAGAAAAGATGCATGTCTTATCAAGGAGCTTAAACATAGATGGAGCATCCTGACGAACGAAAACACGCATCTTTCCTGAATTATTAAAAACCGTTGTTACGGCAATCATCTCATTTTTCTTTTCTAAAAATCATTTCATAAGAATAACACTTGTTTGAGGTTTTACTCTTTCACCCCTTGACGGGCCGTATGGCACAAAAACACACAACGGTTATGCAATTGATGCAATGTTTATTAATGTAATTATTTCATTTTGGATATAATTTCATTGTAATTAAAGGTTTTGAAGGGTATAAAATGAGTTAAGATAAATGAAAATGAACTGAAATGAAATGGGAAATGAGCTCAATACTTAAATTTAACCTTAAGCTTTTAACCTTTAACTTTATTCTTTATTTGTTTTTTCAGTTGATATAACATGTTACTACAATGGCTTCCATGGTGATCTGAACGAAACTGTGTTTGTTGGAGATGTAGATGAAGCGAGCAAACATCTTGTGAAAACTGCTTACGAATGCATGATGACAGCAATAAATGAAAGTAAGGCTTTGAATACTTTGTATCCCCCAGTGTTTACTCCCGTATAAAACTTGAATTATTCAAATAAGTCTTGATAGGTTCTGACATACATTTTACCTAAATTGAGGTTACCAAGGCTCTTAAATAAGTTCTTGAATACTAATTTGAAGTTGATTAATGTAAAAACTGACCTAACTAGATTTTTATGTGGAGGATGCTTAAATGCAAATTTTCCTCCAGCAATGTCTCTAAACCAAGATTTTACTTTGCTTTCTACTGATATGTACATTAAGTTACATTGGTTAATGAAAATGGAAGTGTGTTGAAGGGCATCAGAATGTGAGGTATTGGTGCGAACAAGGAATAGCTGACAGCGCGGGCTTAGTGTAGTTTGGCGTTGATGGGGATAATGTGGTTGGGTGTCTTCATAGTTGATCTGTTAGAGTTTTGGCATGCGCATCCAAATATTGAAGGATTGAGATCTGTCCTGGCTTTTCAGTAGCCCATACATTTTCTGTCCTAAACCCTGCCAAGAGTCAATTTGAGGAAATGTTCGAAGCTATCTACGGCAGTTGTAGGGACGCTTTGTGAATATTGCAAGTGAAATTTATGATTTTCTTTGTAGTTAAGCCGGGTGTTCGTTACCGAGAGCTTGGAAATTTCATTCAGAAACACGCCCAGACCAAAGGATGTGCTGTTACCAAAACATATTGTGGTCATGGAATCCACAGGTATTTGTATTTCATGTTGTAATTTATTTCCTTGATGTTAACACACTAAACGAGATTGCCAGCTAGCCGCCATATATATGCGGATTATATGTGAATATCAACTTAACTCTTTTTGGGTTAGGGTAAAGGGTTTTTCATCTTCTCTTGACTTGTCGGATGGTTGAAATGTGACATTTTACCCACTGAGCTGCATGTTTTGAACCCTTTGGACTGCCCAGGCCATCGCTGAGTTTTTTATTTAACATGCATAGAACACAGAGCCACAGAAGTAGAGATAGTGGGCTGGAAAGTTAATATTTGATTGTCTTCATTTTGACTATTGACTGAACTAGATTAAGTGCTTATATACAATTATTGATAATGCCAAATTTAACTTTGAATTACGTAAAAAGGAAGAGCAAGTAAAGGTGATAAACAAAATGATTTGCTTGGCACTGCTAAAGTAAATAATTTGCAGAAAGGAATTGAGGGTCATGTGCTAGAGTGGCTGACGTAATGGAATGTATGTTGGAATATGAGAGAAATTGATCGAGTGGGCGGATAGTTTGAAATGTAAGCAGGCCTAAGCAGAGTCGCTACAGACTTTGGTTGCGCCTGAAGTTCGTTAAGTTGTATCCTGAAGTTTTGACTACGCATCTAACGTATTTAATTTTCTTTGTTTTAGACTGTTTCACACAGCACCGAACATCCCACATTATGCCAGTGAGTGCCGTAATACTAAGCTTATTATCAAAGAAATATCTTCTTTTCACTAAGAACAGACCTTATCTTTGTTAAGATACGCTTCATAGCCTTTCCGAGAAAAACCAGTTTCATCCGGGCCTCCTATGCTGCACATTACGAGTAACTGCTAATGCTTGGTGCTACAAAACAATAGCAAACACTTTGCCAAATATTAGGGGGGGGGCAAGCCTATTGTTTTGTTAGGAAAATCTCAAAATCGTGCGAATAGCGGGAATCATATTTTTACATACTGAAAATGCATTTTTATGAGACGCTCGGCAAGTCTGAAACTTTATATTGATAAAAGATGAATGATGATAATAGATATATTGATAAAAAAATATAAGAAATTTAAATCTTCATCGATTTACCCATCGAAAATCGCTGGAATGTGGAATAGAGGATTGGAATAGAGCAACTGATTGGCACTTGCTTTGATCAGTTGGGAGCAACTCATCCCTTGCTTGGTTTAAGAGCTTTTAGAAGGGTGTTGGACGGAAACATAATGTGAGGATGCAAATGAAGTGTCCACTCTATAGTAAACTTTCTTTGTATGATTATAGATTTGTATTGATTATATGCGTTTTGAAGCAGAAGATTTGAAGTCCGTGGCCTTTTAACTCAATTTTAGGCAACTTTGCTTTCAAGTGTTTAACAGTTTTATAAAGCTTTGCAAACCGGTGTCTATTACGTTTTTGACGTTGTGTCAAAAAAACGTAACAGCATTTTAATTCACCCTTACTGACTTGTGGAATATCTCTTTACAGAGAACAAAGCAGTTGGAATTATGAAACCAGGTCACGTGTTCACAGTAGAGCCAATGATAAATGAAGGTACGACAATTAAATAACAAATTGAATTGATGGATTTCTTTAAGTCACTTTGAATTTTAAAGGCATCTTAACAAACAACGTATATTTATCAAAGCTTATAAGGATACATTTCTTTTATTAACGATAGAGTATAACCGGGGCAGCTTTATATTAAACATATATTTCATAGTGGAAATAGCGACGGTTCCCTGGTGGTTGGACTAAAAAGTGTCGTGTTGCCATTACACTATAATTCTCCCAATAGAAAAGTGACCCCATTTTATTGCATAACTGTTATCTGAAAAGTCATTGTAACGCAGTCGTTTTTCTGTAAAAAGTGAGTTTAATCAAATAACAAGCGTGGTTTAGCAGCAGACTAGGAAATTTAAAACTACGAACGGTGTAACCTAGAGATCCCTCTTAAAGGTTCCAGCATCATGGGAAAGAGACACTGCCTTAAATGTCCATTATCATATTCGGTTATTTGTATCATGATCTTCTGCAGAAAGAACACAATAATCTCTTAACAGCTTTTCTAAGGCTACTGTTCAAACTTGCATAAATGAAAGGATTCAGAACGGAGTTTAGATAGTTCAAAAGGTACAGTGAATACGCATATTTTGTTTTGCTGTAATCAAAATATCCATATAAAATTTCAGCAGCAATGAAAACGAAGTAAGGCAGATTGCAAATGCAGTGAACCGTGACGATGCAAATGATTGTTTTAATGTACTTCCGCTGTCTTACACGCGCGAAAAATTTTATAAATTTAGCTGCCGTACCTCCTTTGAGTGTAACTAATGATCCCGTGTTTCGGATTGTCCCGCGGGAAACCCCGCTCATTTGATCTGGTTGCGGCGTTGTTAAGTTCCGACTCCTTTCGGTGTCCTCTTCATTGACATCGAGGTTGCTCTGCGGTATCACCACAGCTTCAATCTTTCTTGACTGCTTTCTGGCGTATGACAAAATTCGGAAATTACACACAATTGTTACAGATAAGAACACTAGGAATATCGCCTCAAGCCAAAAGAAGTAGGGAATGTTTATAATCTTTGGTAGAACACAGTTCTTGATGTCCAGTTCGTGAAAAGGTCCCTTGCTTCGTATAAACGCTGTGTTGGTTATTACTGGAATAATATTAACAATTGAAATGCTCCATATAGCTGCTATAAGAACCTTCGCGCGCATAGGTGTCATTTTCCTGAAGTACCTCAAAGGCATACTTATGTATATAAAGTGGTCGTACGTCATCAGACATAATGTAGCAGAACTCAGGCAGTAGAAAAGAGCAATGATTAACAGACCTCCTTTGCAAAAGAAAAACCCGCCATTTTGATAAACACCGATGCTTGTTATCAATCCTCCCGTGCAAAGCACCAAATCAACAAATGCCAAATGCATGAAAAATATATGCGAGCAATCGTTATGTTCTTCCTTGTTGAAGACTATTAAAACGATAATGTTGCTTATGATCCCAGTTGGTGCACAGATGGATAGGAAAGATAAAGAAATCACGCGAAGAAGACTCATGTCTTTTAGAGGCAATTGATCTGTGATGCAATACAGTTCATGACTTGTTCGCTGCTTACAATTCTTTTGCTTAAAACACCGTCAGTTCTTCACGAGTCGTGCAGTAATTGCTCATTCGTTTACGCGCTAAGATGTGATGTAAACATTGAGTTATAAGAGCTTTCAGGTACTACAAGACATTGTTAGAGTACCATATATTAACTCATACAACTTGATGTGTTTTGAGAGGAAAATTATTTAGGAAGCGCAAACTGTGAATATCCTCTTATCAATGAGATCTAGCCAAGTGAACAAGTGCCTGAATGATTGCATGTTAAAGAAGAAACAGATATTAAATATAGAAGGGGTATTTCTCACCTAACACTCCTTAGTATGTGAAAAGTCGGGAAACATTGCAGGTTAGCGGAAAAATCTAACCAGTTATTGACCTCAATTACCTTTTGGTTATTCTCTGATGCTGCATACCCTGAGAATTGAAGGCTATTCTAAATTGCGTTCTCCCGCTTCAACAGATTCTTCAAATATTAGGTTCTTTGGATATAGAACGCTTCAGTAATGCTCAATGTACAAATTATACAAAGCAAAGAAATATTTCCATCAGCACGTGAAAATTCGGGTGGATCTACAACTTACTTTACTCGAAGTTGTATTTCCTTCCAATGCTCCTCAAAGTATGTCAAGCCAGTTAACCACTAAAAAGCAACCAAAATTAATCAAATCTAGTTTGCATCTTTAATTTCATTCTGGTTCGCCCATTGGCCGCTGTTTCATTCTCTGAAAATTTTCGGGCGAAAATTTGAATCATTAAATGTCATGGGAATTTTTGTTTCTGCTTTTATTACATCTATTAATTATTTGCATTAAGAATCTTTTGTTTAAGGTTTGTTCCTTCTTCAAATGTTGTAGGTTTAACACAAAGACGGCTAAATCGTTCATGCAGTTTTTTATATCAACCCCTATCAAGACCCTATTACTCATCCTTTCTCTAGATCCTATAACTTCTGTCCTCAATCTTTTATGACTGTCACACTGGCCAGTCCTAGCCAAGTCAATTTGACTGTCACACTGGACAGTCTTAGCCAAGTCAATTTGACTGTCGCACTGGCCAGTCCTAGCCATGTCAATTTGACTGTCACACTGGACAGTCCTAGCCAAGTCAATTTGACTGTCGCACTGGCCAGTCCTAGCCAAGTCAATTTGACTGTCACACTGGACAGTCTTAGCCAAGTCAATTTGACTGTCGCACTGGCCAGTCCTAGCCAAGTCAATTTGACTGTCACACTGGACAGTCCTAGCCAAGTCAATTTTTCTAGAGCTGGGTGCTTCATTTTTTTAACCGATTTCGTATGGCATTAAAACATTGGTTTTGAGCATCGCAATGTTTCCGCACCATGTTTATCTATTATCTTAAGTTTTGGTTTTCTTTCGTTTTCTGATCTTAAATTTCTTTCGTAGCAGATTTCTTCAAGTTTGATTTCAAAAGTTCAAGAGTCTTAGATAATTAATGTACTAAAATCATTGCAAAAATAGATGATACCTTTGTGGTTGCTGCGATCTCCTTTTGCGATCAATTTATCAACCAAACTACACGCAGGCTTCTGAATGATCTAAAAATCGAGTCATTGTTTGCAGAACATGCAGCTATGAGACCCATCAGTATCATCGTGGCTTCGAAATTAATGCCTCTGTTTACTTTCAGACTTATCCCATTGCCAGCTCCTCCAATACGTAGCCTTTAATCAATAAAACTGCATTGCAAACTCCAAGAGACCACGATTTTTGGTAAAATCGTATTTACTCAGCTGTTAAAGAAATGCAAATTTCGCACTTTTCGAGTTGTGTTTGTAGATGTCTGCAAATCTGCAAATGTTACTCGTCATGGCTAAATGTTTGTCTTTTTGCTCTTTCAATTATATTATTTTTGGAACGTCCTGAAAATAAAACTGGCGAAATCTTCGTGTGACTAACAACTCCAGCCCAGAAAAAGGGTTGGATAAGAGGCAATTTTCCCCAGCAACCATGAATAAGCGGTTTGCATAAACTAAGACATTTTTATCATTAAAGAAAACTTCCAGCGCAGATAGGTGTTTTATAAAAATTTGTTTCAGAATAAATGCAGAAGCCTAAAAACACACGACAGGCATGAAGATATGTCTTTTACAAATAGTTCATTATTTGTGTCCTTCCAACCATACTGCCGGTTAACTGCTCATATTAAAACATGTATTTATCAACTGAGGATCACTTAAAACCATTTCTCATTTTTTGATTACTTTAGGCTTGCCTAGACCCATGTGTTCACCAACTTTCGGAGCAGTTGTTTGCCTGTAAGAAAAAATCATCGGTGTTGGTCTACTGATGAGTATATTGATTGTGAAAGTCGCAAATTCGAAAGTAGGCATACAAATAAAATTCCAGTTTATTTGATTGTGTTGATAAACGAACAGAGGACGAACACAGAATGAATCTTTTATTAGATTTATAAAATCATACGAAACGAAAAATCAAAATTAAAACAGGCTTTTCAATTGGAATTCACTCAATAAAGCATTTTCTTGTCACAAAACGTTACCAAAACGCTAATATTTTTTAATCTATTGAGTCCTCCTGCCGCATTCTTCAGTGCCTTCTGAGAAACATCAGCGGCTCATCGCCAGTCTTCTGCTTTAATCCCAATACTCAGCCCATACACCGGTAGATGGACTGTAACACCCATTTGCTTTCCAGCTTTCATTTTTCAGCCTTACCAAGATTTCGTCACATTTGCGTAAGCGACTTGTAACGATCCCACTCTATGCAAACACATAGTATATGCAGACACAAAATGTGGCTAATATTGTTACAATCTTAATGGGATATCCACGATCACTTCTTTAAGGAAGAGGCGTATCGTTAAGGTTTAAATCAATATTAACAATTTCTTAATAGAAGTCACCGAAGTAATGAAAGACGTCCCAAAGCTTGTTTCATTTTAATTTTGAATTTGCTTGTAGTTTATTGCATTGGGTTATCACTTGACTTCTTAAATCTATTCGAATTACCAACGCGACGATGTTCTAGGTCCTGGTAGCCTCTATTGTGTTCTCTGCTAATCCCTCCGATTTTGAATTACTGTGCGATTTGGTGAGAGCTACGTCAGGTATCTCAATAAATTCCAAATAACAGTATCATGCAATTGATGAAAATTATTGTTCATCCTTATAGTTGTGCCGAGCGGTTGTTACCTTCTAGGCCAATAAATTAAACATTCTGATTCTAGTACAAGATGTAATAGGTTGTACGTTGTTTAACCTGTTGTTAGATGGCCTATTTTGGTCACTTTTAAGTGCTTACTGTTCCCCTAGTATTCCCTTTTCTTTTAAGTTTCAGTTGTAACCCATTTTTGTAAAGCGGTGTATGCGTCTTTTACGTTTAAGTAGAGGTTTTCGTGCAAGTTTTAAAAATTTCGTCAATCATTTCTCTGGGAATCAGTTTATTCTTCATGATGTATTTTTGTATTTATTTTTATAAAAAGTTTGATTCTTAACCATTATTTAAAACTTTCCAACTTTTCTTTTTAGGAACTTGGAGGGACAATTTATGGGAGGATGGATGGACTGCAGTTACTCAGGTATTTTGAGTAGCGTTTTATTTCTCAAAAGTTAAAGTTACACGCGGGTAGTACTCATGCACACGCGGGTAGTACTCGACTATTCGAGGATCCGAACTGTGTTCCTAATCAAATCCTTAAATTACGCACGGGGCATTTCTTGACTGTTTCAGGGTGCAGAATGTACCTCTTCTTGTTATTCATAACTAAAAATCTGGTTGCATTCGGCTACCAGAAATTTTGAACTTTGATTTTTTTTGTCTTGCATTCACTTGTATTCGACTTTGTGAAGGCACAAGAAAATTGCACAAATAGTACTGCAACTATTGAATGGATTTAATGAAAATGAACTATTGAATCGATGAAAACTTGTGCCAATTCACTAAGTTGAGACCAAGTAGGATAACTATGGTAGTTTATTGCTAAAATGGCCAATCTCAAGGAATAAATAAAACAACTTAAACTTTACGCTTCGATTTACTTGAAGGACCCACCTACTGACTGACTACATTGTTGAGGAATTGTTTAGTGACACAGGCCTTATGTTTAAGTGTTAATGTTTAAAGTAGTTGAATAGTTACACTTTCTTTTTATTACTCTCGACTCCGCCACGTTCTGGAACCCAATTACCCCAAAACTACCTCATTGGGAATATTTTGCAAAAAAGACAGGTCCAAACTGCTGCACATCCCATTTGGTATTTGAGAACCGAAAAAGGCTCGCAGCACCTTATTACGCGAAATGCTATCATGTAATTATAACGCTATAAGCAAACGCATGCATCGTATCTTGTATAAGCCTGTCACAATTCAATATGCATAGTTCTTTCTTATATTATAAGTTCATTTATATTATTAGATATGTTAATGTGGCGTTTACATAATATGCTAAAGAAAGTTAGAAAGTTCTGAGAAAACACAGAGCAAGGACGACGACCAAAAATATCATCTTTTATGTTCGTTTTTTTTTATTTTCATAACGCAGCCATAGTTAAAATAAGGAGTTCAGATGTGACAGAAGCATTAAGATGAGACCATAATTCCAGATGTGACTTGAGACGTAAAAAAAGCTCTGATACTTTTTGCCATTGTGCTACGTCCGTTACGCTTAACCTTAGAGTACTCACATTAGATATTAGTTCGCTACATTCAAAAAGTTCGTCTTTCTTGAACTTATTATCAATTTTTATTTCTTGTAGGACGGTAAAAGGTCAGCCCAGTTCGAACAGACGTTGCTTGTAACCGAAACTGGCTGTGAAATATTGACAGGTAGGCCCGATAACAATGGCAGGCCTCACTTCATGGACCAGTTAGAGGCAATGGGTGAGCTGTGAATGCAAAGCAAGATGTTTTAGTTTCATCAACGCTGAGAATCAAATAATATGACCTTATTTTTGTAACAACAATGACATCAGATTTTGGTTTAGTGTAAAAGAAGCCCAGAGGATACTGTCGAGCCAGAAATATGTATGGAATTCAATGTATGTAAAATATGTGTATGGAATTCAACGTATGTGCAGCCAACTCTATTTAAATAGAACTCGTCGAATTTCGTCGAGAGGTTTTAGTGATTCGAAGAAAACTTTATTGCCTTTTGAAACTTTCATTACGGACCGTTATTAAAATCTTAATGTGATATAAACCTCAATGACTGGAAATGCATAAGACAAAACAGAGGGCCTTCGGAACGAATAGAGATTTTCAAACATCCTTGCAATTCCTGTGGAGTTCGAATTAGTCCGAGCTAAATGTTCATCAGATGTCAGTCTTTTACGTCCAAAATAAAAGGTTACTTGTGACGTAAAATAAGATCTTAATTGCAAATTCATCTTCATTTTGACCAGTCCTCAATTTTCGGCTACAATTGTGACAGTGTTCAACAGTTACAAAAGGTTTTGTCGTCATAGTTTTTAACTTCCTCCTCCTTTTTCAATGGTGGCGGGATTTATAACTGATTATAATTATATAGTTTTAACAGTTCGGTTATTTAATTATCTAACCTTTCACTATTTTATGCAGACAGTTTACTTTGAGAGATTAATAGATAACAGGTGCCTTTTTAAAGATAAAGCCAAGAGTAAGGTAGTTGTATGTACATGCTCGACAGAGCTAATTCATTTCTTTCCTGGATAAAAACATCAGTTGAAGAAAGCTAGGATTTTAAGGGCAAGAGGCCTCTGAAGAAATGGATCGAACTTTGCAATGTCTTTGTGCCTGATAGGCTAACCGATTGGCCGGTTAGATACAATGAAGTGCCTAAAACGCTGTCTGTAGAATCTAAAAAGATTTCGTAGTCTAGCAACTTCTGCATTACTTTTCCTATTTTTATCATGTACGGAGAAAAAAAGAAGCCTATGCTTACCTTAAACCAATCAGATTTATAAACATATGTCAGCTTATCAGAGAGTAGTTGTTACGTGTTATTTTCGAGTCGCTGCAGAGTTCGTTTTGATCACTTACACGTGTTAAGCTTCCATCATTAATTATTACATAATCTGACCGTTTTTAGACCCTTTACTCTGTCCCAGATTGCAGTGATGTTAAGCTCATGGCCAGTTGTGTCCCCAATTAGCCTGTAAGCCCAATTTTTTTTGACACATTAACAAAGTTTTTGATTTGATTTGATGTAGTTAAAACCGTAAACGGGCAATCGAGTAGCCCTTCCTGTGCCTGGTTAAAATGATATTTGATTATGACAACCATCTTGTCTGGGCCTCGGTCAGAAATAATAGCAGTGGTGGAACTTAAAGAATATCCTGGGAGGGCCCCCTCCACTCACCCCCCAAGAACGGTCCTCTTTCCAGGGGCATGCGAGAGTCATGCGGCAATGCTTCGTAAGTCCTTCCAGCAGCATTTTTATTCACAAAAGATGCAAAATAAATCCGAATTCGTTTAATATTCGTATGTTTTAACCCTTTTTTTCGTACTTTGTAAAGTGAGCGGTGGTGGATGCAAATAAATTGGACACACACGACTTATATTTCATAAGTTTATGAAACTGTTCCTTGTTGAAATCTTTTCCTAAGCATCCAGTTTTTGTCATGTTGATCTCGAAGATTTTGCAAGAGAGTAGCCCATTCTACGCTAAGTACTGCAGACCTGAAATCCTTCTCGTCCCAAACGAAATCACTGCGTTAATCAATCACGCATTTCTATCTTGTTAAAAGGTCTTGGATTCTCTTGCTACCAGAGTCTTAGGCTTCAATGAGGCCCTGGAACCAAATGCAAAAAGCCGACGCAGGATTATCAATTAGTTGAACAAAGACTAAGTGAGGGCCCCAGAAATAAATCTACCAGGGAAGAGTGTTTTTCTTTATTTTTGTTGTTTGTTTGTGTGCTCTCATGAATTATATAAAGTTTATCCTTTTGGCTTGATTTTTATTGAGACGGCATTGGATAAATTCAATTGTTCTCATTCAATGTATTTGGAAAGAGGGCGTGAAAAAAATCTCAATGCCGGGACCACACCCTGTGACGCACCCTTGTGGAATCCAGCCCTCCATTGAAAGCCCCATCCAACAATGGTCTTTCTTCCCTATTCGTTTTGCAGCCTTCAAAATAAGCCACACTTACAATTTCTGTCCCTCTAAAAAACTCTCTTTTGAATGCCCACCTATTATGCCCCACTCAGTGAGCATGGCCCAGTAACAAGTGACACTTCTTTCATAAAACTTCTCTCTTTCATAAAACATGTCGCTCTTACAGTGTAGCACCAAAAAGGGCCCAAAATGTAACCAGCTCCAGCCCCTCCATGGAACTTATTGCGGGTTAGCCTCGTGTTGCAAATGAGGCTGGTTGAGAAAATTCATGTCGCAATTTGATCATACCCAAACTCCGCCCTTCTTCTAGATCGTTCAAATTTCAACACCGATCAGTTGCTAGCTGCAGAAAAAGTGTCTTCATACCTCACAGAAAATGTCAGATACCGCAGGAAAGGTATTTCATTTCTTTCAATTTTGCTCCTTACTCCAAATTCAAACACAACAGCTCTCTCATAATTGAGCAGTAACACGTGTGCACACAATTGACAACAACACGATAAGTGACAGACAAGGGGCTGAATTCCAAAATCACTGCAAAATGTCCTTTTTTCAATCATTTGTTTTGTCATTCTATTTGGAAGCTAAGCCCCCCTCACCCTATTAGACCTGACTATGTTCTAGGTGCATGTCTTGTAAACTTAATTTTAAACAATTGGACAATGACATGGCGGAGTGAAAGGGGCTGTTGCTAAAACCTGTGTCACCCATCCTTGCTGCAACAGATAGCACTGAACAGGCAATTGAGGTCCATAAACATGTCCATTTCCCTTCGGATTTCTTTAGAGAGTATTAGTACTGGGATAACAATTGAAAACATGTGACTTCTATCAAAACCACAGCATTGCATGACACTTGCAAAAAGCTTAGGTATTGCAAAATAGAGGTATCAGGTGTCACATTGCAGCAATGGTTGACCATCATTAATGAATATAGCTCCTTTATCAATGGAATATTCTAACACAGAAGAGGGCTATATAGAAATATGTTAATGGTTCTTGTTATGCAAAGGCTAATTCAACAATTTCAGTCCACTTGGGTTCTGGTACCACTCGGGTTCTGGTCCACTCGGACAAGCGGGCTCACGCTAGCGGGCCACTTGAAAAAAATGGAATATTCTAACACAGAAGAGGCTGTATAGAAATATGGAATCTATTGGGATTAGTTAAGTTGGTTAGCCAACCTACTGGTGACAGTTCTCTTCTTAAATGGCTGTAATCCAGTCTGCAGAGCATGGCAACTGCACGCACAAGAAAATTTGCAAGGGATCGACATGCACTCCAAAAATTAGGCCTTGCTTGCAGGTATTGTGTGCGTTTAGGGTCAATATAGGTACCTAAAGTGGCTTGGTGCACCTTAAAGAATCAGAAGTGCTCGCCGTGCACCTCCCCATTATATACCTTGCACACGCCAGATCTTGTCGAGTTCTGCCATGCTCTGCAGACTGGGCTGTAATAATAACCCCTTCATATCTCCGCAGGTTGCAGCTCTATATACATTGGGTTGGTACCTCACACTTTTGCTTCAAACACTACAGGCTTGTCCCACTTGTTCAGCCATAAGAGAAAACCTACTCTTAACGTCACTTGCAAAATAGAAAAATCCCCTGTTTCGGATTATGATATTGCCTTTTTGTGCTTAATTATGCTAAAATCATATTTTGGAAGAGTATCATGTTCTTTGCGATGCTTTTAATTTCTATAGCCAATTAAGTGCCTTGCTGCAGTAGCTTGGGAACCAAAGAAGCCGCTCAGTATTGAAGAGGTTGAAGTTGCACCACCAAAAGCTGGAGAAGTCAGAATAAAAGTTCTTTCAACCGGTGTGTGTCATACAGATGCTTACACGCTGAGTGGACAAGATTCTGAGGGAAAGTTCCCTGTAATTCTTGGTCATGAAGGAGGTGGTATTGTTGAAAGTGTCGGGGAAGGAGTCACTTCTTTAAAACCAGGTCAGTATCTGTATTGGTACTCTTATACAGTTATATTGCTAATATTTGTTGCACAGTGGCAGAGCCACCAGGCTGTATGGAGGTCAAGTCATTGCAGTACCACCCTTGATCAATGCGAGATCAATATTTCTCTTATGCTTATCAAAACATTTATTCTATCAAGAGATAGATTTCTAGGTGAAGCACACTTGGTTAGATTTACAAAAATACATTTCTTTCTGTGTGATTTTAGGTGATCATGTTATACCACTTTATATACCTCAATGTTACAAATGCAAATTCTGTGTAAGCAACAAAACAAACTTGTGCAGTGTCATCAGATCAACACAGGGAAATGGTGTCATGCCTGATGGTACCAGTAGATTCACTGTTAAAGGCAAGACTGCTTATCATTTCATGGGAACAAGCACATTCAGCCAGTACACAGTTGTTGCTGAGATCTCATGCAGCAAAGTGAGTATTCATTTAAGAATTTTTCCACTGGTTTTCTAATAGGTGAAGTCTTTGAATGTGATTCCCATCTAAGGAAATCAATGTGTTTTGTTGAAACATTTAAGAAAAGTTACATGTTAATGTTTATACTATGGCTAGTTTTGTTACTGTTAGAGGTTGTTGTTGTTGTTGTTGCGGGGACGATTGAATCCTAGCGGGAGAGAGCACGTAGGGTTTAAGGATTACTGATATGGGAGTATATTTAGGAGCTTCGAGGGAGTATGAATGCGGAATTAACATTAAATACATCTCTCTTTGATAAATTTCAAATCATCAAATGGACATTATAAGTTTTTAGGGACTTTCAGGAGCTGTAAACCGCGCTTGAAGCTGTCATATTGAAGCTGTGCTATATTAAGTGATGAGTTGTATTTGTTTGCATCTTTAATGGGAAGAGAAAGCTCCCAAAGCTGTGCATGCATGTCTCCTTTTTCACATGCAAAGTCAATCGCTGTAGCATTCCGGATTGGAGGTCCGGGGCCCACAGAAGTTTTATTCAATGAAAAAATTGATTGCATGCTGGGGCCCGGTGCAATGAAATACCCCGGGGCTCACACTGGCTCTCGACGGCCCTGCATCCATCAATGTTTTTGGTAGCTCGATCAAAGTCTACTCATTCAAGCAATTGCTATCGCAAACCAATAAGATTGGAAACAAATACTGAAGGATTTTGCAGGGAATGTATCTGATGGAAATTGTTTGCTTGCAAGATCTCTTGTTGAATTTTTTTTGCTTTTGATTTCGAAGCAAAGCTATTGCTATTGGAAAAGAGTGATTTATGTCTAAGCACTTTCCTAAGATTTAAATGCTTTTAAAAATCCAAGATTACCTCCAATCATACTGAGGTGTCTACCCTAGAACAGAATGTTGAAATGCTAGTATTCCCCAAACGTAATTTCGTACCTACTATGAACGGTGGTTGCTTTTTTTTCAATCAATATAAAATCTTACAAATACAAAATACTTCATATACTACGCACGATTCACTTGACGACACAACACAGGGACGATACCATGGAGTGCAAGATAAAATGTCAACTCCGCAGTCATTAATATGAAGCACACGTAACTAGACAAAAATTAAATATACAGTTACAGAAAAGATACACATGAACAATTTTATTAATATATATGCTTAGGGTCGTTTCATTTTGCATATTGGGCTAACTTTGGGCAATCAGGTTTTTTTCCTATGGTGATTTAACTGTTAATTGAATGGATTGAACGGTGGTTGCTGTTTAATTAGGTAAACGAAGCTGCTGATCTTGGTAAAGTATGCCTGCTTGGTTGTGGCATATCAACTGGGTATGGCGCTGCCTTGAATACAGCTAAGGTCGATAAGGGATCAAATTGTGCAGTGTGGGGATTGGGAGCTGTTGGTTTGGCAACAATTATGGGATGCAAAGAGGCAGGTGCTTCCAGGATCATTGGTGTTGATATCAACCCTGATAAGTTTGAAATCGGTACATATTTCATTCGTATACCATTTCATTAAGCTCTTGCTCTTACTCTGCCTTAAGCCGATCATTTTCTATAAACCATGTCTCTCTGCTTTGCACCTTTTCCTCTCTCTTTTTTCAGTTCCCATTTTTTTCCTTTCCTGTACTTTCCTATTCTTTCCTTTACTTTCCTTTCCTTTACTTTTATTCCTTTACTTTAATTTCCCTACCTTCCTTTCCTTTACATTCTTTGCCTCTTGTTTCCTTCTGTTTCCAATCTTTATTTTTAATATTGTACGTTTGTATAGGTTTGATATCCTTTGCTATCAGCAACACATGAGGCTCATCTATAGTTAATATACTCTGTGTTTTTGTGATTGGTCTTATATCAAGTTTATTTGCTTTGAACATTAATAATTCTTTCACTTTAGCTAAGCAATTTGGTGCTACTGAATTTGTTAATCCCAAGGATCATGACAAGCCCATACAGCAGGTTTGTTATAATTTATTATCTGCTTTGTCTCTTACTGTTTCTCTATATGCTGATGATTCGTAAAGAGTCGGTTGTTTTTTGAGCCGGAAGTAAGAGGTGCTAGATTGCCATGGCTGGATGAAACGGTTATAGAAGATTGACCCTTCTGTTTGAGATTTTAAGTGTTGAATGAGAAGAATGGCTGCAAGACTACATAACAAATGTGAATTTAAGGAATATGTATTTCCATAATTCCATAACACTGCATGCTTCTGCCTTAGAGCAAGACTTTTAAAATGCGTCTCCACTATAAGCGCTCAGATTCATATTCTACCTTGCCCAAACCATTTGCGATTAGCTTTATCCGTCATATTAGATTCACACTCTTTTCGTAATTTATTCTCTGGGTGATGTTAGTACAAAGCACAACTTGGAATTTATTTTTATTTTATTTCGTAATGACAACCAGAGCAGTTGGAGATATCATGTGAAAGGGTTTTTCCTTGGACGAATTTTCCGACAAAGAGGGCATAGCATTCTTGAGTTACTGTAAAACTGGACAGTGTAATGACAATTGCAACGGGTTCCGCTTTAGGGAGAATTCTATCCAAGGGGTAACACCCATCTCAATTCTTTTTTGCGGCCTTGACGATAACTTTTTTTTGTTCCATGGGGTTTATTCCCAGTATGCTTCTTATCTCAGTTATCCAGTACTCGTGAAAAGTGTTCGAAGAGGGCAGACATAACGTTTGAAAGTTAAGTTTAGAGGACTAACGCCGTTGATCCTTCCATGCATGCCTAACCACTACAATTGTAGGAACTGTTGAATTCATATCGTTCTTCCTACACTGGTGCACATCGCAACCTTGCATTGATAAAGTGAATATTGTATGGAGAGGATTAGAGGTTATGTGCTTAAGTGACTGCCTAACTGCCCGGCTAAACAGCATATAACCAATTATATAACTTCATCATCACACGGTTACTGTGACGGAGAATGCAGTCTGACTGTAATTTCTTAAACTTAGAATCACTTGGTGATGTGTGTCCTATACATAATGCCTATCAGTCATCGTGTGTTTTTTAACGAAACAGGTACTCACTGAAATGACTGATGGTGGTCTGGATTACACATTTGAATGTGTTGGGAACATTCACACAATGGTAGGAGTATTACTCCAGTATTTTTCCTCCCTATGTATTTAATGATCTACTGAATGATTTGTCTTCATACCCTAAAATCCTTGCCAGAGCATTTGAAACTCGCTGAAAAATGTACTGCCTGGAACATACAGCAGTCTGCAATGGAATGATTGCAATTGCAATCAAATATCATATCATATCATATCATATCATATCATATCATATCATATCGTATCATATCATATCATATCATATCATATCATATCACATCATATATCATTTGTCATGTTATCATACCATATCATATGTCATATTATCATATCATCGTATTATTGTTTTCTTTGAATGTTGCATCGATTACCGGGATATTTGAGATACCCTTGAAAGTTTCCTCAACATACCTTGGCAAACACAAATTCTTAATTTAGCACTTTTACTTCATTTGTTGTGTGCCTCTCTTTTCATAGCGTGCTGCATTGGAATCATGTCACAAAGGCTGGGGTGTCAGCACAATCATCGGTGTTGCAGGAGCAGGGCAAGAAATAAGCACCCGTCCATTCCAACTTGTAACAGGCCGAGTCTGGAAGGGCAGTGCTTTTGGAGGTAAGACTTCAAAGCCCTGTAATTGTTACATTATCGTAATGAATTCATGTTCGATTTTAACACCAATTTTATACTTTTAGTTTAATATTTGGATACTGTATGTAGCTTTCATGGCTGCTGTTCTTTGAAGCAGCTGTGTTTTGATCTTTAGCTTTGACGTGTTTTCAGTTGTGGTTTTTGAAAGGATCAAAGTGCTGGCAGGTCGGGAGTTTTTTGCAGCTTGTTCCATTGTAAGTTTTAAGTGCTGCAAAGTGAAGGTCTTTCGCAAATTGGGCTTAACACCTAGGCGTCTATAGATTTTTTTGTGCCTCGTATGTAAACGAAATTGCTCGACCATTAAGTATTTCATAGACTTTCTGAGGTGGCTTAAAGCAACGATTTAATATTTCTCAGACTGGGGATTGGTTCTGTTTTTCTTTGCGCAAAGTCGGCACATAACCTGGGTATCGATTATATATCTTATAATCTAGCATGATAATTGATAGTTGTAAACTTTTCTTTGGTCTCTTGCAGGATGGAAGAGTCGTGAAAGCGTTCCAAGGCTTGTTGAGGAGTATCTTGCTGGTAAACTGAAAGTTGACGAGTTCATTACACATCATTATAAGCTGGAAGAAATCAATGATGCATTCCATGTCATGCATGAAGGAAAGAGGTGAGCATTTTGCAGAAGCATTTTTGTTAGAGGTGTATTGCAGCTCGTATTGAACTCCATTCTTTGTCTTCGATGCAATTTTGTAGTCCACCAAATACAATGACTGTTGTCCCACAGTACAGCGCTTTCACTTAAAATTAGTCTGAGCTGAAAACTTTACCTGTATCCATCATATTCATGTGATCTCCTTGAGAGATACCGCCACCTTAACTCCAACTCGCCTTTATGTGAAGTTCTATTTCTTCTCATTCGCCTTCAAAGATTTGCTAATAAATCTACCTTTGCGTCTGGCTCATACTTCACAACTGTGTGTTGAGCTGTACAGTTTCATGCACAAACCAATACTGCTGAAACTAAATGCTTCCTAAACTTAAAAAATCCTTCGTGCATTGTGAGCAAAGGCTGTGTTAGTAAACACCTTGATTCTTGATACCTTAAAATACAATCTTTATGGAATTATAATGTCATACCCCCAATACTGGTAGACCTTAATTATTTATATTGTTCCTCATCTAATTATTTTCTATATTTTTCAGCATTCGCTCCATCGTCACACTGTGAAAAAATATGATAGACCAAGAACATTGATTTTAGTGTTATTGAGATCTATTGTGTTTTTTATTGAAATGTTGTGTTTTTCATTTTCTTTCTTATCGCCTCTTTACAATTCCTTGCACTCACTTGAATCTCAAATAGAAGAAGGTTGGGCTAACTTTACAATTTTGTATGTTTTCCTCCCATCAAAACTGAATAATACCAGACTATATGAATTGAGAATTATATATCGATGCTCAGAATATGATCCATAACGTGCGGGAGATTAATTTTATTAAATTCTCCCTTTCAAGTTACGGTGCTTCTGCGCAGTGGCTAAGTTTTGTACAATAGAGCCTTCACGTATCGGCTACACTTAACAACCTTATGGTATTCGCAAATTTGAGTTATGCAACAAAATTACAACGGTAGAAGCCCAACAACAACGTTGAATTACAGTTCAAGCAAGAAACGTTTATTTTTCCCCAAGAAACTAACGATGAAGCATTAGTATAGCAAAGTATAGAGTTTATCAATTTGGAAAAGAGTAGAAAAACAGATCTTGTCGAGATAAGTTGGTCATGCAACATATTGCTTTCCTATTAAAAAAAGCTCCCGCCCTCCAATGTTTAAAACTACCCATATCTTTATAAAGCAAGGGCAATATTAAAAACGATCCTCTCCTTTTCCTCTTTCCACAGCTGAACGGCCCTAAACTAGAAAGTAGAAAACATTTCCTTTAAAATAGGGCCTGTCAATATAAGCGGGCCACTACTTTGTTCGGATTTGTCTGGAAAGAAGCTGTTACAGTTCAAAGGCAGATGGCACAATAGAGCACCATTCTTGTGAATATAACCCAAAGCATACAGGAGCTGTGTATGACTTTCAAGCCTTAGAGGCAAGTGCATTTCTAGAGACAATGTTTAAGCGTTAGTTGACTTCTTCTAGAGAGAGTTCAATGAGGAAGCAAACTTGCAGGAAGTCAAAATTTCAATAGAGATTTAGATTTGGTTTTTGATTAATTTTCGTCTTAAGTTGGTCTAAGGTGTTACTTTCAAAGCTACTGGAGCTAGCTCAGAGCTGAAAAAAGTTTCTTGGAGCAAGTCTTTATCTGATGTGACATGAATAAACCGCGACAAGGTTCCAATTTTACACACCATCGAAACATAAGGTCGCCTAAGGTTTTTCTACAATCAGATACCCAACAGTCTTGAACTGAACCGATATTGAAGTCGGATAGCTTATGACCATAAAGCAAAGCATGCCAAGGCTTGTTAACAACATTAAATCCTATTTATTCAACGCTATCTCATGTCATGACATCATAGACATAACGAAACCACAGGTTCCGTGTAAATATCTTCCACTTTGCAACGAGATCAGAGATATGGAGTCCGTTAAAAGTGGCTCTACATCAAGATATCCTACTTTTATGTATTTTGTTTTGATTGGAGTTGTTTCTGAAACATTGTTTCTGCATTACAAAACCACTTCACAAAATGACAAATTGAAACAGAAGATCGATGAAATAGAAATAAAACAAGGCCTAACTGCAAAGGAATTAAGCCACGTTCGACATTGGACAACCGGTAAAGAGCATGTTTATATGCAAAATTTTAGAAATATGGAAAAGAAAGTGCAACTTCGTGTGAAAAGACATGTTGAAGAAAAAAGTCAGGCACTTGAAAGGGCTTTGAATGCCCTACGGATACTCTCCCACCTTATGAACAATGCGTCAATGGCGAAGAAAAAGTGCAGCAATGTAACATTGGTCTGCCAAAAAGGTGAAAGGGGACCAAGAGGAAAAGCTGGACCACGTGGCCTAAAAGGAGACATGGGAGCAAAAGGAGCAAAAGGAGAAAAAGGTGTTGCTGGTCAAATTGGACAAAGAGGCTTAACTGGTAAAAATGGACAAAAGGGACAAAAAGGTGATCCTGGACCACCCGGAAAATCAATAGAAAAGCCAAAAGTTGTTACAAAATTACAAAAAGTAATCACAAGACCAGAATCATCAAATATATCATTGTTTTGTGAAGCAGAGGGCAATCCGAAACCAAGTATTAGTTGGAGATTTGGTTCACAAAAAATTGATTCAAGGTACAGTTATCCAGTCAATGGTGCACTTTCCATTTCTAATATCAGCAAAAAGGATGAAGGAAATATCAAATGTATAGCTGAAAATATTCTGGGGGAAGAGGTACTTGAAACAAGATTAACTGTGCATACAAAACCAAAGGTAATCTTGCAGTCAAGGAAATTAATTGCTACAGAGGGCACATCTTTCCAGGTAAATTGTAGCGCAGAAGGAAGCCCATATCCAAAACTGGAATGGAAAAAAGGTTTTGGAAAATTATCAGGGCAGCAGATTCTTTCAAAAGACAGCAAAACTCTTTCTTTAAAATTCGATAAGCCAGATCTTTCAGACGCAGGATGGTATGTTTGCGAGGCAGAAAACTATCTAGGTCGGTCTGAAAAGTCTATGAGTTTGGATATTACTGCAAGAGATTGTTCTGGATTTATAGGAACTGGTAAAAGTGGAGTTTACACGATAAATCCTGACGGCCACAAATCTTTCAGTGCTTTTTGCGATATGAAAACTAATGGTGGTGGATGGACTGTAATTCAACGTCGTGCTGATGGTTCTGTTGACTTTTTTAAGAACTGGGTTGACTACAAATTAGGCTTCGGTGCTATCGAAAATGAGTTTTGGCTTGGAAATGAGAAAATCCATCGCTTAACAAAACGGAAGAACATGATGATTAGATTTGATTTGGAAGACGTTGATGGGAATAAGGCTTTTGCTGAGTATAAGATGTTTTATATTGACGGTGAAAGTGAGAATTACAGAGCTCATGTAAGTGGATATTCGGGAACAGCAGGGGATTCGTTTTCTCGTCCAAATGGAAAGCAGTTTAGTACAAAGGACAGAGATCATGATACTAGTAGTGACAATTGCGCATCAGTGTACCATGGAGCGTGGTGGTATGATGCTTGTCATTCGTCAAATTTAAATGGAAAGTATCTAAATGGACCACACAAATCATATGCTAATGGGATTAACTGGTATAGTTTCAAAGGTTACCACAACTCACTTAAAATGACTGAAATGAAAGTAAGACCTGTAAAGTAACCGCTAAACACTGTATTTCGCAACCCGCAAAGCCACTCCCAGGTAAAAGTGTAAACATGCTCATCTGGAAAATCTCTGAAATAGGGGTAAAATTCCTGCAAAATCCGAGGACAGAGAAACCAGAAAAAGGGGGTATTTTTTCAATACATCTGGAAATCTAGGAAAATGGTTGCTTTGAAATGCTGCAGCAGTAACCAGATAAATGGTTATTTCTCAAAGAAAAGGGTTGCGCAGTACCAAACATATCAGAGAAAAGGGTCCTTTTTATACTTATAATCTCAGAGAAAAGGGTACCTCTAGAACATTCCTGGACAAGCATGCTTACACTTTTAACAAGGAGTGGCCACGCCGGAATTTCGCAGGGGTAGGTGTCTCTGGTAATAAGTCTTTCTTATCAATGGCGGAAATTCAGGTTTTTGAGTGGGGGGGCTCTGTACCATATTTTTCCGACAAGAAAGAATTTTAAAATATAAATAACATATATGTCAAGACGTTAAGCCAACCAGATCCAAATAAGACCAAATAATACAGCAATTTTTATTTTGCATTTTACCGTACCTACAACATGTTGAACTCGAACAGCTCGCAAATTTTAATGAGGTCTTACTTGCCCTTGCTTTTCAACCGAAGTACATATGCATCACAACTCAAAAGCTTTATGCACATTTTACACATTATGCATATCGCACGATGTCAAAATTAGAACATCCAAGAACAAGATGGCCAAATCTAAAGTCCGTTGCTGGGTCATTGTTTCTCGTAGCTAAGATTTTATAACCTTGAGGTTCTAGAAAGAGCTTTCTGCTTCAGCGTTTGTGACTGGAATGGTTAAAAAGACTTGTTAAAGGTTTTACAAGTTCGGAAAAACTTTAAAGAGCGTAGATTTGTGCAGAAATTTAAAAATATGTGTTGCTCTTTTGCATTGAGATATCGTTTCTGGGTCGTTTTTTTATGTTAAAGATTCTTCTGTTTTTTTTTCTGCTCAGGGATGCCTTTCCTCGCAGAAATTTCTATCATGTTACTCTCTTTGTAGCTGGCTTGAAACATAGAATACTCCCTGAGTGCATCTTCATAAATATCACCAGATCCATTTTAACCAAAATATTGAAGGGGATTTTAGGCAATGTAGATTCTCATCCGGTTGCCGTTTTAGTAAACGTTTTGGTTTTGTACATTAAAAACCTTAAGTAGACCCCGATGATTAATAAAACGGTCAACCAATTGCTGCTTGATCATATCTAGGGAAAAGAAAAATACCTCTGTTTTAAACAGTTATTTAGGGCTACTTGCTACTTCAATTTCGCTTTCTTTTCTGAGATCTTTTATTCTGGCTTCGGCATCAGCACAAGTGCTGAAGAGTACTTAAAAAAAAATAATGATTGCTCTTGAGAATTTAGTTTGCAACAACAGAGCAGAAATCAAAGCTGTATTGTTGACGTAAATTATGAGTGAAAACCTCGAAAGAATCTGCAGGAGCTCCAGAAACTCAATCTTAAACTCTTTTGCTGTTTTAACAAGTTTGGATGATGTCGTTTGTCGTGTCTTTTCCTGTGGTCACGATCGAAGGTACAGCCACACTTAAAGCATTCATTTTTTTTACGTTTTGGAGGCATCCTGCAGGCGAACAAGCCATAAGGTTAACTGGAAGCTAAATGGCCTAAAAAATCTCTATTTGCACCAGAAGACACCTTTGTAATCATGTGCAATATGATACTAAGAAAGATTTCTAACCTTTGTGGTTTACATGCCCCACCAAAATGACTGCTAAAGTGTTTACATTAGAACCATTCCTTCTCACGCAAAAATCATGCGCAAAAGAAAACTTTGAATTTACCCACAGAATGAGTTTCTTCTACCTAACCTCAACCGACTGCGCATTATGCTTCGCAGAGGAACCAAGAATAGTCTGAGGTCAGGTAGAAGAAACTCATTCTGTGGGTAAATTCAAAGTTTCCTTTTGCGCATGGTTCTACCATAAAGTTAACTAAATTAATTTTAATTGTGCACAATTGTTATGGTTTCTTAGGTTCTCAAATGATGATTGCCCCCGAAAAGCTTTACTCAAAAAGGAAATTGCCTTCAGAATAGGTATCTTAAAATTTCCGCTTGCGCCCCCCAGCCCCCCAGAATTTCCGCCTCTGTTTCTTATTGTTAATGATACAGTTGTGCAGCGTCGAAAGCAATATGTAGTTAGATTTAGTCAAAACGTTGCTGCGATGGAGGCAATATTTTTGTTATAACACCCTCATGGATAGATTGTTCATCTAAAGAGAACCTTTGCTTAAAACAAGGGGTGTCGGCGATTTGAGACTACAATTTCTTCAATTTACCTTGATTTGTATAAATTTTAGCCGATCTCTTCTACAGGTGCTTTTTTAATTTGCTTTTTAAGGTTGCAGAAATGCACAGGAAATGTTGCACACAGGAGCTTGTCTTTGCACGTGCTGTTAATCATGTTGAATAGATATTTTGATATATTTTTCCTATTTGAAGAACAAGACTTTTTATGCGTACCGCTGTTTAGTGGGATGTGAGGGGCTTCCACGTCGTAAACGATACTAATGGCAGTAGTGTAGCCAAGCAGTACTGCAATAAGTTGCTGATTTTTCTCCCAACTAGAATGTTTTGTTCTCAACCTTCCTCATTTCAACACGATATATATTTACTAGAGAAATGCGCGACGGTGTTTATTGAACCAGACAAAAACATGTACTGTAATTTAGTAAATAAGAGATCTTCCCATATCATTTTCCTGCTCGAGCGAAAGTATCAGGGCTCTAACTAGGTTTAAATACAAGAGAAGCCACAGTCTTAAGGAGCGATTCATTAATTGAAAGGTATCGGGGCATGGGAGGGGGAAACAAAGGTTTCAAGGTGAGTACATTATTAAAAGCTACAGGGTGTCCATAAATTTACACCAGTACAATGTACACAATAACATTTCACGTTTCATTCTGATATTCATGACCAAACAATCTCAAAATATACCAAAAGAAATTACTGAAATAATTCTCAGTACTTTCTTGCAGAAGGTTTCAAGACCAGGCGCACTAAAAAGAGCTTGATTCACAAATGACAAAGACCACTGTGCAAAAAATTTGCTGCACTTAAAAAAAAAAGGTTTTCATTTTAATTTTTGCCAGCCTTTTCAATGAGTCAAAAGATAACATTCGTAACAAGACGGAAATAGTACTGCCAGGGTATATCTATACCGAAAAGTAAACAGTTCAATCCATTTAAGTTCTTAACAATATAATTCCACTACATACGATTTATATAGAATCATAGGCACCGATTACGTGGGGGCTTTGGGGCTCGAGCCACCCTTGCAAATTGCTATGTGGGGCTGAGCCGCCTTGGAAATTTTTTAAAAAAACCTGATGTTTATCGTTTTGTAGCCTAATTTCCCGAGCGTGCATAGTATCTCAACAACATTAAAAGCTTGTCAACTTAAAAATCAGTTGCATAAGATAAAAATTGCATGGAATCAAGAAAGGTGTTTACCCAAACTGCTGTGGAATTATTGCCTTTCATTATCTATTTTAATTCGTGCGTCAAGTCTCTGTTGTTGCATTTCCTTTTTTATTAGAAATAACCATAGGCGCCGACTACGTGGGGGCTTGGGGGCTCGAGCCACCCCTGGATACTGCTAAGGGGGGGGGGGGGGGCTGAGCCCCCTCTGAGAAACGTTCAAAAATTTGCTCTTTATCGCTTTCTAGCTTAATTTCCCGAATAGGCATAGTATCTTCATATATTTTTAATGAATAGGATACAATGCATCGTTAATCAAAGAACCAAACTGCGTTCTTATAACTGATAATTTAGAGAAATTGGTATGTAATTGTTTTTCATTTCTAGTTTCAGCCCCCCCTGCTAAAATCAAAAGTCGGCGCCTATGGAAATAACTTTAAGCTCGACTCTTCTTAGTATGTAATTTGGTAACATTTCAGCTTTTTGTTTTTAGAGTGAAAAAAATTGAAGCCTCGCTTTAGATCAATTGTTTGTTTCAAAAGTGAGGCTCGTTGAATATGGTAGGTCAACTCGTGGTTGTTTCCCATTTCCCACGATGTCATCAGGCATAGAAGTGAAATAACAACTCAAAAACTCTTGTACTTGACTTCAATAAGATCGTAGTTTGATTGAAAATGACGCTGTCGTTGAAAACAAGGTACGTGCCTTCTATGATTGTTAGCGAGTAAACACATTATCCAAGATTTTGTGGAGGAAGATGGGGGCCTGTTGTAAAATTTAGAAATAGAAGTAAAATGTAAATAAAATCAAGATTGGAATAAAAGAAGCGAAGTTAAAATCAGAAATGCTTAGTTTGAACCATTAACAGCGCATGGTTTGTATTTTTGTCGAAATCCTTTAAACAGCGAACCACCCCTTATACTATTAGGTCTTCGATAAAGTGTATAAATAACCTATCTACTATCTATCTATCCGGTTATGTACAAGACCTATCGCCTTCTGTAATATAATCTGCGCAGCTAAATTATGCTTTTTTATTCTAGTTTTAAAGTCGAGACCAAAGTAGAAGCTTTCTATACTGGAGGAAAAGTCCAGGTGAATATTCTAAATCATTGAATTTCCTTGTTCAGTTTTGACCTAAAGCATTCAAAAAAGAGGCAACATCCTTATATTGAAAGAACTTTGTGATAAATGAACATCAATATTTAGAACTGACAAAGTATCATGCGGGAGATTGATGCGGGTATATCCCTTAAATGTATTCAACTCCAACTATGATGGCAAATATGTTGTTTGATCTAAAATCTCCAAGATTTTGTTTTCAATGAGAATTTCCAAATTTCATTTCCTCTCTCAGTTCTTTATATTCATTACAAGATCAAAATTTGTAGTGGCAGAATCAGCAACTTTTAATGTCAGCCATTTTAACACCATTCTCATTGATAAGAATTGGTTATGAATACAAGATAATGATAGAACATTTAAGATAATATTCTAATGCTAAACAATACTGTAACAATTTATGACGAAGTTTCTTGGACACCAATAGGCTAGAATCAAAGCATGTCTCTCACAAACATTAACATGGATTGCACTCTGCCACTCTGCAAAACTTAGCTTCAGTATCAAAAAATAAAGGAAATAAGCTAATATTATTAATCAAGCACATATGCAAACATGTTCTTTGTTATAGATAAGATTCATGTAATAAATTATCATATTAAATGTTCATCCAAAAAATATTTGTTATGAAATTTCTTCTGATTTTATTTTGTATCAGTATACAAATTACTCAAAATGGACACCTGCACATTTTATTTTCCCAATAGTTCACTTCAAATGGAGAGTTCTGTTTTTGCTCATGTGGAAACAAAATTCAAGTTATCAATACCAAAACTGGGCGGATAGCAAAATCACTTCAGGAAGTATGAATTTCTAAATAATTTTCTAATGTTCCTTTACATTTTTTCTCTGTTGGGTTGTTAATCAAGATTCTATATGAATACTGGGAGAACATTCAAATGTCCTGTTTTAATGCCTCAATTTGGCCTGTCTTGAATATTAGACAGATGACATCTAATTGAAATACTTTGTCAGTCAACCTCATACAAGCATGTATTTAATGTCATGTAATGCCAAAAATGTCTAAAATTTTTCATAAACATTTTGTTTCTCATTAGCTTGATGAACTTTTCTATGATTTATCAAATTTATTCTCTTTATCAAAAATTAAAAAATTTTGGATCCTGCGTTTGATGACTTCTTCTTTAATTTACATGATGTTTCTATTATTTCAAGGATGATGATGAACTTACTTGCTTTGTGCTAAGTGATAATGATGAGGTTTGCATTTAAACTTTCATTGATCATTCAATCATTCATTTTTTCCATGGGAAATTATAGCCATAATAAGTATAGTCATAATAAAGATTTCCACAGAATGTTTTAGATTTCTATCACAATTCAATAAAGTGTTTAATCACTTAATGATCTTTCCTACTACATATGTGATTAATATTTTCTTCAAAGGGTGTGACCACCTTTCAGGTAATTTTGTCACTTTTTTTCACCAAAGAAAAAAAGAGGTTTGCGCGGGCCATCAACTATTTTGGTCACCTGGTTGGCATGAAGGCCCGTGAGCTATCACCTGTACCCCATTGAAAGGCCTGGATAGGGAGACACAGATTTATTAAAGGCCTAATGATGTTTGTAATAGTATTTGATTGCTGTTTTAAGGTCCTTATTACTGCAAGCAGAAGTCTCCTGTTAAGACAGTGGGATTGTGTCAATGCAAAAGTTACAAGGAAATGGAAGGTATGATTTATCTTTGGGAGTGCTTAATCCTTGAATTTTCAAGAGTATACTCAAAAGGGCTGTGCTGGATCTCTTTCAACAAACCAATTCTTCCCGACAATCAATTCCATGTGCTTTCATCATATACACCAAAATATCAACTGTCAATGGCAGGAGTTTTCAGAACTCTTTTGATGACGTTGAAGCAAAAACAACTTTTAAAATGCAATCTCTGGTCGATGCGAGAGGATGAATTGAACCATTATTTCACAATGTAATCTTCTATTGACTATTTGGTGCTGCCCCAAACAACTTTCACATCCATCAAATATATGCCACATGCATTGTCTTGCAGTGCAGTGCCTTTAAGACGGCAGCACATAGATTTCTTTTTTCTCTGTCCTGTTCCCTGAACTCCTGCCTTTAGTTAAAGGATGGATCTTTTAAGGCTTTTGAGGAAGGAGAAATTTGATTTGTAGAAAGTAGAGAAAGGAAACCAATTTCTGGCATTTGAAGTTTTTGTCATATTTACTTGAATGTTAAAAAAATGTGCTTTATTTGATTGTATGATATTACAAATGTACACATCAATATATATGAACTCAACAGCTAGCAAACAACCAGGATTCCTTCTCGGTCCAAACAGGAACATTTTAATGTTCAAATTTATTGAGAAAATTGAAATTCGCCACCACCTGTATTCAAAGCAGGGTATCTCCCTCTGGGCAAGCATCTTAGACCACCAGACCATAGGACCATACTCCAATTTTCTTGATCAATGGATTTTAAATTGTTTTTATTGTAAAAATTTTATCAAGCAGTGTTTATTTATGAACTCAACAGCTAGCAAACAACCAGAATTCCTTTTCGGTCCAAATGGGAACATTCTAATTTTCAAATTAATTGAAAAAATTGAAACTTGTCACTACATATATTCTTGCATTCGTGGCAAGCATCTTAGACCTCTAGACCACAGTGCCATACTGCAATATTTGCAGCATTCAAAATTTTCTTCTATTTTTGTCCCCGATAACAACATTAAATTTGCAGCATAAAAGGAATATCCTATGTATGATGTACAACACAGTAGAACCGCAACCTAATATTTTTCATCAGTGGTTTTTTCGAAAGCCCCAATAACATGCTATTTTATTATGAATAATTATTTGTCCTTTGAAGGCACTTCATAGCTCGCCTATTGTCAGTATGGCTTTTGATCCAACATCAACTCTGCTGGCAACTGGTAAGTGGTCTATGTACACTGTTCTTTTTTCACTCATTTTCACATTTCTAAGGTTTTATTCCACTCATTTTTTGCTCTTTTTCTCTCAACACCTCTTTTATTCTGCAATGCTTTGAAATTAAAGAAAAAGCACATGAAGAGATTCTGGATAAAATCATGTGACCCTTATCTCGCATTTCATATCTTTCCCCCTTTCTATAATAATTATATTTAAGTTAAATCCAAATTCTTTCAATACAGCGATGTACCATCCTAACTAAAAAAGGCACATAGGGTCCCCCAAGTTGTGCTTATAAATCATTCTTATAAAATATAACTCACTGATTCAGGTGGATGAAATAAGAACATGATACGTTTAATTAAGGGGGGGGGGGCAAGGTGTGTCCCAAGATAAATGTTAGAAAGTCCCAGGAAAGCAAGAATGTAACTCTTGAATGTTCCTTGCAGGCTCTGCTGATAGCACCATAAAAATATGGGACATAATCAAACAATACTGTACGCATAACTTTCGTGGCTCACCAGGAGTTGTCCAGTAAGTGGAACTAATACCTAGCCCCTACGTGTGACATGTTATTTTATTCAATGTTAGTTTTTTCAATTGTTTCTTATGTTATGGTATTGCTCATTCAGCTTTTGGAAAAATTTATATGCATGCATTGAATTTGTAATGTAAATCAAGAGAAAACAGTTTGTTGATACAGTTTTCTTAGAGCTTATTTTATACTTGGACTCCATCGGCATTGCATATGATCAATGATATGCACTGTCTATAATCTCATATAGCTTTTGCTTCGTGACGAATTCAAAATTTTATTGACTTGACTGATTGAACATGACCCGACATATCATCTCTCTAAATATGGAGTCGATTTTTTGTTGGAATAAACATCTTGAAACAGGTTTGGAAGCTTATTGATTCCGGTCTTTACAAGAAATGTTCCCAATTTCATTCTGAAATCCGAAGTAGTGTTAATGTATTTTTCATTTCATTATAGTCTAGTCCAGTTTCATCCAGACCAAGACAAGCTTATGTTGTTTTCATCTTCGGCTGACAGCGGCATCAGAATATGGGATCTTAACACAAGCAAGTAAGTCAGATCTTTGCAAATGATATTGTAAATTTAACTAGGACCTCGAACTGGCGGGATTTACCAAATAATCACATAGTTAGTGGTTTGTTCAGATTAGTTTGATAGTTCGAAAGTGATTGTTTATACTTAAGAATCGGCGCTATTTGAGGATTTGACACATTTAACCTGTACGTTATAACCTAGGTTTAGTTTAAGCAGGTCCACATTTTATTTTAAGCAGATCCACCAGCTCAATGCTGCCTACTATTGACCTGCTATACAAAATAAATAATGTATGTTTGTATGTATGTATGTATGTATGTATGTATGTATGTATGTATGTATGTATGTATGTATGTATGTATGTATGTATGTATGTATGGAGTGTGTTATAAGCCAAAGGCTACTCTACTGACTTTACACTTTGCAACTTATGCTATGTGTAATCGCAGATAGCAGGGTAAAGCCACAGATGGTACTCATAACGTACCATTTATACTCCGGAGAAAAACACCTTTTTTTGCATATAGTATGTTAGTAACTTTTATATTATTTCCAGATATTTTCTCTCCTAAGTGCATATTGTAGTGAGATCTCGCTTCGCAGTTGTATTGGAAATCAAGAATAGTATTGTAGCAAGTAATAATACATCTAGTTTG